>JAKOOJ010000010.1:4650000-5250000 GCA_022577455.1 Arizona elegans | reverse complement strand
TAGAATACAAATATTAAAACATTTAAAAATATATATAGATTTGGGCCGAAAGTTAAGAATAACAAACTAATTAAAAAATTTAAAATTTAAAAATTTCTTCTAAGCCAACCCGGCTTGCTGGAAAAGATGGGTTTTCAGGGAACGACGGAAGGCATTGAGGTCATGGATTCTCCTTATCTCCGGGGGCAACTGATTCCAGAGAGTGGGAGCCCCCACAGAGAAGGCCCTCCCCCTGGGGGCCACCAGCCTACATTGTTTGGCTGATGGCACCCTGAGGAGGCCCTCTCTGTGGGAGCGCACGGGTCGATGGGAGGTCATTGGTAGCAGCAGGATGAGAGAAGATCGTGGAGAGTAAATGAAAACTTGTTTAGATACGAAAAGAATGTAAATGAACTTAAAAAACAAATGAAGGATTTTTTTGAAATTAACTTGAACAAGGGTACCCCTATTGAAATTGTTTGGGATGCGAGCAAGGCGTATATGCGGGGGGTACTGATCTATATGAATTCTAAACATAAATCAAATCGACAAAGAAAAAGATTAGAATTGGAAGGGGAGATAAAGAAAAAAGAACAGTTACTTATAAAAAATCCAACAGATGAAAAATTACAAGGAATTATAAAACTTTTGAAAGATCAATTTCAAATGCTTACAGCGGAACAAGCAGCAACTAATTTACAATTTGCGAAACATAATACATTTTGCAACGCTAATAAACCGGGCAGGTGGTTGGCTTACACACTGAGGAAGCAGCAGAGTACTCAGACTATTGGTAGTATTGAGCATGGAGGGAAGGAAGTGTTTCAACAAAGACTAATCAAAGAAGCCTTTTTAGATTATTATACCAAATTATATGCCAAAGATGATATACAGAATGAACTTATAAATAAATATCTAGAAGAAAGGAGAGTTATAAAAATTTCTAGTGATCAAAAGGAAAGAACAAGTCTACCAATAACAGCTGAGGAGATTATTGTTGCTATTAAACAACTGAAAACAGCTAAAGCTCCAGGAACGGATGGTTTAACTGCGGTGTATTATAAAACTCTACAAGCAGAAATGATTGAACATCTTAAAGACTTATTTTGTAGCATACAACAAGGGGGTAAAATACCCCCTTCATGGAAAGCAGCTTTTGTTTCTTTGATACCGAAAGAGGAAGCAGGTTCTACAAAACCGGAAAATTTTAGACCAATATCTCTCCTGAATACGGATTATAAAATTTTTGCAAAAGTATTAGCCAACAGATTAATGCCAGTTATTCAAGAGGTGATTCATCATGATCAAGCAGGATTTATAGAAGGCAGATATATGAAGGACAATGTGAGGCAAATTATAGATTTATTGGAATATCTTGAGAAGAATAAACAGATCTCTGCAGTGCTGGTGTTTCTGGATGCGGAGAAGGCCTTTGATCGAGTGAACTGGAATTTTCTATTAAAGACTTTAAGAAAGATGGACTTTGGGGATCAGTTCGTGCAGGCGGTTTCAGCAATTTATCAAGAGCAAACAGCACAAATTATTATTAATGGAAGCTTAACTACAAATTTTAGTATAGAAAAAGGCACAAGACAAGGTTGTCTGTTATTCCCGTTGTTGTTTATTCTAACTCTAGAAGTCTTGTTGAACACAATACGGGATTTGAACACCTTGAATGGAATAGTTATAAGGCAAGAGGATTACAGAACAAGGGCATTTGCAGACGATCTGGTTCTTACCCTAACACAGCCGATGGAATCAATAATTCAGATGAAAGACATTATAGAAGAATATGGTATGGTAACAGGATTTAGACTGAATCAGAAAAAAACCAAGATGATAGTTAAAAATATGACAGAAGATCAAAAGAAGGAACTTGAAAGGAAGGCAGGCTTTGAAATAGTACCAAAGGTGAGATATCTAGGAGTTCAACTTGCAGATTCAAATATAAAACTGTTCCAAAACAATTATGAGGTGTTGTGGCGAAAGGTACAAAAGGATATGGAAACCTGGAAAAAACTGCAGCTGTCTTTACTTGGAAGAATAGCAGCAGTTAAAATGAATGTTCTACCTAGATTTTTATTTTTGTTTCAAATGATTCCGGTGCTTAAAAGTGATAAACAGCTGACGGAATGGCAAAAAGGAGTGAATAACCTCTGAAGAGGTTGTAGACAAAATGCTTTTAAAAGTCTTTGACGATCCCAGCTGAGCTGCACGATCATCAGAGGCTTTTTTTTTTTACTTTTAAAAGCATTTTTTCAGCCGAAGAGGTTGTAGAAAAAATGCTTTTAAAAATTAAAAAAAAAGCCTCTGATGATTGTGCGGCTCAGCTGGGCATGGGGGGGGGGGCAGGGATTTTTGCTACTGGTTCTCTGAACCACCCACCTCCATCGCTACCGGATCGGGTGATCCGGTCCGAACTGGGAGCATTTCACCCCTGGGCTAGAGCTAGCAGACCACTGGGAATCAATTTGATTCCTAATAGCTCCCAAAATGGCAGAGACAGTCATACTAGGGCTCTCTTGGCTAAACAAGTGGGGCCCAACCATCTGGTGGCAAGGGGGCAACCGGAGACTGAGGATAGCAAGGGGGCCACAACCCCACCCCCCGCACCTGCAAATAGGGACATCGAAACCTGTTAGGAAATGGCTATTGCCTAACTGGTTGGGTTGGCAATATATATAAACCATCAATGCATGTTTGCAGTCAAAATGTAATGTATAGCTTTAAGACTGTAATGCTGTATTGCATCATACTGTATTCTGATTGGCTAGCTCTGTAGCCAACATACTTAAGAGGAAGCTTGAATCATGGCTTATTGTTCTTATTACATTATTATTGCTACCACTGCTCCTCTCTGCCTGTTCTCTCTGCATAATCACTGCTTGATCATTGCTACTTCTTGTTTTCTACTGTTTTACTGATTGTTTTACTGATGTACTTGTTCCTGTTTGCAACTCCAAATAGAACTGTTTTATTGCATATGGCTACAACAACTGGTAAGAAGACTTTGTTCTTGGAATATCCCTGGATTGACAATTTAACTACCTTTATCTGTGTATGACCTGGATTGTTTATTGGACTTTGCTTTGCTTTTTCCTAAAAGTAAAAGAATATCACAACTCAGTGTGTCTGTATTGACAGTGCTTATTCATAATCACTCTCAGCCGTTTTCTCATGTGCATAACCTTGCTACTCAAGGGTTACTCTGTGCATATTCCTTAACATTGGTTATGGGCCCAGAATACTGAGAGTTGGTGTGAATACACAGTACCATATTCAGACAGCTGTGTTTGTGGTTAATTGTCCAAGTGAAGATGGCACAAGAACAGTCATCCAGCATATCCATGATAACCCGGTTGGATGGAACAAACTGTTTCCTGGTCTATGAAATGCAGCCTGCTTCTGTGTAAGGAAGGGCTATGGGATGTAGTTATTAATCCACCAGTTGTAACTGATTGGAATCCAGCGAACGATGAAGATGCGAAGAAAATAGCAAAATTTTACCGGGATAACGAAAGGGCTCTTTGTATCATTGGACTGACACTGAGTGACCAGCAGCTAGTCCATATTCGTGGTGAGGATTCTGCTGCCAGGTGTTGGAACAATTTGAAGAGGATTTATGTTCGTGATAGTGTGGTTGCACACATACACCTTACACGTAAACTGTTTAGAGCTTGTCTTCTGAAAGGTGGAGATATGTTAGCTCATTTGGAGTTTATGAAGAGAACTTTACAAGAGCTACATGAAAAAGAGCTAATTTTCTCAGAACTGCATCAGGTTTATATCATTCTTTCCTCTTTGGATGAAAGTTATGATGATTATGTGTCTTCACTGGAAATTTTGACCAGAGATGAACTAACATTGACTGGCATAACCGGAAGATTGTTAGAAGAGTCCAGAAGAAGGCAAGAAAGAGACCAACTGAGAGAGAGACAACCACAGGAAGAAAAACTGTCTTCAACTGCCTATACTGTTAGAAAATGTTTTTCTTGTGGGGCTAAGGGTCATATAGCTAGATTCTGTAAAAAGGGTAAGAAAATGAATACTGGTAATCAACAGAGAGTCAAAAAGAATGTTAATCTAGCTATATCCAGTTCCACTATTGTCAACCATGATTTGTGGGTAGTTGACAGTGGAGCATCTCAGTCTATCACTAGAAGTAAAGAGAGGTTTGTAAACATGACTAATAGTAAACAACATGTATCATTAGCCAATGGATGGAAAATGAAAGCATCTGGAGAAGGTATTGCATATTGTTCATGTATAAATGAGCAGTTACCAATGTTGTATATACCTAAACTAAAATTCAACTTGCTATCTGTAAAAGCATTGATAAAGGTTGGATTTGTAGTAACCTTTAGGGGAGATAAATGTTTGATAGAAAAGGATGGTACAAGTGTTACTGCAAAGTTAGAGAACGATTTGTTTGTTCTGAAAGATGATTCATTACTTATGGCTAATGCTAACTCAGTTTATGATAACACGAAGCCACATGATGAATGTATTCATTTGCTTCATAGGCGTTTGGGACATATAAACTTTAAGGTGTTAAAAAGAACTGTAGAATTATCTGAGGGGATAAAATTAAAATCTTGTAAAAAATACCTCAATTGTAATGCATGTAACCAAGAAAAGAGCAAGGTAACCCCTGCAAACAGAGTCAATGGATTTACAACTAATGAGCCATTGGAGGTAATGTTTGCTGATATCATTGGACCTAAAAAACCTAGTTTAGGTGGAGCCTGTTATATATTAAGCATAATAGATCATTTTTCTCATTATGGTTTCTGTTACCTAATGAAAACTAAAACAGAAACATTTCAGCATTTGTCAAACTGGCTGAAGTTTGTTAAGAGAAAACAGAAACATAAGGTGGTTTGCTTGGTAACTGATAATGGTACTGAGTTTACCAATATAAAATTAGAAACTATGTTACAGGAAGCAGGTATCGAACATAAGCGTTCTGCCCCTTATAGACCGCAACGTAATGCTTATATAGAACACAGATGACAAACACTGCAGGCTATGGCTCGAACCATGGTATCTGATTCTGGTTTGCCTGAGACACTCTGGGGTGAAACAATAATGTGTGCTAACCATGTTTTGAATAACGTAGTTAATACAACAATGGTGAATTACCATTCACACGTTGGCATGGTAGAAAACCAGAGCTAAGCTATTTGCATACATTTGGAGCTCCAGCATGGGTTCATATTCCCTCCCAATTGAGGCGAACGGGGCAACAAAGAGCAAAGAAATTGTTTTTTGTTGGTTATGAATCTAACCACAGGTCATTTAGATTTTGGGCGCCAGGTACCACTAGTGTCTATTGTAGTGCTAGTGTTAAGTTCCTGGAGCATGTTGGTTGGAATAAGCTTGAGCAAGAAGATTACAAAAAAGAGGATAGTATTATTATTGATACACAAATATTCAATATTTATAAACTAGAAACTAGTGTAGATGGAACTGTTACACATAAAACAAGGTTAGTCACTCAAGGTTTTTCTCAGTCTAATAAAGACTATGATGAGTTTAAGAGCGACCACATTGCGAACAGCGTTAGTGTGGGCAGCTAAGAATGGCTATAGAATTAATCATATAGATGTTGAAACCGCATATTTACATGCACCTTTACAGCACACTATCTATATGAAAAAGCCACTAGGTTTAAGAACTGATGAGAAGACTGATTGCTGGAGACTAAAGAAAAGTCTTTATGGCTTAAAGCAGTCAGGTTATGAGTGGAATAGATGTATAGTAAATGAATTAAATGCTATGGGTTTTGTTGCTGGTATAGCAGATCGATGTTTATTTAAACGAGAGAAAGATGGTTTGGTTTCTCTTTTACTCTTGTTTACTGATGACATAGCAATTGTTACAAAAACTGAACAGGAAGCAACAGAACTTACTTCTTTGTTGCAGAATAAGTGTATTCGGAACTTTGTCAGACCTCTACCCCCTGCTTTACTGTTGCGCTTTTTAAAAGCGACTTGTTAATTAGCTGGTAAGTGCTGGAAGAGCTACCTCTATCGACCTTCCCCTGACTTGGAGGTGGACTTGGTGGTGACCAAGGCGTTTTAACGAGATTGCTATGGAGAGTTGTACTTGAGTACAGGAAGAGCGGTGAGGAGCGTCTGCAAGACGGGTGAACTGTAATATTATAGCCGAACAGTGCTTTCTCTTTCAAATTCCTTTGTTACGAGCAGCTTTGCTCCCTCTTACTACTTCCGCTGGACAGACATTTGGTCTTTATACTGTTCATTCCTTCATGCTACTGCTTGTTTAATATTAACTTAATGAGTAATTACTCAAATCACTTTATTAATAGTCTGATTGAAACTATCTGCATGTTTAAGTAAGTTGTTGGAGTATATTTCTTTTGGAAAATTAAGAGTTAAAATTCATTGGTGTGAATTAATATTAAATCGACTATTGAAGGGGGACAGGAATTAAGGTAGACAATTGATTAAATAGCAAAGTAACTCGTTAATAGATTAAAATATTGATTAATTATTGGGATAGTGTAGAGCAATAATTAGTACCGTTGGGCTCATCTTAGTTATATGCTACCCTGGAGGAGGTTCCTCTGCTTAACAGAAATGTCTAGCTCCTCAACTAAGACCGGAAAGAAGCTCCCGACATTAACAGCATCTACGGCTCCAATTATGACCCCTCCTACTCCACAGAAATCTCTAGAGGCTGTAGCTGTGGCCGAGAAGACCCCTACGCTCCAAGGAATTCAGAATGTACTACATTCTATACAGGAAGCAATGACAAAAAACCAGGAGGCCACAGCGAAGGATCTAGCTGAACTGAAACAGGAGATGGGAGGTATGCGAGGGGAAATGAAACAAATCTCTGAGAAATTGAATGATGTGTGTGTGACAATGGAAAAACACGAGGGCCAGATTCAGGAGGTAGCTACAAAGGTGGAGAAGGTTGAGGCAGTGATAGAGAGGCGTGAGTTGCAACAGCTATTGGTCAATAAAAAGCTTGAAGACGTTATAGTTCTGCTTGAGATGGAGAAGTCTGCCCACATCCTGAGATTTCAAAATGTTAGGGAGGAGTCGGAAGAAAATTTGGAAGACAAGATGGTTGAAATGGTGGCAGGGATGCTGCAGAAAGACCTGCAAGTGGTGCACAGTGGTATTAATGAGTGTTTTCGGGTTTTTACATTTATTTATTATTTATTTATTAGTTTGATTTATATGCCGCCATTCTCCGGAGACTCAAGGCGGCTTACAATGCTTTTAAGCAATAGCCTTCATACTTTTGTATATACCTGCTTAGTGGGGCTTTTGCCCCCCCCCCACCAAAGTGGTGTTCTAATTTTATACAAAGTCAGCTTATTGCCCCGACAAACCGGGTCCTCATTTTACCTACCTTGGAAGGATGGAAGGCTGAGTCAACCTTGAGCCTGGTGAGAATTGAACTCACAGTAATTGCAGGCAGCTGGCAGCTAAATACTACTTTAACAGTAGTTTAGTCCACTGCACCACCAGGCTCATTTACAAGGAGACAGAACCTCCCGAGGGAAGTTCATGTAAAATTCAATAAGAGATCGTTACGGGAGGAAGTATATCAGAGATCGAAGGACCAGGTGATAAAATACGCTGGTAAACAGGTCGCCGTTTTGAGACAGGTGCCGAAGAAAGTGCGAGACCGAAGACGAAATTACCAAGCTCTGACAACACAATTACAAAAATATGATGTGAGATATAAGTGGTTACTTCCAGATGGGCTTTTCGTGTCGTGGCAGGGGAAGAGAGTACGTCTTGAAACCCCGCAGGAAGCTGATGAATTTCTTGAGAGTGAATTTACAACTTCGGAAAGGGAAGGAGGAAGGGAAAGTGAATATGAGGTAGATAGTAAGGGTCAGGAAGGAGGGCAGGAGGAGAAGGGAGCGGTAGGAGTAAGAGAAGGAGAAGGGGAGAGCAACCAACAGGTAACTAGACAGACCACTAGGGCAAAGAACGCAGATAGGTAAAGATGGGGGAGGAAATATGTTTGTTCTCATTAAATATAAATGGTTTGAATGCACAGGTGAAGAGGAAGTGGGTTTTCAAGAATTTACTAAAATTGAAAATGGATGTTATATGTCTCCAGGAAGTGCATATTAAAAAACAATGTGAATGGGTTTTTCAATGCCCTGAACTTGGTAAGCTGTATGCTACGTTAGCTGATGAGAAGCAAAGAGGTGTGGTCTTCTATGTTAGGAATTATCTGGAACCTAAATTAGTTTATATGGATGATGAGGGAAGAATTCTAATGTTGGAGATACGTATAGGCCGGCTACAGGTCCTCTTGGTGGGAATATACACTCCAAATAATGGACAGTCTGATTTCTATCAAAAGGTGTATCAAAAACTTGTCAATCTGCAATATGACCATATATCTATATTAGGCGATTTTAATGCAATAATTGACAGGGATTTGGATTATATACCGGGGAACAGTCAAAAGAGAGAAAATAGGAGAATACTTCCGAAAATATGTGCAGAAATGAGGGATGAGTTGGGTCTTACAGATATATGGCGAGCGTTTCATCCTCAGACAAATCAATATACCTTCTTTTCTCCCAGGCATAAATCTTGGTCGAGGCTGGATATGATGTGGGCAACCACAGATTTAAAAACCCGAACTGTAGCAACAGAGATAGAACCTAATACTTGGGCAGACCATAGTCCACTATTGGTTAGGTGGAAAAGGGATCCAGTTAAAAGAAATAAGAGGTGGATGTTGAGAACAAGTATTTTAACGGAGATAGAATTTCAAAAAATGGTAAAGAGAGAAATGGAAGCCTTTTTTAGGGTCAACGATAATAACGAAACCTCGATACAGATTCTGTGGGATACGGCAAAAGCCTATATGAGAGGGCTAGCGATTAAGTATATAGCGGGGAAGCAAAGACAGAAACTTAAGGAGAGGGAAAGGTGGATAGCGAAGGTGCAGGCTGCAGAGAGGAATTTACAGATTAACCCACTAGATGTCAAAGCTAAGGAAGCAGTAGACGCAAGTAAACATCAACTCATACTGCTAGACCAGGAGGAAATAGCAGATAAACTTAGAATGGCCAGACAGCATCACTTTGAGCATGCTAATAGGGCGGGCCAGTGGCTTACTTATAAACTAAATAAGGAAAGGGAAAGTAGGTGGATAGATCAACTACAGGATAAGACGGGAGTCATATGGATAGATAATGAACGGAAAAAAGGGATTGTACAGGAATTCTTTTCACACCTTTATGCTAATGAGCAGGTGTCGGATGAGAAAATTAAGGAATATTTGGAACATTCGGATCTTCCCAAATTCAGTCAAGGACCTGTTGAATAAGGAGATTACGGAAGGAGAGATAGAGATTGCGATCAAGAGGCAGAAGGCCGGGACTTCCGGTTGGCGCCGCAGGGATACAGGTGGGGAAATGGCGAGCCCCGCGGAGCTCTGCCAAAACCCCGTCTGCCAAGCTGCCGCCGACAGGTCTTCAGACCTCCCCTGTCTTGAAGGGACAGGGGGACAAGAAGGGACCCCTTGGGTGGCCGAGAGGAACGGGCAGGTTCCTTGGGGCCAGAGGCTTTCCCTTCATGCCGGTGGCAGTGGAATGACAGCCATGGCGGCTGTCCCGAAACCGCAGCAACCGGGAACAAAGATCGTGCTGGAGGAGAGGAGGAGAAGCGGAGAAGAACAGGGAGCTTGTATGCCAGGTGAGTTTAACAATTGCCCAGGCGGGAGCTGTCCTCAGATGTGGATTGCAACAAGTGGGCCCCTGTTTTAATAGCGGCTAACAACTACAGGGGCTAAAAGACAAAGGACCTGTTTGATAGAAAGCACTTATTATGACTGTGTGGAAATGGCTTAGTTACAACTTTTTAAACCATTTTTTCCCCCCTGTGGATAAATGAGGCTAGACTGATTTTGTGGAGTGAGACTGGATTATATCTGGGAGAGAGGAAGGAGAAGAGGAAACAACTATGTTTTAAAAGTAAAGACAAAAGACAAACAGTGATGGATAAAATGGCTCCTAGCTCTGAAGTGAAAATATGAATCCCAGACTATTTGTTAATTGAAAAAAGAAACTATGTCGCTTGTTACTTGTACTGAATTGACACCGAGAAAAGACTTAGAGACCTTGGTTTCTGATACATAATCTGTTCACTGGAGGATTTATGGAAGATTTGAAAGAAGAAATTAAATGGAATAATGGAAACTGAACTAAATAAAAGTGATTATAAGAGAAAGGTGTGGCAACAAAAGGAAGACATGATGATACCATATATGGAATATTTCCAGAATTAACTTTGCAGAACTTATAACTTTGATGACATTGAAAGGGAAAACAAATGCATTTGGACAGATTGGAGAGAAAAAAAACAATGGAATAAATCAAGTAACAAGATAACAAAATATCACATTTTGATTCAAATGGATGTAATGATTATTGGGTGAATGATTAATGTTAGGAGATACTTTTCTTTCTTTTCCATGCTTTCTTTTTATTTCTTATCTTTCTATATAAATACACAAATAATTTGATTAAGAAATAAGAGCACAAATGATCTAAGAAAAATACGATCTCTGGAGGCTTTAACTTTTTCTTAAACTTTGAATTTCCCGTAGATTCAACAATTTAGAAGAAAAGGTTTTTTAAGACATTGGAAGACATTTGTTAAAATATATTTTTATTTTAAATTAGAAATATGGAGGAGAATAAATGAAAAAACAATATGGGTAATACATTGTGAAGTAATTTGAAGCTAACAGATTGAATAAGAGAAGTTGGAAGGGAGGAAAATGCAAGCAAGATAATAATTCAAATAAAATGTTATTAATCAATTAAATATGTGAAACTAGGAGTAATGTGAAATATGATTTTGGAAATTAGCTAAAGTAGAGTTTTGCTCCAGGTTAATAAATATGGTAGGAGTGGAGGAAGGTATTTGTCAGGTTTCAGTGCTATCTTGAATAAACTTCATTCTCAAGCGCAAGCTCTCTAATGAATCACTTTTATTTTAAGAATAGCAGAGTCCGACATTCCTGATTCATTTTGCAGCCAAACTGGCCCCTCCTTCCAACCCCCTCCTCTTCCGCACTCCAACCCCAATGTCTCATTGGCCATCATACAGATCCATCTCTATATCCTGGCATGTTCTTTTCACAGGAATGTAGCCCCCCTCCTCGTCTCCCAGGAAACACTATCTGTAACATACAAAGACTAGGTAAAAGTTCATCTCAGCAATAAATCAAGCTTCTGTTCTCTCTGCTTCATCTCGTTATGTCAGCGCTGGAAGAGAGCCTAATTTGGAACGCTGACAGTATTATATTAGAAAACAGTTGAAATAAAGCTTGGAGACTTCCGGTGGCTCCGTAGGACGTTGTGGACGCTCCCTAGGTGAGCGCTAGCCCCGCGACTTTGTTAGCCACTAGAACAGCAAAAAAACAGCTGTCTAGCGGCGAAGAACCTTCCCCCCCGGGAGAAGAGGGGGAAGCGAGCAGTCAGGTGCAGGGTAGAGCTCCATAAGAGCCCTAGAATTAATTCTGGGGCTCGAAAGGTGTGAGCTCCCCAAGAACCTGGGAAAGCTCCAAAGCCGGGATGCCTCTGCCAGAAGGCAGAACAAAACGCCACGTCCGCTCCTGCTACCAATTGATACAAAGTGAAAATTGAAGCAGGCAGAACAAAGACAGGAGACTACATAATTGCAAGTATCTATGGGGGATAGCCCACAAAGGGGAGGGGCGGGCCTGGCAAGGAAACACGGCGTGGGAGGTGGGGATCCCGGGGTCGAGGGGGGAGTCATAGTTTGTCCAGATAGTGCTCTGAATATCATTACCGTGAGTGGGAGGGGTAGGTATGGCGGGAGCAGGAGGCCATATCGCGTCAAGGGAGCACATACCCGCTGTTTACAAGTGGTGACATGCTCCGGCCCCCAAGGCTCCACCCGTTCCCCAGGTTGCACAGACCCTCAGGACCCGACCCTTCAGCTGATGCTGTGCAATGCCAGGTCCGTAGTAAATAAAGCCCCGCTCATTTGTGATCTTATTTGTGAGGGGGGAGCGGACCTGGCGGGTATTACGGAGACCTGGTTGGGCCAGGAGGGGGGGTCCCCCTCGTTGAAATGTGCCCACCAGGTTTCCTCGCATTCCATCGGCCGAGGTTACAAGGCAGGGGCGGAGGAGTAGCGGTTATTATTAAAGAAGGTCTGAGACCGAGGGAGGCCACTGTTCCTCAGACGGCCGGCTGTGAGTCCCTCCTCATGAAGTGGGGTCATGGGGTTCAGATGGGTTTGCTGATCACGTACCTGGCTCCCTGCCACGTGGCAACAGCCCTGCCCGAGCTACTCAACGTCATCGCCGCGGTGGCGGTTGATACCCTCAGGCTTATGGTCATGGGGGATTTCAACCTGCCATCCGTGGGTGAGGCATCTGAGGTGGCTCGGGAGTTCATGGCTTCCATGACAGCCATGGACCTGACCCAGTTAATTCATCGCCCTACCCACACGGGGGGAAACACGCTGGATCTGGTTTTTGTCTCTGGACAGTGGCTGAGTGATCTTGAGATAGGGGATATAGTTACCAAGCCCTCGTCATGGTCAAATCACTCTCTCCTTCATCTCGACCTTCAAACCGCTGCACCCCGCCACAGGGAGGCAGAGCCGGTAAGATGGTTCCGCCCCAGGCGCCTGATGGAACCTGATAGGTTCCAGATGGAGCTTGGGCCATTTCCTGAGGCTCTGGCACATGCCTCGACTGGAGACCTAGTGGCTGCCTGGGATAGGGCGGCCGCTGGAGCTCTGGATCGGGTCGTGCCTTTGTGGCCTCTGACCCGGCGCCGATCTCATTTGGCTCCTTGGTTCACTGAGGAGCTGAGGGAGTTGAAGCGCCGGAAAATATGCCTAGAGAGTAGTTGGAGGGCCAGTCTTTCTGAATCGGACCAGACACTGGTAAGATCCCATATTAGGAACTACCTAGTGGCAATAAAAGCAGCGAAATGTAGTTATTTTGCTGCTCTTATTGCATCATCAGATAACTGCCCGGCCACCCTGTTTAGGGTGACCCGCTCCCTGCTCCACCAGGAAGCGCGGGAGGACCCCTTGGAGGGTAGAGCCGAGGATTGTGTTCACTATCTGTATGACAAAATCACTCAGATCCGGGAAGATCTGGACTCCGACTGGGTAGTCTCAGGGGGAGGGACTGGGGCAGGTCTTGAGAATGTTATCTGGGATGAGTTTGATCCTGTGACCCCTGAGGACGTGGACAGGATTCTGGGCAGACTGAACGCGACCACTTGTTTATTGGACCCGTGTCCCTCCTGGTTAGTGCTGGCTTCCCGGGAGGTGACGCGAGGCTGGCTCCAGGGGATTATAAATGCTTCGTTTGGTGAGGGTGACTTCCCCGCCGCCTTGAAAGAGGCGGTGGTGAGGCCTCTCCTCAAGAAGCCTTCCCTGGACCCAGCAATGTTGGTTAGTTATCGTCCAGTCTCCAACCTTCATTTTGTGGCGAAGGTTGTCGAGAGTGTGGTTGCGCAACAGCTTCCCCAGCACCTGGATGAGACGATGTATCTGGATCCGTTCCAGTCGGGTTTCATGCCCGGGTACAGCACGGAAACGGCATTGGTCGCGTTGGTTGATGATCTCTGGAGGGCTTGGGACAGGGGGTGCTCCTCTGTCCTGGTCCTGTTAGACCTCTCAGCGGCTTTTGATACCATCGACCATGGTATCATGCTGCACCGGTTGGAAGAGTTAGGGGTGGGAGGCACTGTACTACGGTGGTTCTCCTCCTTTCTCTCCGGCCGGTTGCAGTCTGTGTTGGCAGGGGGGCAGAGGTCGACCCTGAGGCCCCTCATATGTGGGGTGCCACAAGGGTCGGTCCTCTTGCCCCTTTTGTTCAACATTTATGTAAAGCCGCTGGGCGAGATCATCCGTGGTTTTGGGGTGAAGTACCACCAGTACGCTGATGACACCCAGCTGTACATCTCCACCCCGGACCACCCCAACGATGCCCTTGAAGTGATGTCTTGGTGTCTGGAGGCCATGCGGATCTGGATGGGGAGGAACAGGCTCAGGCTCAACTCATCCAAGACCGAGTGGCTGTGGTTTCCGATGTCCCGATATAGTCAGCTGGTGCCATCGCTGACTATTGGGGGTGAATCACTGGCCCCCATGAAGAGGGCTCGCAACTTGGGCGTCCTCCTGGATTCACGGCTGTCTTTAGAAGAGCACTTGACGGCCGTGACCGGGAGGATCTTTCATCAGGTTCGCCTGATTCACCACTTGTGTCCCTTTCTGGATCGGGACTCCCTACACACAGTCACTCATGCCCTCGTCACCTCCCGCCTGGACTATTGTAACGCTCTCTACATGGGGCTCCCCTTGAGGAGCACCCGGAGGCTCCAACTGGCGCAGAGTGCGGCCGCGCGGGTGGTTATGGGAGCAACACGGCGCTCCCTTGTGACACCTCTCCTGAGTGAGCTGCACTGGCTCCCGGTGGTCTTCCGGGTGCGCTTCAAGGTTTTGGTTACCACCTTTAGAGCACTCCATGGCTTAGGACCTGGCTACTTACGGGACTGCCTACTACCACAAACAGCCTCCCACCGGCCGGTACGCTCTCATAGAGGGGCTCCTCCAGGTGCCGTCAGCCAAACAATGTCGACTGGCGGCCCCTAGGGGGAGGGACTTCTCTGTGGGGGCACCTACTATCTGGAACGAGCTCCCCCTGGAGATACGGAGGATCCCGGATCTGCGCACTTTCCGCCATACTTTGAAGACACTCCTATTCCAGCAGGCCGGCCTGGCCTAATTTTCTCCCCTTCTTTTAAATTTTTAAATTGAAATTTTAATTGGTTTTAAATTATTGGGAATTTTAATTGTCTCGGGCAAAAATTATTTAATTTGGTTTTAATTATGTTTTTTAACTTTTGTATTTATATGTTTTATTTTGTGCCTGTTCACCGCCCTGAGTCCTTCGGGAGTAGGGCGGTATACAAATTTAATAAAATGAAAATGAAATAAAATGAAAAAATGAAAAATATCTGGGGAACAACTGAAATATAGTTGTGAACCAGTTAAAAATAAAAAGGTAGGAGTGGAGGAAAGCACTGCTGGAAAGCAACTATTTAAGTTGCAAACCAGTTATAAAATAAATATAGGAGGACTAAAGGAGATAAGGTTGGTGTGTAGTTAAAATCATACTGTGAACCAGCCAAAATAATTTAAGGTCAGGAGTGGAGGTAAGCCTTGCTGGAAAGCAGCAGATCAAGATGTGAACCAGCTAAAAAATAAAATTAGGAGGAAGTGGAAGAAACTTTACAGGAGAATAATAATATAACTGTGAACCAGTTAAATAATCAGATTGGAGTTATATAAACTATGAATTAGCCAAAATAATTTTAATAGTGTAAGAGAATAACTATGGAGTAACTAAATCAAAATAAAATACTTTGGAAGTAATAAACTACAGAGCGAAATGTTGATTGATTTTGTAAAAATTCTAAGAGAAAAGGGAAATAAATTTTTGATAAGATTTGGATATTAGTTGTGATCAAGAAGAGGTGAAATATAGATTTGGCGTAATGGGTCTTAAATTGAGAAATGTATATGAAATATTGATTGTTTAAAATGATAGAGATTTAGAATGGTGTTTATAGTCTAGAATGTTGGGCGAAATAATTGAATGATAAATGTTTAGAATAAGATTTTTTTTCTTTCTTTTTTCTTTTTTTTTTAAAGATGTAATTGGATAAAAATGGGAACAAAATTGATTGTGGGAATCTTAATAATTGTACTTATTATATGACGGAACAAGCACCTGCTCTAAAAAGATGTATTTTATGTTTTGTGTTTTGAAAAAATAAAAAAAAAATTGGAAAAGAGGCAGAAGGCTGGTAAAACTCCTTGTACTGATGGCTTGCCTGCGGAGATTTACAAAACCTTTACAGATCTGTTTATAAAATATATGAAGGAAATTTTCAATATGGTGTTGATGGAGTCTAAGGCTCCCAAATCATGGCTAGAAGCCTATATTTCTCTAATACCGAAGGAAGGGGCGGACCATACTCTGATACATAACTATAGGCCCATCTCACTTTTAAACACCGACTATAAAATTTTTGCAACTGTAATGGCAGCTAGATTTAAGAGATACCTTAGCGAATTCATTCATATAGATCAAAATGTTTTTTCTACCTACCAGATAGTTGAAAGATAATGTACGAATCATAATGGATGCCCTGGAATAATACGAGGCCCACCCTGAGAAGCAGGCGGCGTTCCTCTTTCTGGACGCCCAGAAAGCCTTCGACAGGGTCAATTGGAATTATGTTATAGCACAATTGAGATATATGGAGGCTGGCGACTATTTCATGAACGCAATCCAGGCAATTTATAGTCAACAGAAGGCCAAGATTCTGGTCAATGGAGAAGAGTCGGATGAGGTGACGAGAGCGAAGGGAACGAGACAAGGTTGCCCACTTTCTCCATTGCTGTTTATATTTACTCTAGAACCTTTGCTTAGGTCAATAAGACAGGATGTGGGCATAAGAGGGCTAAAGATCAGAGAACACGAATACAAGGTCCAGGTGTTTGCAGACGACCTGGTCTTTGTTCTGGAAGAGCCACTACCCTCCGGTTGGCGGCTTATGGACAAGATACAGAAATTTGCTGAAGTAGCTGGATTACAAATAAATAGAAAATGAATATTATAGCTAAAAACATGACAGAAATACAAAAAATAGAACTACAAAACACTTTGGGCCTCCAGATAGTTCGTAAAGTCAAATATTTAGGGATTTGGTTGTCTGATAGATGCTCCTCAATAAAGACGGATAACTATTTAAAATTAATTGAGCAATTAGACAAAGATTTGGAGAAATGGGGCAGGCTACAACTGTCATTAATGGGACGGATAGCCTTAATCAAGACCCAGGTAGTGCCTAGAATGGTATTTCTTTTTCAAACGGCCCCAGTTAGATTGGATAAAATCTTTTTTAGGAAACTGGATAGGGCTACTAATAGATTCATTTGGCAGGGCAAGAAGCCTCGAATTAAGTTGAAAATGATGCAGAAACCGAAAGAACAAGGTGGGTTTGGGGTCCCAAATTGGAAGTATTATTATAATTTGGCGGTTTTGGTTTTGGTTTGTGAATGGATTACACTACAAGGGAAACGATTGTTAGCAATCGAAGGCCACGATCTCCAACAGGGGTGGCATGCCCACCTATGGTGGGAAAAAGGTAAACCCACAGCATACTTTACTAAACATCACGTGCGAGGAGCTCTGATTGAGAGTTGGATGGAAATTAGGAAAACATATTATAATAAGGTACCACTCTGGGTCTCACCTGTGGAAGCTGTGATCTATCCGACTTTGTATAACCCAGAGAAAAAATTGACTTATAAAGAAATATTAGATTCGAATGGGAAGTTAAAAACAAAATTGTCACTTCAGGAACAAGGAGTGAACTTAGACTGGTGGATATACATGCAAATTAGTAGTAAGTATATGAGAGATAGACAGAGATTTGGGATTAGCCAAGAGGTGCAGACTTTGGATAGGATTTTACTGGGGGTGGATGAAAAGGTGTTAACTAAGTGCTATAAATTCTTTATGGCTATGGAGGTAGCTGAGGAAGGTGCGAAGACTTCGGTTCATGCCTGGGAGAAAAATCTGGGTTATTCAATAAAGCCTGAGAGGTGGAATGAAATCTGTACTAAGAATATTATTATTATTATTATTTTTATAAAAAATAAAATTTTATTTTATTAAAATTTATAAACTTTATTAAAACACATATAAAAACATATAAGAACATTTACAAAACAAACAACACGTAAATAGATTAATCTTTTGAAGCATTTGTTTCGTATTGGTCCTTCAGTTTATACAGTTGTACTTATTTACCTTGGTCTTAAGCTGATAGTTTTCTTTTTCTATTTCCCCCTTCCCATTTTCTTCCTCCCCTAAGAATTCCCCCTTATTAGTCTATGTACTATATGTTTGGATTATCCCTTTCATTTTAAGTTTCCCTCTACAGATTTATCTGCCCGTAGGAAGGTATTTGGACTAAGAATATTAAACTAACCCGGTCAATAGCATATAAAGAAAACATATATAAAATGGCATATTGATGGCATTTACCGCCGGCCAGACTCACCAAAATGTTCCCTGGAACACCCTCAGTCTGTTGGAAATGTGGTGTTAAAGAGGGCACATACTTCCACCAATGGTGGACCTGTCGAGAGGAAATGAAATTTTGGAAGAATATTCAGAAATGGCTTAATGAGATGTTGGGGCAGCGTATACAACTACGTCCTGAGGTATTTTTATTAGGGATAAGACCCGAAAATGTAAACAAAATGACATGGTACCTGTTGCTACATATAACAACAGCTGCAAGATTGGCATGGGCCCAATACTGGAAGATGGATGTCAGCCCACCCGAACAAGTAGTAATTCAGAAAATAATGAACTGTGCGGAATCAGATCGGCTTACTATGATACTGAAAGAACGAGGGGACACAGACTATTATATATCTTGGAGTCAATGATATAATTGGATGTCAAACCGAGCTGCAACCTGATGTATATGATAAACATGTCACTTGGTATAATAGATTTTTTTTTTATTGCAAAAGTTTTACAATTACATTTTCACCCCCTTTTCCCCCCCCTACCCCCCCCAAACTTCCCAACCTCCCCAGCCCGCCCTAACCCTCCCCTCCCCCCAGACTTCCTAGTATGCTCATGTCAGATAAAAGGAAAAAACCCTCCTTTGTATATAAAACTTGAACCCCTCCCTCCCCCTTACAAATTTTCATCTTCATTACATTAACCTATTTCTATCTTGGTATATCATTTTCAGATAAATTTTCATCCTGATTACCTTAAAAATATTTCTATCATAATGTAACATTTTCTAACAAATTTTCATCCTTAACCTTAGAATATTTCTATCTTAATATAACATTTTCTAACAAATTTTTATCCTCAACCCTAAAATGTTTCTATCTTATATAACATTTTTAAATAAAGGCTATTTGATACTTCCTAGTTTGATATTTATGCTGAACATAATTTATCCACTTCTTCCATTCCCATTCATAAGTCTCTTGAGAACAATCTTTTAAATATGCTGAAATCTTCGCCATCTCCGCAAAACTGGCCATCTTCAAAGTCCATTCCTCAATCGAAGGCAGCGCTTCATTTTTCCAGTATTTACCTATCAACAATCTTGCTGCAGTTATCATGTACAATATCATTTTTGTTTCCCCCAATGTAAAACCCTTAACTATACCCAATAAAAACAGTTGTGGAGAAAATTGAATTTTTCTCTTCAAAACATTCTGCATGACCCACCAAATTTTTACCCAAAAAGCCTTAACTTTCTTACAGGTCCACCAAACATGATAATATGTAGCGTCTAAGCAGTCACATCTCCAACATTTAGGCTGGGCACTAGGGTACATACACGACAATTTTTTTGGATCTAAATGCCATCTATAAAACATTTTATAGAAATTTTCCCGCAGATTCTGCGACTGTGTAAATTTAACATTCTGAACCCAAATTTTTTCCCATGTTTCCAACATCACTGGTTCCTCAAAATTTTGTGCCCACTTAACCATGCAGTCTTTAACTAGTTCAGTTTCTGAATCCCTTTCTAACAAAACATTATAAAGTCTTTTAATATGCATTGGGCCTTTCTCTTTTATATGTCTAACTAATTCTTCCTCATACATCATAATACCAGTTTTTTGGTCCTCTTTCCATCTCAATTGCAGTTGATTATATTGTAACCAAGTTAAATTAACCCCTTCAGCCAACAATGTCTGTAATGTCTTCAGCTGCCATCTGCCCGCATCTGTAAAAAGAACCTCTTTATATAAAAACCCCCCGAGTGACATTATATTTGTATTCCACAAGGTATGACCAAGATCCAGCCATAGCGGTATTTTATAATTCCAGTTGTTTCGGTGCTTCTTCCAAACTCTCAGCAAAGAATCTGTATATGGCTTTTAAATACTTTATCCACTTTGCTGTCATAAAATAAGTAAGCGTGCCATCCAAATTCCAAATCAAAACTTTCTGCATTCAATATTCCAGTCTTTTTTCCTCCAAACCAATCACTTACTAAAGTCAAAGCTGTTGCATCATAATATAATTGTAGGTTTGGAAGTTTGAGACCTCCCCTTTCTGGGATGTCTTGCATAATTTTCATTTTTACTCTTGGTTTTTTCTCGTTCCAGACAAATTTGTTGATACCAGTTTGCCATGCTTTTAGTTGTTTATCATTTTTGAGCACCGGAATCATTTGAAACAAAAAAAGAAATCTTGGCAAAATGTTCATCTTAACTGCTGCTATTCTTCCAAGTAAAGACAGCTGCAGTTTTTTCCAAATCTCCATATCTTTTTGCACCTCTCGCCACAACACCTCATAGTTATTTTGAAACAATTTCATATTTGATTCTGCAACCTGAACTCCTAGATATTTTACCTTTGGTACAATCTCAAAACCTGCCCTCCTTTCTAACTCCAGTTTACGATCTTGTGTCATATTTTTAACTACCATCTTAGTTTTTCTCTGATTCAATCTGAAACCTGAAACTTTACCATAGTCTTGTATAATGTCCTTCATCTGGATTATCGATTCCATTGGCTGTGTTAGGGTAACAACCAGATCGTCTGCAAATGCCTTTATTCTGTAATCCTCTTGCCTTATCATTATACCTTTCAATGTGTTAGAATCCCTTATTGTATTTAACAAGACTTCTAGTGTTAAAATGAACAACAATGGGGACAGTGGACATCCCTGTCTTATACCTTTTTCAATTTTAAACTCTGTTGTCAAACTTCCATTGATAATGATCTGTGCCTTTTGCTCTTGATAAATTGCTGAGACCGCCTGTATATATTGGTCCCCAAAGTCCATCTTTTTTAATGTCTTTAATAGAAAATTCCAATCCACTCTATCAAAGGCCTTCTCTGCATCCAGAAAGACCAGCACTGCAGGGATCTGTTTATTCTTCTCAAGATATTCCAATAAATCTATTACTTGCCTTACATTGTCCTTCATGTGCCTACCCTCAATAAATCCCGCTTGGTCATGATGAATCACCTTTTGAATTACTGGCATCAGTCTGTTGGCTAATACTTTTGCGTAAATTTTATAATCCGTATTCAAAAGAGATATTGGTCTGTAATTCTCCGGTTTTTTGGGACCTGCTTGCTCTTTTGGTATCAAAGAAATATAAGCTGTAGTCCACGATGGAGGTACTTTTCCCCCTTGTTGTATGTTGCAAAATAAGTCTCTGAGTTGTTCCACCATTTCTGCCTGTAAAGTTTTATAATACACTGCTGTCAGACCATCCGTTCCAGGAGCTTTGGCTGTTTTTAATTGTTTTATTGCTGCTATTATCTCCTCCTCTGTTATGGGATAATCCATTCTTTCCTTTTGTTGTTCAGTGATTTTTATAACTCTTTTATTGTCCAAATATTTTTCTATAAGTCCATTCTGCACCTCCTCTCTGGCATATAGTTTAGTGTAATATTGAAGAAAGGCTTCTTTTATTAAATTCTGTTGAAAAACTTCTTTCCCACCAATATCAACACTATCAATAGTCCGTATGCTTTGTTTCTTCCTTAATGTGTAAGCCAACCACCTGCCTGGTTTATTAGCATTGCAGAATGTATTATGCTTCGCATATTGTAAGTTTGTTGCAACTTGTTCCGCTATAAGCATTTGGAATTGGTCTTTCAGAAGTTTTATAACACTAAGTATTCTTTCATCTGTTGGGTTTTTAATAAGTAACTGTTCTTTGTCCTTTATTTCTGCTTCCAATTCAAGTCTTTTCTTTTGTCGAATCCGCTTATGTTTAGAGTTCATATATATAAGCACCCCTCTCATATAAGCTTTGCTTGCGTCCCACACAATTTCCATTGGGGTGCCTTTGTTCAAGTTCATTTCAAAAAACTCTTTCAGATGCTTTTTAAGTTCTATTATATTTTTCTCATATCTAAACAAGTTTTCATTTAATCTCCAAGAACGTCTCTCATTCTTACATGTCTCAATTTCTATCCAGACTGGACTGTGATCAGTCAAGGTTCTTGGCAGAATCTTTGTTCTTTTTGTCCTAACAAGTAAATCATCAGACAACAAAATAAAATCAATCCTGGAAAAGGATCTATGTCTGTCAGAAAAGAAAGTATAGTCCAGTTCTTTTGGGTTATGTATTCTCCAAATATCTTTTAATTCCAGGTCTTCTTTCATATCAAAAAAAGTCTGTGGTAATCTAATTCTTGATTTTGCCAAAGTCTTTTTATCTAATTTAGAGTCAATTACTCCATTCCAGTCTCCCATAATTAAAATAGATCTATAATCCCATTGAAGTATTTTAGTATGCAGCATTTTATAAAAATAGTCCTGTTGTTGATTAGGAGCATAAATTCCTATCAGAAGAATTTGACTATTAGCAGAAAGTAATTCAATTGCTACAAACCTACCATCTTGATCAGCTTCTATAAGTTTGGCTGTTAATTTTTTGTTTACATAAATAACCACACCATTCTTTTTTTGGTTAGTTGAGGATATAAAATGTGTTCCTAATTTGGAATTTTTCAAATAGTTTTGATCTTGAACTGTAATATGCGTTTCTTGTAAACAAATTATATCATTATTATGTTGTTTTAAATATGCAAATATTTTCTTCCTTTTTTGTGTTGCATTCAACCCATTCACATTCCAAGATAAACATTTAATCATCCTTATTCTCCTTCTGGAGCGAAGCGCAGAACCTTAGGATGTCATCTGAGATCCTCTGTCCTGCTTTTCCCACAGCCCCAGCCTTGTCTTGACTCTCCTGCTGTAACTTTTCTTTAAGTTCCTTGGCTTTTGCTCGAGTTATACGCTGATCCTTAACTTCAGCCGCCCAAGCCAGCTCCGAGATTGGAGAAGGTTCCAGCAAAGGCTCATCCAAAAAGCCTCCTTCAGCACCCTTCAGCTCTGCTAATTCCTGCTTAGATTGTTGTTCTTTAATCTCCAAAACTGTAGATGTGCGTGGGGATGGTGTTCTTTCTTTAAAGATGTCATTATAAAATTGCTCCGCCTTCTCCACAGTATTCAGACGGTGTTTCTCTCCCTTATATCTCAAAATTATGCCAGTTGGGGCGTCCCAACGAAATGGGATTTGATTATTCTGCAGTTCTTTAACAAGAAAACCATACTCTTTTCTAGATTTCAACATCTTGGGTGGGAGCTCCTTGTAAACTGTAATCTTGGATCCACTCACTTGCACAGAAGTGAGAAAAGATTTTTGCAAAATGTCATTTCTTATTGCTCTATCTGTAAAATATATGACCACATCTCTAGGCAGTTGTCTTTGTCTGGCCACCCACGAGTTAACTCTATAGATTTTATCTATTTTGCAAAAAACCATCTCAGGTTCAACTTTTAAAATCACAGCTAGGGCTTCAGCACAGATCTGTCTCAAATCTTGTCTCTCCTCTTCTCTAATTCCTCGAAGCCTTATAGCAAATTCCATTGCACGAAATTGCATCATAACAATATCATTCTCAACTCTCTGCATCTTGTCATCAACATCAAAAAATTTATGATCATTATTTTTCATCTTAGCATTAACTTCTAATTTAAATTCATCCACTTTTGTCTCAACTTTCATAATAAATCCTGCCAGACCAGACGCCACATCCGTTATTTTTTTGGTCACCATCTTTTGGCTCTGCTGCATTTCCTGCATGATTTCCTGTTGTGACTTTTGAATTTTTTCATCTATTTTATTTATTTTGTCATCCATGTCTTGAAATTTCTCATCCAAAATATTTGAGATGAATGCTTTTAATTCTCCCATATCCAAATCTTTTTTTTGGGCTTGTGACTGCGTATCCTGCTTACGTGGGGGGGATCCCCCCCCTGTTTTGCCTTCCTGCTTTTTTGAAGCCATCCTGCCACGTAAGCTAGCTTTCTTAAAAAGGGAGGGTCCGCCTCTTCTGCCACCTCCACAATACCTTCTAAAAAAGTCCCCCAGAATTACTCAAAGCAAAGCTATAATGCAGCAAAGACAAGTAAAAGGGAGAGATTTTCCTCTTATTTCTGTTGCAGCCGGAGCAACTCTGTAACAACTTTTTAACTTTGTAGCAAGACAAGATAACTTCACCAATCCACACCCACTAATTCATTTGCTGAGCGCCATATTTTTTCAATCACTTTCACTCATTCCGAGACTTTCACTTCAGTAAAAAAGTTCAGCAAAGGACTAATACTTGCAGTTCAAAGTTTCAGGGTTCAAGTGGATTGCGGATGTTTATTTGAGTTATTTCCTCGCTCTTTAAAGGTTTCCTGAGGTCGGCTTGTTCCGCACAAGCAGAAGACGTCCCACGCCGCCCGGAGTTTCAGCAGGTTGTAAGGGAGCCGCGCCTGCTTCCTCCCCAGAAACAGTTCCCTGGGGGGGTTGCAGGGGCTCTACCTGTACCCTGCTGCCTCTTCTTCTTCAATCCTATGGATTTCGAAGATTTCGAGCCGCTTCGCAATCAGGAAGCGGCTCTACAAGCGGCGGGGGTGGCGGTGCCAAAAGAAAGCACCGTCGCCGCCGAAGATGAGGAAACCGGAAGTCGGTATAATAGATTTTTCTTGGCTATCCTATATATGTAATGGGACAATTTTATTTCCTTCTCACGCTGTGATGTAGACCTGTGAGGTAGATTTAATGTTTGTTTGATGTATAAGACAAAATAAAAAAAAAGAAAAAGGAAAAAAACTGAACAGGAAGCAACTGAACTTATTTCTTTGTTGCAGAATAAGTTCAGAATTAGAAATTTAGGTGAAATCAAGCACTATTTGGGTCTTGATATTGTAAAAACTAAGAGAGGGTACAAACTGTCACAAGCTAAGAAAATTAGCCAATTGCTTAAACGTTACAATATGGAACTATGTAAGCCTGCTAAAACACCAATGAGTCAGGATTTTAAGCATGGTAATATTCAAAGTCCTGTATTCGACAAGGAAATATATCAATCCTTGATTGGTAGTCTATCTTATATTAGTAATTGGTCTAGGCCAGATATATCCTATAGTGTAAATCAACTGGCTACGTATAACGCTGAAGCAACTGAAATGTATTGGCAAGCTACTAAGCGAATACTTAGGTATTTGAAACAAAAAATGCATTATGCGTTATATTTGGAGCCTAGTAATGATCTTGTATTAACTGCATATGCTGATGCAAGTTTTGCAACTGATTTACCTACACGTAAATCAACATCGGGTATTGCAATACTGTTGGGTAATGCTTTAATAGGTTGGAAATCCATCAGGCAAAAACACATTAGTTTATCAACTATGGAAGCTGAGTTTTCCTGTTAATCTTTCATGTGCACAGAACTAGTATATTATAAACAACTGTTATTAGATATAGGCTTAACTGTAAATGATCCATTTGTAGTTTATGAAGATAATCAATAGGCAATTAAAATGGCAACTAATTTAGCTGTAAGGACACGATCTAAGCACACTGATATAAGATACTTGAATGTGAGACAATGTGTACAGAGTAAAATGATTCAATTAGAATACTGCATTACTGAAAATAATATTGCAGACCATTTTACAAAAGCTCAGGGTGCACTTAAGCATAAAGCGTGTTGTGAGTGTTATGGTTTAAGAATGTAAGCTATTATATATTGTCCTACCCAAAGGGGAGAATGTTAGGAAATGGCTATTGCCTAACTGGTTGGGTTGGCAATATATATAAACCATCAATGCATGTTTGCAGTCAAAATGTAATGTATAGCTTTAAGACTGTAATGCTGTATTGCATCATACTGTATTCTGATTGGCTAGCTCTGTAGCCAACATACTTAAGAGGAAGCTTGAATCATGGCTTATTGTTCTTATTACATTATTATTGCTACCACTGCTCCTCTCTGCCTGTTCTCTCTGCATAATCACTGCTTGATCATTGCTACTTCTTGTTTTCTACTGTTTTACTGATTGTTTTACTGATGTACTTGTTCCTGTTTGCAACTCCAAATAGAACTGTTTTATTGCATATGACTACAACAACTGGTAAGAAGACTTTGTTCTTGGAATATCCCTGGATTGACAATTTAACTACCTTTATCTGTGTATGACCTGGATTGTTTATTGGACTTTGCTTTGCTTTTTCCTAAAAGTAAAAGAATATCACAACTCAGTGTGTCTGTATTGACAGTGCTTATTCATAATCACTCTCAGCCGTTTTCTCATGTGCACAACCTTGCTACTCAAGGGTTACTCTGTGCATATTCCTTAACAAAACCCACCCTAGAGCCCCACCAGAACAACTGGCAGCCACCTTTGAACAAACACCAGAGGCTGAACAGATCCCTAGAGAATATCAACACCTAGCTGAAGTGTTCAGTGAAACTGAGTGCAATGTCTTACCCACCCACCCCCACCCCACCGTGCAACGGACTGTGCCATCAAAATCATCCCCGGGGCCAAGCTTCCCAAACCCAAACTGTATGCCATGGTGCCCCGGGAAATGCAAGAAATGTGCAAATACATAGACAAGAACCTAGCAAGTGGGTTCATCGAGCCAGCCAAGCCACAAGTCGCAGTCCCAGTCCTATTTAAAGAGAAAAAAGATGGAACTATGAGATTATGTGTAGATTTCAAGGAGATAAATGACGTGTGTGTGCACAACCTATAACCCCTCCCTCTCATGAAGGACATGCTGTCCCACCTAGCCAAGGGAAAGGTCTTTACTAAACTAGACCTCAGAGAAGCATATTACCAAGTCTGAATCAGGGAGGGAGACGAATGGAAAACAGCCTTCAACTGCCTGCTAGGGTGCTTCCAATTCAAAGTAATGCCTTTCGGGCTTCAGGGCCCCCCGGTGGTGTTTATGCAGTTAATAAATGTGATGCTGCATGAGCACCTCTATAAGGGGGTCCTCGTCTACCTGGACAACATCCTCATCTTCACTGAGACCATGGAGGACCACATACCCCTAGTCCGCCAGGTAGTGAAAAAGCTCCTAGTGGCAAAGTTGTACGTCAAGCTGTCAAAATGCTAATTTCATTGCGCGTGGCTAGACTACCTGGTCTACCGAGTGTCAAATGAGGGTATAGATATGGACCCAGCCAAAGTACAAGCCATCCTAGAGTGGCAACCCCCTTGCACCCGCAGACAGCTACAAAGCTTCCTGGGATTCACAAACTTTTACAGGCAATTCATCCCCTCCTTCA
Organism: Arizona elegans; assembly: GCA_022577455.1. Lineage (NCBI taxonomy): Eukaryota > Metazoa > Chordata > Lepidosauria > Squamata > Colubridae > Arizona > Arizona elegans. Next base: position 5,222,790 of record JAKOOJ010000010.1, on the reverse strand, counting down.
TGAAGATTGCCAAACCCGGACTTCCGGTTTGTTCGCCGCCAGCGAGGACGGTCTCCTTTTAAGGACCGCCAGCCCCGCTGTCTGTAGAGCCGCTTCGATACCCAGAAGCGGCTTGGAAATTCCAAAAATCTGAAGGATTGCTGGAGGAGAGGAGGCAAGGCACCGGATGAGCCCCTGTGAGTCCCCAGAGAATTGCTGCTGGGGAGGAAACAGGCGTGGCTCCCTTTCAACTTGCCAGACTCCGGACGGCGTGGGACGACTCTGCTCTTCGCAGAACAAGCTGGCTGCTGCAAACGTCATATCTGAATGAAACCAACCTTAACTATCAGCGGAAGTATCAACTTGAACCCCCAAACTTTAAAACTGCAAGTATTGATGCTTTGGTGACTTTTTAAACTAAGAGAAAATACGATCGTGTGAAACTGTGTGAAACTGATTTGAAAAAACATGGCGCCCAGCAGCTGAGCTAACGAGCTAGTGAAAGTGATTCTGAGAAGTTACTTTGAGCAGTTACAAAGTTACTCTGCCTGTAATACAAAGGAATAGGAGAAGAGGAAAAATTTTCTTCTTTAAAATCTGAGTTTGTTCAGTCTAGCTTCTATCTGACTAAACCTGGGGGATTTTTTTAGAAGCCTTTGTGGAGGTGGAAAAGGAAAGAGGATTTCCCTCTTTAGAAAAACTAACCTACGTGGCAGGATGGCTTCAACGAAGCAGGAAGGAAAGGCAGCAAGGGGGGGATCCCCCACACACAAACATGAATCACAGCCTCCTTCTGTTCAACAAACTCAGAAAAAAGACGAAGACTTTGACTTTGAAAATTTAAAAGAATTTATATCCCAGGCTCTGGATGATAAATTTCAAAAATCACAACAGGAAATAGATGATAAACTTCAAAAATCTCAACAGGAAATTATGCAGGAAATTAATGAAATTAAAGATATGGTGCAACAGGATTATGGCAAGGTGACTAAAAAAATATCAGATGTGGCGTCTGGCCTTGCAGAATTTATTATTAAAGTGGACTCTAAAGTGGAAGAATTTAAATCAGAAGTTAATGTTAAGATGAAGGACAATGATTATAAAATTTCTGATGTTGATGATAAAATGCAGAGAGTCGAAAACGAAATTGTTATGATGCAATTCAGGGCAATGGAATTTGCTATAAGGCTTCGAGGAATCAGAGAGGATGACCGACAGGATTTGAGACAGATTTGTGCTGAGGCTTTGGCAGTGATATTAAAAATTAATCCTGATGTGGTTTTCTACAAAATAGACAAAATTTACAGAGTGAATTCCTGGGTGGCCAGACAAAGACAATTGCCTAGAGATGTGGTGATATATTTTACAGATAGAGCAATAAGAAATGACATCCTGCAAAAATCTTTTCTTACCTCTGTGCAAGTGGGGGGGCGCACAAATTGGAGTTTATAAAGAACTACCACCTAAAATGCTGAAAGCCAGAAAAGATTTTGGCTTTCTAGTAAACGAATTGAAAAAACAAGAGATACCATTCCAGTGGGATGCCCCAACTGGCATAATTTTGAAGTACAAGGGAGAAAGATATCGTTTGAATACTGTGGAGAAGGCGGAGCATTTTTATAATACTAACTTTAAAGAAAGAACACCATCTCCACGTACATCTACAGCGCTGGAGATTAAGGAGAGTGATAAGAAGCAACCTCAACAAGAATTGCAAGAACAGTTTAAGCAGGTGGAGTTAGAGGAAACGCAGGGTGCTGTAGGAGGTTTCTTGGAGGAGCCCCTGTTAGAATCTTCTCCAATCTTAGACCCGGCTCGGATGGCTGAAGTTAAGGATCAGCGTATAATTCGTGCAAAATCCAAGCAACTTAAAGAAATGCAACAACAGGAAAGACAATATAAAAAGGGAGCTAAGAGCACTACACAAGAGACTGAAGTCATGGGGGGAGCAAGACCGAAGATCCAGGAAGATATTCGGTTATTCTGCTCATTGCTTCAGAAAGATAAAGATGACGTTTAAGTGTTTATCTTGGAATGTGAATGGGTTGAACTCGGTACAGAAAAGGAAGAAGTTATTTGCATACTTGAGACAATTTAATAATGATATAATTTGTTTACAAGAAACTCATATCACAACTCAAGATCAAAAATACTTGATAAACTCTAAATTAGGAACACATTTTATATTTTCAACTTCGCAAAAAAAGAATGGTGTGGTTATTTATGTAAACAAAAGACTAACAGCTAAAATTATAGAAGCAGATGAAGATGGTAGGTTTATAGCAATTGAATTGCATACAGTAAATGGCCAAATTCTTTTGATTGGAATTTATGCTCCCAACCAACAACAGGATCATTTCTATAAAATGTTACATACTAAAATATTGCAATGGGACTATAGATCTATTTTAATCATGGGAGATTGGAATGGAGTAATTGATTCTAAATTAGACAAAAAGAGTTTGGCGAAATCCAGGATCAGACTACCACAGACTTTTTTTGACATGAAAGAAGACTTGGAATTAAAAGATATTTGGAGAATACATAATCCAAAAGAATTGGACTATACTTTTTTTTCCGACAGACATAGATCCTTCTCTAGGATTGACTTTATTTTGTTGTCAGATGATTTACTTGTTAAGACAAAAAGAACAAAGATCTTCCCAAGAACTTTGACCGACCATAGCCCAGTATGGATAGAAATCGAGATGGGCAAGACTGAGCAACGCTCTTGGAGAATAAATGAAAACTTGTTCAGATATGAAAAAAATATAATAGAACTTAAAAAGCACTTGAAAGAATTTTTTGAAATAAACTTGAATAAAGGTATCCCAATTGAAATTGTGTGGGATGCGAGTAAAGCTTATATGAGAGGGGTGCTCATTTATATGAACTCTAAACATAGATTGATTCGACAAAAGAAAAGATCTGAATTGGAAGTAGAAATAAAGAACAAAGAACAGCTACTTATTAAAAACCCAACAGATGACAAAATACGTGGTGTTATAAAACTTTTGAAAGACCAATTTCAAATGCTTATGGCGGAACAAGTTGCAACAAACTTACAATATGCGAAGCATAATACATTTTGTAATGCCAATAAGCCGGGCAGATGGTTGGCCTATACATTAAGGAAAAAGCAGAGTGTACGGACTATTGATAGTATTGATACTGGAGGGAAAGAAATCTTTCAACAAAAATTAATTAAAGAAGCTTTTGTGGACTATTATACTAAACTATATGCTAAAGATGATGTGCAGAATGGACTTATAGAAAAATACTTAGATAATAAAAGAGTTACAAAAATTACTGATCAACAAAAGGAAAGAATGAATTATCCTATAACAGACGAGGAGATAATAGCAGCAATTAAACAATTAAAAACAGCTAAACCTCCTGGAACGGATGGTTTGACTGCAGTGTATTATAAAACCTTGCAAGCAGAAATGGTGGAACAACTTAGAGATTTATTTTGTAATATTCAACAAGGGGGTAAAATACCCCCATCATGGACAACAGCTTATATTTCTTTGATACCAAAAGAGCAAGCAGGTCCTAAAAAACCGGAGAATTATAGACCAATATCTCTTCTGAATACTGATTATAAAATTTATGCAAAAGTACTAGCCAACAGGTTGATGCCAGTAATCCAAAAGGTGATTCATGATGATCAAGCGGGATTTATCGAGGGTAGATACATGAAGGACAATGTAAGGCAAGTAATAGACTTATTGGAATATCTTGAGAAGAATAAACAGATCCCTGCAGTGCTGGTCTTCTTGGATGCAGAGAAGGCCTTTGATAGACTGGACTGGAACTTTCTACTAAAGACTTTAAAGAAGATGGATTTTGGGGATCAATTTATACAGGCGGTTTCAGCAATTTACCAAGAACAAAAGGCACAGATTATTATTAATGGAAGTTTAACAACAGAGTTTAAAATCGAAAAAGGAACAAGACAGGGATGTCCGTTGTCCCCACTGTTGTTTATTTTAACACTAGAAGTCTTGTTAAACACAATAAGGGACTCTAATATCTTGAAAGGTATAATGATAAGGCAAGAGGATTACAGAATAAAGGCATTCGCAGACGATCTGGTTGTTACCCTAACACATCCAATGGAATCATTAATCCAGATGAAGGACATTATACAAGACTATGGTAAAGTTTCAGGTTTTAGACTGAACCAGAAAAAAACTAAGATGATAGTTAAAAATATGACACAAGATCGTAAACACGAACTTGAAAGGAGGGCAGGTTTTGAGATTGTACCAAAGGTAAAATATCTAGGAGTCCAGGTTGCAGAATCAAATATGAAATTGTTTCAAAATAATTATGAGGTGTTGTGGCGAGAGGTGCAGAAAGATATGGAGACTTGGAAAAAACTGCAGCTGTCTCTACTGGGAAGAATAGCAGCAATTAAGATGAATATTTTGCCAAGATTTCTTTTTTTGTTTCAAATGATTCCGGTGCTTAATAGTGATAAACAATTGAAATTGTGGCAAACTGGAGTGAATAAGTTTGTCTGGAACGAGAAAAAGCCGAGAGTGAAAATGAAAATTATGCAAGATGTTCCAGAAAGGGGAGACCTTAAACTTCCAAACCTACAACTATATTATGAAGCAGCAGCTTTGACTCTAGCAAGTGATTGGTTTGGAAGGAAAAAGACTGGAATAATGAATATAGAAAGTTTTGATCTTGAATTTGGATGGCATGCGTACTTATTTTATGACAACAAAGTGGACAAAGTATTTAAAAGCCATATACTTAGAGATTCTTTGATGAGAATTTGGAAGAAGCACCGATACAAATGGGATTATAAAATACCGCTATGGCTGGATCTTGGTCATATTATGTGGAATACAAATATAATGTCACTCGGGGGGTTTTTATACAAAGAGGTTCTTTTTACAGATGCGGGCAGATGGCAGTTGAAGACACTACAGACACTGTTGGATGAAGGGATTAATTTAACTTGGCTACAATATAATCAACTACAATTGAGATGGAAAGAGGACCAAAAAACTGGTATTATGTTGCATGAGGAAGAATTGGTTAGATACATTAAAGAGAAAGGTCCAATGCATATTAAAAGGCTTTATAATGTTTTGTTAGAAAGGGATTTGGAAACTGAACTGGTTAAAGATTGTATGATTAAGTGGGCACAAAATTTTGAGGAACCAGTGATGTTGGAAACATGGGAAAAAAATTGGGTTCAGAATGTTAAATTTACACAGTCGCAGAATCTGAGGGAAAATTTTTATAAAATGTTTTATAGATGGCATTTAGACCCAAAAGAATTGTCGTGTATGTACCCTAATGTTCAGCCAAAATGTTGGAGATGTGATTGTTTAGATGCTACATATTACCATGTTTGGTGGACCTGCAGGAAAGTTAAGGCTTTTTGGATAAAAATTTGGTGGGTCATGCAGAATGTTTTGAAGAAAAAAATTCAATTTTCTCCACAATTGTTTTTATTGGGTATAGTTAAGGGTTTTACATTGGGTGAAACAAAATTGATATTGTATATGATAACAGCAGCAAGATTGTTGATAGGTAAATACTGGAAAAATGAAGCTTTGCCCACGATTGAGGAATGGACTTTGAAGATGGCCAGTTTTGCAGAGATGGCGAAGATTTCAGCATATTTAAAAGATTGTTCACAAGAGACTTATGAATGGGAATGGAAAAAGTGGATAGATTATGTTCAGAACAAATATCAAACTAGGAAGTATCAAATAGCTTTTATTTGAAAATGTTATATTAAGATAGAAATATTTTAATGTAATGAAGATGAAAATTTATAAGGGGGAGGGAGGGGTTCAAGTTTTATATAAGTTTTATACAAAGGAGGGTTTTTTTTTACCTGATATGAGTATACTGTGCGGAAGTCCAGGGGGAGGGGAGGGTTAGGGTGGGTTAGGGAGGTTGGGAAGTTTGGGGTGGGTTGGGGGGGGGGGAAGGGGTGAAAATGTAATTGTAAAACTTTTGCAATAAAAAAAAAAAGATTGCCAAACCCATGACAGACCTCCTAAAGACAGGAAGCCTGGGGACAAAGCCCTACCTGGGACAACCCCTACAGTGGGACCTAACCTGCCAAAAGGCATTTGAAACACTAAAAGAACTTTTTGCAAAAGAACTGGTACTGAAACACCCTGACCCTGAACAACCCTTCTTCATCCAAGCAGATGCCAGTGATATGGAGGTAGGAGCAGTACTATTCCAAAGAAATGGCCAGGGAAAACTACAACCTTGCACCTACACCTCCCGTAAACTCACTGACATGGAAAGACGATGGACTGCATGGGAAAAAGGCTTTTACGGTAAGATGGGCACTACTAACCTGGCACCACCTCTTGGAAGGGGTGAGAAACCATTTGAAGTCTGGACTGACCATAAGAATCTGGAGGCCCTTAGGACCCCACGGAAACTGTCACCCAAGCAGGTCCACTGGGCTCAATACTTCAACCGATTCGACTTCCTCCTCAGTCAGTTTGACAGATTGGCTGTCAACGCTAAAAGCGGCATGGGAAAATGTCAAGAAAGCACTAGCTAAGGCAGCGCAGACCTATAAGCAACAGGCAGACAAACACCAAGCCCCCCAACGGCCGTTCCAGTTGAGGGAGAAGGTCTACCTCTCCACAAAATACTTAAGGTTAAAACTCCCCATCAAGAAGCTGGGACCTAAATTCATGGGGCCATTGCCCATAGTGAAGATTATCAACCCAGTCATGGTGCAATTGAAACTGCCCTGACTGCTGGGGAAAATACACCCAGTATTCCACAGCAGCCTCTTAAAACCCGTGGTCGGGTCGACCCTGAGGCCACTAGCCCATGAGCCCCCAGACCCAGTGGTCATAGGGGGCCAAATCCATTACAAGTTGCAATGCATCCTCGACTCTAGGTGGCACAGGGGGCAACTTCAGTACTTAATCAAGTGGAAGGGCTACCCTCTATCAGAGGCATCCTGGGTAAAGAGCAGAAACATCCAAGCTGATCGCCTCATAACTAAATTCAATTAAAAGAACCCGACAAATCCTGGGGGGGATCAACCCCCCCTAAAAGATGTACCTGTACTCAAACTGTTTTTGCTTTGCACAAGTTGCCTTCAGGAAGTGAGGGAAGTCAAATGTCAACTCGTGAAGCTTTCCCAACCTGCTCCCAAGTTGCCATAGGCAGGGGGATGGGGGGATAGAGCCTCGCAGCTGCATTGAAGAATTTGTACCTCAGTCAAAACAACGCACATTCTAGCTGGCCAAAGTCAAGGCCATCTCCACAGAAACCAGTAATGGCTGGAGGGAGTGACTTCTACAACTTGCGAAATTGTTTTGTTGGGTAATGTGACTGATGACACACCTTGGGGGAAGGGGGAAACAGGGTCAGAGGCAAGGCGCAAACTGATTGGGGTCAGAGCTGGCTTCACTAGGTCCGTGCTGACATGGCGCTTCTAATAAACAACTGGACTTTTCTTGAAAAGTAGTTTGAGGCTCCTGCTTTCATTAGGGCATCAGTCAGAACCCTGACACCTTGCTTACTATTGTAGAAAGTTAGCACCCACCCCTCTCCTAGAAGAATGAAATATTTTAGGAAATATTAAAAAGGCAGAATATTTTGGTGCCAGCTTATCTACAAGACAAAATACTGGGCCATCTTTTCTATAAGAGAAAAGACCTTCACCTCCAGGACATAATAGGATTAGTGCTCTACCCATCTAGCAGCAGAGCTCACCACATGGCACCTGGGGATATTACATCACCCAGCACAGTTCAATCAGGCTTATCTCAGACAAACTCCTAGGATTTGCACATAACCAAGAGCAACCAATAGGATACATTTCTTGCACAGGAACATGAAGCTTTAGGGCCGTGATGGCAAACGTATGGCACGTGTGCCACAGGTGGCATGCGTAGCCATATTGGTGGGCACACAAGCTCAGCTCCAGCGGGTATGCATGTGCTGGTCAGCTGATTTTCAGGTCTTCTGGGCCCACCGGAAGTTGGGAAACAGGCTGTTTCTGGCCTCTGGAGGGCCCCCAGAGGGTAGGAAAGGCTGTTTTAACCCTCCCCAGGCTCCTAGAAAGCCTCTGGAGCCTGGGGAGGCCGAAAAACGGGCCTACCGGGCCCACCATGCCATCATGTGCCAAAAGTGGGGGGGAGCACGGGGATCACACACACGGGGCAGGTCACATAGAATTATGGGTGTCGGCACGCACGCACACAACCCCCCCCCCGGCACTCCCCCACTTTTGGCACACGATGGCAAAAAGGTTAGCCATCACTGCTCTAGGGCAAGGCCCAAGAGAGGGTATAAATAACACTCACTCTTCACTCCATGTGTTCAACTGCACCAGGACCATGTGCTTAATGGTTCTGCTCCATTAAACCACCCTTCCAAGCAGCCTCCATGTTTCCAGTGTCTTTCTCCCCACTTGGAACTGAACCCAGATGGACATTTATTCCAACACTATGTACTGCTGATGAACACCCATCATTATCTATGGGCCAAATCATCCACAGCTAGCTATAATGACACAATGTGTATTGCAATGTCACATCTCCATCCTTTTGTACTTGCATTGTGATGCTGCATGCTAGTATATAAGGGATGGACTCTGTATTGTCACATATTTTGGAAAGGTGAGAGAACTTTACACACATCTGATACAAAATTAGATGAATGTTGGTATAGTTGAATGATGGAATGAGCAGCTTTGTGGAAACAGAACTTGCAATTTCTGTTGCAAGAGTCAGATGCTTCCTAATGCTGACAAATGCATCTCACAAATTCTTCAAGAATATATTGAAATCATAAAAGTAGCAACATAAAAACATTTAGGACAGGTTTCTCTATCCTACATCTGTCTTAGGATGGCTGAATTAAAGAATAACAATAACAGAGTTGGAAGGGACCTTGGAGGTCTGCTAGTCCAACCTCCTGAACAAACAGGAGACCCTATACGTGTTGTGGCCTGTCGGCTGCCAGCAGAGCTAGCTGTAGAATCAGACGAGGAGGAGGTGGACGGAGAGCCTGGGCCAGCTTTGGAGCCTTTGGAAGGCTCTGATAAGGAAACGGCATCAGAGACAGAGGCAGAGCTGGGGCCCTCCATCCTCCCCCAGGTGGAGAGGCAGCTGTCTTTGGGGGCCTGAGCTGAGTGGGGGGGGGAGGAACAGATGGGGCCCATCCCAAATGTGCTTATGCGCAGAGAGGAAAAGAGAAGAGCCCAAAGGAAAACGATAAGCACATGTGGACGCTAGCCAGCCCCTCCCTGGCTGGGAAATAGTAGGGGTGTGGGAGTGGCCAGTTGTCACAACCAACCATTCGCTTTTAGGATACAGCAAGCAATTTGGATTTCTTGGCCAGGTCTGTTGGGACTAATTACATTTGATTTTTGTTTATTCATGTGAATAAAAGACTGTTCCTATCCTGTTTGAAAAGGGGTTTGTGTTTACTCACGAGTAAGTGGATTATCACTATTTGCTAAGGCTGGGTCAGAACAATACCATTCGAGACCAATGGCTGTCCAATCTCTTCTTAAAAACCTCCAGTGATGGAGCACCCACAACTTCTGAAGGCAAGCCATTCAACTGGATAATTGTTCTCACTGTCATAAAATTTCTCCTTAATTCTAGGTTGCTTCTCTCCTTGATTAGTTTCCATCCATTGCTTCTTGTCCTGCCTTCTGGTGCTTTGGAGAATAGGTTGGGCCCCTCTTCTTTGTGGCAGCCCCTCAAATATTGGAACACAGCTATTATGTTACCTCCTAGTCCTTATTTTCACTAGACTAGACATACCCAATTCCTGCAACTGTTCTTCATATGTTTTAGCCTTCAGTCCCCTAATCATCTTTGTTGCTCCTTTGCATTCTTTCTAGAGTCTTAACATCTTTTTTTAAATTTAATTTAATTTATTTTATTTCAAATTTATATAACGCACCTTCTCCCGAGGGACTCAGGGCGGTGTACAGCCAGATAAAAACATACAATACAAACATTAAAAACAATTAAAAGAATATATATTAATTTGGCCCCAGTTTAAAATGACAAACCAATTAAAAATTAAAAATATTTAAAAATATGTTAAGCCAGCCCAGCTTGCTGAAAAAGGAAAGTTTTAAGGGCACGGCGGAAGGCACCGAGGTCTTGGATTCTCCTTATCTCTGGGGGCAGCTGGTTCCATAGGGTAGGTGCCCCCACAGAGAAGGCCCTCCCCCTGGGGGTCACCAGCCTACATTGTTTGGCTGATGGCACCCCGAGGAGGCCCTCTCTGTGGGAGCGCACGGGTCGATGGGAGGTTGTCAGTAGCAGCAGGCGGTCTCGAAGATAACTAGGTCCTATGCCATGGAGCACTTTAAAGGTGGTAACCAACACCTTGAAGCGCACCCGGAAGACCACTGGGAGCCAGTGCAGCTCGTGCAGGAGCGGTGTTATGTGGGAGCGCCATGCAGCTCCCGTAATTACCCGCGCGGCCGCATTCTGGACCAGTTGGAGCCTCCGGGTGCTCTTCAAGGGGAGCCCCATGTAGAGAGCATTGCAGTAGTCCAGACGAGAGGTGACGAGGGCATGAGTGACTGTGCACATGGAATCCCGATCAAGAAAGGGTCGCAACTGGAGAATCAGGTGAATCTGACAAAAGGTCCCCCTGGCTACAGCTGTCAGATGTTCCTCCAAGGACAGCTGCATATCCAGGAGGGCTCCCAGATTGTGCGCCCTCTCCGTGGGGGCCAAAGACTCACCCCCAATAGTCAGCGATGGAGTCAGCTGACTATATCGGGATGCCGGGAACCACAGCCACTCAGTCTTGGAAGGGTTGAGCTTGAGCCTGTTCCTCCCCATCCAGATCCGCACAGCCTCCAGGCACTGAGACATCACTTCAAGGGCATCGTTGGGGTGGCCTGGGGTGGAGATGTACAGCTGGGTGTCATCAGCGTACTGGTGGTACTTCACCCCAAAGCCACGGATGATCTCACCCAGCAGCTTCACATAAATGTTAAACAAAAGGGGCGAGAGGACCGACCCCTGAGGTACTCCACAAATGAGAGGCCTCGAGGTCGACCTCTGCCCCCCTGCCAACACAAACTGCGACCGGTCTGAGAGATAGGAGAACCACCGTAACACGGTGCCCCCCATCCCCAACTCTTCCAACCGGTGCAGCATGATACCATGGTCGATGGTATAAAAAGCCGCTGAGAGGTCTAACAGGGCTAGAACAGAGGAGCAACCCCTGTCCCGAGCCCTCCAGAGATCATCTACCAACGCGACCAATGCCGTTTCCGTGCTGTGCCCAGGCCTGAAACCCGACTGAAACGGATCTAGATAAGACGTTTCCTCCAGGAATTGTGGAAACTGTCGCGCGACCACACTCTCAACAACATTCGCCACGAAGCAAAGGTTGGAGACAGGATGGTAGTTGGCCAATACTGCTGGGTCCAGGGAGGGCTTCTTGAGGAGAGGCCTCACCACCGCCTCTTTCAAGGCCGTGGGGAAGTAACCCTCACTCAACGAAGCGTTAATAATTCCCTGGAGCCAGCCTCGTGTAACCTCCCGGGAAGCCAGTACTAACCAGGAGGGACACGGATCCAGTAAACATGTGGCCGCACTAAGTCTCCCCAGAATCCTGTCCACGTCATCAGGGGTCACAGAGTCTAACTCCAGATAACGTTCTCAAGACTATTCCTCGCCACCCTGCCCGAATCTACCCAGTCAGAGTCCAAATCCCCCCGGATCTGAGCGATTTTGTCATACAGATATTGTCTGAAATCCTCAGCCCTGCCTTATATAGTGGTGACCAAAACTGGATGCAATATTCAAAGCGTGGTCTTACCAATGCATTATAAAGCGGTACTAACACTTCACGTGATCTTGACTCTATCCCTCTGTCAATGCAGACCAGGATTGCATTGGCTTTTTTGGCCACTGCAGCACTGCTGGCTCATATTTAACTGATTGTCCACTAGGACTCTAAAATCCCTCTTGCAGTTACTGCTATTGAGCCAGGTTCCACCTATTCTGTACCTGTACATTTGGTCTTTCTTGCCTAAATGTAAAACCTTACTTTTCTCACCATTGAATTTCTTTTTGTTAGATAGGGCCCAGTGTTCACGTCTGTCAAGATCCTTCAAGATCTTGAGCCTATCTTCAGGGAGAAACAGGGAGAAAGCAGAATTGCTTAACTCATTTTTTGCATCTGACTTTACACAAAAGGAAAAAACAGTCCAACCTATCAAAAACAGTACTGTAAAAAACAGATTAGGAATACAAGTTAAAATGGGCAAGAAAATGGTAAGAGGCCACCTGTCCACCCTAGATGAGTTCAAATCACCAGGACCAGATGATGTCAACTATCCCACTAGGTTAGACAGCAAAAGAAATGCCTTGGACATTTTTTACCACGAGTATAACTGTACTGAAGATTCCATGTGGTTACAGAACTAGAAAAGCCAGTTCTAATTATTTCACATGAAAACAGCCTAGGAAAACTTTCCCTTTACCCCCAGGACTTCCCATTGTCCATTGTCCACCAATCGTTTGCACTCTCTTTGTTTTGGGCATGATCTGTCTGCCTTGGAGTTCCCCAGCTGGCAACCTTGAGGTGTTGGGTCTCTCTCAGGTTTCCAGTCGGCACAGTTGCATTCCAAATTTCCCTCCCAAACCTCCCTTACACACCAATACTTTCCCTCTCCCCTCCCTTTACAATTGTCTGGTTGCAAGTGGGACTGCGTAGTGAGTCAACCATGACATGCCAACCCTCCAGAAAGAAGACTAATCCTACAAGGAAACAAACTCACACATATTATTACACCACGATCCCTCTCCATAGGTTGATCTACCGGGGTCAGTCTGGATACCTAGCGTGGAACCTCTGAATGAGTCTAGGGTCATGGACATTCATGCCGTCACCCATTCTGTATGTTGCAAAGGGAAACACCTTCCATAACACTAGGTACTGCTACTTCCCCTTGTAGCACTGGGAGTCAAGGATCTCCTTGACCTCAAAGTGTTTTTCTCCATCTACCCATATGGGGTGGGAGGCAGCTTACTGGCCAGACTTAACGGTGAACTACAGAAGGGCTTTAACAAACTACAGTGAACCACTGGATGAATGCACCTGAGGTTTTTTGGCAATTCCAATTCCACCATCACTGGATTCACAATCCGGATGATGGGGAAAGGACCTATGTACTTAGGCCCCAACTTCTTACAGGGCTGTCCCAACTGCAGGATCTTCATGGACAGGTACACTTCATCCCCTATTCTAAACTCCTTCTGAGGTGCTCTCTTATTGTCAGCCTGCCTTTTCTGCATCTCCCCTGCTGCTTCTAACGCTTTGTGCACTACAGGCCAGATGCCTTTCAAAGTACTTATCCACTCAGCCAACGAAGTCGATGAAGGTGTCTCTTGAGGGAGCTCTGGCATAGGCACAAATTCCATGCTGGTGGCCACTCAGAAGGGGGTAAACCCTGTGCTGCTGTGTAGAGAGTTATTGTATGCCACCTCAGCGAAGGGTAGAAGTTAAGCCCAAGTGTCTTATTGGTAGTTCACATACCACCAAAAGTACTGCTCCAGGACTGCATTTGTATGTTCACAAGGCCCATTCGTTTGAGGATGATGAGTGGAGCTAAGACCCTGGGAGGAGCCTAACAAGCTCAGGAACTCAGGCCAAAACTTCGATGAGAATTCCACTCCCCAATCTGAAATTACATGTTTTGGAACACCATGTAGCTGGTACATGTGTTATATGAAGAGTTTAGCCAGGGTCCGAGCATAAGGGATCCTAGGGCATGCCACAAAGTAGACTTGCTTAGAGAATAAGTCCATAATAACCCAGATCACAGAATTCCCAGCACTCACCGGCAGGTCCACAATAAAGTCCATATATATCTCCCTCCAGGGAGCTGTGGGGTTGGCCACAGTCTGCAACAGTCCTGGAGGCTTGCTGGGCAGCCTCTTTGCTGAAGCACACACAGGGCATCTAACTACATAGGTTTCTATGTCTTTCTTCATCCGCAACCACCAAAATTGCCTCTTTACGAGGTGAAGGGTTTTCACTAATCCAAAATGCCCTGCCGCCTTTGTATCATGGCTCTGCTGCAATAATAAGGTCCTCTGGCTCGATTGGATGTATAGTTTGCTCTCCATCCATGCCAGTTCATCCTTTAAGGACAACTCATCCTTGTGTTGTTGGAACCACTCATCTCCAGCCAAGGCTTCTTTTAGGGGTCATGTTAGGCAGGGGTGGGTTCTAAATTTTTTTACTACCGGTTCTGTGGGCGTGGCTTATTTTGTGGGCATGGCTTGATGGTCATGTGACAATTATTTAGGATTTAGCAGAGGTACTGGTCTACCAGGCTTTTAACTGCTTGCAGTGCTGTACCGATCTACCCATTTATTTTTGCAGGCACTGATCTACTCATGTATTTTTGCAGGCACTGGTCTACCCATTTATTTTTGCAGGCACTGATCTACTCATGTATTTTTGCAGGCACTGGTCTACTCATGTATTTTTGCAGGCACTGGTCTACCCATTTATTTTTGCAAGCACTGATCTACTCATGTATTTTTGCAGGCACTGGTCTACCAATTTATTTTTGCAGGCACTGATCTACTCATGTATTTTTGCAGGCACTGGTCTACCCATTTATTTTTGCAAGCACTGATCTACTCATGTATTTTTGCAGGCACTGGTCTACCAATTTATTTTTGCAGGCACTGATCTACTCATGTATTTTTGCAGGCACTGATCTACTCATGTATTTTTGCAGGCACCGGTCTACTCATTTGTTTTTTTTTTAACTCTGATCAGCTGTAGGGCGGCCCTTTGAAGCCCCGCGGTAAGAGTTTAAACAGTTTTTTTCCTTCTAGCCATCAGCTGGGACTCAGGAGGCAGCAATAGATTGGGGGTGGGGCCAAATAAAAGGTAAGAATAACGCGGGGGGTTGGGGGCGGGGGGGCAGAACTGGTTCGGTGATGTCATATTGTCACTGCTACCGGCTCGGCAGAACCGGGAGGAACCGGGAGGAACCCACCACTGATGTTAGGTCTTTGGTCAACTGTGATGACGATGCTTCCTGCTGTCTCGTGAAGGCTGGTGCTACTACTTGTTTGGAGGGAATGATGGAATTGATGACCGCCTCTCAAGCACTGCTGTACTTTGGCATTCGTGAGAGGGCGTCTACCAAAAACTTTCACCCTCCCGGTAGATAGCGGAGAGTGAAGTTGAAGCAATTGAAGTGTTTGGCCTGTTGGACTTGTTTGGTAGACAGATTTTGGAGAGCCCTCAGTGCTTCTAAGTTCTTGTGGTCCATCCACACCTTGAAAGGAATCTTACTGCCTTCCAAGAATTGCCTCCAGGCTAGGAGAGCCCAGCGGACCACGTAGGCTTCCTTTTCCCAGATAGCCCATTGTCTCTCAGTCTCTGAAAGCTTGTTGGGAGATGTAGGTGCACAGCTGCAACTCCTTTTTGTTCTTCTGGAGCAGCACTGCCCCCATGGCCACATCGTTGGTGTCTGCTTGTATCACAAAAGGCTCGTCTGGGTCAGGGTGCTTTAGGACCGGTTCAGCAGCAAAAAGATGCTTTAGTTTAGGTTCTCGAATGTGGCTTGGCACTCGAGTGACCAGTTCATGGATTGGCTAGGCTTGGGCTTGGCTCTCCTTTCATCTTCAATAAATTCGTGATCGGCAGGGCTGTCTAAGCGAGCATGGGGATGAACTGGCGATAGAAATTTGCAAAGTCGAGAAAACTTTGCAATTGTCTCCTCATTTGTGGGGGCTCCCACTGTAATATCACCTGGACCTTCACAGGCTCCATTTCTATGCTATCTTTCAAAATCCTGTACCCTAGGTAGTCTAGGCTGATTTTATGGAAATCACACTTAGACAATTTTGCGTAAAGTTGCACCGTCCACAGCTTCTCAAGCACCGCTCTGACTAATTTCATATGCTCCTCCTTGGTTTTGGTATAGATTAATATAGCAATCATATACACTAGGACTCTTTTATACAGGTGTTCATGCAGTACATCATTTATCAGCTGCATGAATACTGCTGGGGCACCTTGTAGTCCAAACGGCATCACTCAGAACTGGTTACAGCCCAGGGAGCAGTTAACGCCATTTTCCACTCACCCTCTTCCTTAATTATCACTCGAGAGTATGCCTCCCTCAAATCCAGTTTAGGGAAGAGCACCCTTCACTAAGAGCACCCTTCATCCTTCACAAAGAGCACCCTTCACCCTTTGCGAGGTGCCCCAAAATGTCCTTCATCAATGGGAGGGGGTACATATTTTCCACACATATACAGTTTAGCCCTCTATAGCTGATGCACAGCCTAAGGGACCCATCTTCTCTTTAAAAAGTACAGGGGCTGCTATCCTCAACTTGCCCAGCTGAATGAAACCCCTAGCTAAATTTTTGTCTATGAAGGTACGGAGCTCCTCCATCTCCCTGGGTGTCATCGAATATAACTTTGGCTTTGGTAACTTGGCCCCAGGCACAATCCCAATTGCACAGTCTGTGGGGTGGGGTGGTGGAAGTGTGTCAGACTCCTCCGTACTAAAAATTTTGGCTAGATTACAGTACTCTTTGGAATCAGTGGCTCTGAGCTATCTCCCCCCTCTAGTTTATTGGCGGTTTCTGCCTTGGCTTTCTTAACCACAGGTGTGTGGTGGTGTTACCTAGGCCCAAGTAGTTATTACAAGACACAATCAGTCCTAAACAAACATATTTTATTAGAACAGCTGAGAATTACTTCATTCTCAGTTTAGTCCAAATTAAGTCCAAAACAAATTCTTCATAAACAGTCCTTCTGCCTTATCACCAACCTTTGTCTTCTTTGGCACCCTGCTAAAGGTTTTTCTTGGCAAAAGTTCAGAAGCAAGAGACGCTGACAAGAAACAAATGTAGCAATGTTGCTTTCCTACAAAGATCCCAAGAGCCGTTGCTGCTCTTTTAAGCCTTCTGGGAGGGGCCAATCATCTCCTGGCCTTACTCCCAAGTCGTCCTTTTTGCTTTAGCTGCTCTTGCCTTCTGGCAGCTCTTTGCATGTGTGTACTAGGAACAGGCTCCTCCTGTTCCTCTGCCTCTCTGCTATCCGCCTCTGGAGGCTCCGGAGTCTGCGCATTGCTCCCAGATGGCCCTGGCCCCATCTCTGCCTCCAACGCAGAGCCCTCGTCAGGGCCTTCCCCTGACTCCAGGATTGGCCCATTGTCCTCCCCAGCCTCCTCACTGTCCAACTCTGCTGCCAGCTCTGCAGGCTGCTGGCGGACCACAACAGGTGGCTTCTTAGCACTTTCACTAACTCTTGTCAGTTAGATACTTTCCTTCGCATCTGCCACTTGTCTCTATCCCAATCAATAGATGGGCTCCATTTTTTCCACCACACCACACCACACCACACCAGGCCTCTGTCATCCCAGGGGCCACAATAAATTGAATAATCTCCGTGTGGGTCCTGGCTTTCAGCATCACAGGCTCAGGCAGGCAGGTTGCCAGCACCCTGCCCATTATCAAACCGTGTAGCTGGGAAAATGCTATAGGCTTCTTTAGCTTCCTTAGCCTCATTTGTAGCTTCTCTACCACTTGAGGGCTGACCAGGCATCTGGTGCACCCTGAGTCCAACAGGGCCATAAGGATCCCCTTTACACCCAAGGAGGATACTGAAATCTCCACCCTAGCAGTCATAGGGGTGACGGGGCCACTTACCATTGGGTTATCTTCTCCTTCACTGTTGCTCTCGTAGAAGACTAGCCCCGTCTCAGCAGGGCTCTGAGTTCCCTCTCCCTCATTGGACAGAGGGGAGACCTCTATGACTTGTTGCCCTGCACAAGTTTTCTCCCTTGAGTTCGGTGGAGACTTTTTCTTTTTCAGTTGGCTTGGAGGCAAGAGCGGTTATCAGTCATGGCGTAAGACACTTGGCAGCTTGGTGCCCCTCCTTCCTGCAGCAAAAGCAGCCACCAATGTTTTGGCAAGGTCTCCCACTTTTGGCTGGAGGCGCACCCCCTCTTCTCTCTCTAGGAACTGCTCAATACTCCTCGAAGCAGTGAGACCAATTCTCCTGCCCAGTGTGTTCGTGGAACTCCATCAGGTCAATCTCTACCTCAGAGGCCACACGGTACCATGCTTGCAGGTTGCGTGGCACACCCCAGGGTAGGCAATTCTGGTACAGTTCCTTATTCAGTCCCTCTTAGAAATGGTAGACCAGCATTCAGGCCAGTCTTCCAAGTGGCTGGCCAGGCAGCAGAAATCTTGAATGTACTCTCTTACTGGTCGCTTTCCCTGCTTCAGGGCACAGATGCAGGCTTCTGCGCGCCAGGCCACCATGGTGTCTTCAGATCATTCACAGGGCTTGCATGAAGGCATCGAGGTCATCCAGCTCTCATTGTGCAGTGACACCAACCACTACAAAGCACTCTCTTCCAGGTTTACAGTGATGACAGGGACCCGGGCCACATCGTCTGGGTACATCGCTCCATAATGCTCCATGTTGTGCCAGGCTTGAGCCAGGAAATGGGCTAGGCGGTTTGGGTGCCCATCAAAATGGACCACTGGGGGGGGCTGACACTCCTCCCACACCAGGACGAAACACTGGGGTGGAATCCCAGCCACCACCACCAGTGCCAGTGCTGTGATTCTGACTGCGGCTGAGGCCGCTGGTGCTGCTGGCTGCAACAGAGGAGTGGTGAAGTCCACTGCTGGGGCCTGTGCTGAGGCCCTGGCCACAGGCACAGCAATCAGTGCCATCAGCTGAAGAATAGGAGGAGAAGGAGTAGCCAGGACTGCTGGGGTTCTCATGACTCCTGGCCTGGTGGCAGAAGTTGTGGTTACCGGCGCTACTGTGGCACGAATCTCCATCCCTCCAAACATCTCCCTCAACTGTTCCATGGATGGGCTATGGGTGCTTCCACTCAGCAAGGGCGGGCCATTCAGCTAGCCACTTTGCTTTTCCATGGACCACATTCACCCCAGAAGGGAGAAAGGGGTCTTTGGCCTCCACTGCCTTGCCCATGTTTGTTGCCCAGCAGGTCTTTGGCCTGTGGTATGGGGCATCCCTCGCTTGCTCCTTTGTGGCTGTGGGCAGTTGCTCAGACTTCTCAGTCGTTGGTTTTGGATGTGCACCAGTTGACTGCACTCCTGCTCTGGCCTGAGATGTGTGCCAGCTCTTCCTGAGCAGAGGCCTCTCTTGGCTTCTTCTTCTCTTCCGAGTCTTTGCTCATAACCGACATCTTGGGGTTGACCTCGTGGTAGGATCCAGGTAGGCTATTTCTATGAGAACTGGCTTAATGTCAACCGTCCCACTAGGTTAGACAGCAAAAGAAACTCCTGGGACATTTTTTTTACCAAGATTATAACTTGGTAGATGGGATGGCATAGATGGGTAGATGAATACAGTAGTTCCCATCTTCAAAAAAAAAAAGGGGGGGGGGAATGGATCCAGGAAACTATAGACCTATCAGCCTTACATCAATACCTGGGAAGATTCTGGAAAAGCCAACATGGGTTTGTCAAAAACAGATTATGCTGGACAAATCTTACTGCATTCTTTGACAAAGTGACAAAATTAATGGACCAATTAAATGCTGTGGATATAATTTATTTGGACTTCAGTTAAGCATTTGATAGACTAGACCACAATCTACTACTTGATAAGATAGAAAAATGTGGGTTAGATAGCATCACCACCAGATGGATTTGTAACTGGCTGACCAACCACACTCAGCGTGTAGTCCTCAATGGAATGGTATCTACATGGAAGGAAGTATGCAGTGGGGTACCCCAAGGCTCTGTCTTAGGCCCAGTACTCTTCAACATCTTCATCAATGATTAAGATGAGGGGATAGATGGGAAACTCCTCAAATTTGCAGACGGCACCAAGCTGGTAGGAATAGCCAACTCTCCAGAAGATATGCTTAAGATACAGAAGGAGCTTGACAGACTTGAACATTGGGCGCTATCTAACTAAATGAAATTTAACGGTGAAAAAAGTAAGTTTCTAGGGGCTTCCGGTTTGACTTCCGTCGCTGTCAGATGGTCCCTTGGGGCCGCCAGCCCCGTCGCCCGTAAAGAGCCGCCTTTACAACTGAAAGGCGGCTCGAAAAACTCCATTTCCATAAGGATATGTGAGATAGAGCAGGCGAGGGCAGGTAGAGCCCTCTGCAAAGTCCCCAGAGTTTTTCTTTTACTCTTGGGGACGAAGTAGGATGAGGCTCCCTATTTCCTTCGCCGCCGCTCCGGGCTTCGGGAGACCTCTGCCCTTTGCAGAGCCAGGCGACGAGATCAAACCTTTCAACGAAAAACAACAGATTGCTTAATTAAAGAGGATGAGATCTGGACTTGGGACCCCAAATTGCAAGTATTTTTAATGATTTTACAAGCGTTTCTAAGTGAAGGAAAAAAAAAAGCTTAAAATGGCGACCGCTGAGGCTTGAGAAGTAGCCGAAAGTGAAAGTCCTTCCGTAACAAGTTACAAAGTAGCGGAACAAACAGTGCTGTCTAGAATAGAGAAAAGAAAAATTTCTATTCTAAGTTTCTTTTTTTCTTGGAGATTTCATATTGATCTTGTTTGGAAAGAAATCCTCTTTCTTTAAAAAGAGTTTGTCTGTGTGGCAGGATGGCGTTAAAATTAACAAAGCCAGACAAACAAGCAGCGGGGGGGGGTTTCCCCATTTACAATTATGTGAATAAGTTTCGAGTTTACAGACTCAGAAGAATGGTTTTAATTTAAAAGAATTTGTTTTGAAGGAAATGGCAAGACATGACGAGATTGTGAACCAGAGTTTGGAAAAATTTAAGCAGGAAATTAAAGAATTTATACAATTAAAGTATGATAACTTACAACGAAAGATTGTAACAGTGACTAATGCTTTCTCAGAAATAGTTATAAAGATGGATACAAATATCAAGTTATTAGAGTCTAAAATGGAGGAAGTTGATAAGATTTATAATTTGAACAATAAAATACAAAGAATGGAAAATGATTTGATAAATATTCAAGACAATAGCTCTGAAGTAAAGTCTAAAAAGGAAGCTGATCACGAGACTTACAATGCAGAAAATATAAAACAAGGGATTGAAAAAGAAGTTACAATGATTCAATACAGGCTCACAGAATTTGCGGTTAGAATGAGAGGGTTACAGGAAAATAATAGAGATGATTTAAGAAAAATATCTGCTGAAGTTCTGGCTGGGATTTTAAAGATTCATCCAGAGGAGGTATCTTGTAAGATCGACAAGGTTTATAGAATAAATTCTTGGATTGCAAAGCAAAGGCAATTGCCTAGAGATGTGGTGATTTATTTTACAGATAAAGAAATAAGAAATGATATTGTGCAAAAATCTTTTAATTCCAGTCTACAATTGCATGGAAGAAAGATCTGGATATATAAAGAGTTGCCGCCCAAGATATTAAAAGATAGAAAGAAATTCAGATTTTTGGTGACTGAGCTAAAGAAACAAAACATCTCATTTAGGTGGGATGTCCCAGTTGGCATAATATTGAGATATCAAGGAGAAAGATACCAACTAAATACTGTTGAAAAAGCGGAAGAATTTTACTATAAGGTTCTTAAAATGGGTTCAACATCTTCATGTATAATACATGAGTGGAATAAAGAAAAGCAAAATCAACAAGAGATAGAAATTCAGGATAAGCAGAAGGAGATGGAAGTAATGGAAAAACAACAAGTTACAGAGGACTTTGTAGATGAGTCGCTTCTGGATTCTCCTTCAGAGGTTACAGCTGGACTATTTATAAATACAAGAGAGGCGGCTTTGGATTCTAATGTGATGATTTATGAAGTTACAGACCAGCATAGAAATCAATCAGTCGACATACAACTCATAGAAAAGAAACCAGAATGGAGACTTAAGCCACAAAAGCAAAACCAACAAGATCAAGTTATAGATCAGCATGAAAACCAAATAGTTGATACACAATTTATAGAAAGAAAATCAGGATGGAGATCTAATCCACAAAAAGTCAAGAAAAGAAGAAGCAGGTCTTACAAAAACAAAAACTTTTAAACTAAACAACAGTGCAATGCCAGTTATTTAAGAGATGATTGAATATATGAAAAGATAGCTGAGGCAAAGTATTGATTTATATTATCCTGAGGAGAGTGACAGACCTCTGCAGTGCTGTACTTTTGGGATGTGAAAAGGGCCTTAAACTGAATGGATTGGAACTATCTTTTTTTGGATTCTTTGATAAATGTACTACGTTTATGCTGAGCTACAAGGCAAGAGAGTTATGGGATTGGGGCACGCAGAAGATCTGGTTGTTACCCTATTACGGTGGTTGGAATTAATAATTTAGATGAAAGACACTACTATAGATACTATATGGATTACAAATATAAAGTCACTCGGGTGGTTGTTTTTTATATATCAAGACGTCTATTGTTGATGGGGGCAGATGGTAATTGAAGATACCGAACATACTGTTGGAATTAGGATGTGATGTTACCCTAATATGGGTGATGGAGTTAACAATCCAGCTGAAAGACACTACAGAAGATATTATATGGATTACAAGCTTAACGTCATTTGAGGATTTTATTTATATAAGGGAATACTTCTTAGTGGTGTGGGCAGAAGAAAAAAGATATTAAGAACTATTATGTATGGTAGTCCTGTAGGAAAGTGGGTGGAGATAGGTTAGCTTATTGATTGTTTAGTTGAAGAAAAGGGATATTATGTTTAGATATGAATATATGTAAAAGATTTGAGTTAAGAGATATATTTATGGGGGTGGAGGAAATGGGCAGACTATGAGTTGAATAAATGTTAAATTAGGATTTATTATATAGTTTTATAGTGGAAGGTTGCTTTGAAAAGTCATATTAATATACAAAAAAGATTTGATTTAAGAGATATATGTATGGGGGAGGAGAAAAAGAGTAGATTATGGGTAGTAATTGTTAAATTGGGGGATATAATAATATTACTATGCTAAATTAGGAGTTATTATATAATGTTATAGTAGACCGTTATTTTGAAATGTATAGTATAAGGGGGATATAATAATATTATTAGAAAGAAAGGGTCAGCATATGGGGGATGGAGCAAGGGGATGGTAAAGTATTATATAATCTGTTATGAATTTGGGTTTTACTTTGAAGAAGCCACAGGGGGAGTGGAGGGCCAGGGGGGGTTAGGGAGGAGGGGGGGAGGGGGAAAAATTTGTATTTGAAAAACTTTTTCAATAAAAAAAAAAGTAAGGTTCTACATTTAAGCAAGAAAAACCAAATGCAAAGGTATAGAATAGGTGGTACTTGGCTCAATAGTAATAATTCTGAGAGGGATCTTGGAGTCCTAGTAGACAATCAGTGAAATATGAGCCAGCAGTGTGCTGCAGCTGCCCAAAAAAAGCCAACGCATTCCTAGGCTGCATTAACAGAGGGATAGAATCAAGTTTACGTAAAGTGTTAATACTACTTTATAATGCCTTGGTAAGACCACACTTGGAATACTGCATCCAGTTTTGGTCATCACTATGTAAAAAAGATGTTGAGACTCCAGGAAGAGTGCAGAGAAGAGCAACTAACAGGAAAGACTGTAATGATGAAGCCGTTAAGGACAACCTCTTCAACACATACTTCAGTGCAGTCTTTGTAAACAGCAATGGCTTAAGCCCCACATTTCCTAGTCGTACCACAAATAATTGCAACGATCTGCTACATATCAATTTTACAGAAGATAACATTGAGAAAGCACTACGCAACCTAAAACCATCTCTATCCATTGGCCCTGATGGATTATGTGCCTACTTCTTAAAAAAGCTTTCCACTGCTATAGCAGAACCTCTAAGCATAATCTATGAAATATCCTTCAGAACCAGCTCCTTGCCCAACCTATGGTCATTAGCCATGGTCATCCCTATCTTCAAAAAGGGAGACCCCAGCCTAGTTGAAAATTACAGACCAATCTCACTGTGCTGCGTCACCTGCAAAGTCATGGAATCAATCATAAACCAATCAATTACCCTCCATTTAGAGACAAACAACCTACTCTCTAACAAGCAGTTTGGTTTCAGAAAAAAATTGTCCTGTAATCTGCAACTCCTACACTGCAAAAACATATGGACTACACAACTCGACCAGGGCAAAGTCTCAGCTTCCCTGGGACCGTGTCCACACCCAAAGAATACGCTCGGGGCGATGTCGGTGTATCTTTGTTTTAATCATGGCAAACGGCTCTTACAGAAACCGGAATGCAGAACATAATAAAGATGCAGCTGTCACGCACTGGTGGTTGGTTTCTTATATAGTCCCTTCCTTGAGTGCAATCAGCTGAGCAGGTCTCGTATTTCCTCGTTTCGTCCCGGCACGCCAGGATGACGTCATCTTTATGAAGCGTTCTCAGGTTTGTGTGCTAATCCCCACGCGACCCCATTATACACCCGTGCTCATGAACTCCTAACCGGTACGACTATCCCAACACCAGCACCCATGTGAATCAGCCCCCTCCCTGCCGATCAGGTATCCATGTTCTGACATCTCATGGATATGATGTCGAGTGCTTCTTGATGCTCGACAGGCGGCTCCCCCTACCAGGTGTCTGTCTAAGAGAGGAGAAAGAAAAGGGAAAACATTAATGGTCACGCAATGGGCGTGGTTTATGGGGGTTTTCTTTATGGAATTTTTTCAGTAACCTTGGGGCGTTTATATCTTTTATAGGTACCCAGGATGCCTCACTGTCGGGATACCCTGTCCATCGAATTAAATAGTATAACCGGCCTTTACGTAGTTTGGAGTCGATGATGTCTTTTACTTCATAGTGGGTTCTGGTTGCTGGGCCGGGGGGTGTTTTTGGTGCTGTAGTGGGTGCGGTGGCGGGTTTCAACAGACTAGAGTGGAAAACAGGATGGGTTTTCCCCAGTAAGGGGGGTAGTTTTAGCATGAATGTCACAGGATTTATTATTTTAACGATAGGAAACGGGCCTATATATTTGGGTCCTAGCTTTCTACTCGGCAAGCGTAGCCTTAGGTACTTTGTCGACAAATAGACTAGGTCTCCGATCTGGAAAGAGGAACATGTAGTTCATTTTTTGTCTGCCTGGATTTTGTATTCCTCGGCTGCCTGTGTTAATGCGTTTTTCACGTGAGGCCAAATGGTTTTTACATTAGTAGACCAGTCATTGGGGTTTGTAGGTCTTGGAACGGAAAGGTCTAGTTCGGGAATAGCAGGGAATTCCCTCCCCATTACCACTTGAAACGGTGTGAATCCAGTGCTCCGATGCACCGAGTTGTTGTATGCCGTTTCAGCGAATAAAAGGTAATCCGCCCAGTCGTTTTGTTGATAAGAAACGTAGGAACGTAAATATCGTTCCACCATGGCATTAGTCCGCTCAACGACACCGTTCGTGCTGGGATGATATGCCGAACTAAGACCCTGGGTTGATCCAATATCACGAAGGAAACCTCTCCAGAACCTAGCGGTGAATTGCACCCCTCTGTCCGATATAATCCTTTTAGGTACTCCATGCAAACGGTAAATATGTTGTAGAAAGAGACGTACTAAACGTCGGGCAGAGGGTAATCCCTTACAGGGAATAAAATGGGCTTGTTTTGAGAAGAGATCGACTACTGTCCAAATAATGGTATAGCCTCTACTACTAGGGAGGTCTACAATGAAGTCCAGGCTATTTCATCCCATGGTCTACTCGGTTCAGCTACGGTTTGTAACAGACCTAGCGGTTTTCCAGGTCGAGGTTTCGATGTGGCGCATATGTGGCAACTTCGGACGTATCGGTCGATCTCTTTCCTCATTTTAGGCCACCAGAATTGTCTCTGTGTTAGGTGCAGTGTTTTAAGAAAACTGAAGTGTCCAGCGGTTTTGTTATCATGAGAGTGGAGTAACACTTGTTGTCTCAATGTTAATGGGATAAACAGTTTATCTCCCCACCATGCTAGGCCATCGCGATGTGTTAGGGACGACACGTTTTCCTGGGCCCATGTGTCTGTTTTTAGTCTTTTTCGTAATGTCAGTAGCCAGTCATCGGTTTGCGGGGTTGTCAAGACATATGCTTTCAGGGGTGAGATTACTGCTTGCAGAATCTCGTCTCGTTTACTATGATATTGCGGCATCCTTGACAATGCGTCCGCTAAAGACATTCCTCTAGCCGGTTTGTATACAAGGGAGAATCGAAACCGCTGGAAGTATTGTGCCCACCTTACCTGTTTTGGGGATAGTTTTCGGGGTGTCTGAAGGGCTTGTAGATTCTTGTGATCTGTCCAGACCTCAAATGGAGTGGGATTTCCCTCTAATAGATGCCTCCATGTTTGTAGCGCCCATTTTACGGCATAGGCCTCTTTTTCCCACACTGCCCAGTTCCTTTCTGTGGTTGTGAACTTCTGGGAGGTGTATGCACAAGGCCTTAGAGTACCATTTACATCTTTTTGCATTAGGATAGCTCATTACTGCCACGTCACTGGCATCTGCTTGTATCACAAAGGGTTGTGACGTGTCGGGGTGTATTAACACTGGTTCAGTGGCAAAGGCACGTTTGAGGTTCTCAAAAGCTTGTTGGCATTCGGCTGACCATTGCAGCCTGTATCCCGGCCTGGGTTTCTGTCCGGGAGCCACCACACCTTTTGTTCATAGGAGCTCCATTAATGGTAACGCTGTTGTAGCAAAGGATGGAATGAAATGCCGATAAAAGTTTGCAAAACCCAGGAAACTTTGCAATTGTTTCTGGGTTTGCGGAGCTTTCCACTCCAAGACCGCTGCCACCTTTTTTGGGTCCATTTGGATTCCTGTACTACTGATCCGAAAACCGAGATAATCGATCTCCTCCCGGTGGAACTCGCATTTCGAGAGTTTTACAAAAAGGTGGGCATTTAGTAGCTTGGTCAGGACCTTTCTAACCAGCTGGATATGTTCTTCCATCGTATCAGAATAAATCAAAATGTCGTCCAGATAGACTAAAACTCCATGATACAGGTGTTCATGTAATATACCGTTTATGAGCTGCATAAACACAGCCGGTGCCCCTTGTAGACCGAAGGGCATCACCAGAAACTGGTAACTACCGAGGGGAGTGTTAAACGTGGTTTTCCATTCGTCTCCCTGGCATATCCGTACTCGGTAGTAGGCTTCAGGGAGGTCTAGCTTCGTGAAGATTTTTCCTGATGCCAGGGTTGCTAACAGATCAGTCATTAATGGCAGAGGGTATAGAGGTTCCACACAGACGGCATTCAATTCTCGGTAGTCAACACATAAACGCAACCCCCCATCTTTCTTTCCCCGGAATAGGTCGGGTGCCACCAGATGTGAGCGACTGGGGCGGATGAACCCTCGGGCTAGGTTTTTATCTATATATGCCCGTAATTCCTTTAGTTCCTGAGGTGTCATCGAGTACATCCGAGGTTTTGGCAGATGTGCCCCGGGGATTATCTCGATACCACAATCTGTGTCTCGATGCCGGGGTAAGGTGTCACATTCTTCCTCACTAAACACCTGGGCAAGATCGTTATACACCTGGGGTTATGTGCCTGGACCCATTACATCTTGCTGGAGAGCCGCTCTCTCTTTCGTAATTGGGAGTCTGAGTTTACGATAACCTCCCTCCCACCATATATGTGGTTCCCACTTATCTAACCACGCGAGCCCAAGGATGATGGGCTCGAGCATTTGCGTTACGACTATGAATCGGATACTTTCCTGATGGGCTCCTATCGGTAGGTAAACTGGTTCAGTTATACTGGCGGTAGGCATGCCGCCTAGGATGGACCCGTCCATTTGCTCGAACTTAATGGGGGTGCGTAAGGTTAGGATCCGAAACCCCAAGGCCTCGGCTACAGATCGCCTGATAAGGCACCGAGTACATCCTGAATCAATTAGGGCTTTCTGTTCACATTCCTTTTTAGTGACAGGATGTTTAAGGGTCACTGGTATCAGGAAGGGGTGTACGGGGTCACTTACCATAGGATCCTGCACCTCGTCTCCATTGTCACTTTCTTCGGATACCTCGGGGACACGAGCCGTCCCCGGCACGCCATTGCCGGAGCGGGTCGTTGTCTCTAACAAGGATGTCTGCGTGGCTGCCCTAGAGTGTTCTGGCGCCCGTGGGGATTGATCACGTGGCGTGGTAGGTGGGACAGGTGGCCGTGGAGTCGACATTCGCAGGGCTGTGAGGGAGCAGTCAGCAGCTCTATGACCCTCCTGGTTGCATCGAAAGCAACGAAACGGGCGTCTGCTCGTCTCGATATTGGTGGGTCCAAATGCCGGGGTTCCTCTAAACACACCGCGTTCACTGGAACGGCCTCCTGGACCACGACGGGGTTGGTTTTGTGGTGCACTTCGAGGTCTGAATTCCCGCAATCCAACGTCTAGGCGTATCGCTGCTTTGTACCACTCAGACAGGCGTGGGCCTAGACCCTGGTATACACAGGCCTGTTTTATCTCCCTATCAAGTCCTGCCTGGAACTGATGGATGAGTAGTCTCTCCGGCCAAGAGCGGAGTTTCCCAGCCAGGTTGCGGAACTCCTTGACGTATTCCTTGGCGGGGCGGCCACGCTGTCGCAGATTAACTAGTTCACCTTCGATGACTTGTGTCCGGGTCTCATCCTCGAATCTATTGCGCAACGCCTCTAGGAACAGGCCCAGATCCGTTAACTTGCGGGCGTGTTCGCTGTGCAAATCAGCAACCCATTCGGCAGCCTCCCCCGTTAACACCGCCGTCACCGTGACTACCATGGACCACTGCGAAGGGTATAGTCTGCCATAAAGGTCCATATGGGTTATGACCTGGCTCAAAAACAACGCCACTTTCCCCGCAGTCCCATCAAATGCAGCCTGCACAGGAGGTAATCCCCAGGGGTGTTGCTGGGGTGGTGCCCAGGGTCCCTGGCCCCACACCTGCAATGGGTCTAACTGGCGTTGTTGCGGTAGCCTATTCCCTACGCCATGTGGGTGTTGTGGATCGTCTCTCGCGGGGTCTGCTCTTCTCTCTCTTCCGGGTTGCGCAGCGGTTCTAGGGGTTGCACGTTTGCCCTCACCACTGTACAATGGTACGGAGCTCTTCCGCTCTCCACCCATCCAACATTGTTTACGGCGCTCAAGCTTCAGCTTCGGGCTTGCCAGACGAAACTTGCTGTCAGAACTACCGCCCGCCGTGCTGGCTCCTGACCAGGAACCTGCTGCCTCCATGCTGGGCACCCACGGTTGCCATGAGGACGCGTCGCAGAAACTGGCCTCTCCGAAACGGTCGCGTAGGATATCCATGGTAGAAGCCCCCGGGCCGGTAGAGTAACTCCACTCCCCTTCCTCGTCTTCAAGCCACCGCCGTTCCCTCCAGCCCTGGAACTGGGTGCCGGCATAGGGCGGAGTTTGAAGACGCATCCCGGCTACCTCGGGGCTGGGCGTCTCCCGGGTTTCGCGTTCTACCTCCCTCCATTCCCCCGAGGAGTCGTCGGCTTCTGGCTCACGCCGTTTCAGTCGCACCACTGGCGGTTCGCTTGCCCCATCCGTCTTGGCGTCTGCCGCCCCCTCCGCTTCATCCTCGTTTGCCGATGTCTCTACCGGCAGTGCGTCTGCCGCTACGCCCTCTGCCATACCGCTCCTCCGCGGGGTGCTCCAGACGTACGGGAGTGAGTGAGGAGCTGCGTCTTCCTCTCAGCTTCCCTGGGACCGTGTCCACACCCAAAGAATACGCTCGGGGTGATGTCGGTGTATCTTTGTTTTAATCGTGGCAAACAGCTCTTACAGAAACCGGAATGCAGAACATAATAAAGACGCAGCTGTCACACACTGGTGGTTGGTTTCTTATATAGTCCCTTCCTTGAGTGCAATCAGCTGAGCAGGTCTCGTATTTCCTCGTTTCGTCCCGGCACGCCAGGATGACGTCATCTTTATGAAGCGTTCTCAGGTTTGTGTGCTAATCCCCACACGACCCCATTATACACCTGTGCTCATGAACTCCTAACCGGTATGACTATCCCAACACCAGCACCCATGTGAGTCAGCCCCCTCCCTGCCGATCAGGTATCCATGTTCTGACATCTCATGGATATGATGTCGAGTGCTTCTTGACGCTCGACACAAAGCAATAGATGCAATTTAGGTAGACTTCTGTAAAGCCTTTGATTCAGTGGTACACGACAAACTACTTCTAAAACTAAAATCTTATGGCATTTCCGGACCCCTGCATAATTGGATAGCTGTGTTCCTGTCAAATAGGCAACAAGTAGTCAAAATAGGGAATGCCTTATTAAACCCTGCACTAGTTAACAGCGGTGTCCCCCAAGGCAGCGTTTTAGGACCCACACTCCTTATACTTTACATAAATGACCTTTGCGATCATATTATAAACAGCTGCATCCTCTTTGCTGATGATGTAAAACTATTCAACACCACCAACAATGCTGTTGCCCTACAAAACGACCTTGACTATGTGTCAGAATGGTCAAACACTTGGCAACTCCAAATCTCAACCAACAAATGCTCTGTCTTACACTTTGGCAAAAAAAATCAGAACACAAAATACAAGCTGGGCAGATATGACCTGGTAGACGACCCTCAATCTGTCAAGGACCTTGGAGTACTCATCTCAAACAATCTAAGCGCCAGAGCTCACTGTAACAGCATTGCCAAAAAGGCATTAAGAGTTGTCAACTTAATCTTGCGAAGCTTCTTCTTTGGTAACATTGTCCTGCAAACTAGGGCATACAAAAACTTTGCTAGACCAATTCTCGAATACAGCTCGTCTGCCTGGAATCCGCACTGTATATCAGATATTAATACAATTGAGAGAGTCCAGAGGTATTTCACGAGAAGAGCAGGGGTGAAATGCTCCTGGTTCGATCCGGTAGCGATTGTGGCCTCTCTAGGAGTCTCTGGAGGCTGGGAACAGGAAAAAACATCACTTCCTGTCCCACCGGGAGTTGGGAAATGGGCCCTTTCAGCCTCCGTAGGGCCTCCAAGGGAGTGGGAAAGGCTGTTTTCGCCCTTCCCAGATGCATAGAGGATCTGGAGCCAGGTAAGAAAGAAAAATGGGCCTCCCCCCCCAGGCCCTCCAGAGGCAGGAAACAGCCTGTTTCCCTACTTCTGGTGGGCCCAGAAGGCCCGAAAATTAGCTGGCCGGTGCGCGCATGCGCCCCAGAGCTAAGCTGGCGTGCCCACTAATATGGCTCCACGTGCCACCTGTGGCATGCGTGCCATAGGTTCGCCATTACAGACCTAGAACTACGCCGCCTACGGTCTGACCTAAGCGTAGTACACAAAATTATCTGCTACAACGTCCTACCTGTCAATGACTACTTTAGCTTCAACCACAATAATACACGAGCACACAATAGATACAAACTCAAGGTAAACCATTCCAAACTCAATTGCAGAAAATACGAATTCGAGTGGTCAATGCCTGGAATACACTACCTGACTCTGTTGTTACATCCCCAAACCCCCATAACTTTAACCTTAGATTGTCTACTGTTGACCTCACCCCATTCCTTAGAGGTCTGTAAGGGGCGTGCATAAGCGCACCAACGTGCCTATCGTCCTTGTCTCCATTTATTCGTACCCATTTACTATGTTCATATTTATGTTTATATTTATGCCTGTTATCTTTTACATGTTTGACAAACTAAATAAATAATAAATAAAAACAAAAACTATATATGTATGTATGTATGTATAATGTCTAGTTTAATGAAAAGGACTGGGGGTGACATGATTGCAGTGTTCCAATATTTGAGGGGCTGCCACAAAGAACAGGGAGTCAACCTATTCTCAAATAACCACAACAGTTCTTTTCCAGTCCAACCCATGCTCCATGATCTTTGAATGATATGGTTCAATGGTTCCGAGATCACATCTGCCAGCTCCTTCAGAACTATGGGATGTAATCCGTCAGGTCCTGGTGATTTGAACTCATCTAGAGTTTTACCTTAAACAAAAATTGCCAGTTCCATCGATCAAATGCTTTCTCTGCATCCAAAAATATAAACGCTGCAGAGACCTGGTTGTTTTTTTCCAGATATTCCAATAAGTTTACAATTTGTCTAACATTATATTTCATTTGCCTCCCTTTTATAAAGCCTGATTGATCATTATGAATTGTTTGTTGCATGACAGGCATTAATCTATTCACTAATATCTTGGCAAAAACTTTATAGTCCGTGTTCAAAAGTGAATTTGGCCTAAAATTTTCAGGTTTAGTACAATTTTGATCTTCCTTCGGGATCAGTGAAACAAAAGCTGTTCTCCAAGAGGGTGGGATTCCTCCCCCTAATTGAATTTTACAAAATAATGCTCTAAGCGGTTCTACCATTTCAAACTGTAAATTCTTATAATAAACAGCTGTTAATCCATCTGTTCCCGGAGCTTTCCCTATTTTTAACTGCTTAATTACTGCAATAATCTCCTCAGAAGTTATTGGCTGATTCAGTCCTTCCCTCTGCTCTAACGTTAATTCAGGAATATTCTCTTCCTTTAAGTATCTATCTATATCTATGCCTTGTATTGAGTCACTAGCATATAACTTTGTGTAAAATTCTAAAAAAGCCTTTTTGATCATATTCTGTTGGTAAACTTCCTTACCTCTAAATTCTATCTTACCAATAACTCGTGATTTCTGTTTTTTCCTCAACACATAGGCCAACCACCTGCCTGGTTTATTGGCATTACAAAATGTATTGTGTTTAGCATATTGTAAACTAGTTGCCACTTGAGCAGCCATTAACATATTAAATTGCTCTCGTAGTATATTGTTTCTTTTGCTTTCTTATCTCCTGGATTAAGTATAAGTAATTGTTCTTTCTTCTTTTATTTCTTCCTCTATCTCTTTCCGTTTCTTTTGTTGTTTTAATCTATGTTTATTATTCATATGTATTAAAATTCCCCTCATATAGGCCTTACTAGCATCCCAAACCATTTCCATAGAAGTACCCTTATGCATATGAATAGCAAAAAAATCTTTCATTTGTTTTTTAAGCTCATTCACATTTTCTTCATATCTAAATAAATTTTCATTTAGCCTCCAAGACCTCCTTTCTCCCCTCTCCTGTTCCATTTCCACCCAGACCGGACTATGATCAGTTAGGGTTCTTGGACATATCTTCGTCTTCTTCACCCTAGAAATAAAATCGTTTGTGGTTAGTATAAAATCAATCCTGGAGAAGGATTGATGTCTATCAGAAAAAAATGTAAAGTCTCTCTCCTCCACATTGCGTTCTCTCCAAATATCTCTCAGTTCTATATCTTCCATCATATCTAAAAAGGATTTAGGTAATTTCGCACGGGTTGAGATATTTGATAAACTTTTTTTATCTTTCTGTGTATCTATTACTCCATTCCAATCACACATTAATATGAACGATTTATAGTCCCATTGTATTATTTTAGTGTGTAAAAATTTATAAAACTTATCTTGCTGCTGGTTAGGGGCATATATTCCAATTAAAAGCATTTTTCCAGTCTGTGTTAATAATTCAATTGCAATATATCTTCCTTGAACATCTGCGTCAATTAAATTAGCTGATAGTCCTTTCTTTACATATATGACTAACCCATTTTTCTTCTCTGGCGCTGATGCCACAAAGTGTGTGCCTAATCTTGAGTTTATCAAATATTTTTGATCTAATAATCTAATATGTGTTTCTTGCAAGCAAATAACATCATTGTTAAATTGTTTCAGATAATGAAATACTTTCTTTCTTTTTTGTGGTGAATTTAAGCCATTAACATTCCAAGATAAGAATTTAGTTGCCATCTTTAGCCTTTCGAAGCCTCATGAGCATCAGCTGAAGATCCTCCTCCACCTTACTCTTTGGCCTAGCCCCCCCCCCCACTTCTGTTTTTTGAGCTTCTTGAGATAAATCTTGAGATTGTTGCACTTTGAGTTGTTGTTCACGTTTATAAGTTGCTCGGGTCAGACGTTGTTATCTTGGCTCTCCCTTCTGAGATGGTTCCAGAGTTGGGGGTAAGCCCCCAAGATCCAAGTCTTCTTCCATGGTGATTCCTTCAGCTGCAACTTCAGCATAGGTTTGTATCTGCTTTCCATCTTTTTCTTGTTGAAGCACCTCCATTTTCTTTCTACTCCCCCCCACCCCCCCGGTGAGGATGGGTGTCCAGCCTTCAGAACATTAACATAAAAATCTTTTGCCTTCCAAACTGTGTTTAACCGATATCTTTCTCCACTATAAGTCACTATTAAACCAGTTGGAACGTCCCATCTGTATGGAACTTGTTGGTTTCTCAGTTCATTTACCAAAAAGCCAAAATCCTTTCTGCTTCTTAACATTTTTGGGGGGGATCTCTTTCAAAACCACCACTTCTTGCCCAGCCACTTGAACCTTATTCTTGTAAGAAGCTTGTAAAATGTCATTTCTAATCCTCCTGGTTGTAAAATAAATCACCACATCTCTTGGCAGCTGTCTTTGTCTTGCCAGCCAGGAATTAACCCTGTAGATTTTATCAATTCGGCTTGCCACATCTTCTGGCCTTTCTTTAATTATCTCTGCAATAGCTTCAGCACAAATGTCCTTTAGATTTTCTTTGCTATTTTCTTTCAGGCCTCTCAATCTCAAGGCAAATTCCATGGATCTGTATTGTAGCATTACCAATTCATCATCCACCCTCTCTGTTTTAGTCATAATATCTCCCATTTTGCTTTCCAAATTTAAATTGGCTTCATTAATTTCTTCCACTCTCTTCCACCTGAATAACAAGTTTTGACAATCCTGATACTGCAAAAACAATATCATCTCTTATTTCATCATGCTTTATTGCAACAACTTCTTTAATTGACTTTATATCCTCCTCAACTTTCTTTAATTTCCCTTCCACAATTACTGTTAGGTTATTCATTGCTGCAGCTTGATTATTCATGGCTTCTTTCATAAATTCTTTGAGATCATTAAGAGCAGCCTCCTGACTCTGTGAATCAGCCGGAAGTTGTGCTTTCTGTGTCACCACTGACACAACTGGAGAACCTCCTCCTCCTTTAACAACTCCTGGCTTAGCTTGTTTAGAAGCCATCTTTTTTTTTTATTTAAAAAGATCTTTTTTCCTTTCAAAGCCACAGAGTCCCTTGAACAATTTTGAAAAGCTTGTAATTTATAGTCTCTAATTTATCAGGCAAAATAGTCTTTTCTTTCTATTTGTTGGTCTGTTATTTGTTCTATCCATTTCTTTTTTTTTATTGAAAAAGTTTTTCAAATACAGATTTTTCCCCCTTCCCCCTCTCCCTAACCCCCCTCCCCCTCCCCTCCCCCTCCCCTCCCCCCATGGCTTCTCCAAGATGAAATCCAAATTGATATCACATTATATAATACTTTACCACCCTTTTATACCACCCCCTATGTGCTAAACATTTCTTTCTAACATTATTATTATATCCCCCGTATACTATACATTTCAAAACAACATTCAGCTATAAAACTATATAATAGATCGTAATTTGGCATTTGTTCTACTCATAATCTACCCATTTCCTCCACCCCCATATGTATATCTCTTAATTCAAATCTTTTAAGTATATTAATATCGAAACATAAAATCCATTTTCCTAAACAAAGCAATCAATAACCTAACATATCTCCTTGTACCATATCAATTTTATTTCACCCACTTTCCTGCAGGTCTACCATACATAATATATTTAATATCTTTATTCTTCTGCCCGTATCATTAAAAGATATTTCCATATGTAAATAAAATCCTCAAATGACTTTAAATTTGTATTCCATATAGTATCTTCTGTAATGCCTTTCAACTAGATTGTTAATTCCATCTACCATGTTAGGGTAACATCAAGTCCTGCTTCCAACAGTATATTCAGTATCTTCAATTACCATCTGCCCCCATCATTAATAAGTATTTCTGTATATATAAAAAAAAACCCGAGTGATTTTATATTTATATTCCATATGGTATCTTCTATAATGTCTTTTGTCTAGATTATTAATTCCAACAACCACGTTAGGGTAACAGCCAGATCATCTGCATGCCCCAATTCCATAGTTCTCTTGCCTTATAGCTCAACATATACGTAATCCATTTTTCAGAGAGTCCAAAATAGAAAGTTCCAATCCGCTCAATCATAGGCCATCTTCCACATCCCAAAAACACCAGCACTGCAGAGATCTGTTATTCTTCTCAAAATAGTATACAGTCAGGTCCAGAAATATTGGGACGTCGACACAATTTTAACATCTTTGGCTCTATACACCACCACAATGGAGTTGGAATGAAACAAACACAATGTGCGTTAACTGCAGACTGTCAGCTTTAATTTGAGGGTATGTACATCCAACTCAGGTGAATGGTGTAGGACTTACAGCAGTTTGCATATGTGCCTCCCACTTGTTAAGGGACCAAAAGTAATGGGACAGAATAATAATCATAAATCAAACTTTCCCTTCTTAATACTTGGTTGCAAATCCTTTGCAGTCAATCACAGCCTGAAGTCTGGAACGCATAGACATCACCAGACGCTGGGTTTCATCCCTGGTGATGCTCTGCCAGGCCTCTACGGCAACTGTCTTCAGTTCCTGCTTGTTCTTGGGGCATTTTCCCTTCAGTTTTGTCTTCAGCAAGTGAAATGCATGCTCAATGGGATTCAGGTCAGGTGATTGACTTGGCCATTGCATAACATTCCACTTCTGTCCCTTCAAAAACTCTTTGGTTGCTTTTGCAGTATGCTTTGGGTCATTGTCCATCTGCACTGTGAAGTGCCGTCCAATGAGTTCTGCAGCATTTGGCTGAATGTGAGCAGATAATATTGCCCGAAACACTTCAGAATTCATCCTGCTGCTTTTGTCAGCAGTCACATCATCAATAAATACAAGAGAACCAGTTCCATTGGCAGCCATACATGCCCACGCCATGACACTATCACCACCATGCTTCACTGATGAGGTGGTATGCTTAGGATCATGAGCAATTCCTTTCCTTCTCCATACTCTTCTCTTCCCATCACTCTGGTACAAGTTGATCTTGGTCTCATCTGTCCATAGGATCTTGTTCCAGAACTGTGAAGGCTTTGTTAGATGTTGTTTGGCAAACTCTAATCTGGCCTTCCTGTTTTTGAAGCTCACCAATGGTTTACATCTTGTGGTGAACCCTCTGTATTCACTCTGGTGAAGTCTTCTCTTGATTGTTGACTTTGACACACATACACCTACCTCCTGGAGAGTGTTCTTGATCTGGCCAACTGTTGTGAAGGGTGTTTTCTTCACCAGGGAAAGAATTCTTTGGTCATCCACCACAGTTGTTTTCCATGGTCTCCCAGGTCTTTTGGTGTTGCTGAGCTCACCGGTGCATTCCTTCTTTTTGAGAATGTTTCAAACAGTTGTTTTGGCCATGCCTAATGTTCTTGCTATCTCTCTGATGGGTTTGTTTTATTTCTTCAGCCTAATGATGGCTTGTCAGGGCATCAATTAATCCCATGTTTGGCTCTGGGAAAAATCACCCTGGTTTAGAGGAGATGGATCGTGGCTTATTCCAAATTTGTTGCAATAATCTGATAAAGAAAAACGCGAAGGAAAGTTTCTAATAAAACTCATTTATTTGTTATAAAGAAAATAAAACACCTCACTAACTAAGAAAAGTAATTGTTACATTTTGGCAAGCGAGATCTCCTGCCGGTCCAGCCGGACCTCTGGCAAGAGAACAAAGGAAAAAGATGTGTGAAGCAAGTGAAGGAATGCGGACATGCGTAGTAAAGTACTGATAAGGAACTTGGCAAACTACAGTAAGTCTATTAGTCCAAAAATAGTGAAGCTCAGCTGGGAAATAAAAAACGCTGTGACATTCCCCTTCTTTTCCCAGTTGAGCGAATATCAGTACATCATCAAACAAGGCACATCTTCTTACGCAGATACTCGTGTTGAGCTGCTGGAAGTGGTTTGTTGAGCATATCAGCAATTTGATCATGTGTAGATACATATTGCATTTTGACAAAACCTTTTTTCACTAAATGTTTTATATTTTGATAACGAATGTCAATGTGTCTGGACCTAGAACCTGTGAAATGAGATTCAGAAATATAAACCACCGATTCATTGTCTTCCATCACGGTGATCGGTCGGATCGGGTGTGTCCAGATATCTGTGACTAAAGCATCAAACCAAGTTAGAGAATTACATGCATCTGAAACACAAGCATATTCAGCTTCAGTAGATGAACAAGAAACAAAATTCTGTTTACGTACTTGCCAATAAACAGGACATCCATTTAAGAACATCATATAACCTGAAGTACTTTTACGTGATTTCTTATCACTTGCCCAATCAGAATCTGCATAACAACATAATTCTGCATAATCAGTATGTGTTGGTTCTAACAATAACTTCAAATGTTTGGTGTATTTTAGGTATCTCAATAATTTCTTAATACATGTCCAATGAAACTGTTTTGCCTTACCTACATGTCGAGATAAGAGATTAACACTAAGTGCAATGTCGGGTCTGGTCCAACTACTAATGTATAACAGTGACCCAATGACTGAACGATAAAGTGTTTGATCCTCGAACTCAGGACTTTCTTCTTGTGTCAAGTTGTGAAAATCTGTTTGCATGGGTGTCTTTGTTGTGTTAGCATCCTTCATGTTGCAATGATGCAAAACTTGTTCAATTTTATCTTCTTGTGAAAGACTAAACCCCTTCTGTGTTTTTTCAATCTGAACACCTAAATAAGTGCTAATGTAACCTAATGATTTCAATGTGAAGTATCTCACTCATTTGCTTATTTGGACCAATATAAACAATATCATCAACATAAACAAGAACTATCTCATATGCATTGTTAGATCTTTTTGTGAAC
Organism: Arizona elegans; assembly: GCA_022577455.1. Lineage (NCBI taxonomy): Eukaryota > Metazoa > Chordata > Lepidosauria > Squamata > Colubridae > Arizona > Arizona elegans. The sequence continues at coordinate 5,184,056 of JAKOOJ010000010.1, read as the reverse complement.
ACGCACTCATCAGTTTCGGACTTAATAAAGCCCATTGAATTTAGTTTGTCAGTAAGACATAAGTACCACATTAAACCAGATTGTTTCAGACCATAAAGACTTTTATTTAGGAACCAGGTATCCCCTTCTTGCTGTCGGAATCCTGGAGGACTTCTCACGTAGATCTCTTCATCTAGGTCTGCATGTAGATAAGCCGTGTCAACATCAAACTGGAAAACTTCTAAACCAAGGATAGTTGCAGTTGCTAAAGCAATTTTTACACTCTCAGTTCTGACTGTCGGTGAGTAAGTATTTGTGTAGTCCTCAGGATAACGTTGAGCGAAACCCTGAGCTACAAGTCTGGCCTTGTACAATGACTCACCATTTGGTTTCTTTTTGATTCTGTAGATCCATCGAGTGCCAATGACCTTTTTGTTTGCTGGAGGTTTTGCAGGTGTAAATACTTTAAGTTTCTTTAGACTGTCCATTTCAACCTACATTGCTTCATACCATTTGTCTTGCTCTGAATCAGGGAGCTGCTTGATTTGTGTGAAATTATCAGGTGGAAGTGTAACATTGCAAATCAAAGGCAAGGGTGCTTTTGTCAGTTGCCAAGAATATCGTTGTGGAGGGATTCCTTTTGTGACCCTCTTGGAACGTCTCGGAACAACTGTCCAATCTTCTTCTTCTTCATCCTCGTCCTCACTTTTGTCGCTAGCGTCAGCATCCGCGGCTTGCGAAGACGGAACATCGGGTTGAGAAGAATCAGTGGAATCTTGATCATCAATCTGCGTAGCATCAGCAGTATCATCTCTGGGAAAATAAACTCCAGGATCATTGGAATGAATCCTGGACCAGTCAATATCTTCCTCAAAATTAGCAGATTGGGAAATCACAATTGCATGTTTAGAGTCAATAAATTTGCTCCACTTTGAATTATCATCAATACCCATAAATCTCAGTCTCTTTGCTGTTGGACCTCCTTTTCTTCTTTGAGCTAAGGGAATGTTCACCATAGCGTATGAACCAAAAATATGGATGTTTTTAAGATCGGGCTTGTAGCCATACAACATGAAGAAAGGAGTCTGATTTATTACACTGCTCCAAGTACGGTTTACAATGTAATTTGCATACTTGATAGCTTCACCCCAGTATATCATATCAAGGTTGGCGTCTTCTAGGAGACAACACATCATGGTTTGCAGTACCTCTCCATTGTGAGCTGATGTGTCAGGGGCCGACGTCTGATGAATAATTCTATTCTTACGCATCCAGTCCTGGAAACGCTGAGACATGAATTCGGCACCACGATCACTCTGGATTCTGGCGATGCGAACTTGATGTTGGGTAGAAACAAGGGTTGCAAAGTCTTTAAAGATCTGAAAAGTCTCTGATTTTTCTTTCATAGGATATACATATCCATATCTAGAGTAATTATCAACAATTGTTAGAAAATATTTTCTACCACCAAATGATGGCGGGAAAGGACCAACTATGTCAATGTGAACCAAATCAAAAATGCGTGTTGACAGGCGTGTAGCGTGTTTGGGAATGGCTGCTGCTTTGGATTTGGCCTTTTTGCAGACAGCACAATCCAAAAACACCTTACACCCCTTTAGATCCAAACCTTTTGCGAACTCCGGCATCTTCCTAAGAACACGGAAACTGGCATGCCCCAATCTTCTATGCCATTTATGGATACACCTAGAATGCAAAGGTTTACCTGTTAGTGAATTCTCAACATTAACATTTTTATGCGGAACCTCAGGCTTGCTCTGAGCAACCTGTTTACCAATTCTATTTTTGTTGGCTTTAGGAGCCTTAGGGGTAGCAACAGGATCTCTCTCTGGAGCATCTCTATCTGGGCCTGTGCTTTCCCTTTTTGTAGTTTGCATACTTGCCTGTGTTTGTGGTTTAGGCTTTGGCTTTAAGTAATAAACACCACCAATTAATATGGTTTCAGCAACAATATCTCCATCTTTAACTATGTAACTTGCTTTTTCAAGGTGGTGAACTTGGAACTTTAACATTCTAGACAAGTGACACTGACTAAGCAAATTACTGGTTGCTGTTGGTATGTAATAAACATCAGGAATGAATGCATCGAGCTCTTCAACATAAACAGTTCCTTTTCCTTTGACCTGACAAGGATGATTGGAAAAAGAATAAAGTTCACGTAGTTCAGGTTCAGGTTCGTGCATCTCTGTGAAAAGTTCCTTTCTGTAGGTAACATGCAATGCTGCACCACTGTCCAAAGTCCACAGGAGTCATCTGTCGTACTCTGGTTGAGGTTGTGGATCATTGGTTAAAGCCAATGTGGCGAGTGGAGTTTGTGGATCACGCCGGGGACCACGACGACCTTGTCTTCCGCCTCTGCCTCTGCCTCTGGAATCTGTTCCTCTGGGCTGGTATGTGACGGGAGCTGGAACTCGTTGGCGACAATCCCGGGTGGCATGTCCCACACGGTTGCAGATGTTGCATCTTGACATCCTTGGAGTGTAGGTCCTTCCTCGGAAGGGGCGCCTAGCTGGAGCTCTTGATGCGGGTGGTCCTCTCAAATGTGGCGTGGCCAACATGAATGCCTCTTCTTCAATTAAAAGTCTACAGACATTGTCCACTGTGCGTTGAGCAATTGGGACTTGGTTAATTTTTGTAACAGCATCTTTCCATTCATAATTCAAAGAGTTAATAATGATACTGATCATTTGAATATCTTCAATGTTATGGCCTCTTTCTCTCAATTCTGTTCTGAGACCTTTCAGTTTGGTCAAATGTCCTCCAATTTGTTCACCGGGTTTCAATCTCGAACCGTGGAGTTCAGACATGAGTAAACATGAAGATTCAATTGAGACAGGCCTGTAGCAATTTTCCAATTCAGCCCAAATTTGTCGGGCTGTTGTATTTGGTGGAAAAGTGACCTGCAGTTCAGTATCCATGGACATCAATAATGTCGTGCGAGCCCTTATCTCTAAATCTCGTATTGCAAAATCCCAAGGTTGTGCAGGAGGGTTAAACACCATACAGTGCGTGCCTTCTCTAAGAAGCAATAGTGTAATCTCACTGACCCAGGCTTTGTAATTGTGTCCTGACATTTTTAGTTTTGACTCACCAGTTAGTGGAGAGACAGAAAATGCCTGGTAAGGAGCCTGCACTTGGTATGCTGGTTGTGCTGGCAGAAATGCCTGTGGTATTTGCTGTGCCTGTTGTGGACCTAAAAATGGTCTTGGTTGTGCCATTGGAGGTGGGCCAGGAGGTGGCCCTATTTGTACTTGTGGCTGGGGCACATTTGCAGGCATTTGTGGCTGCTGTGGCTGATGCACTGGAATCTGCTGTATTCCAGTTGCCATTTGTGCTTGAGCTGCAATATTGGCATGACCTGCTGGAGATGCAGTCATTTGTCTTTGCTTCATAAAGCGTGCCTGTGTTCCATCTAAAAAGACACCAACACCGCCAGGGGGTGTTTGAGTTTGGGCCTGTGGAAACACTTGTGGCATTTCAGCTTCCTGTAGTAAATTACTTTTGCCAGCAGATGGTGCTGCACCTTTAGCTTCGGGCAGCTTTGCACTTACAAGGAATGATTGCGTGGCAGGTTTATATGTAACTTGATCAGGGAGACTTTCATGTGACGTATGCAGTGCCCTCTGTCTTAATTGGCCTGACACAGGATCCACCAGGGGGAGTGTCTTTGGCTCCGGAGAAGAAGACAAAATGGCGCTTTTTGAAAAACTTAAGTTATCTTCCTTATCTTGCTCAAGCATAGATATAGCCATTTTTGCCTGGGATAGCTGCTGTTCATAGAGTTTTATACGGTCACGATAGGCTTTCATAGCCAGCTCATCCAGGGTGAGCTTAGAGCTTTGAGGAGAATAATGAATTGTTTCTCTCTCTGCGTGGGAGGAATTTTGCTCAGCAGTTTGCTTTAGCCTTGCACCGAGCGTTACAAATTCAGAAGGTTCTGGGGAGACAGGTTGAAAGCTGGCATAATTAGAAGGGGGAGTTACTGACCTCGGTCGTAGTGCTTCTCCTTCAAAAACAGCTTCTGTCTTATCTGTCTCCATTTCTGTTCCCACGGCTTTTTCTTGTTCCAGGCGTGTGGCTGTAGTAAGGGGCTGGAAATCTGGAAATCTCCTGTCTGCCACCTCTTCGTTGGAAAGATCAATCAAATCATTTACGAAGAGTGGTCTTGGTTTCACTTTGCCTTTTTTCTTCTGTTTCGGCATCTTAGCAATATAATTAGCGTACCTCAGTAGCTAAAAACTAATTGCCTATGCGCTCTTATCAGAAATAACAAAACAAGGAAAAAAGCCATAAATCAACCGTCCGAGTGCTACCAGATGTCAGGGCATCAATTAATCCCATGTTTGGCTCTGGGAAAAATCACCCTGGTTTAGAGGAGATGGATCGTGGCTTATTCCAAATTTGCTGCAATAATCTGATAAAGAAAAACGCGAAGGAAAGTTTCTAATAAAACTCATTTATTTGTTATAAAGAAAATAAAACACCTCACTAACTAAGAAAAGTAATTGTTACATTTTGGCAAGCGAGATCTCCTGCCGGTCCAGCCGGACCTCTGGCAAGAGAACAAAGGAAAAAGATGTGTGAAGCAAGTGAAGGAATGCGGACATGCGTAGTAAAGTACTGATAAGGAACTTGGCAAACTACAGTAAGTCTATTAGTCCAAAAATAGTGAAGCTTCACTATTGCTTCACTGATAGTGACAGCTCTTTGGATCTCATCATGAGAGTTGACAGCAACAGATTCCAAATGCAAATAGCACACTTGAAATGAACTCTGGGCCTTTTATCTGCACATTGTAATTGGGGTAATGAGGGAATATCACACACCTGGCCATGGAACAGCTGAGAAGCCAATTGTCCCATTACTTTTGGTCCCTTAACAAGTGGGAGGCACATATACAAACTGCTGTAAGTCCTACACCGTTCACCTGAGTTGGATGTACATACCCTCAAATTAAAGCTGACAGTCTGCAGTTAACGCACATTGTGTTTGTTTCATTCCAACTCCATTGTGGTGGTGTACAGAGCCAAAGATGTTAGAATTGTGTCGATGTCCCAATATTTCTGGACCTGACTGTAAGTCTGTAATTTGCCTCAGCTATATTTTCATGTATCAGCCTTCTATAAATCCTGCTTATTATATTTAATTGTCTCTTAAATAACTGGCATTAATCTGTTGGCTAAAAAAGAATTGTAGTTTAAAATTTTTTAGTTTTGTAGAACCTGCTTCTTCTTTTCTTAACTTGTTGTGGTTTAGATCTCCACCCTGGTTGCCTTTCTAGAACTTGTATATCAGCTGATTGAATTACATGCTGGTCTTTAACTTGATAAGACATCAAATCGAGATCCAAAGCCGCCTCTCTTGTATTTATAGGTGGTCCAGCTATAGCTCCTGAAGGAGAATCCAAAAGCGGCTCATCCAAAAAGCCCTCTATAACTTGTCGTTTTTCCATTACCTCCATCTCCATCTGCTTGGTCTGAGTTTCAGTCTCTTGTTCATTTTGCTTTTCTTTATCCCACTCCTGTGTTCCTGACACTGATGACTTACGTGGAGATGTTGGGCCCATTTTAAAAACCTTGTAGTAAAATTATTCCGCTTTTTCAACAGTGTTTAATTGATATCTTTCTCCTTGATATCTCAATATTATACCAACTGGAGCATCCCACCTAAATGGGATGTTTTGTTTCTTTAATTCAGTCACCAAAAATCCAAAGTCCTTTCTATCTTTTAACATCTTGGACGGCAGCTCTTTATATATCCAGATCTTCATTCCATTCATTTCTAGAGTGGAGTTAAAAGACTTTTGCACAATATCATTTCTTATTCCTTTATCAGTAAAATAAATCACCACATCTCTAGGCAATTGTCTTTGCTTTGCCACCCAAGAATTTACTCTGTACACCTTATCAATCTTACAGAATACTTCTTCAGAGCTAACCTTTAAAATCACAGCCAGAACTTCAGCAGACATCTTTCTCAAGTCCTCTCTGTTATTTTCCTGTATTCCCCTCATTCTGATTGCAAATTCCATGGATCTGAATTGCATCATTGTAACTTCATTTTCAATCCTTTGCTTTATATTATCTACATTGTAAATCTTGTGATCAGCTTCCTTCATTTTAGACTCTACTTCTGAGCTATTTTCTTGAATCATTGTCAAATCATTTTCAATTCTTTGTATTTTATTATCCAGATTATGAATCTTATAATCAGCTTCCTTCATTTTAGACTCTATTTCTAAATTGATATCTTTATCCATCTTTAGAATTATTTTTGAAAAGCTTTTCAAAGCTGTTACAATATAGCGCTTCAGGTTATCATACTTTCGTTGAACCAACTCTTTAATTTCCTGTCTAAATTTTTCAAGATTCTGGTTCATAATCTCATCATGTCTTGCCAACTCCTCCATAACAAATTCCTTTAAATCTTTAAAACCATTCTTCTGCATCTGCAAGCTCAAAAATTGCTCTTGTGATTTATAAATGGGGGACCCCCCCCCCACAGCTTGGTTGTCTGGCTTTGTCAGTTTTAACGCCATCCTGCCACGCAGACAAACTCTTTTTAAAGAAAAAGTCTTCTCTCCACACAATATCAATATCAAGTCTCTAAGAAGGAAGAAGCATGAAACAGAATTTTTTCTCTTCTCTTGTAGCCAGCGCTATTGCTTCAAATACTTTGTAACATATTAAGCCATTCAAACGGAAAGACTTTCGCTTTCAGCTTTCTTCTCAAGCCTCAGCCAGCCGCCATTTTAAACTTTTTTTTCCCCCCTTTCACTCTTTCTTCATTCTTAAAATCAATCATAGGGTTGTTACAAATACTTGCGATTTAGACCTGTGCCCTTCCTGGCCAAAACCAGCCAGGAAGGGCACAGGTCCAACAAACAAGTGGAGGAACTCATCACTCCTACAGCCTTGTCCACTTCCTCAGGAGTCACAGGGTCAAACTCATCCCACACAATAGGACTAAGACCTGTCCCCGTCATCTCAGTCGGAATTGCCCAATCAGAGTCCAGGTCCATCCGAATCTGAGCGACTTTATCTGACAGAAACTGCACAAACTCCTCAGCTCTACCCTGCAAGGGCTCCTCCACTCCCTCTACATTAAGGAGGGAGCGAGTCACCCTAAATAGGGTGGCTGGGCGCGAATCCGCGGATGCAATAAGTGCAAAAAAAATGCTAACATTTTGCCGCCCGTATCGCCACTAAATAAGTCCTAATAAAGGCTCTTAAGAGTGTTCGGTCAGATTTGGAGTTACTGGTCCTCCAGCGTCGCTCTAGACATCTCTTCTGGCGCTTCATCTCCCGGAGCTCCTCGGTAAACCAGGGAGTTTCCTGGATCCGCCGCCATGGAGAGGTCGCAAAGGCGCAATCCGGTCCAGTGCCCCAGATGCCGCCCTATTCCAGGCAGCCGCCAGGGACTCAGCCAGACTGTGGACAAGGGAGTCAGGTATCTCCCCAAGCTCCTTCTGGAACCCTTCAGGATCCATTAAGCACCTGGGGCGGAACCACTTAATCGGTTCCGCCTCTCTGCGATGGAGGAGTAGCATCCTGAAGTCTAACCTCAGCAGGATATGATTATTTAATACTTTTTTAATTCTTTCAGCTATAATTACTGCAAATATCTTGTAATCTGTATTTAGCAGGGAGATTGGTCTGTAATTTTATATTAACTAATGGTCCATATCTTCTTTGGGTATGATAGTAATTATTGCCTCTGTCCAGGTTGTCGGAATTTTTGCCTTTTCCAAAGCCTCGTTATATAGTTCTAATATGGTTTCTCCCAATATTTCCTGTAGGTTTTTATATAATTCCACCAGTAGCCCATCTGGCCCCGGTGGTTGTTGTTTTTTTGTTTTTTCAGTGCCAATTCAAATTCAAGTTTAGTTATTGGTCCGTTTAATATTTCTCTTTGTTCTTCTGTAATGTTTGCCATTTCTGATCTTTCTATATACTGTTTTACTTTTTCCTCCTCTACCTCTTCTTGTTTGTATAAGTTTGAAAAGAATGTCTGGATAATTTCCTTTTTAGCTTCTCTTCTGTATTGAATTTCTCCTTTTTCGCCTCTGAGTTGGTATATCATTTTTTTATCTTTTTCTTTTCTCAATTTATATGCCAACCATCTGCCTGTTTTGTTCACAAATTGAAAATAGTTTTGTTTTGCCATCTTTATTTTCTGGGCTATTTCTTTTTGATTTATCAAATTTATTTTATGTTTTGTTATGTTCCATTCCTCTCTTATTTTTTTATTTTGGGGATCTTTTTGTAATTTGTATTTTAATTCTTCACATAGTTTGTCTTGCTGTTGTCTCCTTTATTTTTCTTCCCTAAGTATGCCATCATCAGTCCTCTTATGTATGCTTTTGTTGTACCCCAAATGTTTTGTAGGGAAGTATCCTCTCTTTTGTTTATCTTAAAAAACGATTCTAATTCCTTTTCCAGCATTTGTTTAAACCCGTTTTCTTTACATATATTTTGATTCATTGTTCATCTCCTAAATCTTTTTTTCCCCCTTCAAATTTATGAGTATTGGGCTGTGGTCTGCCCATTCATTTACTCCTATCTCTATTGTTTCTACACCTGTCCTAATATCCACAGTCATTCAAACCATATCGATTCTAGACCAGGATTGGTGTGGATGAGAGTAAAATGTATATTGATTCTCGTCTTCATGAGTCTCCCTCCAAACATCTCTCAGGTTTTTTTCCGTGGCCATATTGAAAAATTCTTTTGGTAGTGTTTCTTTCTTTTTTTAAATTTCTCTTACCACTTTTATAATCTTTTTTGGCATCTACTATTGCATTGTAATCTCCAATTAGACAGATATTTTCATATTCTAATTCTAATATTTTTTTATGTATTCCTTTAAAAAATTCCTGTTAATTTTGGTTAGGGGCATATATTACTACTAATAGTGATTTTTTCCTTTCTGTTTCTAACTCGACCATCACCGTTCTTCCTTCCTCATCTGCATATATTAGTTTTGATTGTATCCTTTCTTTTACATAGACCGCTACTCCTCTCTCTCTCTCTCTCTCTTTTTTTTTTTTGCATCAAAGATGTATATAATTTTGCTAATTTTGGGTTTTCTAATAATTTTTGGTATCCTTTTTTGATATGCACTTCTTGGAAGCATATCACATCTGCTTCCAATTTTCGTAGCTTTGTGAATGTTTGCGTTCTTTTTTTCGGCGCATTTAATCCATTTATGTTTACCGAGAGAAGTTTGATTGCTTCTTCCATTGCCTAGTGTAACTGTTTTTTGGTGTGTCTTGTCTCCATCCACCTTTTTGCTCTCGCACCTTCTCTTTCCTCTCGTTCTTTTTCTTGACTCTTTCTTACTTCTTTTTCTTGCTCCACTTCTTCTATTTGTTCTTCCTCCTGGCTTCTACTCTCTGTTTCTTCTTTACTTTCCTGTTCCTCTTCCTGTGTAAAATGTAAATTATAAAATTCTCTTGCTTTCTCTACTGTGTCTACTTTGTACTTTTTTTTTTATTGCAAAAGTTTTACAATTACATTTTCGCCCCTTTTCCCCCCCCTCAACCCACCCCAAACTTCCCAACCTCCCTAACCCACCCTAACCCTCCCCTCCCCCCCAGACTTCCACACAGTATACTCATATCAAGTAAAAGGAAAAACCCACCTTTGTATATAAAACTTGAACCCCTCCCTCCCCCTTATAAATTTTCATCTTCATTACATTAACATATTTCTATCTTAATATAACTTTTTCAAATAAATTTTTGTCTTCATTACCTTAAAATCTTTCTATCTTAATATAACATTTTCAAATAAAAGCTATTTGATACTTCCTAGTTTGATATTTGTTCTGAACATAATCTATCCACTTCTTCCATTCCCATTCATAAGTCTCTTGTGAACAATCTTTTAGATATGCTGAAATCTTCACCATCTCTGCAAAACTGGCCATCTTCAAAGTCCATTCCTCAATCGTGGGCAGCGCTTCATTTTTCCAGTATTTACCTATCAACAATCTTGCTGCTGTTATCATATACAATATCAATTTTGTTTCACCCAATGTAAAACCCTTAAATATACCCAATAAAAACAATTGTGGAGAAAATTGAATTTTTTTCTTCAAGACATTCTGCATGACCCACCTAATTTTTATCCAAAAAGCCTTGACTTTCTTACAGGTCCACCAAACATGATAATATGTAGCATCTAGACAATCACATCTCCAACATTTAGGCTGCACATTAGGGTACATACACGACAATTTTTTTGGGTCTAAATGCCATCTATAAAACATTTTATAAAAGTTTTCCCTCAGATTCTGCGACTGTGTAAATTTAACATTCTGAACCCAAATTTTTTCCCATGTTTCCAACAGCACTGGTTCCTCAAAATTTTGTGCCCACTTAATCATACAATCTTTAACTAGTTCAGTTTCTGAATCCCTTTCTAACAAAACATTATAAAGTCTTTTAATATGCATTGGACCTTTCTCTTTTATGTGTCTAACCAATTCTTCCTCATACGTCATAATACCAGTTTTTTGGTCCTCTTTCCATCTCAATTGCAATTGATTATATTGTAACCAAGTTAAACTAATCCCTTCAGCCAACAATATCTGTAATGTCTTCAGCTGCCATCTGCCCACATCTGTAAAAAGAACCTCTTTGTATAAAAACCCCCCGAGTGACATTATATTTGTATTCCACAAAGTATGACCAAGATCCAGCCATAGCGGTATTTTATAATCCCATTTGAGTCGGTGCTTCTTCCAAACTCTCAGCAAAGAATCTCTAAGTATATGGCTTTTAAATACTTTATCCACTTTGTTATCATAAAATAGGTAGGCATGCCATCCAAATTCCAAATCAAAACTTTCTGCGTTCAATATTCCAGTCTTTTTTCCTCCAAACCAATCACTTGTTAAAGTCAAAGCTGCTGCATCATAATATAACTGTAGGTTTGGAAGTTTAAGACCTCCCCTTTCTGGAACATCTTGCATAATTTTCATTTTCACTCTCGGCTTTTTCTCGTTCCAGACAAACTTATTCACTCCAGTTTGCCACAATTTCAATTGTTTATCACTATTAAGCACCGGAATCATTTGAAACAAAAAAAGAAATCTTGGCAAAATATTCATCTTAATTGCTGCTATTCTTCCCAGTAGAGACAGCTGCAGTTTTTTCCAAGTCTCCATATCTTTCTGCACCTCTCGCCACAACACCTCATAGTTATTTTGAAACAATTTTGTGTTTGATTCTGCAACCTGGACTCCTAGATATTTTACCTTTGGTACAATCTCAAAACCTGCCCTTCTTTCAAGCTCATGTTTACGATCTTGAGTCATGTTTTTGACTATCATCTTTGTTTTTTTCTGGTTCAGTCTAAAACCTGAAACTTTACCATAGTCTTGTATAATGTCCTTCATCTGGATTATTGATTACATTGGATGTGTTAGGGTAACAACCAGATCATCTGCGAATGCCTTTATTCTGTAGTCCTCTTGCCTTATCATTATACCTTTTAAGATATTAGAGTCCCGTATTGTATTTAACAAGACTTCTAATGTTAAAATAAATAAAAGTGGGGACAACGGACATCCCTGTCTTGTTCCTTTTTCGATTTTAAACTCTGTTGTCAAACTTCCATTGATAATAATCTGTGCCTTTTGCTCTTGATAAATTGCTGAAACCGCCTGTATAAATTGGTCCCCAAAGTCCATCTTTTTTAAAGTCTTTAATAGAAAATTCCAATCCACTTTATCAAAGGCCTTCTCTGCATCCAGGAAAACCAGCACTGCAGGGATCTGTTTATTCTTCTCAAGATATTCCAATAAATCTATTACTTGCCTTACATTGTCCTTCATGTATCTACCCTCGATAAATCCCGCTTGATCATCATGAATCACCTTTTGAATTACTGGCATCAATCTGTTGGCTAATACTTTTGCGTAAATTTTGTAATCCGTATTCAGAAGAGATATTGGTCTGTAGTTCTCCGGTTTTTTAGGGCCTGCTTGCTCTTTTGGTATCAAAGAAATATAAGCTGTTGTCCATGATGGGGGTATTTTTCCCCCTTGTTGTATATTACAAAATAAATCTCTAAGTTGTTCCACCATTTCTGCCTGCAAAGTTTTATAGTACACTGCAGTCAGACCATCTGTTCCAGGAGCTTTGGCTGTTTTTAGTTGTTTAATTGCTGCTATTATCTCCTCCTCTGTTATAGGATAATTCATTCTTTCCTTTTGTTGCTCAGTAATTTTTGTAACTCTTTTATTATCTAAATATTTTTCTATAAGTCCATTCTGCACCTCCTCTTTAGCATATAATTTAGTGTAGTAGTCAAGAAAAGCTTCTTTAATTAATTTCTGTTGAAAAATTTCTTTCCCTCCAATATCAATACTATCAATAGTCTGTATACTCTGTTTCTTCCTCAGTGTGTAGGCCAACCACCTGCCCGGTTTATTAGCATTACAGAATGTATTGTGCTTCGCATATTGTAAATTTGTTGCAACTTGTTCCGCCATGAGCATTTGGAATTGATCTTTCAAAAGTTTTATGACACCACGTATTCTTTCATCTGTTGGATTTTTAATAAGTAACTGTTCTTTATTCTTTATTTCTGCTTCCAATTCAAGTCTTTTCTTTTGTCGGATCAATCTATGTTTAGAGTTCATATAAATAAGCACCCCTCTCATATAAGCTTTGCTTGCATCCCACACAATTTCCATTGGAGTGCCTTTATTCAGATTCATTTCAAAAAACTCTTTCAAATACTTTTTAAGTTCTATTATATTTTTTTCATGTCTGAACAAGTTTTCATTTAATCTCCAGGAGCGTCTCTCAGTCTTACTTGTCTCAATTTCTATCCACACTGGGCTATGGTCAGTCAGAGTTCTTGGCAAAATCTTTGTTCTTTTTGTCCTGACAAGTAAATCATCTGACAACAAAAAGAAATCAATCCTAGAGAAGGATCTATGTCTATCAGAAAAGAAAGTATAATCCAGTTCTTTTGGATTGTGTATTCTCCAAATATCTTTTATTTCCAAGTCTTCTTTCATATCAAAGAAAGTCTGTGGTAGTCTAATCCTTGACTTCGCCAAAGTCTTTTTATCTAATTTAGAATCAATTACTCCATTCCAATCTCCCATAATTAAAATAGATCTATAATCCCATTGTAGTATTTTAGTATGTAGCATTTTGTAGAAGTGGTCCTGTTGTTGATTGGGAGCATAAATTCCAATCAGAAGAGTTTGACTATTTGCTGAAGGTAGTTCAATTGCTACAAACCTACCATCTTGATCTGCTTCTATAAGTTTGGCTGTTAATTTTTTATTTACATAGATAACCACACCATTCTTTTTTTGATTAGTTGAAGATATAAAATGTGTTCCTAATTTGGAATTTTTCAAGTAGTTTTGATCTTGAACTGTAATATGCGTTTCTTGTAAACAAATTATATCATTATTAAATTGTTTCAAATATGCAAATACTTTCTTCCTTTTCTGTGTTACATTCAACCCATTCACATTCCAAGATAAGCATTTAATCATCATTATTATCTTTCTGGAGCAAAGAGCAGAATAATCGGATATCATCCGAAATCTTCGATCCTGCATTCCCCATGGCCCCAGTCTCTTGTACAGTCTTAGCTCCCTTTTTATCTTGTCTTTCCTGTTGTAACTTTTCTTTAAGTTGCTTGGATTTTGCTCGGGTTATGCGCTGGTCCTTAACTTCAGCCATCCAGACCGGCTGCAAAATTGGAGAAGATTCCAACAAGGGCTCATCCAAGAAACCTCCTTCAGCGCCCTTCAGTTCCTCTGATTCCTGCTTAGATTGTTCTTGCGGTTCTTGAAGTTGCTTCTGATCACTCTCCTTAATCTCCAAAACTGTAGATGTACGTGGGGATGGTGTTCTTTCTTTAAGGATATCAGTATAAAATTGCTCCGCCTTCTCCACAGTATTCAAACGGTATCTCTCTCCCTTATATCTCAAAATTATACCAGTTGGAGCATCCCACCGAAACGGTATCTGGTTATTTTGCAGTTCTTTAAGAAGAAAGCCAAAGTCTTTTCTGGATTTCAACATTTTAGGTGGTAGCTCTTTGTAAACTGTAATTTTCGAACCTCCCACTTGCACAGAGGTATGAAAAGATTTTTGCAGGATATCGTTTCTTATTGCTCTGTCTGTAAAATATATGACCACATCTCTAGGCAGTTGTCTTTGTCTGGCCACCCAGGAATTCACTCTGTAAATTTTATCTGTTTTGTAAAAAACCATATCAGGATTGATTTTTAAAATGACAGCCAAGGCTTCAGCACAAACCTGTCTCAGATCCTGTCTCTCCTCTTCTCTAATACCTCGAAGCCGTATAGCGAATTCCATTGCCCTGAATTGCATCATAACAATTTCATTCTCAACTCTCTGCATCTTATCATCAACATCAAAAAATTTGTGGTCATTATCTTTCATCTTAACATTAACTTCTGATTTAAATTCATCCACTTTTGAATCAACTTTAATAATAAAATCTGCCAGGCCAGACGCCACATCTGATATTTTTTTGGTCACCTTATTTTGGTTCTGCTTCATTTCCTGCATAATTTCCTGTTGAGACTTTTGGATTTTATCATCTATTTCCTGTTGAGCTTTTTGAAATTTATCATCCAAAATTTTTGAAATAAATTCTTTTAAATCTCCCATATCAAAATCTTTTTTCTGAGCTTGTGACTGCGTATCCTGTTTGCGTGTGGGGGATCCCCTCCCTGGTGTTTTGTCTTCCTGCTTCTTTGAAGCCATCCTGCCACGTAAGCTAGCTTTTCTGAAGAGGGAAGTTTCTCTTCTTCTGCCACCTCCACAAAGCCTTCTAAAAAAGTCCCCCAGATTTAATCAGGGCAAAACTATGGTGATGCAAAGTCAAGTATTAGAGAGGGAGAGATTTTCCTCTTGTTTCTATTGTTACAAACGAAGCAACTTTGTAGCAACTTATTAACTTTGTAACAAAGCAAAATGACTTCACCAATCCACACTCGCTGATTCGTTTACTCTAATGCTGAGCGCCATATTTTTTCCAGTCACTTTCACTCATTCAAGAATTTTTCCTTCAGAGTAAGAAATCAGCAAAGTGCTAATACTTGCAGTTCCGAGTTTCAGGGTTCAAGTAAGTTTCCGCTGCTTGTTTAGGTTATTTCCTTTCTCTTTTGAAGTTTCCTGCAGCCGGCTTGTTCTGCAAAAGCAGAAACGTCCCACGCCGCCCGGAGTCTCAGCAGGTTGGGAGGGAGCCGCGCCTGTTTCCTCCCCAGAAACAATTCCCTGGGGGGGTTACAGGGGCTCGACCTGTGCCCTGCTGCCTCTCCTCCAAGAATCCTGAGGATTTTGAAGTTTTCAAGCCACTTCTCGATCGCGAAGCGGCTCTACAAGCGGCTGGGCTGGCGGTGCTTCAAAAGGCACCGTCGTCGCCGAAGACAAGGAAACTGGAAGTCCTCTACTTTGTACTTTTTGTCTTGCCATGTGATTAAAATCCCATCCGGTGTCAGCCATCTGTACATTATTTTATATCTAATCTATTGGGTTGTTAAGAACTGATATTGTTGGTGTTGGTTTCTGATTCTTCGAGGTATTTGTTTTAAGATTATAATTTCTTTGCCCTTATATGTCAAAGTTTCTTCTCTTGATTTTCTATATACTTCATCTCTAATTGTTCGTTTTGAGAATTTTACATGCACTTCCCTCGCCAATTGATGTCTTCTTATGTAATTAGTGTGCACCCGGTATATTTCATCCAACTGTCCTTTTATTTCTGACTTGTCTTTCTGTATTATTTCTGACACTATCTCTGCCATTTTTTCTCCCAGATCTTTATCTTTTTCTTCTATTATATTTTGAAAGCGCAAAAAATATGAAGCTTTCTCCATCTTCAGCATCGCTATTGAATCAGACAATTCCTTATTTAGTTGAAAAGATTTTTGCTCCATTGTCTTCACTTTTGTCTCTACGTGATCTATTTTTGTTTCCACTTTTTAAATTCTTTCTTCATTTTCTATTATTGATTGTTGGATATCCCCAAATTTATCATTTGTATTTTTAATATCCTCTTTTACTTGTCCTATTTCATTTTTGATTTCTGCATGAAACATTTTCATTTCTTCATGATTATCCACGATTTTTTCTTGTGTTTTTAATAGTGTTTCTTGAATCATCTGAAACATGTTTTGCATAGCATTTAATGTCATTTCCAGCTTTTCTTTTTCTTTTCCTATCATGTTGTCTATTGTTCTTTGCTGTAGTGGTGATGCCACTGTTATTGTAGGATTTGTAGTTGGTTTTTTTCCTGTTTTTGCTATGGTGGTTATGGTTGACATTTTTAAAGCTCGTGTGAAGTTTTCCCACACTAACATATAAATATTAATCTTTGATTCTTATTTTCTCTCTCTCCCTGTTTTCTTTTCTTTTCTTTTTTTTTTTGGATATACTTATACTTTTTTCTCTACCTTTTACTTATACAAAAACAGTTTTAGATACACACACCTATATCTTTATAAGTTTCAACTTATTCTGAATTTATCTATTTATGCAAATATACACTATAACACTATAAGAATATCACAATATAATCAATTATCTTGCAACTTATCAATTATCAATTATTTCTTTACAATATTTTCAATCAGTGTAATTGTAATTAAGTTAGTGTTCTTTTCCTTTTATATTCTGTAATTATAAAATTAATAAATATAAATTCACAATGCAATAATTAATTATAGCTGTAATACAATCTTTTTTTCCCTTCCCCCTTACTTTAGTGTTTGTATATATATATTTGTATATAAGAATATATGTTTTATTCTTCTTTTTGTTGTTTTTTGACTCTTCTTCCCTTCTCCAATCTTGCTTCTGGTTGTTATGGTAATTGTAGTTATTTTCTATCATGCTATCACATCAGTCCTCTTTAAAGTGTTAGTCTCTTTCCTTAAGTCCGTCCCCAATCATCAATTAAGTCCCACAAATTTTTCAAAAATTTCTTAAATTCTTCTTTACCTCTTAAAGTTATTTAGTTTCTCTGGTTTTTCACCTTCTCCAGTTCTCTCTGTCTCGTCTTGGGGTTTTAACTCTGTCGCTGTTCCTCCTCCGGTTCTGCTGACTCACTCCCTGGGATTCTCCTTCCCTCGCGCTGATCTTTTTCTCTCTCCCTGTTACGCTTCCCTTTTAGTCCGCTGCCGCTTGTTTGTCCGTCTCTTTTGCGCCCTCCTCGCTTTGCGCTTCTCCGTGTATTCCGATTTCCTTCTTCTGGTTCTATTTCGGTCTGCCACTCGAAACTGCTTAGTTCACTCTTTGCTTCACTCTATACGGCCACCATCACTCCTATCCACCTTAGAGGCCGATTTCCTCTCCACCAGATTTAAAGGGGTTTGTCCTTTTTCCTCCCGGTTGATAGCATATCGCCCAGGGGCTTCAGAACTTCACCTTTTATTTCCCGATCTCTACGGGATCAAGAAAGCCCTAAAAGAGCTTCTGCTACAGTTTTTTGGGTTCCAGAAACGGTGCCCCGTTTCCTCACCCTCTCCACAATGACGTCACCGCCGGAAGTCTCTGTGCACTGGGGTTTTATAATCAAATTTTTCAGAGTTGCCCAAGCTTCTTGAGTTGTTTTCCTCTTTAAGTTTTTCATTCATGGAATCCTTCCCAAGCTCTCTTTAAGTTTGTTTAAATCAGTTCTTTAAAAATCTAAGACACTGGTTTGATTTTGTTCTATTACTTGTGTGTGCATTATATTGAATTCCAATATCTGGTCACTTTCGCCCAAAGTACTTGCAACTTCAACCCCCTCCATCATTTCTTCCCTGTAACTAAGAATTTGGTCCAGTATAGCTGTCCCTCTAGTTCCCTCTACCTTTTGGATGACAAAGTTGTCAGCTAGGTTGGTCAGGAACCTGTTCGATCTTCCACTTGATGCAGATTTTGTCTCCCCATTGATGTCAGGATAGTTAAAGTCCCCGGTTACGAGTGTGGTGTGTTTCCTACATACTTTGTTAACTGATTAGCAAAAAGTTCATCTATTTCTGCTGCTTGGTTGGGTGGCCTGTAGTATACACCTATGGCAATGTAATTCTTTTTTCCTTTTATATTAACCCATATGTATTCTAGGAGGCTTTCATCCTTGGTTTTATGCATTTCTATAGAGATGTAGTGATCTCTTACATATAATGCTCCGCCTCATCTTTTTTTAGGACTGTTCTCTGTTTGTTTTCCAAATTTTGAGTGTTTTTGTATAGGCGTCTGAGTCTTTTATGACTGACCCTGAGTATGCTTCCTACATCTTCTAATTTGTATCCGAGTTTTTTCTCCTTCCCATCTCTCTCTACCTCGTTAGATTGGTTGTTTTGGGGTTTATGCTTGGGATTAGGTCCTACAGATCCTAAAGATTGGTCACCCTCCCCCCTCAGTTTTAGTGTAAAGCCCTTCAGATAAACTGAGCCAGTCATTTTCCAAATACATTCTTCACAGTTCTTGTGCGGTGCAGCCCATCCCTTGCCAGAAGCCCTTCACGTAGGTAATGCAGACCATGATCTAGGACAGAGTTCACCAAATGCTGGTCCATGGACGAGAAAATTTTGGTGGTCCGCAGCACACCTGAGCTGCTCTGGGATGACCAATGGCCAGTCCTGTGACTGGAGCTCTGGAATATGGGACCGGCCAGGCAGCTCATGGTGGAGCTGGAAATCTCCACTGTAGAGGGAGCTATGTGCAACTTGCAACGTTGCAGGAGGTGCAATGTGCAAGGAGTAACACAGCCCTCACCGGCCGGAACGAGGTAATGGTGCAAGGGGGGGGTGGCAGCGCAGGCGGGCTGAAGCAACAGGTGTCGGCAACCCGCCACTTTCTTCCCCCTGCTGTGGCTTCCTGTCGGCTGAACCCACCAATGGCTGTCCTCGCCCCTTGCCCTCCCAGTCACTCCTCGCCTGGCCTGAGAAGGGAAGGGCGGGGGGATGGGTGAGTGGATATTTGCTCCACATTCCAGAGCAGGAGCAAAGCTTCATCTCTTGCTGGGTGTTGTGAGCGTTTCTTCTGGCCCTTGTAGGTGCTCCGCCCACCTCGGTCTCTCAGGGAGACGCGCAACTTCCTCTCAGCCCTGAGACACTGGCCCCGCCTGGCCATTTCTCTCCGCTGCTGATGTTGGCACCTCCATGGCTTGCCCGCTGATCTCGCAGCGCAGTTAAATTTAGCGTGCTTCACAATGGGGGAGACATCATCCCCTTCTCCTCCTGGAGCCCATTATGATGCGGAGCATCAGCTGCAGCTGGGTCGGGCAAGTGTCTCAGGGCGGAGAGCAGGTTGTGCATCTCCCTGTGCGATCGAGGTGAGTCCAGCACCAACAAAGGACAAAGAAGCGCCTGTGATACCCAGAGAGCGCCGGAGAATCAGAATGAGAAAGAGAGAGATAGAGACAAAGAGAGGGGGGGGAGGGGGAGAGAGGAAGAGGCAGACAGACAGAGAGGGGGAGAGATGAGAGAGAGAGAGAGATGAGACAGACAGACAGAGAAGGGGAGAGAGAGAGACAGACAAAGAGGGGGGGGGAGAGAGAAAGAAAGATGAGAGAGACAGAGAAAGAAGGGGGGAGAGAGATGAGAGATCCCAGTGTTTTGTTTTCTGTGGAAAACAGGTCCAAATGGCTCTTTGAGTGTTTAAGATTGCAGAAACACGTGGCCAAACTAAGTGCCTGAAGGACCCCATCCCGTCACTGGGAGTCCAGGCGCTTCAGTGAGCGGTGCACTGGATTTGTATTAATGGTCTGAGGGATTTAAAATTATGCATTTAGTGGTCCCTAAGGTCCGAAAGTTTGGTGACCCCTGATCTAGGAATCCAAAGTTGTTGTTCATTTCCATCTTCGCTGAGTCTTTGCACCACCCAAGGTTTAGGTCGCTGCTGGGGCTCAGCACCCTGGACAGCCCCCTTTTGGGGTGCCATTGTGATTTTGGAGATTTGGGTTAATGTCAGTGTTCCAGAAAAACCTCTGCTCCAATTAAAAACTCAGAGGCAAGCATTTTCTCAAAGTTCCATTTATTAGAGTAGGTATACTGGCACATCTTGGGAAAACCCGAATCTGAGAGTTCCAGGTTTTCTCTCAGTAAATCAAAACCCCCCAAACCATCCCCTCACTCATCAGTCGATCACATGCTCCAATCACCATCTGTCCCATCTCGAGACAGCACTCCAACCACTCCTTCTCCAGATGCAGGCTCATCCTGACCCTGACCGACGGGAAGAATGCTATTTTGTCTAAATACAAACCCTCAATTAAATTCCCCCTCCTACTTTCCCACACATGAGAAGGTGGCAGCTTGGAAGCTTCTAGCCTAATATGGCTTCCAAAACTGACAGCAAAAATGTACCATTTTCGAGTCAAGACTTCTCTGCAGAATCAGGGTTGTGAAGTCCACATGTTAAAGTTACTAAGTTTGAAAAACACTGTTCTAAAGCATAATGTGGCTTGCTTGATTTTGCCTGGGTGTGATGTGCACGTCCAGGCCTTGTGTTTTGTAAACCAAAGTCGATAACTTAATATGTGGTAGGACTCACCATTTGTGGTTTCTTTAATAAACCATGGTTAAGCAAAGCATGACTTTTCAAACAATGTAAACCCAGTGGCACTTAAATGGGCCATACGAGTCTGCAACATACTGTATACAGTTGGCACATGTGCCTATCATCTCCCTGTGGTGGAGGCCGAGGCCAAAGACCAATGCTGCAACACCAGCAACAGGTCCTGAAGAACAGGGATGGTTAGCAGAGAGCATTAGAGCTGGTGGCTGGGACCTCTGCAACAGCAGTGGCAGTGGCCAAGGGCTGGCAGCTGGAGCTCAGTGGCCTCGGGGAAGACTTTGGAAGACCTAAAACTGGAGTGGGTGCGTCAAAGCCATGGCCAACACCCAGTGGCCCTCGTGATGGGACTAGGAAATATCTTGGGTCTGCCTGAGGGGCAGTGGACAAGACAGTGGTGGTTACGCTGGAGAAGGACTAAGGGCCCTGAAGAGCTTGAGAGTCCACTCCTAGGGCGAGAGCCTAGGAGCGGCTAGTGTGCCAGGGTGGGATGCTTGTGACCTCCCACCCAGATAGTCAGGTGGAGAGGTTGGGTGAGTCTGTCCCCTTGGCTGGCCAGTCAGAAGGACCAGCTTAGGAGGTAGGATGCTGTGTGTGGGGTCAGAATGTCTGAGGGAGTGAATGAGAGTGGCTGGAGGGGGATAGCAAGGCATCTTCCTATTTCATCAAGCTGGCCTGACCTAAGTCTCCCCCCCCCCCTTTTAAGTCTTTCCCCCTTTTAAATGGAAATTTTAAATTTGGTTTTAAATTATTGGTGTTTTAAATCTGTTCAGCCAAATTATTTAATTCATTTTAGTTTATTTTAAATTTTGTATCTATATGTTTTATTCTATGGCTGTTCACTGCCCTGAGTCCTTCGGGAGTAGGGTGGTATATAAATTCAATAAAATAAAAAAAAAAATAATTCTGCTCCAAGAGGAGGGATATTGGGAGGGGAAAGAACACCTTGAAAGACCTGGGGTGGGACAATGCATCAAGGTGGTGATGGACATGGGTTGCTACAGGAGCCAGAGGGCAGGCCATTACAGGGGAAGACGCCCCTGATGTGTAGTACTGGTGGTGTGTTCTGGCCCCCTAAGCTCACTCCCAGCCCCTGGATGGCATACTCTCAGGCCTGGGGGTTTGGCTGCTGGTGGTAAATGCCAGGTCGGTCAATAATAAGGCTCTCCTTATCCAAGATCTTATCAATGAAAAGTGAGCTGACCTGGCATACATCACCGAGACCTGGCTGACCTCAGAAGTGGGGGTTTCCCTATCACAGATTTGCCCAGTCAGGTTTAGGGTTTCGCACCAGCTGAGGACAGGGGGGGTGAGGTAGCAGTGGTCATCTGAGAATCTCTTTTGGATTTCAGGGGTCTTGTTCCCCAGGTTTCTGATTGTAAGACTCTATTTCTGAAGCTGGTTTGGCCTCCAAAGTGGCCCAGTGTTGTGGCTCCGTTGCCTGAGCCTGGGCAATCGACAGATGTAGACTCTGAGAGTGAGGGAGAGGAGTTGGCAAGGACTCCCTCTCCAGGACCCTCCTCTCTGGCAATGCCTCCGGAGGACACCGAAGGCCAAGAGATAGGCCCAGAGCCAAGCACGTCCCCGCAGCCACAGGTGGACAGCAACGAAGGAGATAAGTGCTGGCTGGATCCTCGACAGCAGCGCAGGAAGCGTACGCAGCAGAGGGGAAGGCGTGCCAGAGATTAGTTGAGTCACTGGACCACACCCCACAGGGTATAAATGTGGGTGTGGTGGCCGGGTCAGTTTGTGACGAGCAAAAACTAGAAATAATCCATGATCTCTGTGTTACTGGACTTCTGCCTGCCTTGTCGGACTGCATTTGGACTAATCCTTGTATTGCTGAAACTCTGCCTGTTTTATCGGAATGCTTGCAGTCTAATCTTTGTTTTGTGTGAGTAAAGTCTGAATTGGCAGCTAGCCACTGGGTTGCTGCCAGTTTTATCTTCAAAGACTTTGTCGTGTGGCTTATTAACTTCGGGCCGTCTGTGGGGGTGCATGTGTGGGACGGGGACAGAACACCCAGGAGTTCATGTCCACCATAGTGGACATAGGCCTATCCCAGATCATCCAAGGCCCGCCTCAGGACAGTGGTAACACACCAGATATTTTCTTGTCAGTGAAATGGCAATGTGACCTGGTGGGGTACCTGTTATCCCCCGTCATGGTCAGCTCATGCCCTGGTGTCCTTGAGATTCTCTTATGCTGCCCCCCTCTGCAGGGCGACCAGACTCATTTGAGTGGTCCACCTTTGGCATCTGATGGACCCAAATGGGTTTAAGAGAGAGTGGTGGGGACATCCCAGGGGCCTTGCTGCATGGACCTGCTGAAGCTCTGGTTACATCCAGGCACCAAAAACAGGTCAAGGCTTTGGACAGGATTGTGCCTGCGTGGCCTCTTTTGACTCATTGCTCCTGACACTCCCTGTGGCTCAGAGGAGCTGCGGGTTCTGAAAAGGGCTAGGAGATGCCTAGAGCTACACTGGAGGAAAATAAGGGATGAATCCGACTGGACATGACTTAAAGCTGCTATTATGGCCTATCTTGTGGCAGTTAAGAGTGGTGAAATATTTCTCAGCTGTTACTGTATCTGCAGAGTATCATCTGACAGCCCTCTTCAAGATCACCCTGTCAGGGTCGCTCAGAGGAATTTGGTCAACAGTTGGAACCCATGGGTGGTGCAGGTCCATGTGAGATGCTTGGGGAAAGGTCTTACCTGGTTATCTGGGTTTGATCTTCTTGGACCTGATGAAGTGGACAGGGTCCTCAATGCTGTCAGTGCAACCTCCTGTCAATTAGAGCCTTGTCCCACCTCCAGGATGGTGACAGTCAGGCAGGTTCAGAAAGTGATCAATTCCACACTGCAGGAGGGGATGTTTCCAAGACCTTTCAAGGAGGCACTGGTTTACCCCCTCCTCAAAAAATCACCTCTTGATCCTACCTGTCTGGACAATTTTCTTCCAGTCTCCCACCTTCCCCTTGTAGAGAAGATGGTAGAGGAGGTGATTACATGACAGGTTCAGACTGTCCTGGATAAAACGGATTAACTGTACTCCTTCCACTCAGGATTCAGGCCCAGTTATGGAACAGAAACGGCATTGGTCAAACTTATTGATCTGTGGCGAGAGTGGGATGAGGGTAGTGCATCCATCCTTGCTCTTCTTGACCTCTCAGCGACCTACGATATCATCAACCATGGTGTCAGACACAAGAAATCGGGAGCCAAAGATAGGTTCAAAAGGAATACAAGTTTATTTCATGCTACCTCTAAATAAGAATCTGAACTACTAATGGTCAAGGCAAATTGGCGGTAGATAAAAGTCAACAGAATTCAAAGAAGGCTGGACTTAGATCTCTTGTGGGCATGAAGGGACTCCAAACTGATGTTTGACCCCCTCACTCAGGCTCAGGCTACTCATCTCCTACATCGCCCTACACTCCAATCTGCCCCCCCTTCTTCCATGGGCTGTTTGATGCTACTCTTCCCCTCCTCCATTGGTTCTTCAAAGTCCAAGTTCTCATGGGAACTTGGTAAGGACAGAAGGGAAGCTGTTTGAAAGGAATTTGCCTCCCCCTCATCTGAAGGGGCTGGTGAGCCAGGTGGTGATTGATGGAGCACAAACAGTATTAAAAGGTCCCTCCCCCACCCAGGCATTGAAGGCCAGAGGTAGAAGGCCCATCATAAGTGAGTGCCCTGCCTTCCCCTGGAGCAGTCCAGAGAGGCTGGTTAACTCTGTCAAAAGGTTCCTCAGGCACTGTGGTTATGGGGTCTGAGAGTCTATCAGGATGTGGTTTCTCAGGGAAGCTTAGATGAAACTGGCAAACTACTGTAAGTCAGGGGCACGAACATACTGTGCTTTCTCCCAGGAGCAATCAGAGACTGGGTAGCCCTTGCCTCTGCACCTAGAGTCCAGGATTTCTTGTACTTTGTATTCCAATTCCCTCTCTACAATGACTGGAGGCAGTGGGGAGTGCTGGGAGCAGAGAGTGCTTGGGGGCACATCCTTAAACAGCAAGGAGAGATGAAAAACTGGATGTACCTTCATGGAAAGAGGCAATTGAAGGTGAAAGGTGATCAGGATGATCTGCCGGAGAACTTTGAATGGCCCCACAAACTTGGTGTCTAGCTTCTTCGAAGGACTTGAGGATACTAAGAACTTTGTGGACATCCAGACTGTCAGGGCGTTGATTAATCCCATGTTTGGCTCTGGGAAAAATCACCCTGGTTTAGAGGATGGACCGAGGCTTATTCCTTGTTGCAATATTCTGAAAAAGAAACGCGAAGAAAAGTTTCTAATAAAACTCATTTATTTGTTCCTCAGACAGCCGGCTGTGAGTCTCTCCTCGTGAAGTGGGGTCATGGGGTTCAGATGGGTTTGCTGATCACGTACCTGGCTCCCTGCCACGTGGCAGCAGCCCTGCCCGAGCTTCTCAATGTCATCGCCGCGGTGGCGGTTGATACCCCCAGACTTATGGTCATGGGGGATTTCAACCTGCCGTCCGT
Organism: Arizona elegans; assembly: GCA_022577455.1. Lineage (NCBI taxonomy): Eukaryota > Metazoa > Chordata > Lepidosauria > Squamata > Colubridae > Arizona > Arizona elegans. Next base: position 5,158,984 of record JAKOOJ010000010.1, on the reverse strand, counting down.
GGGTGAGGCATCTGAGGCGGCTCGGGAGTTCATGGCTTCCATGACGGCTATGGACCTAACCCAGTTAATTCATGGCCCTACACACGCGGGGGGAAACACGCTGGATCTGGTTTTTGTCTCTGGACAGTGGCTGAGTGATCTCGAGATAGGGGATATAGTCATCGAGCCCTTGTCATGGTCGGATCACTCTCTCCTTCGCCTTGACCTTCGAACCGCTGCACCCCGCCGCAGGGAGGCGGAACCGATAAGATGGTACCGCCCCAGGCGCCTGATGGAACCTGACAGGTTCCAGATGGAGCTTGGGCCAATCCCTGAGGTTCTGGCTCACGCCTCGACTGGAGACCTAGTGGCCGCCTGGGATAGGGCGGCTGCTGGAGCTCTGGATCGAGTCGTGCCTTTGCGGCCTCTGACCCGGTGCCGAGCTCACCTGGCTCCTTGGTTCACTGAGGGGCTAAGGGAGATGAAGCGCCGGAAAAGACGCCTAGAGAGTAGTTGGAGGGCCAGTCGTGCTGAATCTGACCGGACACTGGTAAGATCTCATATTAAGAATTACCTAGTGGCGATAAAAGCAGCAAAATGTACCCATTTTGCTGCTCTTATTGCGTCATCAGATAATCGCCCGGCCGCCCTGTTTAGGGTGACCCGCTCCCTGCTCCACCAGGAAGCACGGGAGGACCCCTTGGAGGTAAGAGCCGAGGATTTTGTGCAGTATCTGCATGACAAAATCACTCAGATTCGGGAAGATCTGGACTCCGACTGGGTAGATCCAACGGGGATGACGGAGGCAGGTCCTGAGAATGTTATCTGGGATGAGTTTGATCCTGTGACCCCTGAGGACGTGGACAGGATTCTGGGTAGACTGAATGCGACCACATGTTTGTTGGACCCGTGCCCGTCCTGGTTAGTGCTGGCTTCCCGGGAGGTGACACGAGGCTGGCTCCAGGGGATTATAAATGCTTCATTGGGTGAGGGTGTCTTTCCCGCCGCCTTGAAAGAGGCGGTGGTGAGACCTCTCCTCAAGAAGCCTTCCCTGGACCCGGCAGTATTGGCTAACTATCGTCCAGTCTCCAACCTTCGCTTTGTGGCGAAGGTTGTTGAGAGTGTGGTTGCACGACAGCTTCCCCAGTACCTGGATGAAACGACGTATCTAGATCCGTTCCAGTCGGGCTTCAGGCCTGGGTACAGCACGGAAACGGCATTGGTCGCGTTGGTGGATGATCTCTGGAGGGCTCGGGACAGGGGGTGCTCCTCTGTCCTGGTCCTGTTAGACCTCTCGGCGGCTTTTGATACCATCGACCATGGTATCATGCTGCACCGGTTGGAAGAGTTGGGGGTGGGAGGCACCGTATTACGATGGTTCTCCTCCTTTCTCTCCGACCGGTCGCAGTCTGTGTTGACGGGGGGGGGGGCAGAGGTCGACCCCGAGGCCCCTTATATGTGGGGTGCCACAAGGGTCGGTTCTCTCGCCCCTTTTGTTCAACATTTATGTGAAGCCGGTGGGTGAGATCATCCGTGGTTTCGGGGTGGAATACCATCAGTACGCTGACGACACCCAGCTGTACATCTCCACCCCAGACCACCCCAACGATGCCCTTGAAGTGATGTCCCGGTGCCTGGAGGCCGTACGGATCTGGATGGGGAGGAACAGGCTCAGGCTCAACCCATCCAAGACCGAGTGGCTGTGGTTTCCGACGTCCCGATATAGTCAGCTGGTGCCATCGCTGACTATTGGGGGCGAATCATTGGCCCCCACGGAGAGGGCTCGCAACTTGGGCGTCCTCCTGGATTCACGGCTGTCTTTAGAAGAGCACTTGACGGCCGTGACCGGGAGGATTTTTCATCAGGTTCGCCTGATCCGCCAGTTGCGTCCCTTTCTGGATCGGGACTCGTTACGCACCGTCACTCATGCCCTTGTCACCTCCCGTTTGGACTATTGTAACGCTCTCTACATGGGGCTCCCCTTGAGGTGCACTCGGAGGCTCCAACTGGCGCAGAGTGCGGCCGCGCGGGTGGTGATGGGAGCGACGTGGCGCTCCCATGTAACACCTCTCCTGCGCGAGCTGCACTGGCTCCCGGTGGTCTTCCGAGTGCGCTTCAAGGTTTTGGTTATCACCTTTAGAGCGCTCCATGGCTTAGGACCTGGTTATTTACGGGACCGCCTGCTACCACAAACAGCCTCCCACCGACCAGTACGCTCCCATAGAGAGGGGCTCCTCCGGGTGCCGTCGGCCAAACAATGTCGACTGGCGGCCCCCAGGGGGAGAGCCTTCTCTGTGAGGGCACCTACGATCTGGAACGAGCTCCCCCCGGAGATACGGAGGATCCCGGATCTGCATACCTTCCGCCGCGCGCTTAAGACCTTTCTATTTCACCAAGCCGGCCTGACCTAAGTTTTTTCCCCTTTTTAAATGGAAATTTTAAATTTGGTTTTAAATTATTGGGGTTTTAATCTGTTCAGCCAAATTATTTAATTTCGTTTTAATCTATTTTAAATTTTGTATTTATATGTTTTATTCCATGGCTGTTCACCGCCCTGAGTCCTTCGGGAGTAGGGCGGTATACAAATTTAAGATAATAATAATAATAATAATAATAATAATAATAATAATAATAATAATAAAGAAAATAAAACACCTCACTAACTAAGAAAAGTAATTGCTACATTTTTGAAATAGCTTTTGCCGGCAATTTCTCAGCCTTTCTGGCAAAAGAACAAAGGAAGGAGTGTGTGAAGCAAGAGAAGGAATGTGGACATGTGTAGTAAAATACTGATAAGGAACTTGGCAAACTACAGTAAGTCTATTAGTCCAAAAATAATGAAGCTCAGCTGGGAAATAAAAAAACGCAGTGACATTCCCCTTCTTTGCCAGTTGAGCGAAATATCAGTACATCATCAAATAAGGCACATCTTCTTACGCAGATACTCGTGTTGAGCTGCTGGAAGTGGTTTGTTGAGCATATCAGCAATTTGATTATGTGTAGATACATATTGCATTTTGACAAAACCTTTTTTCACTAAATGTTTTATGTTTTGATAACGGATGTTAATGTGTCTGGACCTAGAACCTGTGAAATGTGATTCAGAAATATAAACCACCGATTCATTGTCTTCCATCACGGTGATCGGTCGGATCGGGTGTGTCCAGATATCTGTGACTAAAGCATCAAACCAAGTTAGAGAATTACATGCATCTGAAACACAAGCATATTCAGCTTCAGTAGATGAACAAGAAACAAAATTCTGTTTACGTACTTGCCAATAAACAGGACATCCATTTAAGAACATCATATAACCTGAAGTACTTTTACATGATTTCTTATCACTTGCCCAATCAGAATCTGCATAACAACATAATTCTGCATAATCAGTATGTGTTGGTTCTAACAATAATTTCATGTGTTTGGTGTATTTTAGGTATCTCAATAATTTCTTAATGCATGTCCAATGAAACTGTTTTGCCTTACCTACGTGTCGTGGTAAGAGATTAATACTAAGTGCAATGTCGGGTCTGGTCCAACTACTAATGTATAACAGTGACCCAATGACTGAACGATAAAGTGTTTGATCCTCGAACTCAGGACTTGCTTCTTGTGTCAAGTTATGAAAATCTGTTTGCATGGGTGTCTTTGTTGTGTTAGCATCCTTCATGTTGCAATGATGCAAAATTTGTTCAATTTTATCTTTTTGTGAAAGACTAAACCCCTTCTGTGTCTTTTCAATCTGAACACCTAAATAAGTGCTAATATGATCTAATGATTTCAATGTGAAGTCTCTCTGCAAAGCTTTGGCAAAAATTTCACTCATTTGCTTATTTGGACCAATATAAACAATATCATCAACATAAACAAGAACTATCTCATATGCATTGTTAGAACTTTTTGTGAACACACACTCATCAGTTTCGGACTTAATAAAGCCCATTGAATTTAGTTTGTCAGTAAGACATAAGTACCACATTAAACCAGATTATTTCAGACCATAAAGACTTTTGTTTAGGAACCAGGTATCCCCTTCTTGCTGTCGGAATCCTGGAGGACTTTTCACGTAGATCTCTTCATCTAGGTCTGCATGTAGATAAGCCGTGTCAACATCAAACTGGAAAACTTCTAAACCAAGGATAGTTGCAGTTGCTAAAGCAATTTTTACACTCTCAGTTCTGACGGTCGGTGAGTAAGTATTTGTGTAGTCCTCAGGATAACGTTGAGCGAAACCCTGAGCTACAAGTCTGGCCTTGTACAGTGACTCACCATTTGGTTTCTTTTTGATTCTGTAGACCCATCAAGTGCCAATGACCTTTTTGTTTGCTGGAGGTTTTGCAGGTGTAAATACTTTAAGTTTCTTTAGACTGTCCATTTCAACCTGCATTGCTTCATACCATTTGTCTTGCTCTGAATCGGGGAGTTGCTTGATTTGTGTGAAATTATCAGGTGGAAGTGTAACATTGCAAATCAAAGGCAAAGGGGCTTTTGTCAGTTGCCAAGAATATTGTTGTGGAGGGATCCCTTTTGTGGCCCTCTTGGAACGTCTCGGAACAACAGTCCAGTCTTCTTCTTCGTCTTCACTTTCGTCGCTAGCGTCAGCATCCACGGCTTGCGAAGACGGAACATCGGGTTGAGAAAAATCAGTGGAATCTTGATCATCAATCTGCGTGGCATCAGCAGTTATCATCTCTAGGAAAATAAACTCCGGGATCATTGGAATGAATCCTGGACCAGTCAATATCTTCTTCAAAATTAGCAGATTGGGAAGTCACAATTGAATATTTAGAGTCAATAAATTTGCTCCATTTTGAGTTATCATCAATACCCATAAATCTCAGTCTCTTTGCTGCTGGACTTCCTTTTCTTCTTTGAGCTAAGGGAATGTTCACCATAGCATATGAACCAAAAATATGGATGTTTTTAAGATCGGGCTTGTAGCCATACAACATGAAGAAAGGAGTCTGATTTGTTACACTGCTCCAAGTACGGTTGACAATGTAATTTGCATACTTGATAGCTTCACCCCAGTATATCATATCAAGGTTGGCATCTTCTAGGAGACAACGCATCATGGTTTGCAGTACCTCTCCATTGTGAGTCGATGTGTCAGGGGCCGACGTCTGATGAACAATTCCATTCTTACGCATCCAGTCCTGGAAACGCTGAGACATGAACTCGGTACCACGATCACTCTGGATTCTGGCGATGCGAACTTGGTGTTGGGTAGAAACAAGGGTTGCAAAGTCTTTAAAGATCTGAAAAGTCTCTGATTTTTCTTTCATAGGATACACATATCCATATCTAGAGTAATTATCAACAATTGTTAGAAAATATTTTCTACCACCAAATGATGGCGGAAATGGACCAACTATGTCAATGTGAACCAAATCAAAAATGCGTGTTGACAGGCGTGTAGCATGTTTGGGAATGGCTGCTGCTTTGGATTTGGCCTTTTTCCATACAGCACAATCCAAAAACACCCTACACCCCTTTAGATCCAAACCTTTTGCGAACTCCGGCATCTTCCTAAGAACACAGAAACTGGCATGCCCCAATCTTCTATGCCATTTATGGATACACCTGGAATGCAAAGGTTTACCTGTTAGTGAATTCTCAACATTAACATTTTTATGCGGAACCTGAGGCTTGCTCTGAGCAACCTGTTTGCCAGTTCTCTTTTTGTTGGCTTTAGGAGCCTTAGGAATAGCAACAGGATCTCTCTCTGGAGCATCTCTCTCTGGGCCTGTGAGTTCTCTTTTTGGAGTTTGCATACTTGCCTGTGTTTGTGGTTTAGGCTTTGGCTTTAAGTAATAAACACCACCAATTAATATGGTTTCAGCAACAATATCTCCATCTTTAACTATGTAACTTGCTTTTTCAAGGTGGTGAACTTGGAACTTTAACATTCTAGACAAGTGACACTGACTAAGCAAATTACTGGTTGCTGTTGGTATGTAATAAACATCAGGAATGAATGCATCGAGCTCTTCAACATAAACAGTTCCTTTTCCTTTGACATGACAATATGATTTGAAAAAGAATAAAGTTCACGTAATTCTTGTTCAGGCTCGTGCATTTCTGTGAAAAGTTCCTTTCTGTAGGTAACATGCAATGCTGCACCACTGTCCAAAGTCCACAGGAGTTGTCTGTCGTACTCTGGTTGAGGTTGTGGATCATTGGTTAAAGCCAATGTGGCGAGTGGAGTTTGTGGATCACGCCGGGGACCATGACGACCTTGTCTTCCGCCTCTGCCTCTGCCTCTGGAGTCTGTTCCTCTGGGCTGGTATGTGACGGGAGCTGAAACTCGTTGGGGACAATCCCGGGTGGCATGTCCCACACGATTGCAGGTGTAGCATCTTGGCATCCTTGGAGCGTAGGTCCTTCCTCAGAAGGGGCGTCTAGCTGGAGCTTTTGATGCGGGTGGTCCTCTCAAATGTGGCGTGGCCAACATGAATGCCTCTTCTTCAATTAAAAGTCTACAGACATTGTCCACTGTGCATTGAGCAATTGGGACTTGGTTAATTTTTGTAACAGCATCTTTCCATTCATAATTCAAAGAGTTAATAATGATGCTGATCATTTGAATATCTTCAATGTTATGGCCTCTTTCTCTCAATTCTGTTCTGAGACCTTTCAGTTTGGTCAAATGTCCTCCAATTTGTTCACCAGGTTTCAATCTCGAACCGTGGAGTTCAGACATGAGTAAACATGAAGATTCAATTGAGACAGGCCTGTAGCAATTTTCCAATTCAGCCCAAATTTGTCGGGCTGTTGTATTTGGTGGAAAAGTGACCTGCAGTTCAGTATCCATGGACATCAATAATGTTGTGCGAGCCCTTATCTCTAAATCTCTTATTGCATAAGTCCAAGGTTGAACAGGAGGATTAAATACCATGCAGTGAGTGCCTTCTCTAAGAAGCAATAGTGTAATCTCACTGACCCAGGCTTTGTAATTGTGTCCTGACATTTTTAGTTTTGACTCACCAGTTAGTGGAGAGACAGAAAATGCCTGGTAAGGAGCCTGCACTTGGTACGCTGGCTGTGCTGGCAGAAATGCCTGTGGTATTTGCTGTGCCTGTTGTGGACCTAAAAATGGTCTTGGTTGTGCCATTGGAGGTGGGCCAGGAGGTGACCCTATTTGCACTTGTGGCTGTGGCACATATGCAGGCATTTGTAGCTGCTGTGGCTGATGCACTGGAATCTGTTGTATTCCAGTTGCCATTTGTGCTTGATCTGCAACGTTGGCATGACCTGCTGGAGATGCAGTCATTTGCCTTTGCTTCATTAAGTTTAATTTTGTTCCATCTAAAAAGACACCAACACCACCAGGGGGTGTTTGAGTTTGGGCCTGTGGAAACACTTGTGGCATTTCAGCTTCTTGTAATAAATTACTTTTGCCAGCAGATGGTGCTGCGCCTTTAGCTTCGGGCAGCTTTGCATACGTGGCATTGTATGCTTTAGAGTAGGAGTGGTTATGTAAGACATATGTAACTTGATCAGGGAGACTTTCATGTGACGTATGCAGTGCTCTTTGCCTTAATTGGCCTGACACAGGATCCTCCAGCGGGAGTGTCTTTGGCTCCGAGGAAGAAGACAATATGGCGCTTTTTGAAAATCTTAAGTTATCTCCCTTATCTTGCTCAAGCATAGATATAGCCATTTTTGCCTGGGATAGCTCCTGTTCATAGAGTTTTATATGGTCACGATAGGCTTTCATAGCCAGCTCATCCAGGGTGAGCTTAGAGCTTCGAGGAGAACAATGAATTGTTTCTCTCTCTGCGTGGGAGGAATTTTGCTCGGCAGTTTGCTTTGGCCTTGCACCGAGCGTTACGAATTCAGAAGGTTCTGGGGAGACAGTTTGAGAGCTGGCATAATTAGAAGGGGGAGTTACTGACCTCAGTCGTAGTGCTTCACCTTCAAAAACAGCTTCTGTCTTATCTCCCTCCATTTCTGTTCCCACGGCTTCTTGTTCCAGGCGTGTGGCTGAAGTAAGGGGCTGGAAATCTGAAAATTTTCTGTCTGCCACCTCTTCGTTGGAAAGATCAATCAAATCATTTACGAAGAGTGGTCTTGGTTTCATTTTGCCTTTTTTCTTCTTCTGTTTCGGCATCTTAGCAAAATAATTAGCGTACCTCAGTAGCTAAAAACTAATTGCCTATGCGCTCTTATCAGAAATAACATAACAAGGAAAAAAGCCATAAATCAACCGTCCTCTGCTGCCAGATGTCAGGGCGTTGATTAATCCCATGTTTGGCTCTGGGAAAAATCACCCTGGTTTAGAGGATGGATCGAGGCTTATTCCTTGTTGCAATATTCTGAAAAAGAAACGCGAAGAAAAGTTTCTAATAAAACTCATTTATTTGTTATAAAGAAAATAAAACACCTCACTAACTAAGAAAAGTAATTGCTACATTTTTGAAATAGCTTTTGCCGGCTATTTCTCAGCCGGACCTTTCTGGCAAAAGAACAAAGGAAGGAGTGTGTGAAGCAAGAGAAGGAATGCGGACATGCGTAGTAAAATACTGATAAGGAACTTGGCAAACTACAGTAAGTCTATTAGTCCAAAAATAATGAAGCTCAGCTGGGAAATAAAAAAACACAGTGACACAGACCTTGTCTACCTCCACTATCAGTGGCCCCTCCTGCTGGTGGGTATCCACAGTCTTTTTGTAAAACTACTTTCCTTGGTCAACCTGTTGCTTCAATAGGGCTTGTGTGGCAAGTTGATCTTGTAAAAAATCAACAGCTCCAGACACTGAGGATTATTCCATGGGGCTGTCCAACAATACTCTCAAGTGTGCCCCATAGTGAGCCTGGAAAAGTATCATTGAGGTTGATGTGTGTAGAGAGTTGTTATAAGAAAATTCTGAAAGTGGCAACAAAAAAGGCCAGTTGTCCTGGCTGTATGTGCAGTAACACCTTAAGTATTGCTGGAGTAATTGGTTAGTTTTTTCAGCTTCTCCATTGGTGGCAGGGTAGTGGGCTGAAGAGAGGCTCACCATGACATGCAAGAGCTGAAATGCTGCTTTTCAGAGTATGGATTGGAATGAAAGCCTCTATCTCAGGGGTGTCAAACTTGTGGCCCATGGGCCGGATGCATCACGCACTGGCCACACCCAATCCCATTTTAGCAAAGGGGAAAAAAGTTGTGATACGTCATGTGTCATTGCGAGTTTCACACCCCTGCTCTGATATTAAAGTTGAGAGCATGCCATGATAGTGAAATACGTGGTTGAAGAAATGCTGGGCTGTTTCTTTGGCAGAGGGTAAGCCCTTGCAAGGTATGAAATGAGCCATCTTGATGAACAGATCCACTACCACCAAAATAGAGATGAAGGCTTACACCAAGGGTAAATCAGTAATAAAATCCAGAGAGACTGTATGCCAAGGGCGGGGTGGTGTAGGAAGAGGGTGCAAGAGTCCTGCATGCCTCTGATAAAGTGGTTTTGCCCACCTGCATGTGTGGCAGGATGCCATGTAGTCCTTGATGTATGCCATCTTTGGCCACCAAAAGTCTCTGAGAGTTCTGTGCAGTCTTGAACACCCCCTACCCATGTCTTGGTGTTTGGTTGGCATGGCAAAGTTGTAAAACCTCTTCCCTGCAAAGGGGAAAGGAACCATGATCCTGCCCTTGTGTTTCAAAGTGCCTCCCTTCATTGTGATTGGGGATGCGGTACCTGTTGGTGCCTCCTTGAGGTCATCCATCCAGGCCTAGGAGAAGCGGTCTAGCCATTGCTGAGCCTTGATCCTGGTGATTAAGTCCTGGTGTGGTTGTGTAGCTCACAATATTTTTTCCTGCTTCTTCTTATTCCAGCCATTTATTTCTCTTGTCCTGCTTCCACTTGTAGTGTTGGGAAACTCACAGTGCACCTGACTATATTGGTCTATGTCTTCCTTATTCTGTAGGTTATGGGTTTTTTGGGAGGAGAGAATCTACCTTTAATTATTTTTAATCATATGAACCCAATTCCAGAATTATTGAAGAGGTGTCTATCTGCTGTCTCCACATCCCATACATTTTTATATTCCTATTGTTTGCCATTTTTCTAAACTGAAGGCCTCCAAGGCTGTGCCATTTTCAATTAGGCAAGTTGCTTCAGCTTTTTGGTCATTTTTGCTGTCCTTTTTTAAAGTTTCAGTATATAGGCAATATTATTTATCAGGTATAGCCATTGGAGCAGAATCTTGCACCCCAATATCAAATCTCAAATTAACAATTATGTTTTTTTAGGGTGGTGGTGGTTATCTCTTTCTTAAGTTTCCTAACATTCAGTACTGGGAATTTTGTAGAGGATTAGAGCATATGCTTTCAGTGACAAAGTGACAGATAACTGTGCCTGGTGATGGGTCATTTACAAGGATGTAGGCTTAATTTGCTGCAATTGTTAGACTTGCCCTGTATGCATTTTCTCGCCTCAGAAAGTGAGGCTGGAGAATGAAAAATGGAGCATTTCTGCAAATGGGGTGGGGAAATCCACTCTCCTCTTTCCTTTCCTTGTAAACCTTGACGCTTCCCGTTTGTTAGCACATCTCCGGGTGATTGTCCAGTTGCCTGAGGCAACTTGTTCTGCGTCCACCTGGCCATGCCCACCTGGCACCACCCACACAGCCGCATGCAGCTGGCCACGCCCACCCAGCCACCTGCCCCAAGCCGGCTAAAGCTAGTTCTCAGCGCTGACCTGGCCACTCCCACCCATGCCCACCTGGCTGCACTAAGATGACTGCACCCACCCAGCCATGCCCACCTGGCCACTGTGAGTTGTCATAGACCCTCTGCAAGCAGGTGCTATTCTCCTGATCATTAAAATGGAACTTCCTTAAAAGGGAGCCTCCTAAAGGATGAAGTCAAGAAAACAATCAGTTCACTAATGAGAGAAGATGACAAGGAAGTGACAGGCAGCAGGGAGAAAACAGATCTGCTTAATTCATTCTTTGTATCTTTCTTCATGCAAAGGGGAAAAATAGCCCAATCTACTAAAAGCACAACTGTAACAAGTTAACATAGGCAAGAAAATGGTCAGACAACACCTGTCTACTCTAGACAAGTTCAAATAACCAGGACCAGATGGATTACATTCCAGAGTTCTGAAGGAGCTGGGAAACGTGATCTCAGAACCACTGAACCATATCTTTCAAAGATCCTGAAGTACTGGAGAGCTACCAGAGAACTGGAAAAGAGCTGACGTGGTCCCCATCTTCAAAAAAGGTAAAAAATGGATCCAGGAACCTACAGATCAATTAGCCTAACATCAATACCTGGGAAGATCCTGGAATGGACGTTGTCCTATCTGAACGTCCCTTTTATGCTCGATGCGCCGCCAATCCTATGTGTGGGTAACTTGATTGATGATTGGGTGTACTGAATGCCTATAAAAGTTTCTGCAGCCTTGGTACCGCCCCTTGTGACGTTAACCCTTCAGTCTTTTTCACGAAGAAGATAACGAGGACGACACCGACCCATGGTCAGAAGATTCTAAAAAGGATCACAGAAGCAACGCTGCAGAAAAGGAGACAAAAAAGAACATACACACACCACCCACAGCAGCAATGGTCGACAAACGGGTGGGCCGGATTGGCGGCGCATCGAGCATAAAAGGGACGTTCAGGTAGGACAACGTCCATTTTCCTGACTCGATGCGCCGTAAATCCTACGTGTGGGACATACCCAAGTTTACTCATTGCCTGGGAGGGGTCGATCCATTGGCTGTGGCTGGGTGGAAATTACAGACTGCAATACTCGTCTGCCGAATGCAGCATCAGCAGAAGCAAATGCGTCCAAACAATAATGGCGAACGAAGGAAGACAATGAAGACCAAGTCGCCGCCTTACAGATGTCATCTACAGACGCTTGGGAGGCCCAAGCCGCCGAAGTAGCAGCACTTCGAGTGGAATGGGGAACAACACCACCAGGCACAACCCTTCCCTGCAAATGGTAAGCAGTTGAGATACAGGCTTTCAGCCACCGCCCCACCGTATGAGAAGAGACTTTTTGTCCCATGGAAGCTGGCAAAAAAGACACCAGCAAGGCCTCTGTTCTTCTAAAAGAAGCAGTGCGCTTAATATAACGCCGTAAGGCCCTACGGACGTCTAAAGTATGCCACTGTCTCTCTAAAGGATGGCGGGGGTCAGGGCAGAAATTAGGGAGCGTAATTTCCTGACTTCTATGAAATTTGGAGTTCACTTTGGGTATGAAGGCCGGATCTAGTCTAAGAACGACCCTATCTGGGAAAAACACACAGAGATCGGGACGAATTGACAGAGCAGCAATCTCTGAAACCCTCCTAGCCGAGGTTATTGCCAGAAGAAAAGCCATTTTTAGGGTCAAATAACGTAATGAGGCTGAGGCCAAGGGCTCGAATGGATCGGATGTGAGGGCCTGCAAAACTAACATCAAATTCCAAGTCGGAAAGCGGTGGATCACCGGAGGTGATAAATTGGCAGCTCCTCTTAAAAAGGCCTTAATCTTGGAATTTTGAGAGAGAGGTTGACGACCTTCACCAGGTAAAACAGTGGCCAAGGCCGCCACTTGCCGTCGAAGAGTAGAAGGGGCCAAACCTTTGTCCAGACCTGATTGAAGAAACTGTAAAATTTCCGAAATTGTTGGTGAAGTAGGGTCTACAAGCTTGGTAGAACACCATCTGGCAAAGGAGGACCAAGATGTGTTATAAATTCGAATAGTTGAAGGACGCCTGGCTGCCTGAATAGTTGAAATGATATTTGATGGTATACTGTCCTTCCTTAGGATGATGCTTTCGAGTGCCAGACGGTCAACTTTAACACGTCTGGGTCTGGATGCTGAATCATGCCCTGTAGAAGTATCAACTGGTCCCTGGGGATTCGCCAAGGCGGTCTCACTGACAGGCCCTTCAGATCGGCGAACCATGGCCTCCTCGGCCAGTAAGGTGCTACCAGCAGAATCTCGGCCTTTTCTGATAGAATCTTCCGGATGAGCTGTGGCAGGATTGGAATCGGGGGAAAGGCGTACATTAGACCTTTTGGCCATGGGCAGCGGAGTGCGTCATGGCCTTCTGCGGTGGGAGACGGGAATCTGGTGAAATATCTGGGGAGCTGAGCGTTCCGAGGAGTCGTAAAGAGGTCCACACTCGGATTGCCGAACCTGAGAGTGAGGTCGTGGAAGAGGCGGGGATGTAGTTGCCACTCTGAGGGATCCAGATGTTCCCTGCTGAGGTAATCGGCCTGCAGGTTGCTGGTGCCGGAAATGTGTTCTGCCTTTATTGAAAGAACATTGGCCTCTGCCCAAGCCATCAGCCGTTCTGTCTCCGCCATCAGGATCCTGGATCGCGTGCCCCCGTCTGTTGACATGCGCCTTCATGGACACATTGTCTGTCAGAATTAAGACGTGTTTGTTGTACACATGAAGCTGGAAAGACAGAAGTGCAAGTCGAACCGCCCGGAGTTCCAAGAAGTTGATACTGTGTCGTAGTTTGGACGGAGCCCAGGTGCCCTGTGCAATGTGTGAGTCCAGGTGGGCCCCCCAACCATGAAGGCTGGCATCCGTCATTACGGTGACCCGAGGAGGTTCCAGAAAAACAGTCCCGCATTGCAGAGCTGCGGATTCCCACCAGTGCAGCGATGTCTTGACGGTGTCCGGAACTGTGACTTTGAGTAGAGTCTGCCTGTCCCGTCCTTTGGAATGGCAGGAGGAACCATTGAAGGAGGCGAAAATGGCGACAAGCCCACGACACTATTTGAATGCATGAGATGAACTTTCCCAACAACTGGGATAGGAGCAAAACAGTCACCTTTGGTTGAAGAATCACCTGTCGCACCAGGTCCCTGATACTCGCTTGCCGGTCCGGGGACAGGAAGACCATTCCTTGAAGGGAATGTATAACAGATCCCAGATGGAGAATACGAGACGTTGGAATTAACTGGCTCTTTGGAAGATTGAGTACAAATCCATGGCACCGTAGAGCCTGAAGGATCACCTGCCTGTCGTTGTCTGCTTGGATCTTGGAGGATGACAGGATCAACACATCGTCCAGATAACAGACCATGAGGAAGGAACGCTCCCGGACAGACGCCAAGAGCCGCTAGTATTTTCGTGAATGTCCGGGGCGCTGACGAAAGTCCAAACGGCATGGTCCTGTACTGAAAATGGCGTCCTTCGAAGGCGAAACGGAGGTATCGCCTGTGGTCCGGGTGAATAGGTATGTGAAGATACGCCTCCTTGATGTCTACAGATTGCATCAGGTCTCCCTGTCTTATGCATGCAAGAATTGTTTGAAGCGAATGCATTTTGAAACGTCGATATAAAATGAATGGATTCAGGTCCTTGAGGTTCAGTATACCTCTCCAGCCCCCCGAACTTTTGGGAACTAGGAACAAAATTGAATAGTAGCCGGTCCCAAGTTGGTCGATGGGGACCGGTTCTATGGCCTGTATTTCTAACAAGTGTTGAATCTCGAGTAGCATGAGTTGACGTTTCAGGGGATTCTCTGATGTTGGACATGGAAGGAAGTGATCAGGTGGGGAGGAGAGGAATTCCAATTTGAGGCCATGTGTGACAGTGTGAAGAATCCAGGCATCTGTGGAAGTGGACTCCCATTGATGGAAAAATGCCTGAAGACGGCCCCCCACCGGAACGAGAGGCAGGAAGTCATTTTCCTCGACGGAAGGCTTTTGACCCAGAACCACAGAATGGTCTACGGAAAGTGGTCTGGCGTCTTCCTCGGTCACGAAAGGAAGATCTACTTGCCGAGGAGACGTATCCCTGATTGTAGGATCGGTTGCAATAGGATCCGCTGGAGTTGGAATCGGCCCGAAAGGACTGCCGGCCATAAGGAGAAGCTCTTCGATCCAGTCTTCTGAAGGACGTGGGCAGCACCTTCCTTTTGTCGTGGCCCTCTACAAGGATGGAGTCCAAAGCTGACCCAAATAGGGAGGAGCCCTTGAATGGAGCAGTAGTAAGTCTCCACTTAGACTTATTGTCAGCACGCCAATGCCTGAGCCACAATAAACAACGAGAAACAACAGATGACGTAAGGGCCCTTGAAGCGAACTTCGCTGCATCCAAGGAAGCGTCAGCTGCAAATTCAGCCGCAGCCAGTAACTTGGTGATATCTTGTTGAATCCTGGCCTCCTCTGGAGGCACCCTGTCCCGTAATTGGCGAAGCCAAATAAGAGATGCCCTATTAAAAAATTGAGGCTGCAGTGGCCGCTCGAATTGCCCATGCCGCCTCTTGATGTGTTTTTCTGCACGATAGTTCAGCACGCTTGTCCTCCATTCGCAATCCATCCCCGACATCACCAGCTAGGACCGAAGAGGATACGAGACTAGCCACCGGTTCATCTATGGACAGTAATTGCAGCAAGGAGTCAAAGTCTGGAGCGGCACAATACATATGCTTGTCATGGCCCGACGGACCAGCCAAGGATCTGGGGCGTTCCCAAGGACGTTGGATTACCTGGGCAAACAAATCCGGAAAAGGGATATACTCATGCTCAGGTTGAGGCATTTTGAACAATGAATCAGACACAGATGGTTGGTCCTGTGAGGCAGAAGGAGGGTCAATGACTTTGCCCATATTAGTGGCCGCCTTGGCCTTACGCAACAAAGAAGAAAAAAGGGCCAGTTTGAAGAGCCCCGGAAAGGGAGGTCTGTCGGACGAAGGCTCATCATCCTCAGACATCTCAAAGTCATCCAAATAATCCTCCTCATAATCCGAACCTTCTAAACCATGGGCATTAGACACGGACTTGGATGTAGAAGGTTGAGGCGCAGAGGCAGAATGCACTGGCCTGGTTGAAGCCACAGCTGAAGGCTGCATTGAAGAATGTTGAAAAGTAGTCTGTAAAAAATTTGTAAATGCTTGGGAAAGCATAGCTTGAAAATCAAATACTTGACCCGGAACA
Source organism: Arizona elegans (assembly GCA_022577455.1). Classification (NCBI taxonomy): domain Eukaryota; kingdom Metazoa; phylum Chordata; class Lepidosauria; order Squamata; family Colubridae; genus Arizona; species Arizona elegans. Next base: position 5,143,126 of record JAKOOJ010000010.1, on the reverse strand, counting down.
GAAGTAGTCATCAGATTAGGCTGTGACGTGGAAGGGACGGCGACAGGATCTGGAGCCCCAGATGGCAACTGCACCGGAGATGGATGGATAACAAGATCACCCTGTGTACAGAGCAGATCGTGTCCTTGAGGTACGAGAAGAATGTCGCCCTGTGGCCAAACAGGCAAGTTTGCCTCTGAAGTATCAGACATAGGATGCCCAGATGGCTGAGCTAGAGTGTCCTCATCATGTGATATAGCAGATTCTCCAGATTGTAAAGCAGCCTGAGCCTTGTTAAACTGCTTTTCAAGAGCATTATGCAACCTGGCAGCTTGCTTGTCTACAACAGCTTCGGCTGGAACAGGCTTTGTGACTGCTTTAACTACACCCCTGGTTTTGGCCTTTCTTTTACCAGGAGGCTTAGGAGAAGGAGCCCTGCGAGGGGAAGCTTCCCTTTCAATATCTGATGACATAGGGGAATCAGCCATAGCTCTCAATAAAGAGTACAGAAGGACTTGATACACAAAGAAGTCTTAGAATTGTGCCCAAGAAATCAGCAATTAATTTGAGATTTTTTTTTGTTGTAAAAATATATATCAAATGACTTTAAATTGAATAGTCAAAAAATCAAGAAATCAATTGTCAGAAGTATTGATTTGATTTGATGATGATGATGATGATGATGATGATTTTGGAAATATATATATATATACACAGATGGATTAATAATAAGGAACTAGAATTAATCACTTCCCTTCTGCCAATGAATCACCAGGTAGTCAGAAGGACGAAAAAGAAGGTGGCTGCAAAATCTTGTTAGCAGGCCACGCAGCACTTTGTCAGGAACCTGTCTGTGGAGACCTCAGCAAAATGGCGACTGCAGAGCAATTTCTGGAAAGAAAAACCGCTATGCCAAACCTCATAAAAAGAGAGAAAGGGCAAAATTAGTCTTCAAAAATTCGTAATGCAATAAAACAATTGGTGGGAGCAAACCCCTGGTCTCCCACAATCACAAACAGACAAGCAAAGCCTTAGTAGTGGACAATCATTTGAACAAGAAAATGGCAGGAAGCACAACCGTTACCACGCCATTGGGAAAGCAGCAGGGTATGCAAGTATTCAGCAGGGACCCTGAGAAACAAAGCCAATACTGCCAAAAATACGTGTGGAAGCTGATCCGTTGCCTCACGAAATCAGCGCGACCACCAACCGCACCCCCAGGAACTTATAAGGCTGCAGGCAAACGCCGCGATGAACGGTATGCTACCGGCCGTACTCACAGACCACCAGGCCGGCTCTCCGACACTTCGCAATGGTATCAGCAGACGTCCTACAGCGGGGCTGCTTCAAAAAGCGCCTCTCAGGGCTTCCGGTTTGCTGCTGGCCGCCGCCAGACGTTCCTTTGGGATCGTCAGCTTCCATTCCCTGTCAGAGCCGCCGTTACAGCGGATGGCGGCTCGAAAAAACTCCGTTTCCAAGAGGAAACGGAGATAGAGCCGGCAGGGGTGGGTAGAACTCTCCGCAGAGTCCCAAAAGTTTTTTTTTAACTTTTGGGACGGAGCGGATGAGAAGCCCCATATCCCCTGCCGCTGCTCCGGGCTTTGGGAGACCTCTGCTTATGCAGAGCCAGGCGTCAAGAGCAAGCCTGCGAATTCAACAGAATAATTAAAGAAATGACGAGCTGGACCCTTAATACTGAACCGCAAGTATTTCACCTTTCCAAAATCTATCTAAGAGAAAAGAGGAGAGGAAAAGAGGGAAAAAGAACCTTTTAAAATGGCGTCTACTGTGGCTGGAGAAGGGCTAAAAGGGAAAGTCCTTCCGTTTCTTCTTACTACAACGTAGCGGAATAAATATCACTGGCTACATTTGTAGATAAAACCTCGCTCCTGTGCTGCTGATTGAAAAGAAGTTTTTTTTTTTCCTTTTTTAAGGGAAAGTTCTTTTGTTTTCTATTTTTTCTCTCTTTTTTGCTAAATCTTGTCTGTGTGGGAAATGGCATCGGGACTTACACAGCTGGACAAATGGGGGGGGGAACTTCCCCTCTCAAGAAATTGCGCCAACAAATTTCAACTCTCCAGCGTCAGAAACCCGATTTTAATATATTAGAATTTATCCTTGAAGAGATTGTAAGAAGGGATGAGATTGTGAACCAGCAACTTGAAAAATTTAAGCAGGAAATTAAAGAAATTGGTGAATTGGTCAAATCAAAGTTTGACTTTTTGAATCAAAAGATTTTAAAAGCTGCTAATGGTTTATCAGGCTTTCTGATTCGGGTGGATGCAAAGACTAAATTATTAGAGTCTAAAATGAAGGAAATTGAGGAGAATTTGGATGACATGACTCAAAAAATTAAAAAGGATTTGATAAACACTCAGGATAATAGCTCGGAAGACAAATCTAAAATGGAGACTGACCAAAAGATTGGTAATGAAGAAAATGTACAACAGAGGATTGAAAGAGAAGTTTTAATGATTCAATATAATTTTACAGAATATGCAATTAGACTGAGAGGTTTGCAGGAAAATAATAGAGATGATCTAAGGAAAATATCTTCTGAAATTCTGGCTGGGATCTTAAAGGTTCAACCTGATGAAGTGTATTGTAGGATTGATAGAATTTACAGAATAAACTCCTGGTTGGCAAAGCAAAGGCAATTGCCCAGAGATGTGGTGATCTATTTTACAGATAAAGAAATTAGGAATAATATTGTGCAGAACTCTTTTAATTCTACCTTGCAATTTCATGGAAGAAAGATTTGGATTTTTAAGGAGCTCCCGCCCAAGATGTTAATGGAGAGGAAGAAATTTGGCTTTCTAGTGACTGAATTAAAAAAAAGAAATATCCTATTCAGGTGGGACACCCCAGTTGGCCTAATATTGAGATATCAAGGAATAAGATATCAATTGCATACTGTTGAAAAAGCGGAAGATTTTTATCAAAAAATTTTAAAAATGAATTTAACACCTTTAGGCATAATACAGGATAAGCAAAAGGAGTTGGAAACAAAAGGAAAACATCAAATTAGAGAGGCTGTGATGGATAAATTGTCTTTGGACTCCCTGGATACCCCAGCTGGACTGTCTATAAATAAGAGAGCAGTGTCATCCAACTCCAATGTGATGAACCATCAAGTCACAGACAAGTGCGCAAATCAATCAGTTGATATACAAGTGATGGAGAAGAAAGATGAGATGATAAAACTAACCCAACAACAACAATACATAAAGCAGAATGAAAATCAACTAGCAGACACACAATTGGTAGGCAAGAAACGAGGATGGAAATTCAACCCGGAAAAGAAAAAGAAAAGAAATAGATCGCATAGAAACAGCAATTTCTAAACTATGCAACAGTGATGCCAGGGACTTTAAAAAATGAATGAATATTTGAAAAGATAGTGGAGGCGAACAATTGTCTGATACTATCCTGAGGATTGTGGCAGATCTCTGCAAGGCCATGATTTTGGGATGTGAAAAGAGCCTCACTTTGTTGGATTTGAATCATCTAAAAAATTTTTTTTTTTTTTTTTGGTAAATATATTATAATCATTTTGAGTTATAAGGCAGGAGAGTCTCGCCGGGGCATGCAGAAGATCTGGATGTTACTCAGTAGGATGATGGGAATTAATAATCCTGATGAATACCACAACTATAACCATATGGATATAATTATAATTATAATGTCACTCGGGTGGTTGTTTTTGCTTTTATACAGATGCGAGGATATCTACTACTGATGGGGGCAGAAGATGATTGGAGATTTTGAACAAACTGTTGCACCAGCATGTTATTTTACCCTATTATGGGTGATGGATTTAATAATCCAGAGGAAAGACATTAAAGAAGATACTATATGGATTATAAATTTAAAGTTATTGTTTTTTCCTTTTTTACAAAATGGAATGCATATATAGATATGTGTATATCTTAGTAATGTGGGCAGTGGATTATATCTAGAATTGTACTGCATGATTTTGTAGGAATTGAAGGGTTGAAATAGGTTAGTTTACTGATTGATTAGTTTAAGAAAAAGGATTCTTAAGTCATATATTTAGGGGAGTGGAGGACTTAACAATTCAGTGGAAAGATACTAAAGAAGATATATTTTTTCTCTTCTTTTTTTTTTTTCTTCTTTTTATAAAATGGGATGCATATATAGATATGTGTATATTTTAGTAAAGTGGATAGTGGATTATATCTAGAATTGTACTGTATGATTTTAAGTCATATATTTAGAGGAGTGGAGGAATTGGACAGAATTGAATAAATGTTAAATTTGGATGCAGAGAGAAGGTCGATTTAAAATGTTATATTAATATATATAAAAGATTAAAGGTTAAATTGTAATAATACTCAATAAGCTTAACATGTTAAGGGTCAGTATTTCGAGAAGGGATTAAGGGAAAGGAAAGATATTATGTATGTAACTAGTTATGAAATAGCCTATTGTTGTGAAGAAGTCACAGGGGGGGTTGGGTGGAAAGGGTGGGTTAGGGAAGGGGGGGGAAAGGGGGAAAAACTTGTATTTGAAAACTTTTTCAATAAAAAAAAAAAAAAGCGCCTCTCAGCTGTCTTGCAGCGATTAGGAAAGGCGGGCTGGATCGGCAGTTTAATTCCTGCCAAAACCGCTGCTCGCGCCTCAGACTGACAAGATGAAAAGATAAAATGGCGGATCGGCAATATAGCCACAAAAGCCGAATACCGCGACTCCTGAAGCCTCCAAATAGCGTCAAAAATAGAATAAAGCCAGAAGGCACAGAAAATTGAATTTTAAAGCCAAACAGATTACGAAAAAAGAAAAGTTCTCTGTGGAGAATAGGCACTGAGATGTACTCCCTTTCACTGAGTGAAAAAGACTGAAGGGTTAACGTCACAAGGGGCAGTACCAAGGCTGCAGAAACTTTTATAGGCACTCAGTACACCCAATCATCAATCAAGTTACCCACACGTAGGATTGGCGGCGCATCGAGTCAGGAAAAAAGATAATTACGCAACAGATCTGCAAACACCTAGAAGCAAGCAAAGGTATAAGCTGTAGCCAACATACGTTTGTCAAAAAAAGATCATACCTAACAAATATTGTATTCTTTGTCAAAGTGACTAAATTAGTGGACCAGCGAAACACTGTGGACATAGTATACTTGGACTTCAGTAAGGCATTTGACAAAGTAGACCACAACCTACTTCTTGGCAAGACAGAAAAATGTGGAATAGACAGTACCACCAGATGGATTTGTAACTGGCTGAAAAACCGTACTCAACGAGTTTTCCTTAATGGTACTACATCTACATCTACTGGCATCTCCATTGCATTTGAACTTCCCAGAGGCTGCTGGGAAAAGCTGCTAGCTGCTAGTAGTTAAGGGGGACTAAGAAGAAGGGCAGAGGAACAAGGTAAATTGAGCTGCTGGTTGCATCTCCATTGCATTTGAACTTCCCAGAGGCTGCTGGGAAGAGCTGCTAGCTGATAGTTAAGGGGGACTGAGAAGAAGGGCAGAGGAGCAAGGTAGCGGCCCACACGCTGTTATAACTAAAAATCCAAAACAGCAATAATACATTCAGAGTAAGTGCGCCTGAGATTACGATTTTATTTCAGAATGACCAGCTTAGTTCAGTGCAATACTTGTTTTGCAGCTGTCTTTCGCAGTACTCTTTTCAAATTTGGATACTGTCCTATTTGTAAACAAATTACTAGCCTAAATGGACAGATTACCTATCTAGAGTCTCTAATCTGTGCTCTTCAAGGAGAAATTAGGCATCCAATTCAGCCATTCCACTCTACTGAGCTGCCGCACTATCAGCCCCCTCTACCACAAAGATCCAGCAGGAAAAGGGCAGTATGGACAACTGTGGGATCTGGCAGGGTGAGAGCTGTGAACCATAAACACAAAGCTTTCGCTGTGTCCCAGCATAACAGAATATAGTGCCCTTGCTGACATTAATAGGGACACTAAGGTGACACATCAAGGTAGTTGTGATGATGATGACTCAAATAAGCAGGGGATCATGGTCCGAGTCCTGGCAAATAGATGGGGAAGAAATGGAGGTAGTGACAGATTTTATTTTCCTGGGCTCCAAGATCACCGCAGATGGGGATTGCAGCCAAGAAATTAAAAGATGCTTGCTCCTTGGGAGGAAAGCTATGGCAAATCTAGACAGCATACTAAAAAGCAGAGACATCACCCTGCCAACAAAAGTGTGTATAGTCAAGACTATGGTTTTCACAGTTGCAATGTATGGCTGTGAAAGTTGGACCATAAGAAAGGTTGAGCGCCAAAGAATTGAGGCCTTTGAACTATGGTGCTGGAGAAGACTCCCGAGTCTCTTGGACTGCAAGGCGAACAAACAAGTCACTCCTAGAGATCAATCCTGACTGCTCTTTAGAAGGCCAGATCCTGAAGATGAAACTCAAATATTTTGGCCACCTAATGAGAAGGAAGGACACACTGGAGAAGAGCCTAATGCTGGGAAAGATTGAGGGCAAAAGAAGAAAGGGACGACAGAAAACGAGGTGGCTGGATGGAGTCACTGAAGCAGTAGGCTTGAGCTTAAATGGACTCCAGAGGATGGTAGCGGACAGGAAGGCCTGGAGGAATGCTGTCCATGGGGTTGCGATGGGTCGGACACGACTTCGCAACTAACAACAACATGGTCCGAGATTAAGAACTTGCTTTGGATAAGGGAAAGTGTGACTCAGGTATTACACATCAATCATGCAAGAAGAGCAAGGTATCCAAAAAGAGAAGCCACCTTCTGCTTGGTGATTCAATTGTAAGGAATGTAAATTTAGGAAAGGATACGGAGGTTTTGAAAGAGATCAAGTGTCTGCCAGATGCTACTGCCAGCAGAGACAAGAGGCGTATTTTTAAGATAGTCAAGAATGCCAGGAAGGACTGTGATATTGATGCTATTATACATCTTGGCACAAATGATCTGTCCCAAAAAGATGTACTTTCTGTGCAGAATGATTCCCAGAGCTTAGGGTATGAACTTAGTAGTATAGGTTGTAGGCTTACCTTTTCAGAAGTTTTACCAATATATAAAGAACAAAAAGGAAAAGGCCAGCAAATAGCTGAGTTTAATGTGTGGCTAAAGGAGTGGTGTAAAAGGGAAGGCTTTGGTTATATTAGTCATGATGTCCAATGCAAAACTGTACAAGAGATAGTTTGCATCCATCAAAGAAAGGGACTGAGTAACTGAATAAGTTTGTCTGGAACGAGAAAAAACCGAGAGTGAAACTGAAAATCATGCAAGATGTTCCAGAAAGGGGAGGTCTTAAACTTCCAAACCTACAGTTATATTATGATGCAACAGCCTTGACTTTAGTAAGTGATTGGTTTGGAGGAAAAAAGACTGGAATACTAAACGTAGAATGTTTTGATTTGGAATTTGGATGGCACGCTTACTTATTTTATGACAGCAAAGTGGATAAAGTATTCAAAAGCCATATACTTAGAGATTCATTGTTGAGAGTCTGGAAGAAGCACCGAAACAATTGGGATTATAAAATACCGCTATGGCTGGATCTTGGTCATACTTTGTGGAATACAAATATAATGTCACTCGGGGGGTTTTTATACAAAGAGGTTCTTTTTACAGATGCGGGCAGATGGCAGCTGAAGACATTACAGACATTGTTGGCTGAAGGGATTAATCTAACTTGGTTACAATATAATCAATTGCAATTGAGATGGAAAGAGGACCAAAAAACTGGTATTATGATGTATGAGGAAGAATTAGTTAGACACATAAAAGAGAAAGGCCCAATGCATATTAAAAGACTTTATAATGTTTTGTTAGAAAGGGATTCAGAAACTGAATTAGTTAAAGACTGCATGATTAAGTGGGCACAAAATTTTGAGGAACCAGTGATGTTGGAAACATGGGAAAAAATTTGGGTTCAGAATGTTAAATTTACACAGTCGCAGAATCTGAGGGAAAATTTCTATAAAATGTTTTATAGATGGCATTTAGACCCCAAAAAATTGTCGTGTATGTACCCTAATGTGCAGCCTAAATGTTGGAGATGTGATTGTCTAGACGCTAAATATTATCATGTTTGGTGGACCTGTAAGAAAGTTAAGGCTTTTTGGATAAAAATTTGGTGGGTCATGCAGAATGTTTTGAAGAAAAAAATTCAATTTTCTCCACAACTGTTTTTATTGGGTATAGTTAAGGGTTTTACATTGGGTGAAACAAAATTGATATTGTACATGATAACAGCAGCAAGATTGTCGATAGGTAAATATTGGAAAAATGAAGCGCTGCCTACGATTGAGGAATGGACTTTGAAGATGGCCAGTTTTGCAGAGATGGCGAAGATTTCAGCATATTTAAAAGATTGCTCTCAAGAGATTTATGAATGGGAATGGAAGAAATGGATAGATTATGTTCAGAATAAATATCAAACTAGGAAGTATCAAATAGCTTTTATTTGAAAACGTTATATTAAGATAGAAATATTTTAAGGTTGAGGATGAAAATTTGTTAGAAAATGTTATATCAAGATAGAAATATTTTTAAGGTAATCAGGATGAAAATTTATTTGAAAATGTTATATTAAGATTGAAATAGGTTAATGTAATGAAGATGAAAATTTGTAAGGGGGAGGGAGGGGTTCAAGTTTTATATACAAAGGAGGGTTTTTCCTTTTATTTGACATGAGTATACTGTGAGGAAGTCTGGGGGGAGGGGAGGGTTAGGGTGGGTTAGGGAGGCTGGGAAGTTTGGGGTGGGTTGCGGGGGGGGAAAGGGGTGAAAATGTAACTGTAAAACTTTTGCAATAAAAAAAAAAAGAAAGAAAGGGACTGAGTTACTTGGCATTAAATTCACAGATTTTCTGGATAAACATTTAAACTAAACAGAGGGGACAGGGAATTAATTGATACGGAACATTTCCGTCCCCAGTAATCTAAAATTAATAGGGTTATTAGTGCATAGGTAAAATGGTTCCGCCCCAGGCGCCTGATGGACCCTGAGAGGTTCCTGACGGAGCTTGGGACATTCCCTGCTTCCCAATCCCGCGACTCGGCTGAGGCGCTGGTGGCATCCTGGGAGCGGGCGGCTGCTGATGCCTTGGACTGAATCGCGCCTTTGCAGCCTCTGCCCCGACGCAGATCCCGGGTGGCTCCTTGGTTCTCCATGGAGCTCTGGGAAATGAAGCATCGGAAAAGACGCCTAGAGGAATGTTGGAGGTCCTCCCGGTCTGAATCTGATCGAACACAGTTAAGAACCCATATTAGGTCTTATCTTGTGGCGATGGAAGCGGCGAGGCGAGATCACTTCACCGCTCTCATTGCATCTGCAAAAAACTGTCCAGTGGCCTTGTTTAGAGTGACCCGCTCCCTCCTCAATCAGGGAGCGAGGGAAGACCCCTTACAGGGCAGAGCTGAGGATTTTTTAGAGTTTCTGCAAGATAAAATCGCTCAGATCTGGATTGGATTGGACTCTGACTGGGCAGAATCCATCCAGGAGACTGGGGTATGTCTTGGGAGTAGTATCTAGGTTGAGTTTGACCTTGTTTCCGTCGATGAAGTGGACAGGATTGTGGGTAGACTGGGTGCCTCCATGTGTTTGTTGGATCCGTGTCCCTCCTGGCTTGTTTCGGCAGCCTGGGAAATGACGGGAGACTGGATCCAGGCTATAGTCAACTCTTCTTTGAGGGAGGGGGTCTTCCCTTCCTCTCTTAAGGAGGTGGTGGTTCGACCCCTCCTCAAGAAGCCTGCCCTGCATCCAGACTCACTTAATAACTATCGGCCCGTCTCCAACCTTCGCTTTATAGTGAAGGTTGTTGAGACCATGGTGGCGCAACAGCTCCCAAAGTTCCTGGAGGAAACGGAGTACCCTGACCCATACCAATCGGGGTTCCGGCGTGGGCACAGCATGGAAACGGCATTGGTCGCTCTGGTGAATGATCTCTGGCGGGCCCAGGATGGAGGTTGTTCCTCCATCCTGGTCCTACTTGACCTCTCAGCGGCTTTCGATATCATCGACCATGGTATCTTACTGCAGCGACTTGGGGGGTTGTGGGTAGGAGGCACTGTTTTACAGTGGTTCTCCTCCTACCTCTCAGGTCACTCGCAGTTTGTATGGATGGGGGGGGCAGAGGTCCACCCTGAGGCCCCTAACATGTGGGGTGCCTCAGGGGTCAGTTCTCTCCCCACTACTCTTTAACATCTATATGAAGCCACTGGGTGAGATCATTCGTAGGTTCGGGGTGAGGTATCATCAATATGCTGATGATACTCAGTTATACATCTCCACCCTGGACCACCCCGGGGATGCCCTTTCTGTGATGTCCCGATGCCTGGAGGCGGTGCGGGCCTGGATGGGTAGAAACAGGCTCAGACTCAACCCCTCCAAGACTGAGTGGCTGTGGATGCCGGCACCTCATGTTCTAGAGGTCCCATCTCTTTTGATGGGGGGGGGGAGAGGTTCTTGCTCCCGTTGAAAGGGCTCGCAACTTGGGTGTCCTCCTGGATTCCCGGCTGTCTCTGGAAGATCATTTGACGGCCGTGACCAGGGGGGCTTTCGCACAGGTTCGCCTGGTGCGCCAGTTGCACCCTTTCCTGGACCGAGATGCCCTTCAAATGGTCACTCATGCCCTGGTTACTTCTTGTTTGGATTACTGCAACTCTCTCTACATGGGGCTGCCCTTGAGGTGCACCCAGAGGCTCCAGCTGGTCCAGAATGTGGCTGCGCAGGTTGTTAAGGGAGATCCCCGTTACTCCCATGTAACACCTCTCCTGCGCGAGCTGAACTGGTTACCGGTGGTCCTCCAGATCCGTTTCAAGGTGCTGGTACTCACCTATAAAGCCCTACATGGCTTAGGTCCAGGGTACTTGCAGGACCATCTCCTGCCTGCCTCCCACCATCCTGTCCACTCACATAGGGCTGCCCTCCTCAGGGTACCATCGGCCAGACAATGTCGGCTGGCGACGTCCAGGGGTAGGGCGTTCTCTGTGGGCGCTCCTACCCTCTGGAGTTACCCACCGAGCCGAGCTCCGGACGGCGCCTGATCTCCGCTCCTTCCGTCGGGGCCTAAAGACTTGGCTATGTCAACAAATGGGCTAAGTTCTGATTCTGGGGTTTTATTATTTAGATTTTAATTGGTTTTAATTAGACTCTTCTTTTATCATTGTATGTTTCTAGCTTGTGTTTGCCGCCCTGAGTCCTTTGGGAGAAGGGCGGCATATAAATTTGTGATAGATAGATAGATAGATAGATAGATAGATAGATAGATAGATAGATAGAGGCCATTCCATGTCAAGTGGTCTGATTTCAGAAAAGTGCCCTGCTCGACCATCACGGATTTTGGATTACGGCTTTATACGTCAGCGATGAAAAACCAATCCTACTTTTTTAGGGGGCTTGAAACACGCTTTCTAATGAGAAAGGTTTAACATTTCCAGGTCTTTTTTTGTAAAAGCAGGCTGAAAATACCCTATTTCTGGCGTTTTTACAAAAAACATCAACTTTATACTCAATTTGTAAACTATTGGAAAGCAGTAGGAGAATGAAATGTTATATTTGAAAGCCTTGTGTTGCTAAGTTATTACGCACAAAATTTTATGTTTATCATACCTTTCCTTCCAGAGATATAAAAAGCCAAACTTTAACTTTTTGAGCTGCACTATTTTTGGCCAACTTTGCTCCAAATTATCTAGATGAAGATCGCTCATGAGAATGTTTTTATTATTTTGATTAATAGAGCACAAAAAGTTGTACAAGACGGCCAAGTTTTGTTTCTCTCAACAAAATATTGCCGGAGATATTATGTCTCAAAGTTGCTGGAACCTCAGAGTAATACTGTAGAAGGCTGTGGTATGGGGTCACAAAAATGCCTATATCTCTGCAAGTATTGCATCGGCACATGTAACACTTTACCACTGTTCATTGAGGACATGTGTGCATGTTCACACAAAATTTCATCGAAATCCGTGATGGTCAAGCAGGGACCCCCAGACCACTTGACGTGGGACCCATAGATGTTTCTGCAGGTAAGAATATCAACCTTGCTGTCAAGCAAAACCAAGCATTTAATAGTGAGGGCCATACCACATGCACTAATCAAACAGGTGGTATGGAAGCAGGGGAAGTCAGGCACAACACAGGTTAACTACATCTCTACAGAAATAGAGCACAACAATGATGAAAACTGTCTTGAATGCATTTGGGTCAATAAAAAAGGGGGGGAAATGACATTGCCATAGGTGTACACAGGGGTGAAATGCCCCCAGTTCGGACTGGATTGCCTGATCCGGTAGCGATGGCGGCGGGTGGTTCGGAGAACCGGTAGCAAAAATCACTGCACACACCCCCATGCCCAGCTGAGCTGCGTGATCATCAGAGGCTTTTTTTTTACTTTTAAAAGCATTTTTTCTACAACCTCTTCGGCCGAAAAAATGCTTTTAAAAGTAAAAAAAAAAGCCTCTGATGATCGCGCGGCTCAGCTGGGATCGTCAGAGCCTTTTAAAAGCATTTTATTACAACCTCTTCAGCCGAAGAGGTTGTAGAAAAAAAAAAACTTTAAAAGTAAAAAAAAAAAAAAGTTGGCCACGCTCACCCAGTCACATTACCCCCCCACACCAAGCCATGCCCACAGAACCGGTAGTAACAAATTTTACATTTCACCACTGAGTGTATACTATAGGCCATCCAACCAAACAGAAAATAAATGAACTTTTTGCTAGTCAGTTTATTTATTTATTTATTGATCAAATTTCTAAGGTATGTCGGAATCACATCACAATAGTAATGGGGGATTTTAACTACCCTGACATCAACTGGGAGACAAACTCTGCACCAAGTGGAAGATCAAATAGGTTCCTGACAAACCCATCAGACAACTTTTTTCCCAAAAAGTAGAGAAGGGAACAAGGGAATCAGCCATATTGGACTTAATTCTCACTAAGAGATGATAGAAGGTCTTGAAGCTACAGGAACCTTGGGGGGCAGGGCAGTGATCATGCAATATTGGAATTCAACATTATGCAAGCACAAGCAATAGAACAAAGTCAAACTAGAGTCTTGGACTTTAAGAGAGCTAATTTCAATAAACTTAGAGAGAGCTTGGGAAGGATTCCATGGATGAGAATCCTCAAGGGGAAAACAACTCAAGAAGCTTGAGAAATTTTGAAAAGTGAGATTATAAAAGCCCAATCTAGCACAATACCAATGAAGAAGAAAAATAACAGCTCTCAAAAGAAACCAGTGTTAAGGATATTGTTGTGTTACCAACCAGCAGAGTGTAGAGCACAGAGAAACGTTGCTGAGAGCAATGAATAAGAGATGTGCAAACTGGTTTATCAAAAGTTTACTTTATAGTGAAAAAACAATCTCATAAGTCTTTAAATCAATCCAAGTCTTTGCCAGTTAAATCAGTCCAGTAATACAGAAATCTTATTATCACACAAACAGTAGTTGGTTAGAATAACAAACTCACTCTGGTTCACAAACCACGATGGTAGCAGATCCATCTAACCAATGATAGCACAATGGTTGCAACTCCACACACAATGGTAGCTTATCATCAACTGAATACATTACAGTACCTCTCTTAAATATGTTCACAACTAATTACAGCATGACTCAGCATTACAATGAATCAGCAGGAAAACTTTAAAGTCACACAATACATATTCATATTAAAGTTACAGAACACATATATTGCCTGGACAACTTGTTAGGCTCAAACCATGTCCTAACAACCAGCATGGCTGCATAAAGAACTCTCTGATAAATTGAAAGACAAAAAGGACAAGTATAAAAAGTGGAAAGAGGGGCACATAACTAAGGCAGAAGATCAACAAATAGCCCGAGCCTGAAAAGATGAAGTGAGGAAAGCTAAGGCTCACAATGAACAAAGGTTTGCGACAAAAGTAAAAAATAACAAAAAAAGCTTCTTCCAACATGTTAAAAACAAGAAAAAAGTCAAGGAAACAATTGGTCCATTGCATGCGTCCCCGAACCTGTAGAAATCAGGGTCCAGGCATTTGCTCTGTGCGAAGATGTCTCTCCCGCTTCGCAGTGTTTGTTTTATAGTTTTTTTACAAGCAGAAAAGGCAAACCAGCAACAGTGTTTTAATTGGTAGAAACTATTCACCCCCCTTAAGATGTCATCATCCTGCATCCTCCTGATAGTGAAGGCAAGGTGAGATAATGCAAATCAAAGCCAGAATGAGATCATACAAGCAGGCAAGATTCATAGCGTCTGAGCCAAGGCAGTGTGCTGCACTCAGCCTGGCACCATGACCTTTTACTTCTACACGAACCCCCCAAATGCAATGCATGTGCGGCCCCCGCCCCTGCGCCCCACCCCCTTGGCTTAACAGTAGTAACTGCAACAGGGATCTTGGAGCCCTAGTGGACAATCATTTAAATATGAGCCAGCAGTGAGCTGCAGCTGCCAAAAAAACCAACACAGTTGTAGGCATAAACAGAGGGATAGAATCACGATCACGTGAAGTGTTAATACCACTTTATAATGCCTTGGTAAGGCCACACTTGGAATACTACCTCCAGTTTTGGTTGCCATGTTGTAAAAAAGATGTTGAGACTCTAGAATGCTCCAATACTCTTCAACATCTTCATAAAAGTTTTAGATGAGGGGATAGAAGGGGAATTCATCAAATTTGCAGATGACACTAACAAAACAGCGTGGGGGGGGGAGGTTAAAAAACTACCGTATTTTTTGGAGTATAAGACACACTTTTTCCCCCCATAAAAGAGGGTGAAAATTTGGGTGCATCTAATACACCAAATGTAGCCCCGCCCACCCGCCAACCCCCAAAAACCGGTACCCCTAAAATCTCTCCCTTCTGGATAGGTATTAGAAAAAAACTAGGGCGTATGGTCCCTAATATACATGTCCCACTTTAATTAATTGGCAGGTGTGCATATGCCTTCTTCCCACAGATCCAGTATAACCCATCTGGTGCCACACAGCTTATATTTTTGTGACAGATTCTGATGATTCATTCCAGTCCTTTCCATTTACTGGAAATGTTTTTATACCATCCTGTCAATGTTCTATTAGTTGCAATCTCCTCCCAGGGCTTGGTGGGTTCGGCCAGAGTCTGGAGAAGCCCAGGGGGTTTTCCAGACTCTGACCGAAAACTTCGGTCAGAGTCTGTAGAAAACTTTTGACCAAAAACTTCATGGTGGCACTGGTGGTGCAGCTTTTCACATAGTCTTCCACATCAGCTTTCATCTTTGGCCACCAGAATTGTCTCCTAGTCAAATGGAGGGTTTTTAAAAATCCAAAGTGGCCCCCTAGTTGAGAATCATGACTCCTGTTTAGCACCAGGAGTTGCATGCTGTGGGGCACATAAATCTTGCTCCCCTTCCATGCCAACCCCTCTCTTAGGGTTAGGTCCATCTGGTTTTCCTTGAACCAGGAATCAGTTGAGAGTGATCCGAGATCATGGCATGAACTATCTCTTCCCGTCGGCTGTCAAACTGGGGCTTACGGGCGAGAGCATCAGCTAAAAGGTGTTTCCCCCCTGGAAGGTATTTCAGGTTAAAGTTAAAGCGTTTGAAATACTGAGCCCAGCGAACCTGCTTGGGGGAAAACTTCCGCAGGGTCTTCAACGCCTCGAGGTTTTTGTGGTCAGTCCACACTTCAAAAGGCTCCTTAACCCCCTCTAGGAAGTGTCTCCAGGATAGGAGAGCCCATCGCATCGCAAAAGCCTCTTTCTCCCATACTGCCCATCTGCGCTGAGTGTCTGTTAACTTTCTCGATATGTAAGCACACGGCATTAGTTTGTTTTGGGCGTTCCTTTGCAGTTGAACAGCAGCCACTGCCACATCACTCACGTCCACCTGAACCACAAATGGCTTATTTGGGTCAGGGTGCTGTAGGATCGGCTCCACTGCGAATAGGCGTTTTAATTGTTCAAAGGATTTTTGACAGTTCATTGTCCAAGCTAGGGATTGGCTAGGTTTTGGCTTGGTGGGAGACGGACCAATTTTTAGCAATTCTGTCAAGGGGAGAGCAACCTCAGCGAAGGAGGGGATGAATTGTCTGTAAAAGTTTGCAAACCCCAGGAAACGTTTAAGTTGCTTACGGGTTTCGTGGGGGTTGCCAGTCCAGCACTGCCCTCACCTTCCCTGGGTCCATTTTGATTCCCTGACTCGACACCCTGTAACCCAGGTAGTGCAAGGACTCCTTATGGAACTCACATTTGGACAACTTTGCATAGCTTGGCCGCTAGGAGCTTTTTCAGCACTTGTCTGACCAATTTGTCATGTTCCTCCATACTTTTGCTGAATAGAAGAATGTCATCAAGGTAAAGAAGGACCCCCTTATACAGGTGCTCATGCAAAACTTCGTTGATCAATTGCATGAAGACTGTGGGGGCCCCTTGGAGTCCAAAAGGCATGACCCGGAATTGGAAGCTGTCCAGGGGGCAGTTAAAAGCAGCCTTCCATCCGTCTCCCTCCTTTGTGCAAACCCGGTAGTAGGTTTCCCTTAGATCCAACTTGGTGAAAATCTTGCCTTTTGACAAGTGGTTCAGCAAGTCTTTCATTAGTGGTAGGGGGTAGGTATTTTGTATCCAAATGGCATTGACCCCCCGAAAGTGGGAGAGTGGGGTGTGTGACAGCTCTCTCCCCTCAGCTGTTTAGTGGCGAAGAATGTGGATTGACCCAAGCGGAAGAAATGAATTGAATGAAGTAACAAAATTACTTTGGGGAGCAAGAAAATAAGAACAGGAAGCCTGATTGAATACTTGTAAATTTTGGATTTTTGGATTTATGCGAAATTAATGAGTGGAAATTATTGAAAGAACTAGTTATAAAACTTTTCCTTTTTTTCCCCACTTTTTTTCAGAGTGAAAGTGGTTTGCAGCGCCATCTAGAGACACAAATAAAAACTTTAAATAAATTGATTGAGAGAACTGGCCTTGAGATTGCAGGCTTGGACCGATAAGAAACAGCTGTGTGTGGCAAGAACTGCATATTGAGATAGATAGCTTTAATAGAAGTTGAAATAGTGTGTCTTGTGAAACTTTTGAAATAGAAACTAAAACAAGACAACTGAGACAATATAAACACCCCTGTTTGGAAATCTTTTTCTTTTTTCTTTTTCCTGTGACTGTGCTCGTTTGATTCTTTTTATTTTATTTTATTTTACTTTTATCCTCCTCTTTTTTGGCTTAGGATTTGACCATTTACAGTGATTTCTCTTTTTTCTTCTTGAACTATTTTCATTGATTGGATTGAGTTTTGTATCTTTTTTCCTTTCCATGTTTTTTTTTCTCTCCTCTTTTTTTTGGGTGGTTGGTTTTTTGAGTGTTTGAATTTTGATGATAAATAAAAAATTGGATTAAAGTAAGAACTTGAAGAATCAGAAATTTTTAGTTTTTTGCTTATTTTTTTTCTCTTCTTTTTATTCTTTTTTGGCCTTTTGCTATGTGTTTTTGGGTGTGACGGAGCTTTTTGATTTCTATTTTTAACCAATCGATTCAACAGGGTGGATTAGGTATTTGGATTATAAATTTAAATTTTATTTGGATTATAAATTCAGTGGATTATAATAGAAAAGACAAGATGAAGAAGACAACAGTTACCTTCCACAACACCAGCTTCAAGCCCTGCAGTGCAGAGGACACTGGATACCATGGCCATGCAATTGGAACTAAAAAATATGATACAGGTTTTTCATGAAGACTTTAAAGAAAGAAGTTAAGGCGATGATGGGAAAGAATGAAGAAAGAATACAGAAAGTGGAGGAAAAGGCAGATCTAACAGAAAAAAAAGTGGAGGAAATGGATGACAGACTCACAATGGCTGACAAAAATCAGGAAAAATAATTATTTCTCTCGAAATGGACAGAGCAGAATACTATTTAAGATTTCAAAACATAGAAGAAGAGAAGGGAGAGAACTTGGCAGGAGTGATGGCGGAGATACTGGTGGAACCCAATGAAAAGATATTAAATGGGATTGACGAGATATACAGAGTGCATACTCGATATGCAATGAGAAATAAATTGCCAAGAAAGGTGCACATAAGATTTACCAGGAAAGCAATAAAAACAGAAATATTACAGGTAGCAAGAAATACTCCAATAAAATATAAAGACAAAGATATTGTGGTGTTGAAACAGATACCCAGAAGAGTGCGAGATCTGAGGAGAGAATATAAATTTCTTTCAAAACTCTTAATCCAAAAAGGAGTAAATTTTAGATGGTTAATACCAGAAGGAATATTGGTTTATTGGTAAGCACAAAGACATAGACTGGACTCGATAGAGAAAGCAGAATTATTTTATGACCAATATTTGAGGCCCCAAGAAGAACAAAGATTGAGAGAGGAAAAAGAAACTAAAGTCCAAGATGAAGCGGTGAAAGAAAAAGATTAAAAAAAAAGAGACGACAAAAGAACAAGAAGAAAAGGCAATAAGAGAGGGGGCAAGGTCAAAAGAACCCAAGGATCAAAGAGACATACGAACGACAAGATCAACAAAAACTAGTAACAAGTAAAATATGGAAGAAGAAACCGAAGTAATAACAATAAATATTAATGGTTTGAATTCGGTGATAAAAAGGAAACAAACTTTTAATAAATTGGGAAAACTAAAAAAATATTTATTTTATTTTATTTCGAATTTATATACCGCACCTTCTCCCAAGGGACTCAGGGCGGTGTACAGCCAGATAAAAACATACAATACAAACATTAAAAACAATTAAAAGAATATATATTAATTTGGCCCCAGTTTAAAATGACAAACCAATTAAAAATTAAAAATTAAAAAATATGTTAAGCCAGCCCGGCTTGATGAAAAAAGAAAGTTTTAAGGGCACGGCGGACATTGTATGCCTACAAGAAGTTCATATTAAAAAGCAATACAAAAAATTATTGGAGTATCCAACATTGGGTGATTTGTTTACCACACTGACACATCAAAGCAAGAGGCGTAGTGGACTTCCGTTGGCACTGCCGGTGTCACGGATGGTCTTTTCGGACCGCCAGCCCCGCGATTCCGTTGGAGCCATTCTGACAGCGCTAATCAGCTGTCAGACGGCTTGAAAACCTCTCCTTCGGGAGAAGAAGGAGAGGAGAGCCGGTGGGCAAGGGTAGAGCTCCCCGGGAGCCCCTGGAGCAATTCCAGGGGCTTGGAGGGTGAGAGCTCCCCGTTCAGCCCACTGAAGCTCCGGATCCGTGGCGACTCCATTTTAAACGGAGCCAGACGCCGGCGACCAAGTCTGCTCTCAACAGGAGATTAATTGATTCCAAAAGCAGACAGAACGGAAGCAGGAGAACAAGCCTTTGCAAGTATGTTGCTTAACTCCTGGGATACATTGTTTCTACTTGATTTTGCTGAGCTGGAGGAGGAAATGGCGTCTTCATTGTGGCTGGAAAAGTGAAAGTTAAGTGCTTGTTAATAGATTTGTGCTTAGAGACTGGACTTAAGCTGCTGGGATTTGAGAGCTGGGTGTAGAAAAGACAATCTTGCTTGATAAACTACAAATAAATCTGAGAAAGCTGCTCAAGAGATTTTATGGCTTTGAAAAGAAAAATTCTTTTAAAATAATATGGCTTCCAAGCAAGGAGTTCCTGAAAGTGGTGGAAGCTCTCTAATGGCGTCAGAAATGACACAGAGAACTGACTCACAGAGCCAAGAGGATTTTTTTAGAGACCTTACAGAATTTATAAAGGAAGCCATGAACAACCAAATTGCAATTATTAATAACTTTACAGCGATCATGGAACGAAAATTTATAGATCTGGTGGAGGATATAAAAGCAAATGAGGATGTTTTTGAAGGAAAGCACAATGACAATGAAGGAGACATTTTGACTAAAACAGAGAAGCTGGATTTGGCTGATTCTCAAGAATCTTCAAACTTTCTTCCTGCCCTTTTGGAATTAACTGACAGAACTTTTCAAAAATATAATTTGGAGCAGAAAGAAGAAGAAATTGATCAGCCCTACGAGGTTTCAGAAGATTTGGCAGAGGCTTTCACACAATTAATTGAAATGCAACAACTGGACTTTTCTTTGCAAACTCGAGTTAACTCTTCGTTCTATGAACTGACTGATTATATAAGCAACAAAAGTTGATATGGGGGCTCTAAATCAGAGGATCTGGGTCCGAGGGAGACCACTGTGCCTCAGATAGCCGGATGTGAGTCCCTCCTTGTGAGGTGGGGCCGTGGGGTTCAGATGGGCTTGTTGCTTCCGTACCTGGCTCCCTGCCGCGTGGCAACAGCCCTACCTGAGCTACTCGACGTGATAGCCACGGTGGCAGTAGATACACCCAGGCTTTTAGTCATGGGTGATTTCAACTTGCCATCCGTCGGTGAAACGTCTGAGGTGGCTCGGGAGTTCATGGCTTCCATGACGGCCATGGACCTGACCCAGTTAGTTCATGGCCCTACTCACAGGGGAGGTCACACTCTGGATCTGATTTTTGTCTCTGGCCAGTGGTTGAGTGGTCTTGTTATAGGGGATATAGACATGGAACCCTTGTCATGGACTGACCACTCACTCCTTCGCCTAGATCTTCGAACCGCGACCCCTCGCCGCAGGGAGGCGGACCCAATTAGATGGATCCGCCCCAGGCGCCTGATGGATCCTGATAGGTTCCAGATGGAGCTTGGGCCATTTCCTGAGGATCTAGCACATGACTCGGCCGAGGACCTGGTAGCCACCTGGGATCGGGCGGCTGGTGGGGCCTTGGACCGAGTTGTGCCTTTGCGGCCTCTGACCCGATGCCGATCCCGTGCAGCTCCTTGGTTTACTGAGGAGCTGAGGGAAATGAAGCGCCGGAAAAGACGCCTGGAGAGCGGTTGGAGGGCCAGTCTCGCTGAATCTGATCGAACACTGGTAAGGTCGCATATTAAGGCCTACCTAGTGGCGATAAAGACGGCAAAGTCTAACTACTTTTCCGCCTCTATTGCGTCATCAGGGAATCGTCCGGCCGCCCTGTTTAGGGTGACCCGCACCCTGCTCCATCTGGGAGTGCGGGAGGATCCCTTAGAAGGCAGGGCGGAGGATTTCGGACAATACCTGTATGACAAAGTCGCTCAGATCCGGGGGGATCTGGACTCTGACTGGGTAGATCAGGGCAGGGTGACGAGGAACAGTCTTGAGAATGTTATCTGGGAGGAGTTTGATGCTGTGACTCCCGATGATGTGGACAGGACTTTGGGGAGACTTAGCGCGGCCACATGTTTACTGGACCCGTGTCCCTCCTGGTTGGTACTGGCTTCCCGGGAGGTTACACGAGGCTGGCTCCAGGGCGTCATTAATGCTTCGTTGAGTGAGGGTCACTTCCCCGCCGCCCTGAAAGAGGCGGTGGTGAGGCCTCTCCTCAAGAAGCCGTCCCTGGATCCAGCAATATTGGCCAACTATCGTCCTGTCTCCAACCTTCGCTTCATTGCAAAGGTTATTGAGAGTGTGGTCGCGCAACAGTTTCCGCAATTCCTGGAGGAAACATCCTATCTAGATCCGTTCCAGTCGGGTTTCAGGTCTGGGCACAGCACGGAAACGGCATTGGTCGCATTGGTGGATGATCTCTGGAGGGCTCGGGACAGGGGTTATTCCTCTGTTCTGGTCCTATTAGATCTCTCAGCGGCTTTTGATACCATCGACCATGGTATCATGCTGCACCGGCTGGAAGAGTTGGGGGTGGGAGGCACCGTGTTGCGGTGGTTCTCCTCCTTTCTCTCTGACCGGTCGCAGTTTGTGTTGGCAGGGGGGCAGAGGTCGACCTCGAGGCCTCTCATCTGTGGAGTGCCGCAGGGATCAGTCCTCTCACCCCTTCTGTTCAACATTTATGTGAAGCCGCTGGGCGAGATCATCCGTGGCTTTGGGGTGAGATACCACCAGTACGCTGATGACACCCAGCTGTACATCTCCACCCCAGGCCACCCCAACGATGCCCTTGAAGTGATGTCCCAGTGCCTGGAGGCTGTGTGGATCTGGATGGGGAGGAACAGGCTCAAGCTCAACCCTTCCAAGACTGAGTGGCTGTGGCTCCCGGCATCCCGATATAGTCAGTTGACTCCATCGCTGACTATTGGGGGCGAGTCTTTGGCCCCCACTGAAAGGGCTCGCAATCTGGGAGTCCTCCTGGATAGACAGGTGTCTTTGGAGGAACATCTGACGGCTGTTACCAGGGGGACCTTTTATCAGGTTCGCCTGATTCGCCAGTTGCGGCCCTTTCTTGATCGGGATTCCTTGTGCACAGTCACTCACGCCCTCGTCACCTCTCGCCTTGACTACTGCAACGCTCTCTACATGGGGCTCCCCTTGAAGAGCACCCGGAGGCTCCAGCTGGTCCAGAATGCAGCAGCGCGGGTAGTGATGGGAGCAACATGGCGCTCCCATGTAACACCACTCCTGCGCGAGCTGCACTGGCTCCCGGTGGTCTTCTGGGTGCGCTTCAAGGTGTTGGTTATCACCTTTAAAGCGCTCCATGGCATAGGGCCTAGCTATCTCCGAGACCGCCTGCTGCTACCGACGACCTCCCATCGACCCGTGCGCTCCCACAGAGAGGGCCTCCTCAGGGTGCCATCAGCCAAACAATGTAGGCTGGTGGCCCCCAGGGGGAGGGCCTTCTCTGTGGGGGCTCCTACCCTCTGGAATCAGTTGCCCCCGGAGATAAGAAAGATCCATGACCTCAATGCCTTCCGTCGTTCCCTGAAAACTCATCTTTTCCAACAAGCCGGGTTGGCTTAGAAGAAATTTTTAAATTTTTTTTAATTAGTTTGTGATTCTTAACTTTCGGCCCAAATTTATATATATTTTTAAATGTTTTAATATTTGTATTCTATGTTTTTTATCTTGGCTGTACACCGCCCTGAGTCCTCAGGGAGAAGGGCGGTATATAAATTGGAAATTAAATTAAATTAAATTAAATTAAAATGGTTCCAAGAAAGGGACAAGTTTTAAAGATACATCAACCCCCAGTTGATGTTTTTGAAACTCAAATCCTCCTCCAAATTAATGTAAGAGGGAGGAAGAAAGATTGGGAAAAATACAGAAAGAAAGGAAGAATGGAAGATTAATTTTCTTTGGTCTAATAATTGATGTATTAATGACTAATTACAACAATTAAGTAAATGAATTAAGAATTCAATGATTAATTAAGATTTAACAAAAAATATTTGAATTTTGAGAATAAAAGTAGGAGGGAGAGTAAAATGATTAAGTAAATGAACTAAGAATATCTTACAGATGTACTACGAGAATTTTAGGCTTTGAATGATCTATTAGTGTTTGTTAATGTTTTTAAAACTCTTAGGCTTAAAGGATTATATGTTATTTTGAGTTTAAAGGGAGGTTGATGAATAATCTGTAGAAGGGGAGTTAAGGGGTCTAGGGAGTTTTAAGTCTTTTTTTTTATTTTTATTTGATTTATATGCCACCCTTCTCCAAAGACTCAGGGCGGCTTACAATGTGCTCAGCAATAGCCTTCATCCTTTTGTATATTTATACAAAGTCAGCTTATTGCCCCCACAACTGGGTCCTCAATTTACCTACCTTAGAAAGGATGGAAGGCTGAGTCAACCTTGAGCCTTGGCGAGATTCGAACCCTGCAGTAATTGCAGGCAGCTGGTCTTAATAACCAGCTTAATAACAGGGTGCCTTAAATCTTGCATTAACTTAGCATATTTTAGTGTATGTTTGGTAAAATTTATACCCTGTTTTTCTTCTGGGAAGTCGGGGGAGGGGGTGGGAAGGGGGGGTGGAAGGTCGGGTTTATAAATGTTTAAATAGACAAGTGATGTTATTTGTTTGACTATAATAATAATAAAAACTTTTTCTCAAAAAATAAAAAGCAAGAGGCGTAGTCTTATACATTAAAAACCAGGAGGTCTGGTGGCTCAGCAGACTAATTAACATCCACTTACATCTGCTGCCTGCAATTACTGCAAGTTCAAACCTCACCAGGCTCAAGGTTGACTCAGCCTTCCATCCTTTCTAAGGTAGGTAAAATGAGGACCCAGATTATGGGGGCAATAAACTGACTTTGTATAAATATACAAAAGTATGAAAGCTATTGCTTAACGCATTGTAAGCCGCCCTGAGTCTCCGGAGACTTCTGGTTGGTGACTTGCGGCGATATGGTGTTGGGTGAGTGATCGCTGCTCCCCTACACCCTTTATCACCGCGTTTTGGGGACCCTTATAGGGGCGCAGGTCCTGGAGAGACCTGCAGACAGGAGAGAGAGCGAGGCGAGTGAGAGTGTGGGGCGCAACCACCCCTCGCTACACCGGGCGGCTCTGTCGATCCAACGCGGTGAGCCGGCCATCTGATGGCGGGCCCAAAGTTGCAATAGCCAGCAAAAAGACAGGAGCTAAGAGGAAGATCTGAGGTGTCGTACCAGATTGGATATCACGTTTCCATACCTTGGGGCGTTTGAGCGTGGAGAGAGGAGGTCGGTGGAGTCGGGTGAGGAGTGCTCGATACGGTGTGAGGCGGCGACGGAGAGTGGGGAGTAGAGCGGATCGTATTGGCGGAGACCCAGCAAGCCGACCAGGAATACGCATAAAGAGCTCTGGAGGACGTGGCGAGAGGGAGAAGACGACGAGCGTTGATGCGGCTGGTGCTGTGATTAAAAGTGGGGCGGAAAACAAGCAAGAGACTGAACTTCTGATCTTCTGAACTTTTACTCTTGTGAGTGCTTTAGGGAAACAGGAAGTGCGGCCATCATTGAACTAAAGGAGGGAGATAGCAGAAGACTGACAAGAGGACGATCTAGCAGCGGGATCCATCACAGAGAACTGTCGGAACTTATTGGGAGTAAGTGGAGAGCGGAGAGAAGATGATTTACGATCTGGCTGTCATTATTTATTTATAACTAAAGAAATATCAGTAATTTTCTTTATAACTAAAGGGAAAAGGAAAAAAAAAAGTAAAAATAAGAAAACAAAGATGATTTTCATACCCTTACTATATATATAATTTGTGACACTCTGATTCTCATTTTCCACGTCTTTTGATTGATTAATTGGACTTCTAATATTTGAACCCTGGTTATCTCCTGAATAATAGTATTAATAAGAATTAATAAGAATTACAAATGATTAAGGAATATAGAATATAGAATTCAAGTGCAGATTTTACCTTGTTGTTATTAAGTATATTTATATATTTATATATAAGGATCCAGATATATAATTAACCAATTACATAATTACATTTATTATATATATATATATATATATATATATATATATATATATATATATATATATATATAATATTTATTTAAATTTATACTTATCTAGTTATATTTATCTACATTTATCTATCATAGATTACTTACTTTTACAGGTAATATTTATCAATTTATTTATATTAATCCCATATACTAAGTCTTGAATATAGATACATAAGAATCATTCGTAGCATTTATTAACTTATTTATATTAACTTTTATATTAAGATCTGAATTTAGCTATACTATAATTACAATATTTATTGGGAATTCTTTTTTTTTATTGAAAAGTTTTATGAAAAATACACACATTTTCACCTCCCCTTCCCCCCTCAACCCCTCTCCCCTTCCCACCCTCCCTTCCCCTCCCTCCCCCCACCCCCTCCCTAGACTTCCCAGAACGAGCACAGGGTATAGCATTCACAAACCAAGAACTAAAATGTGCTAACAAATTATTACATTTCATGTTCTCCCTAGGTCCTTAACTCCTTATAACTCAGAAAAAACAAACATAAACTACTTAATATTATTTCATTCATAAGCTATATGAATCTTCTTATTCGGATATTTCTTCTGTACATAATCAATCCATTTTCTCCATTCCGATATATATCTCTCATTTGAATGGTCTTTAAGGTTTGATGAAATTTTTGCCATTTCCGCCAAATGCACAACTTTTAATGTCCATTCCTCAATAGTAGGTGGATCTTCCTTCTTCCAGTACTGTGCCACCAGTAACCTGGCAGCCGTTATTAAGTTCAAAACCAGCTTAGTCTCTATTACAGTACAATCCGTAACTATTCCCAACAGAAAAAACTGTGGTGTAAATTTAATTTTTTTCTTCAAAATATTTTGAATAATCCACCATATTTTTATCCAAAAAGCCTTAATCTTTTTACATGTCCACCATATATGGAAATATGTAGCATCTTCACACTCACATCGCCAACACTTGGGTTGTAAATTTGGATACATACAAGCCAGTTTTTTTGGATCTAAATGCCATCTATAAAACATTTTGTAAAAATTCTCCCTTAAATTTTGTGCTTGTGTAAATCTTACATTTCTAACCCATATCTTTTCCCATGTTTCCATCATTATTGGTTCACCTACATTTTGTGCCCATTTTATCATACAATCCTTGACTAACTCTGTTTCTGAATCTATTTCCAGTAATGCATTGTACAACCTTTTTATGTGCATTTGACCTTCATCTCTTATTTGCTTTATCAAATTCTCATCCTGCTGCAAAATACCAATTTTTTGATCTTCTCTCCATCTGGCCAGCAGCTGTCCATATTGAAACCAAGTCTTAATAATCCCTTCTTCTTTTAGTTGTTCCATGGATTTTAACTGTAGTCTGACTCCTTCCTTATAAAGGAGTTCCTTATATGTAATCTTATCTTGCTTTTGCTCTAAATTTATGTTCTCTATCGTGTGTCTGGGTACTGTCCATATTGGTAACCTATCATTTAGTTTATATTTATACTTTTTCCAGACACGCAATAGAGCATTTCTTAATATATGACTTTTAAAAGTCTTATCTACTTTCTTATCATACACTAAGTAAGCATGCCAGCCATAAACCAAACCATATCCTTCAATATTCAATATCTTTTCTTCCGTTAAGTTTATCCAATCTGTGATTGCTGAGAGGGCAGCAGCTTCATAGTACAATCTTAAATTGGGCATCTTAAGACCACCTCTTTCTCTAGTATCTTGCAATATCTTTTGTTTAACTCGTGGTTTCTTCCCTGCCCACACAAATTTGTTTATGCCCTTCTGCCATTCCTTCAAGTTCTCATCTTTTTTAAGTATAGGTATCATTTGAAAAAGAAATAGAAATTTTGGTAAAATATTCATTTTTACAGCGGCTATCCTTCCCAGCAAAGACAGTTGTAGTTTTTTCCAGTTGTCCAACTCTTTCTGTATTTTGTGCCATAATGGTTCATAGTTGTACTTATATAATTTCGTATTTGCAGTCATAATATAAACCCCCAAATATTTAACCTTCTTAACTACTTCAAATCCTGTTAACCTTTCTATCTCTTCTTTTTGGCTCCTAACCATATTTTTAGCTATTATTTTTGTTTTAGCTGCATTTATTTTAAAGCCAGATACTTGTCCATATAAGCAGGTTATATCCATCAAGGCTGTAATCGATTGTACCGGTTGGGTTAAGGTAACAACCAGGTCATCCGCAAATGCTCGTACCTTGTATTCATGCTGTCTAATTTTAATTCCCTTAATTGTATTCATCTCGCGTATCTTGTTTAATAAAATTTCCAGCGTCAAAATAAACAATAACGGGCACAAAGGACAGCCTTGCCTTGTTCCTTTTTCTATGTTAAAAGCATCTGTTAAACCACCATTAACTATTATTTGCGCTGTTTGTTTTTGATATATTGCCTTAATAGATTGTACAAATTGTTCTCCAAATTGCATCCTTTCTATTAGTTTTAGTAAAAATTGCCAATTCAATCTATCAAAGGCTTTCTCAGCATCCAAGAACACAAGCACTGCGGGGACCTGGTTGTTCCTTCCCAAATACTCTAATAAGTTAACAATTTGCCTTACATTACTCTTCATTTGTCTACCATTTATAAAACCAGTTTGATCATGGTGAATCATTTGCTGCATGACTGTCATTAATCTATTTGCCAAAATTTTAGCAAATATCTTATAGTCTGTATTTAATAATGAAATTGTCTGATCTGTATCGTCATGCCCTTCTTTTGGGATCAACGAAATAAATGCTGTCTTCCAAGTTGGAGGTACCTTTCCTCCCTGTTGTATATTGTTAAATAATTCTTTCAACGGTTCTATCATTTCCTCCTGTAGGGTTTTATAGTAAATAGCTGTCAAACCGTCCGTCCCAGGAGCTTTACCCACTTTCAACTGCTTAATTGCTAACGCAATTTCCTCGGAAATTATCGATTGATTTAAACTATCCCTCTACTCATTTGAAATTGTATAAATATTCTCTTTCTGCAAAAATCTATCTATATCTATATCTTTAATTTTATCACCAGTATACAGCCTCGAATAAAACTCTAAAAAAGATTTTTTAATCAATTGTTGCTCATAAACCTCTTTACCCTTATATTTTATTCTCTCTATTGTCCTTGATTTTTGCTTTTTCCTTAACAAATATGCTAACCACCTGCCTGGTTTATTGGCATTGTAAAAAGTATTATGTTTTGCATATCTTAAATTAGTTGCCACTTGATCTGCTATTAACATATTAAATTGACCTTTCAATAAATTGATTGCCTCTTTAATTTTCTTATCCGTTGGATTAGCTACTAAAGGCTGTTCCTGTTTACTAATCTCATCTTCTAATTCTTTTCTTTTTGTCCCCCGTTTCTTTCTATATTTATTATTCAAATATATCAAAATTCCTCGCATATATGCCTTACTTGCATCCCATACCATTTCCATCGATGTGCCCTTTTGCATATTCATAACAAAAAATTCTTTCATAAATTTTTTACACTCTTTTACATTTTCTTCGTATCTAAACAAATTATTATTTAACCTCCAGGACCTCCTAGGCCCTTTTCCATACTCCAATTCCATCCAGACTGGACTATGGTCTGTCAATGTTCTTGAACAAATCTTCGTGTTCTTCACCCTAGATAATAAATCATTAGTAATTAGTATAAAATCAATCCTTGAAAAAGATTGATGTCTATCCGAGAAAAAAGTAAAGTCTTTTTCTTCTGGGTTTCTTTCACGCCAAATATCCCTCAACTCCCAGAACGGTTTGGGCAATTTTGCCCTTGTTAAAACATTTTGTTTAGGTCCCTTCTTATCTTTTTTTACGTCCAAAACACCATTCCAATCCCCCAATAGGATACAAGTTTTATATCTCCATTGTGTCAACTTTGAGTGTAGTAAGTTATAAAATTTTTCTTGTTGTTGGTTCGGGGCATATACTCCAATTACAAGTGTTTTTTCTCCTTTTATTAAAAGTTCAATCGCTAAAAATCTTCCTTGATCATCCGCTTCAACTAATTTTGCAATTAAGTCTCTTTTCACATATATAACTATACCATTTTTCTTCTCTGATGCTGCTGCAACATAATGTGTACCTAATCTTGCATTTGTCAAATATTTTTCATCTTGTATCCTAATATGAGTCTCTTGTAAACAAATTACTTCATTCTTAAATTGTTTAAGATAGTGAAATATTTTCCTTCTC
The DNA here is from genome assembly GCA_022577455.1 of Arizona elegans. Classification (NCBI taxonomy): domain Eukaryota; kingdom Metazoa; phylum Chordata; class Lepidosauria; order Squamata; family Colubridae; genus Arizona; species Arizona elegans. The sequence goes on along the minus strand of JAKOOJ010000010.1, from coordinate 5,113,765 downwards.
TTCTGTGGAGAATTCAAACCATTGACATTCCAGGTCAAAAATCTAGTTCCCATCTCTGGGCCTCTGAAGCGTCTGGAGCAATTTCTGATGATCTTGCCTCATTTGACCTTTAGGTCTTGCTCCTCCCACAGCTTCTGATTTGGTAGTTTCTTGGGTTGCTATCTGCAGTTGTTGTTGTTGCTGTCTTAATTCTTCCTTACGCTTAGCTGTTGCTGCTCTGGTCTGTCTTTGATCCTTCGGTTCTTCAAATATATCAATTAAATCCACATCTTGAACAGCCATCTGAATTTGTAGTGGTTCTTCTTGACCAGTCAAAACTCCCCACTGAACTACTGTCAGTAGTTCTTCTCTCTCTCCTTCCAGTACTTCCTTCTTTCTTTTTCCTTCTGGTGATTTGGGTGTCCCAGCCTTTAATACATTGATGTAAAAATCTCTTGCTTTCCATATTGTATTAAGCCGATATCTCTCTCCAGAATACGTCACCACTAAACCGGCTGGCATCTCCCATCTGTACTGTAATTGGCGTTTTTTCAACTCATCCACCAGAAAAGCATACTCCCTTCTAGCTCTCAACATCTTGGGGGGGATTTCTTTCATTGTCATCACCTCCTGGCCTTCAACCTGGAGCTTGTTTTTAAAAGTAGCCTGTAAAATTTCATTGCGTACTCTCCTTGTAGTAAAATATATTACAATGTCTCTTGGTAAGTGTTTCTGTCTGGCCACCCAAGAGTTAACACGATATGCCTTGTCGATCTGCCAGCCCAGCTCAGTTTTCGTCTCCCCCAGCAACTGTGCCAATGCCTCTGACATCATTTCTTTCAAATTCTCTTGTTTATTCTCCTTCACCCCTCTGAATCTTAAAGCAAATTCCATTTCTCTATATTGTAACATCGTTACATCAACTTCAGCTCTCTCAAGTCTGCTGTGAGTCCCTCCCAATTTATTATCCAAAATTTCCGTAGATTGCTTAATTTCTTCAACTTTATCATCCACCATTTCAATATCACCTGCCAAACATTTAAATGCCAATAATATATCTTCTCTGATTTGCTGATTCCGAATTAAAATCTCATCTGAAACAGCCTGTATTTTTTCATTAGTTTCATTAATTTTTTCATTAGTTTCATTAATTTTTTCATTAATCACAGTAGCAATTTTGTTTTGTGTGGCTTGTAGGGCTTCTTGTATCATCTCAAACATTAAAGTCTGTGGGTCTGTTGGAGGGGCAGAGGCTTGCAATCTAGGAGTATGAGCTGGGGAGCTTCCAGCGCTCCCAGTTCCTTTAATAGGTACAGTCTTTACAGATTTTGAGGCCATTTTCAGTTTAAATTGATCGTTATATTTTAATCAGAAGCCAAAAAGAAAAGTTCATCAAAGTCAAAGAATTTTCCCAATCATAAATTAACGTTTAAAATCCTCCTTCTCTCAGCACAGCAGTTCTTTCCAGGCAAGAGGCTGCCAGAGAAACGAAACTTTCTGTAACTTTCACTTTCTCCGCCCTTCCCTTTCAAGCTTCAATCGCCATTTTGTTGCAAATTGCTAACTTGTTACTTCTGAAGGAGGCTATAAACAATGGAGTTAAGTGTAAATACTTGCAGTCTGACTTCTTCTGGCTTGTTCTGCCTGCAGCAATTGAAGATGTTAAAAATCCCCTCACTTGTTATCGGCAGAGATGGTCGCAGCTTCTAGCTCCGCTAAATAGCAGAGTCTTCCCAGGTCCGGAACAGATTGACAGACTTCTAGGGAGCCCTCACCCTTCGCGCCCCCAGATTTCTCCTAGGGCGTTTGGGGGGTTCTACCTCCGCCTGTCGGCTCTTCTCTCTCCCCTTTGCCCGGGGAGAGGGTTTCCAAGTCCCAGACAGCTGTTTTTCGGCTGTTCTGGGGCTTTTACGGTACCCGGGATCGGGCGCCCATGGAGGAGCGTCAGTGAAGTCAGCGGAGCCAACCAGAAGTCGTTATTCTTCCAATTTTGTTCATATGTTATTCTCGCTGCTGTTGTGATATGTATAATTAAATATTGTATTTTTTTTCATAGTTCCCTGGGAGTATTCCTAACAAAAATAATTCTGGTTTCATATCAATTTGTTGTTTGGTTATTTCTTCTAAATATATTCTTATTCTATTCCAATATTGTCTTACTTTGGGGCACGTCCACCACATGTGGTAATATGTTCCCTGATTTTGTTTACACTTCCAACATTTTGATGAGGTATTCGGGAACATTTTGGCCAGTCTCGCTGGTGGAAGATGCCACCTGTAAAACATTTTATACATATTTTCTTTATAGGCTACTGACATCATCAATTTATAATTTTTATTCCATAATTTCTCCCATTTCTCCAATTTGATATTATAGCCAAATTTTTTGGCCCAGGTTATCATCGTTTCTTTGACTACCTCCGCCTCCATTTTGTATCTCAATAAATAATTGTAAATTTTCTTAATCAATTTGTCCTCTGTGCCTTGTAAAATCTTGTCTAATTCTTGCGGTTCTTTTTGAAATCCATATTATTCTAAATCTTTCCTGTATCTAGTTTGAATCTGCATGTATGGCCACCAATCGATGTCTATGCCCTGTTCTTTTAGTTCTTGTCTTGTTTTCAGTTCCCCCTGGCCGTTTAGTAGATCCTTATATCTTTTTACTTTATCAATGTCTAATACGTTCGGTTAAATTAATGCCTCCATCGTTGATAGCCAATCTGGAATTTTATTGTAATGATGATTCTTTGCCATATGCAGTGTGTCTCTAATTAAATGTCTCTGGAAGTAGCTATGGAGTTTGTTTTTCCCATCCCATAAGAAGGCATGCCATCCTAACTGTAGGTCATGCCCTTCTAGTGTCAAAGTCCTTTTATTTTTTTAATTCAATCCAATCTTTAATCCAAGTGAGTGTTGTTGCCTGGTAGTATGTCTCCCAATCTGGGAGTCCAAAGCCTCCTCTTTTTCTGCTGTCCTGTAATAATTTTATTTTAATCCTAGGTTTTTTCCCTTGCCAAATGTTTTTCATTATTAGTTTGTTTAAGTCTTCAAAGAAATTCTTCCCTAATTTTATTGGTGCTACTTGGAAAAGAAACAAAATTCTTGGCAGAATGTTCATTTTGATGGAGGCTATCCTTCCTATGAGAGAGAATTGTAATTTTTTCCAGGTTTCCAAATCCTTTTTTATTTGTAGTATTAATTTGTTGTAATTATCCTCTTTGATTGATGAACATTTAGCTGATAGCCAAATTCCTAAATATTTTACTTTTTGAGTTGTTAAACAGTCTTGATGAAATGTGAGACATTGATTCTGCAGTGTTTGAGTGCAAACCAGAGCAGGAATTACGTTTGGAGACTGTAAAAGTTTGTTTGATTGCTGAGGAGAGCAAACACCAGTTTAGAAAGAGTCATGAGGAGGAATTCCTGAGGTGGGGGCCCAAGGAGCAGAGAGAGAATGGAAAATTCCACAGACTGCCTATCTGGAGAGACCCTAGCAACAGACAAGGTGTCTCCAAAGAGATAAGTAGCAGCAGAAGGTATCAGATTACAGCCCAGCAACAACGGATGTGCTTCATTTGTGGTGAAAAAACACATTTAAAGAAGGACTTTTTGCAAAAGAAAGGCTGTTTGCAAGGAAGAAATTATTTGCAAGACAGTGACAGTGATCCATTTAGTGACGGTAACTCACTTAGTGATGGTGTCAGCATTCAGGGAGGAGAAGCTGAAAAAGCTGAAAAAGATATGAAGCAACAGAGGGTTGAAGCACAGGAGCAGTCAATGCCACGCAGGTCAGAGCGATGGTACAAAGGAATTCCACCTGTCAGGAATTCTGCCAGTAAAGTAAAAGTGTGTAATGTATGGTATGAGCCAAGGAACTAATAAGGTATTGGCATTACCTAAAATTGAACAAGTAAAGTGGAAAGAAGCCATGGACAAGGAAATGAAATCCATGGATGGTAGCTGATTCTGACAGCGAGGAGGCTGGTGCAGTGATTCGCCAGCAGCCTGTGCAGCTGGCACCCGAGTCAGACAATGAGGAGGCTGGAGAAGATTTGGTGCCAGAGGCGGGGATTCAGCCAGGGCCTTCAGAACCTCCAGAAGCTCCCATAAGTGAAGAGGAAGAAGAGGAGGAGCCTCTTCTCAATGCACAGGCGCGCAGAGCTTCCAAAAGGCAGGAATGGCTCCTCAGGAGGAGGTCTCCTCGAGAGTAAGGCTTGGGGCTAATTGGCCACTTCCCTAGCCTATTTAAGGAATGATGACAACTGAGGCAATTTGCAGAAAACAACTTCGTTCATATTCCTTCGTGTATTGACTCCAGAAACGTCTTATCGGCTCTTGCTTCTCTCTTGTCGTTTTTCCTGCAAATTGCTTCTGGGCATTCTGCCAACCACAGTAAGCTTACGGTTATCTGAAAGACTGTGCCTCAGAATTGAGTTATTATTCCTTGGACTCTTGTCGGCTGTTAATGAAGTTAAATTAACAGCCTTTGTTCAGAAAAGACTGATTTAAACTGTACTTGTGTTTGAACAACTACTAAGAAAGCTCATTAGTAGTCCTTAATTAGTAAACTAAGGTTTGTACGGACTTTGTGTGTGCTGCATTCTTTGTGGTCCATAGCTGGGGCAGAACACCCAGCCCTTACTGGGGAAGGTCCATCCGGTCTTTCACAGCAGCCTGATGAAGCCGGCGGTGGCATCAAGCAGTAGACCCTCAACCCCACACCTGCCCAGACCCATAATGGTGGATGGGAACACCCATTATTAAATAGGCCAAGTATTAGATTCTCGGGTGCATAGGGGGCCCTTGCAGTACTTAATCCGTTGGAAAGGGTACCCCATGGCTGAGGGCGAGGAGCCAAGACGTAAGGGCAGAAAGACTGATCAACAAGTTTCATAAGGAAAATCCCTTGAAGCCCAGGCAGGACACCCGAGGTCAGCCGTGATTTCACTAATCTGTGCATGTGCTTGCTCTCTTCCAGATACATTCCCCTTGGTAGAGGGGGCCTCCTGTCAATGTCCGAGACAGTGCACCATTCAAAGTGGCCACAATTCACTGTTTCAGAGTTGCCACACATGCGTAGAGGGAGAGGGATGCATGGGGCCACAGCTGGGTGCCAGGTGATGGGACTCATGGTTGGAGAGGAGCCAGGAAGGCAGACCAGCTGCAATTGGTTCAGAAGCCATTCAGGCCTGAAGAGTACTTGCTGGAGCCAGCCAGAAAACAACTGGGCTCGAGGAGTGCTTGCTGGAGCCAGGCCAAAAAAGTACTTGCTGGAGCCGGCCAGGGAGCAACCAGGAACAGGAGGGTGGAGTGTGCTGAGTCCATATAGCCAGCTGGCTAGCAGAAGCCAGTAATGCTGGCTAGAAACCCTTTTACTCTATTATTCACCACGTGCCAAGCTGAAACGCCAGTAAATAGACCCGTTCTACTCACTGTGTGGCCCCTTCCTTTGCTGGCTTGGTTTGGAACCGTGACAACATTCCAGAGTCCCTACGCACCTTAATCCTCCAATGAAGCCACCATGTCAAATTGGCGGGCCACTTTGGGTTTTTAAAGACTTTACACTTAGGGCAGAGGCAATTCTGGTGGCTGAAAAGAGATGTGGACAGTTATGTGAAAAGCTGCACCATCTGTGCCACTATGAAAAAACGACCAGGAAAACCCCACAGACTGCTGCAACTGCTGCAGTGGAGTTGCCAAAGAGCGGGGGGAATACGGTGATCTGGATGGTGATTGACTTATTCTCCAAGGAGGCTCACTTCATACCCTGCAGCGGACTACCCTCAGCCCACCAGTTAGCCAAACTGTTCCTGAAACATATCTACCGCCTGCATGGAGTACCACGAAGAATCATCTCAGAGGGTTCCTGTCAGATCCCTAAAAGTGATACTGCCATTCAATTGGAAGAAGGTGGAGACTTGGATTCGATTTACTAGCATTGCCTGTGTCAACAGATATTTTACAACCTATATCCTGGCGCCAAAGAGCCCTGAGATCCTCTTTACCTGGAGGAATTTTTATGATAGCCATGTGGGTTGTTTCACTTTAAAGGATAACAGTGTGAATGCATGGTTGTTCGGGTTCTCAGGGAAACTAGTAAAGAAAGCATCTTCACACTTGTGTATTGGTTAAAATCTGCATTCTGACTTAAAGGGAGGGGTCTCTACTGCTTTAATCCTACTTGTCTTGCCTAAGGGTATTCGGATCTTGCTTTAACTGGGTTGCTATCACTTCTGCTTAATAAAAGGTCTCTTTTGAACAACCACGTTTCAAGAGTTTTTACTTTCTTAAGTTGGAAGGAGAGGCAATCCTCACAGATCCAGTTCATGGCTAAGTTCTGGAGTCCATTGGGTCATCCCAGGGCCTTAGCTCGGCCTTTCATCCGAGCACCAATGGGTGGGGAGCAGAGAGACTGAACACCATGGTAGAACAGTACCTGAGGTGTTATGTGAACTATCAGCAGTCCAATTGGGCGGACATCTTGCCTTTCGCCGAGGTCAAGTACAATAATGCTGTTCACAGTAGCACGGGGCTAACTCCATTCAAAATAGTGAGCAGCATGGACTTCGTCCCACTGCCAGAATACCCAAGGGATCCCCACTCCTCAATTAGCTTGATAGACTGGCTGTCAACGCTAAAAGCAACATGGGAAAACATCAAGAAGGCGGTAGCTAAAGCAGCGGAGACAAACACCGAGCCCCACAACAACCATTCCAGTTGAGGGGAAAAGTCTACCTTTCCACAAAATACTTGAGGTTAAAACTCCCCAGTAAGAAGCTGGGACCCAAGTTCATGGGGCCATTCCCCATAGTGAAGATCATCAACCTGGTCACGGTGCAATTAAAATTGCCCCGACTGCTAGGAAAGATACACCTGGTATTCCATAGCAGCCTCTTAAAACCTGTGGTCGGGTCAACCCTGAGACCACTACCCCGTGAGCCCCCGGACCCAGTGGTCATAGGGGAGCAAACTCATTATGAGGTGCAACAAATCTTCGACTCGAGGTGGCACAGGAGATAGCTCCAATACCTAATCAAGTGGAAGGGCTACCCCTTATCAGAGGCATCTTGGGTAAAGAGTAGAAGCATCCAGGCTGACCACCTCATAGCTAAATTCCACGCAGACAACCCAAACAAGCCGGGGGGGGGAATTGCAACCCTAAAATCTATACCTGTACTCAAACTGTTTTTGCTTTGCACAGGTCGCCTTCAGGAAGTGAGGGGATCTGAATGTCAACTTGCAAAGCATCCCTGACCTGCTCTCGAGTTGCCACAGGCAAGGGGGATGGGAAAGCGAACTTTGCAGCTGCATCAAGGAGCTGGCATCTCAGTCAAAACAAGGCACATTCCAACCGATATGCTGAGGTCGTCTCCATGGGAACCCACAGTGGCCGGAGGGGAGTGACTTTTACAACCCACAAAATTGCTTCGTTGGGGAATGTGACTGATGACACATATGGGGGGGAGGGGGAAACAGGGTCAGAGGCAAAGCGCAAATTAACTAAGGTCAGAGTTGCCTCCACCTGGTCCATGCCAGCATAAAGCTCCTAATAAATAACTGGGTTTCTTTTGAAGCTTGGCTTGAGGCTCATGATTTAATTAGGGCATCTGTCAGAACCCTGACACACTGACCATAAGAACCTAGAGGTGCTAAAAACCCCATGAAGGCTTTCCCCAAAGCAAGTCCACTGGGCACAGTACTTTAAACGGTTCAACTTCAAGCTGAAGTACATCCCTGGGGGGAAAAACATCCTGGCAGATGCCCTATAGTACAAACCACAATACGACAGCAAACGTGAAGAAGACCACGCCATGATTGCCCTTCCCCAACCTGCCTCGCAAGCCACAGCCCATGGGCAGGCCAGATGACAGGGAGCTACAAGTGGGGGTGGGGTGACCCAAAGACTGAGGGACTAACTGCCAGACAACACATGGTACAACGATAACAAGCAGGCACTGACCCTAAGAGATGGACTAGCCTGGAAAGGCTTGAAGTTGTATATTCCCACAAACCTGCGACTCCAAATTCTTCAGCAGAGTCATGACTCTAAGCAGGTGGGCACTATGGATAGTTAAAAACCCTGCACTTGGCAAGGAGGCAGTTTTGGTGGCCAAAAATGAAAAGGGACATTGTGCAGAAATGGACAGACTAACGCTAAAAATAAAAGATAAAGGAGATACAGAATACTATGCTACATGGAATAGATTCTATCAATGGTTGGAAACACGAGGTAGAAGTTGGAATGCAAAAGAATCAGGTTAGGTGGGCATGGAAAGAGATACTATGTATGTATTAGGATGTAGGTATTAGAATGATAGATAAGTTGACATTCTAGAATATGATGGTCAGAAATAACTGTACAACACTAGCACTGTTTAAAATAGGATATATGTTATTTTGTTTTTACCTTTGTTTCATGGCAAGTGGAATGCCAGGACAATTACACTGTATTCAATATATTTATATGTAAACAATAAAAATATATTAAAAAAAGAAAAGAAAAGGGACATTGAGAACTATTTCAAGAGCTGTGCCACTTGCGCGGCCATGAAGAAAAGGCCAGGTAAACCCCCAGGGCTACTGCAGCAGGTGGCAGACCCCTCCAGGCCCAGGGAGGAGATTGCCATGGACTTCATTGTGGAGCTCCCCAAAAGCGGGGTATATACGGTCATTTGGAAGAAAACTTGCAAGAAGCAACAAAAACTCATAAAGTGCAAGCTGACAAGTGCCGCAGCCCCCAACAGCTGTTCTGGGTTGGAAGCAAAGTTTACCTCTTGACCAAATATCTAAAGCTAAAACTTCCATGCAAAAAGCTAGGACCTAAGTTTATAGTGCCTTTCCCTATAGTGAAAGTAATTAACCCTGTTATGGTACAGCTTAGCCTCCCTTGCCTGCTAGGGAAAGTGCATCCGGTCTTTCACAGCAGCTTGTTAAAGCCAGTGGTAGACTCCCTGACCGACTAGGTGGTTCCGCCCCAGGTGCCTGATGGATCCTGATAGGTTCCAGATGGAGCTTGGGCCATTTCCTGAGACTCTGGCTCATGGCTCGGCTGAAGACTTGGTGGCCGCCTGGGATAGTGCAGCCACTGGGGCTTTGGACCGCGTCGTGCCTTTGCGGCCTCTGACCCGGCACCGAACTCACCTAGCTCCTTGGTTCTCCAAGGAGCTGAGGGAGATGAAGCGCTGGAAAAGAAGCCTGGAGAGCGGTTGGAGGACCAGCCGTTCCGAATCTGACCGAACACTGGTGAGGTCTCATATTAAGACCTACCTAGTGGCAATAAAAGCGGCAAAATCTAGCTATTTTTCCACTCTTATCGCGTCATCAGATAACCACCCAGCCGCCCTGTTTAGGGTGACCCGCTTCCTCCTCCATATGGGAGTGCGGGATGATCCCTTGCAGGGTCGAGCTGAGGATTTTGTGCAGTATCTGTATGATAAAATCGCTCAGATTCAGGAAGGCTTGGCCTCTGACTGGGTAAGTCCGGACGGGATGACTGAGTCAGGTCCTGAGAGTTTTATCTGGGAGGAGTTTGATCCTGTGGCTCCCAAGGACGTGGACAGGATTCTGGGACGGCTGAATGTGACATGTTTATTGGACCCGTGTCCCTCCTGGTTGGTGCTGGCTTCCCGGGAGGCTACACGAGGCTGGCTCCAGAGGATTATTAACGCTTCTTTGAGTATCAGAAGAGAAGATTATACAATATTTAGAAAAGTCTAATTTACCAAAAATACCAGAAGAATATAAAGAGGCTCTAGAAGGAAGAATAAGTGCTAGAAAGCATCAAAAGACAGAAGAATGGCAAAACACCAGGTCCAGATGGATTACCAGCAGAATTGTATAAAACTTTCCAGGATGTGCTTAGTAATATGATGCTGGAAGTGTTTAATGACCTTTTAGTAAATGCAAAAATACCTGACTCGTGGATGGAGGCGTATATTATTCTTATACCGAAGGAGGATGCAGATTTACAACAAACTAAAGACTATAGACAGATCTCTTTGCTAAATGCGGATTATAAAATATTTGCATCAATAATGGCGAATAGACTGAAGAGGTTGTTAAATGATTTTGTACATGTAGATCAAAATGGCTTTCTACCAAAAAGACAAATTAGAGATATGAGAATGATTCTGAATATTTTAGAATACTATGAAGCACACCCAGAAAAAGAAATGGCATTGATGTTTTTAGATGCGCAAAAAGCTTTTGATAATGTGAATTGGAAATTTATGACAAAACAATTACAGATTATGGAATTTGGGGGGAGATTTATAAAGATGATTGAGACAATCTATAACAAGCAATTTGCAAAAATAATAATAAATGGAGATGACGGAGAAAGTAAATATTATGAAAGGAACAAGGCAAGGATGTTCTCTATCACCATTGTTATTTGTGCTGACGTTAGAGGTGTTAAATAGAAATATAAGACAAAATGAGGAGATAAAAGGGACACAAATTAAAAAAGAAGAGTATAAATTACAAGCATTTGTTGATGATTTACTGTTTATTCTAGAGGAGCCGTTAGAAGTAGGACCCAAACTGATAGAACAAATAGAGGAATATGGAGAAGTGGCAGGATTGAAAATTAATAAAGATAAAACAAAGATATTGGTGAAAAATATCACAGAGAAACAGAAAAGAGAATAAATGGAGAAATTAGACATTCAGGTTAGTAAAAAAGATATTTGGGAATACAATTAACAGCAAAATGTGCAACAAAGAAGATAATTATTATAAATTGAAAAGCCAAATCAAAACAGATTTGGGAAAATGGGGAAAATTATAACTTTCATTAATGGGAAGAATAGCAGTCATTGACAATTAAAGGGAAAGAAGAGTCGGAGTATTATAACATATGGGGGAAATTTTATCAATGGATAGAAAATGAGTATAGACAATAAACATGGTAAAGATAACAACTTTGGGATGATTAAGTTGTAGTATATTAAAATTAAATGAAAAAGGAAAGACAAATGTATGTATTAAGAAATGATGATAAATTATGAAGATGTATTATGTATTTTATTTTGTGCCTGTTCACCGCCCTGAGTCCTTTGGGAGTAGGGCGGTATATAAATTTAATAAAAACAAAACAAGATGAGGGCACAAAAATGTTATACCCAGATGATACATGGATTGATTAATAATGTACAGGAATGTAAGAAAATTATAAAGTAAAAAAGAAATTTGAAATGATGATGTATGTGAATAGAAATCGGGGCTGCTCGAATACAATCTCAGATTGAATTGAAAAAGGAAACAACAAGGGAGAGGAAAAGGGGAGAGGAGTAGAGAAGGGGAAGGAGAAGAGTTGGGAGGTGAGAAGAGAAGGGAAAAGGAGGGGAAGAGGAGGAGAGAGGGTAAGAAAGGGAGAAAGGAGAGAGGGGAAAGAGGAGAGGAAGTAGAAAAGGGAAGGAGAGGAGGAATGAGGAAAGTAGAAAGAGACAGAAGAGGAGAGAGAAGGGAAGAAGAAAAGGAAAGGTTGTATTAAAATAAAGGAAGGAGATGGTAGAAGAGCAGACTCGAACAACTAATTAGCAAATGGAAGTTAAAGAATAAGATAAATGAATAATGATTAATGATGGACAAAAGACTGGACATTTGAATATGCTGATAAAAAATAAAAATAAAAATCTTCTATTACATCAGGAATCTGGGGTTCGCCTGGAGGCCTGTCTGAACAAGCCCCTGCTGGTTCTGGCAGCTGGCCTTTATGGGTAGGCTGCACTTTGGGAGGAGGGGCAGGGGGTAATGGGCCAACCCCTATTCTGATTTTTCGGTATCCATCTTCCCATTTGATGGTGGGGGTCCATTTGTCTAGCCAAGCCAGGCCCAGTATGACAGATTCTGACATTTTTGGGGTTACTATAAATTGTATAAGTTCATGATGTTTCCCGATTTCTAATCTAACCAGTTCTGTAATATGGGTGGCGGGGACCCCCCAATTAACATTCCATCCACCTGGTGAAATTTAATTGGGCCTTTAAGGCTGCTGTTCTGATCCCCAATTGTTCAACAAGAGGAAGTCCAATTAGACATCTGGTGCAGCCTGTATCTATTATTGCTGGCAGTTCTCCTTGCTCCATCTCTAGCACCACCAGTTTCACTTTAATTGAAAACGGGGGGGGGGGGGGGGGATGGGTGCACGCACCATCGGGTCTTCATCTTCACTAGCCTCGTTGGGAGGGGCTTCTTTAGCCGGAGGTTCCTCGCTCTCTTCAGTGGGGAGGGGAACATCCACGGCATGTCTGGCGAATCGGCTGGTGTCTGGGGCCTTTCTTGGAGCCCTCCTGCCTAGTGCAGCTGTGGCAGGACGTTGCTGTGGAACTGGGGCAGGGGCCAGGCACTCAGAAGCTCGATGTCCCAGTTGTCCACACCGATAGCATTTAATCGCCCCTGCCGGTTGAGGGGGGTTGATTTCAGTAGGCGTTGAAAGGGGCCGTCTAGCTAACGCTCTCCGAGGCAGCTTCTCTGCTGGGGTTTTGCGGTGGGGGTGGATTTCTCTCTCTAGAGCTATGGACATGGTATAGCAGTCGTGCAGCTGCTCAGGCACCCCCCGGATCCCATAGGCTTTTCTGACTTCTTGGTCAATAGCCTCTTTAAAATAGTGTAGGAGTATGCGGCCTGGCCAATGCCCCAGGTTCCCTGTGACTCCTCTAAAAGTCCCATACAAAGTCTTTTATGGGACGATTACCTTGATTCATCACCTTTAGTGTGGCTTCATTTTCATTTATTTGGTCTGGGTCTTCAAATCTGGCCCGGAGCAGCGCAATAAACCCGTTGGTATCATTTAGTTCCGCAGCGCCCACATTGTGCAGCTGGGCTATCCATTCAGAAGCCCATCGGAAATTGACGACACCAAGTCCCGGTCTGACTCATATTGGTCTCCGTACTGATCCACATGAGCCCAGACCCTGCTGAGGAAGTAAGCCAGTTTGACAGGCATACCATCAAAGGTTGCTCTGAAGTGGGGTGGCGTTGGCCTCGCGGGTGGATGGGCCCCGGCAACGGGTGGCTGAGCTGGAACCTGTGGCGGAGCTGCTCCTGGTTGCTGGACTGCAGACGGCTGCTGGGGGAGGGGGGTCGGATGCTGAGCTGCTTGCTGGGCTGCAGAGAGGGGGGATACTCCATCCGGCTGCTGGATTAGTCCCCCCTGTGGTGCCGCAATTGTTGGGCCATATTGGGTCCATGGGGATCCCTGGAAACTTGGAGCAGACGGCGCTGGATACCACTGGCACTGGACCCACCCCTGGCCAGGATAAAATCCCCAGCCTAGCGGTATAGTCTCAGCAGGAGGTAGCACAAAGGCAGTGTTCTGTCCCCTCCCACGAGTGGCCTTGCAGAGGCTCAAATAGCCCAGCAGTAACAAACGCAGGCTAGACAGGCTGAAGCTGGCCCTTTAATAAATAGTTCTCTTCCAAAGAGTATATCAGTCCAATAGTTACCGGGCAATGTTCCAAAGGTCTTGGCAGACGGCCAGCAGACTAATGGAGGAATGCAGACTCTTGTCAAAAAAACTCCAAACTAACAATTATAAATCCACTGCATCCAAAACGCCAACAAATTGTTCACCACGCCTTTCCAGCCCAGTCACACCCCTTTTATACTTTGTAGGGTGTGGCCCTACATCTCCTGACCACACCTCTTGGGACGTGGCAATAGCTGTTCTCTATGTCTCCTCCTACGTCTCTCTCTTGTATCCAATAGGGGCTCCCCCTCATCGTTCCCGGCCTCTGTTTCCTCCTCAATTTGGCTGGGGTCCAGAGGCACGTCAGCAACTGTCAGTTCTTGCTGACTCACCAGTGAAGACGGCCCCTCTGGCACATAGCTCGTGACAGCTTCCTCCTCCTCCATATCATCCTCCGACTCAGCATGCGAAGATAAATCAGCCTCTGGGGCCGGAGTCACAACAGGCAGGCTGGCGAGGGACCCCAAAAGGGGGTTTTTGCATTCCGTATGCTGGCTGCGTTTGATGTCTCCCAGCTGCAGGATGGCCATGCTGCGCTGATCCGCTTGTTTCACCCCTGGACGGGTAGAAAGGTGTCTGCACCCCACTAATCCCCCCCCCCAGGTCCCGGATTGGGGAAGTTGAATGTAGGTTGTGCTAATCTCCATCTCACCTCAAGAGGTTGGGAGGGGGGTGCGTAACTTTCCACTTCCATCTGTTTGAAATGCTCCGGCAGCCCAGTTAAGGATTGGCTTCGCACTGCGTAAAACAGGTCGCAGTCCTGGGAGTCTTCGGATCCCATAGCTGTCCCCATCCTCCACTCTGGCTCATGGGGCGACTTCATTGGGCTGGGAGCACCACTATATCCAGGCGGTCTACCCTCTGGTCCCCCTCCTGGAGCTGGGTCAGACTGGCAACTGTTCCAGGAATCTGACGCCTTGGGCCGAGCCCCCAGTCTTCGGGCTTCCTCTGCAGGCTCAACGGCTTGCACCATTTCTTCAGAAGCAGAAAGCAAGGTGTCGGTAAATCTTTGAGCATCTGTCCCCACAGCCCCCTCTATGATTTCTCCTTTCTCCTCCATCTTCACTGAGTCTTCGCACCACCCGAGGTTTAGGTAGATGCTGGGGCTCAGCACCCGACAGCCCCCTTTCGGGGTGCCGTTAGGCTTTAAGATGGATTCGGGTTAATGTCAGCGTTCCAGAAAACCCCAACTCCGAGTAAAGACGTGGAAGCAAGCATTTTTCAAAGTTCTCTTTACTAGAATAGGTAAACTGGCACATCTGGGAAAACCCGAATCTGAAAGGTCCTGGTTTTCCTTTAGTAAATCAAAACCCCCAAAACCATCCCCACACTCCTCAGTCGATCACATGCTCCAATCAACGTCCGTCCCATCTCGACTCAGCACCCCGACCACTCCTCCAGATGCCGGATCGCCCTGAACTTGACTGACAGGAAGAATGCTATTATGTCTCCAAACAACCCCTCTACTAAATCCCCCCTACTTTCCCACACGAGAAGGTGGCAGCATGGAAGCTTCCGGCCTAATATGGCTTCCAAAGCTGACACCTTGGGTCCCACTACCAAATTTATCAACGGCTCTCCATCCCTGACACCCCTAATATTGACTTTCGTCTTCCTCCATCATATTATACTTGCACATCCCTTCTTTGGACAGGACAACCTTTCTTAAAGCTCTTGGGCTGGCCACACCCAAAGCATCTTCTGACTCTTTCTTCCTGTCCCATACCTACTACATTCCCTCTTCCCCGAGAATCTCGATTCCAATCTCCTCTATTCCACTCCCCCCTTCCTCTACCCAATTCCCTTGGAATGGGTCTAGGATTTGGAGGTGTTTGTTGCTTTACTACTTCCTTTACTGTAGCTACCATCATTCTTCCTTTCCGCTGCTCTGTGTAGCATGCTGCTTGAACGCAGACTCACACACATGCTTGAGCTGAAGTCACTCTCCTCCCCTTCTGAGGGAGGAAGAAATGAGCTGGCCTCGAAACTGCATGGAGAAGTTTCAGGAGAGCTGAATGGACTTTGCTAAGAAGAGGAGATGACTACTGACACTTTTATAGGTTTTGTTTTACTTGTTTGTTTTTATTATAGTTTTAGTTTTTCTAAAACTCCTCTTGGCTCGTCTGGTTTGTCTGGTGCATTTGCAAGCGAATAAGGGTTACAGTCTTTAGAACCCATCTCAACAATAGTCATATAAATTTTGGCAGGCAAAATATTCATTAGTTCCTAACGGGGCCAATTAACTTTTTCATCCTCCCACCAGATGAAACAGCAAAGATTTACCATGTCGTCTCTAGTCAGATTTAGTTCAGTTATTAACTTGTGATTCTAACAATTTTCCTAGTGGACTCTGGGGTTCAATTTTTAATTTGGGGTCTTTACGAATTTTCTTAACACATTTCCCCTGGGATCCCTTTGAATTGCCCATGTTGGTTACCAGTCCCGAGTTATCCTTACCAACTTGTTCTACAGCACTCTGTCCACAATCCTATTGACTGCTAGGGACGTCTCATTCACACACAAGTCTCAGATTCACTCTGTCCTAACCAACCTCCAACCGCCTAGGCCCTAGGTGTATTTTTATTTCACAAGAATTACTCACCTAGGTTCTTGCACGAAGTCTGTTTCCGGCAATTCCTTCCCGATCCTCTTCCCCTTCTGTTCTCACCGACCTCTATTTTAATCCGCACCCCCGAACCGCAGACACGATCGTGGACCGTTGAAATCAACGGGGCATGCCGTCCTCAACCGACTCAGCTGTCCAGGTGCCACGGAACAGAGGCCTCGAGCCCCACGTCTGGGTGCCAATTTGTTGGAAATGATTCCACACAAAAAACTTGGATCGGTAAGAAGTTTATTTACCCAAAACAAAAAACAAAAAAGCAGTTTGCAAAGTGCGGTGGGGTCTCGGCTGGAAGCTTCAACAGGAAATTCTAATCCAAAAGCCACACCCCTGAATTCAAAAGCAAGACATTTTATACACCCTATCGCGACGTCCCATTCCCTCCCCTTCAGCCCCATTGGATAGGTCCTCCGGGGTTACAACTAATCCGAGGCGCCTATTAAGAATACATTAACCCCCTTCCCGCCCTCCTTTGCTTTACGTGCTATTATCATCCAAATTTCCTAGCCATGTGGTGTTTTCCCATGACTACTTCCTAACGGTTGGTAATACAAAGGATTTTATTTTTGAGTTTCATTGTTTCCTACAGGAGCACGTTCGTCATTTCACTTACGGAAACAACCGAAGAAACAACGGATACAGGGGGCGGGGCGGGGGACACCCAGCGTCTGATACTACCAACGTCGCATAAAAGCGAGCGGTGTCAGCTCAACGGAAATCTCCGATGTTTTCCGAAGGCAAATCAGAATCGGACGCAGTGTGCGCAGGCTTTACCTTTCACAGCAAGGGATTTCCGGCATTTAACGGAAACGGCCGATGCCCCTCCAAAAAGAGGCTCTCAGAATCTGGAGGGGAGGTAGGCGGGGCTTACGCCTAAGAAAGAGGAAGAAGAATTAAAAAAAATTATAGGGGAGGAGTTTGGTCGGAAGGAGCCGACGTTAAGCGAAGGCGGTGGCGTGCCAGTTTCCCGGATGTAATCGGACGGCGGTAGTGTTGGAAGCAGTGGCTGGCGGGAGTGGGAGGCGGCAGCGGCGGCCGAGCCAAGGCGGACCGCGGGGGCGGCGGGGAAGTCGTCGTCTCTCCTCAGTGTGCTTGTTGTGCAGCACTGCCTGTCCTTGCGAGTGCGGAGAGGAGATGGGCCCTTGAGCGTCGCTTCCTCTCACAGCTGAGCTGCCTGAGCCCCCTCCCTCCCTTCCCCCTCCTCCCTCGGCGGCGTCCGTGGCCCAGCCGCGCCCTCCTGGTCCCCTCAGTCTCTCACACACAGGCCGGGCATTGATGGTAATGTATGCGAGGAAACAACAAAGACTCAATGATGGGTAAATACCCCTTTCGCGTCCCGCCCTCCCCGACTGCGCCTCTGTCGCTGTCCCCCACGGTCCCTCCATGCCAATCGCCAGTAACGGTCGCTCGCTAACGCTATCCGTATTTCTATCCGTCTCTTTCTCTTCCAGCTGTCACGACCGCAAGGGGGACTCGCAGCCCTACCAGGTACTGACTTCTTCGCCTGCCGCAGTCCCCACACTGAGCGGCCCGGCGGCGGCAACAACTAGAGTGTGGGAGGGCGAGTTAAACTAATCAGGCGCAGGCTTCCGCCGACGCTGCAGGCCGCACACGAACCGACCCTTAGTCCCGCGCGCGGCCGCCTGGGAGAGGAGGAAGAGGGGGCGGTTGCGGTTGGTTTCCTTCGCCGAGCGCGGGGCCCCTGAGTGAGACGGCGGTAGGGGCCTTGCGGGGCAGGGAAACGGGGCCTAGGTCCTATGGTGGACGGGAGGACGGCATTGTTCCTTTTTCTCCGGAAGAAAGCGGTGGGATAGCGGTGTAAGGCAGCTGTTTATAGGAACTCTTTCCTAAATAAAGGACCTTGACCCCCTGACCCGTAGGGGAATTCTAGTTCTTCAGTCCTCCTATTCATAAAGACCTTGTAAATTAGGAGTGGTGCAGGTACTGGGATGTTGGAGACTCCTCGGAGAGTGCCACAACTTTAGTTTGTAGTTGGCTTTTCTTCAGACATTTTTACTCCACCCACTACCAGAGAATGAGATAAAAATAATTACTTGACTCTTAAGGTACTATCAGGTATCCAGCAGAGCTTAATATCATTGGACAACAAAAATTTTACTTCCTGAATGCTTTTGGATGTATCTTACAGATTTTTGGCTGCTAATTACGAAAGTAGCCTGTAATTTAACCTATCATGTACCATTTTATAGAAATATTCTGTTTTGGCAGTGTACACTCTTCAGTACCTGTTAGTCTTGCTGCACACATGAAACCTATGAAAACATGGAACTCTTGTTGAAGCACATCCAGTACACCAAGTACAACTGGAATAACTGAAGATCTGAAAGTAGTGGTTCTGCTGCTTGGAATGCAGCTCTGATATACCAAGTACTGTTGTTACATGTGCAATTGTCACAGCTGTGCAAGAGTCACGTTATATTAAAAAGAAATGGCCACTTAATTTTGTTCCAGGGACTGAAAAATGTGGCACAATGAACCACTTATTGACCTAACAAAAATATTGTTGCCTCCACATAAAACGAGAACTGATGAAAAATTTTGTGAAAGCAATGAACAAAGAAGGTGAAGATTTTCATTATTGCATAGAATCATATGGCTGGAAGGTATTTTGGAAGTTCTCTAGTCCAACCCCCTGCCCAAAGCAGGAGTCCTCATACCATCCTGGACAAATGATTGTCCAGTCTCTTCTTGAAAACCTCCAGTGATGGAGCACCCACAACTTCTGCAGGCAAGCTGTTCTATTGATTAATTGCTCTCACTGTCAGGAAATTCCTCCTTAGTTCCAAGTTGGATCTCTGATGAGCCATTGTTTGTTGTCCTGCCCTCAGGTGCTATGGAGAATAAATTAACCCCCTCTTCCATGTGTCAGCACTTTTAAGTATTGAAAGACTGCTATCATGTCTACCCTAAGGTTTCTCTTTGTTAGGCTAAACATACCGGTATCTAGTTCCCTTAGCTGTTCATGTTATGGTTTAGCCTCCAGACCCCTTTTCTTTGTTGCTCTTCTCTGCACTCCTCCTAGGGCCTCAGCATCTTTTTTGCATTGTGGTGACCAGAACTAGATGCAGTATGAAAAGTGTGGGCTCACTAGTGCAATATAGAACAGTAGTATCACTTCCTGCAATCTTGATGCTATCCCTCGGTTGATGTAGCCTCGGACTGCATAGGCTCTTTTACCAGCTGCAGCACACTGCTGACTCATATTTAAATGGTGATCCATCAGGACACCTAGATCCCTTTCACAGTTGCTACTGTTGAGCCAGGTACTGCCTGTTCTATACCTGTTCATTTGCTTTTTACTGCCTAAGTGCAGAATCTTCTCACCACTGAACTATCTTCTTGTATAGGGCCCAATGCTTTGAGACAAGTTTCCAAGAATAACTGATGCCAAGATTAAGGAAGGCATTTTTGTTGGTCCACAGATCAGATAACATCATCAATGACAAAGGGTTCAAAGATCCATTAGTGGGGCCAGAGAAAATCCCCTGGAAAACATTCAACGATGTAATTGTTAATTTTCTTGACAGCTACAGAGTACCAAACTAGATTCACTTGGTTGAGAAACTTCTTATAGCATGCAAGACCATGAAGTGCAACATGTCACTGAATATTCATTTTCTGCATTCACACTTGGACTTCTTTCCTGAAAAACTAGGTGCAGTCAGTGATGAATATGGTGAAAGGTTTCACCAGGACATTGCCACAATAGAAAAACAATATCTGGGCAACTGGAATCCATCCATGCTGGCTGACTATTATTGGACACTGTGGCAAGATGCATCAGACACAGAGTACAAATGAAAATTGGTAGCAACACACTTTAGCTCTGTTGAACTCATGCAGCATGTTGGAAACATGATTAAATACATTATAGTTATTAAAAGTTAATTCCATATTTCTCAATATTCCTACATGATACAGTTATCCTGAAATTATATTTGTGTTCAGTTTGAAGGGGTCCGTCACCAAAAGTTTTTCAGGAAGCAAAACTTTTGAAAAAAATTGACCAGTGTATTTGGAGGCTGTACTGGATGACAGCCTGCCTTGTGTAAATATCCACTAGGCAAAAGGTGTATATTGCAAAATAATTCAGATGAAGAGTTGCTAACCATAGCTGGCTGCTCTGTTTTTTTCAGTACAGCACAAAGTGGTTTTGCTATGAAAGTACAGGTGCAGCAGTTGCTATGTACCTACACTATCTCACTTTCATAATCTTTGAGAATTTATTGAATCTAGTTTCTCTGAAAATGTTTTTGTAAACTACATAACTGCTGTCTTCAGAAATGAGATCTTACTAAAATTAAGTAAAAAATACTTAAAATTAAGTATTTTTGTACTTTGGGTAAACTATATAAGCTTTTGTTAGAGACAAGTTACCACCATGAAATGCCTCTTATAACAGTATCATTTACAATATTTATATATCTATTAACAGTTACATCTGTGTTTCAAAAGTTTGCTTTCTTAAGCAGAAGTATGAACATATACTCCAAATACATTACTCTCTGTAAAAGACTACACACTCTTTTGATTAAGAATCGAAATCTTAAATGCATTATTTTTAATAGATCCCATCAATCAGTGATAGAACTCATTAACAGAAAATAATAAACATCCAGAATCAATTGCTAGGAAATTTTTAAAGCAATCAAGTATTAGGTTACATTCTGGATAACTTGTTAAGTAGATCTACAGATAGTTTTGGATAGCTGCAAGGCAAACGTTGAACTGTTTTGAATTGAGTTGTCTGAAAAATAGCTTGTGATACACTATGGAGATTATGTCCAAAAATAAGAATAACCTAGAATAACCTAGAATATGCCTAAGTATATACTTTAAATGTCAGATAATAGATTAAAAGTCTGGATGATAATAGCATCCATTGTAAATTCTAGGTATAATACCACAATTTAAATCTATTCTTGTAATTTCTTACAGGCACTTAAGTACACATCAAAGAGTCACCCCAGTGGTGGTGATCACCGGCATGACAAGATGCGGGACGCCACAGACCCTTCACCACCAAATAAAATGTTGCGGCGATCCGATAGTCCTGAAAATAAATACAGTGACGGTACTGGACACAATAAAGCTAAAACCATTCATGGCCACAGAGTTAGAGAAAGGGATGGTGGTGAGTTTCCTTTAACCTTTATTTAAATATTAAAATAATAGTTGAATCAATTTGCCTCACCATTATTTCAGGTTGGCAGAGCACTACGTAAAATACATATACACTACATAAAAAAGAAATAGGTTTTAAATACCTTTTTTAATGGTACTTTTATTTTCATCTTTATCCAAAGTAGATAATTGTCTTTTTACATATAAGAAATGTATGGTCTGGCAAGCTGAGGTGTTTTCTTTGAAATCTCCATATTTTGTGTATGTTTAATGTTCTTGTGTTACTACTTTAATTCCTTTGACAATTAGCTAAATTCAGCAGCAAGGTATATTAGCACATTACAGCTAATACCGTGTTTCTCCGAAAACACGACCCACACCAATAATAAGCCCAACCCTAATTTTTTTTGGGTGGGCCTAATATTACCCCTACCCCAAAAATAAGCTCAGGGGATGGCCGTGGCCAGCACGGGGGAGGGGGGCAACTGTCAGGCTGCAGCTGCAAGCCCACTGGCCCCTTGGGGCAGCGCAAATACCATTTTTGCCCCTTTCTAGGCGCAGTGCTTCTGCTTGTTGGGCCGCTTCCCTGAAGCCGGCAGCTCCGCAGCCAGCTGCTTTGCTTTTTCCCTCTTTGGGAGGCTCGCGGGAGGCTTTTTGGCAAATGGGAGGAAAACGGGGAGGGGGAATTTTCCTGCCTGTCATCCATTCCTCAAGCTCAGCACAGACTGAGGGAAGGATGGTAGGCAGGAAAATCCCCCTCCCCATTTTCCTCCCGTTCGCCAAAAAGCCTCCATTCCAAATGCTGAAGGTTCGGAATGGAGGTGACGGTGCATCCAGCTCACCGAGTCTGGCCTGCTGCACCTCAAAAAAAGTAAGACCGCCTCAAAAATAAGCCCAAGTGCTTATTTTCAAGTCTTAAAAAAAAATAAGACTCGGTCTTATTTTCTGAGAAACATGGTACTAGTCAATACTTAAAAAACACTGGTTATCTGAAAAGCTTTTTACAAATGGAAGAGAATTCAGGAAACATGCTCATCATTATTTTGGAGACACTTAAAAGTGCCTGATGTTCTGATATTTTCTACTATGAAAGGCTAGTGAGCTGCTGCTTGCTTTATGTGTGCAGGTATGCTGCCTGAGAAAAACATGGTACATCCATAACATAGGATAGTATGGGCTCTTATCCTTATTGGTTCAGGCCTGCTGCTTTAACTGTTTGGAAGTAAATGAGAAGTTCACAGAGCCTTTTTAATCATTATGCTTGGTTTAGTCAAGTGTGTAGATACATAGCAGCATACTGTGCTGTATGCAGTAATCTGGCTAGGGTTTTTGTTCTTACTAGTAATCTTTTGGGTCATAACTGATAAAATCAGATTTTCTTCAGTTCTTCAGTAGAACTTTTAATTGCTATTTTTTAAACTTTACTTGTTGCTTCATCTTGCCGAAGACCAGGTCGCCGCACTTATAGTCTCACGGCCGGCCAGAGTGGGACATGGCACGGGCGGAGAGGGCAATGCAGCCCCCGCCGAGGCCGCCCTGGCTGAGTGATCGCAGTGCCTACGCAGCTACAGGTGCACCGTGGCTGCCTTTCCCGCCTTTCCCTCTGTGCGCTGCGCTTAGAAGGGGCTGCCGCCATTGCTCTCCCTCCCCACCTGGCTGCACAGTGTGCACACGTCCACCTGCCCTCCTGAAGCAACCCCGCTGCCTTTCGCTTTCATTTTGCGGCGGGAGAAGGAAGAAAGTGAATGGCGGTGGCACGACACATGCAAGACACTCCCGTTCTTAAACGCACACTCTTGCCTGCTGCGGCTGATGAAAGCAAATGGTACCACGGCGGTGTTCCGGGAGGGCAGGCTTGCTGCAGATGTCCCGGGGCTGCTACACATGCACATGTGCATGTGCTGTGGCGCTGCCACTCGCTTTCTTCTTTCTCCCACAGCGAAATGAAAGTGAACGGCGGCAGGGTTGCTTTGGGAGGGCAGGTGGACGTGTGCAGCCAGGTGGGGAG
This sequence comes from Arizona elegans, assembly GCA_022577455.1. Classification (NCBI taxonomy): domain Eukaryota; kingdom Metazoa; phylum Chordata; class Lepidosauria; order Squamata; family Colubridae; genus Arizona; species Arizona elegans. The sequence goes on along the minus strand of JAKOOJ010000010.1, from coordinate 5,090,539 downwards.
GGAGAGCGGCGGCAGCGGCCCCTTCCAAGCGCAGCACATGGAGGTGAAGGCGGGCAAGGCGTCCATGGCGCGCCTGTTGCTGCAGAGGCACTGCGATCACTCAGCCAGTGGTCAAGGAGAGCAGGGAGGTGGGTGGGTGGGAAGCCAGTGGGCTGCTTCGGAGCCCCAAGCCCTGCGAAGCCAGCATGGGAGGCGCATGGGCCCGGGTGGAAGGCGGCCTTTTCTGCAGCATCCCCCTCCCCACTTTGGATCGCCCTGCGTGGGGGGGGGGCTCTGCATTTGCAGAAACAGGGTGGGCGTGTGTGCAGCAGCCCAGGGATGTCTGCTTGCCCTCCCGGAGCACCGCCGCCGCCCCTCTCAGCCCCAGCTCAGCTTTTGCGTTTCCACCAAGGGCCACCTGCCCGCCCACTGGCCGGGCCAGATGCTGACCTCTGAAGGCAAGTGGGCGTGGGGGACCGCCGGGAAGGCAGCGTGGAAGGCAGGCAAGCATGGTAGGGCTGCTGGGAAGGGAGTAGGCTGCTAGCTGCCTTCCCCGCAGCCCTGCCATGCTTGCCTGCCTTCCACATGGCCTTCCGCTTGCCTGCCTTCGCAAGCTGGCCACGGGGATGCCGGGAAGCATGGCGAGCCGGTTCGGGGGCGTGGCCAGCCAGCAGTCGCTACCGGTTCGGCAAACCAGCCCCAATATCCGCTACCGATTTGCCCGAATCGGTAGCATTTCATCCCTGCTAATATATCTTTCATCCCCAGAAAAAAAGGCAAGGCTTACTCAAGTGATAATGTAGTGTAACAGAATGAATGAATGTTGGAACTTGAAAATCTTGGTATCAAATCCTACACTCAGCCCTGAAGTAAATTTTGTCATCTATACCCAAACATTTAGGGCTCTAGAGAAATTAAGAGTGGGGTTATATTGTCACATGCTATAAAGTCGTTCTTATAAATTGGATGAATTAAACCAGAGTTTTTAGTGCTATAGATTAAAACAGTCTTACACATTGCCTTGTTGGCATAATTATTTGCGCTTTACAAATTCATAAATATTTCCACGAAGCCTTTGTTTATATAAATACATTTTTGTTGTAATTTAATTGTAGGAGTTCTTTTACAATTGGGTTTGATGAGTATATTCTACATGTATTCAGGCAAGGGATATTTCAGATTATTTGTATTGGAAATAATTTGCAAATATTAATCTGATTTAAAATATATATATTGTTTGTTTTTCATTAAACTTTATTATAGTATAAAATACAAAGAAAGATCATAAGGGAATAGGGGGTGGGGTTCCACATTTTCTCTTTTCTGTTTCTCTTTTGAGAAAGGAAGAAAAACAGCAACCTCCCAACTTTTTTCAGTGCAGTAGAACAGCGTCCCCAACTTTTGATCAGGGTCATTTGGGTAGTTTCTTTTTTAAAAAAACACCAAGTTTTATTGGTTTTTTTTTCTTTTCTCCTCTCCCACCTTCACCAACATCTATCTATTTTTTTTTTTTGAACAGAGTGTTGGTCGTTTCTTATTTTATACAATTAGTCAAATTCAAATACATTTTACTCAATTACTATTTTTGTCAATATCGTCTTCCCCCCTTTCCTTTTTTTTGAATATACCTCAGTATTTCTATAGTTGCATACATAAACACCTTCATTTATCCCTAAATTCTAACTTTACTATTTGTACATATTTGTCCTCTTTTATTCTTAAACAATTCATTCTTTTTCTTAATATATTTATATCTGTTTGTTCAGAGCTGCTTTTCTTCTACTTCATCTTTTTTTATTGTACAGCAATCTTTCTCCTCAAACCTAGCCTCTCCCTCTTCTCCTTCCAACTTTCTTTCCCCACCTTCTGCTTTTCTCTACTTCCCCTTCCCTTCTCCTCCTCTCTTCCCCCGTCTTACCTTCTCTCCTACTCTGCTTTCACTTCCCTTCCTTCCTCCCTACTCTTCCATCCTTCTCTCTCCTTCCTCCTCCCTTCCAATTCCTTCATCTCTCTCTATTGCTGTATTCATTTTCAATTTAATGTTTTCCATTGTGGAGAGTTCAGGCAACCCCGATCCCTTATCTTTTTAATTATTAACAATATATTTCATCTTGTTCTCTTTTTTCCTTCAAATCTTGACTCAAACAATTTTCTAATCTCATCTTTTTTACTTTTACCAATATATTTTTTCTGCTTTACTTCTTGCAAGTATAACATTTAAATCATTTTTATCATTTCAATTTCATTCAGTTTTACATTCAATTTCAATCATTAAATATATTTCTCAAAACATCTTAACAATAAATTTCCACTTATTCAAATATATATTTATAAAGCGCATCTTAATCCTTTCTCATTTTACCCAATCCAATTAGTTCTTAAAATATCTTAATTTGTCGTCTTTTCTCTTTTTAATTATGTTTCAAATATATAGTTTGAAATATTCCAAATATTACATTTCCCCCAACTGGTTTATTCATATTGTTGAAACTTATCATTCTATAAACCTCCAATATTAAGAGCCTGTAGTACAGCGGACTAAAGCACTGTTATTAACATCTGCTGCTTGCAATTACTGCAAGTTCAAATCTCACCAGGCTCAAGGTTGACTCAGCCTTCCATCCTTTCAAAGGTAGGTGAAATGAGGACTCAGATTGTGGGGGCAATAAACTGACTTTGTATAAATATACAAAAGTATGAAGGCTATTGCTTAACGCATTGTAAGCCGCCCTGAGTCTCCGGAGAAGGGCGGCATATAAATTAAAGCAAATATATATATATATATATATATATATATATATATTATTGAACATGTGACATTTATTACAGCTTTCCCTTTGTTTCTACTTTTCCTTTTTCGTATCTTTTCATTATTAATAATTTGTATCTTAAAATCGTGAAATCTTTGCTCATTATTTCCCATTATTTTCCATCCTTTTTCCCTCTTTCTTATATTTCCACTGTAAATCCCAGTGTAATCATTTTTGTTTTTAATATTTTTTCTTCTCCACCACCCTCTTTTCCTTCTTTGCCTTTTGTTTTCCCTTCTTCCTTCCTTTTGTATTTTAAAATTCTGCACTCTCCTATTCTGCCCTATATTTCCCATTGTTTCTCCTTTCTCTTTCCTTTTTTGTATCTTTTCATTGTTAATCCCAGTATGCTTATTTTGTATTTTAAAATCATAAAATCTTTTATTTTGTCCTTTATTTCTTATTATTTTCCATCTCTTTTCCATCTTTCTTTCCACTGTAAATCTCAGTGTAATCATTTAAGTTTTTTATATTTTTCCTGTTCCACCCTCTCTTCCTTCTGTTTCTTTTCTTTTTGTCCATACTTAATATTACAATTGTTTAATTTTCCATAGTCAGTCTCTTTGTCTTTGTTTTCTTCATTATCCCTCTCTCTTTCTTGTTCAGTGCATTCTAGCTCTGTCTTTGCCTCCTCAGATTTTGATTTTCCATGCAAATTTATAATCACTTCCTTTATTTCCAAACACATCGTCTTTATCAGTTCATTAAGTTCCTGTTCCATTTTATTCTTTCCGGGTTGAATTACTCCAGTTTTAAGTCGCATTGAGGTCCCTCTTTTATAATCATCAAAGTCTATCCTCTTGTAGGCAAAACATATCCTCCTTAGTTCTCGCCAGTTATCTCTTTAAAAGTTCAAGGTTTCATTTCTTCAAAGGTTTTCTCAAAGTAAACAATTCCATGTCATGCTCTTCCCTCTCTTGCAGATGTCTCTCTATAATCCACAGTTCCACTCGACTAATTAACAGCCATTTTATTTGTAATCCACATCCGTGTTTATCGAGTCATAAAAGAAAAAAGCCAGTTTTCACACCTTCTTTCACTTTTATATACCACCAATCAGTTTATAATCCAATCCAAATTGAATCCAAGTTCCACATTTACATTTACATTTGTCAGTCACTTTTAATTCTTTATTCAGGGGGTTCTATGGTGCGCTTGTCATTCTCACTTTCTCTTTCCATCCGCCATCTCCCCCCACCGCTATTTAGCCGCAATTTCCACGCCGGGGTAATTTTAGTAATAGTTTAGTAGTTAAAAATATTTAGAATTTTCTTTTTATTGTCTGTGGGTTAGCCAATCATTCACCCAACACCAGCACTCTGTCCAAATCTTCCCTCCTGCACATCGCTTGCTCCAGAGGCTCCAGCTTCATGGCGAGTCACTCTGATCGCCGCCCCCCCCCCCCGTCACCGGCTCGGAGAGAGTTTCTCGGGCTATCCAAGGGACTTGCCTGTCCCTCTTTAGACACCGAGCTGCCTCTCTCTCTTCACTGTCCCTACAGGACAGCTTCGGTCCGAAGCCCCCCCGGTGTCAGTTCGTCTGGCTGGTTTTTGCCGAGCTCGTCGGAGCCCAGCATTTTCCCAGCCAGTCACGCCGTGCTGCTTCCAGATTCCCCCCTCATTTGGGTAGTTTCTGTTGTCATGATTGAAAAAGAGTAAACACAGTTGATTGATAATAAATGGCTTCAGCCAAACACTAACCATGAGTGAAAGAAAGGTTTTCGTGTTATCATTCATATTTGAAAAATGGCTAGGAAATAATAAATTCTGCCAGGGTATGTAAACTTATGAGCACAACTGTATACACTAATACTATGAACATTAGGAACAAAAAGGGCAAACTTGGAAGTCCTAGTACATGAGGGCAGATACAACATTCTTGCCATTACTGAAACTTGGTGGGATGGGACTTCCGGCGGTGACGTCTTTGCGAAGTGGGAGAGGGAACGAAGTGTCGTCCCCGAAATCCCAAATATTCTCTGCTAGGTGGTCTTTTTTTCCCCCCAATTTTTATTTTTTATTTTTTAAAACACAGAAATAGACATACAATACATCTTTTCGGGACAGAGCATTGATCCAGTCATAAATTTGTTCAACTTTTTGCTCATCTTTAACAAAAAAAATATTTATTCTATTTTTGCCATAATACTTATCACAAATCTCAACTATTACCATCTTATAAAAAACTAACTCATATTAACTTGATCAAAGCAATTACCCTTATATTAATCCACCTTAAATCTTAATTCAATTAATACCTCATAATACATTTCACAATTCTTACCCTAAATACTCACTATTAACAATACAATTCAAACATGTTTATATTTCTAAACCTTGTTTCCATTTCCAAAACTTCCTTACATTTTATTATTACTTCATATAATGTTCATTAAATCTTTATTTAATTACTTCCTCAAATTTAAGTCTTATCACTAATCTTGAAAATATACCAATTTGACATTTAAACAAAGTTTTTAGTTCAAATAACACAACATAATACAATTGACAATTATTTCCCTAGATTCTGTTTATTTAACAATACCATTTATATAAAAACCAGTTACATGTGTCTTATTTAGTAAATCATAATCCTATTATTTCAATTTTCTTTTCTTTTTGCTTAAATGAATGTATTATTACAAGTATTCAAATTATTACAATTGTTATAGGTAATTAAGCAATATCCCAATTATTATAGCCATCAATTTTCTCAAATAATATCATCCAACATCTCAATAAAAATTCATTATGTCCATTGATATATTTTCTTTACATAATCTAATTTTCATTTATTTTCGCTTCCATCTATATTTCAATTCTAAGTATCTGTAACATATTCTTCTCTCATTTCTATCTTCGTTTCTCTCTCCCCTATTTTGCCCTATCTGTCCCGTTGTTTCCCCTCTCTTTCTTTTCCTCTTATTTTACCATTATTAATCTCTGTATAATCATTAAATCAAAGTCCTGGACTCTTCTATTTAACTCTATATTCCCTAGTATTTTTCAACCTTTTTCTTTTATCATTCTACTGTTAATCCCAGTGTAATCATCTTTATTTTTACTGTTAATCCCATCATAATCATCTTATTTTTACTGTTAATCCCACCATAATCTTTATTTTGTTTTCATTGTGAATCCCAATGTAATCTCTAAAAACCTCCTTTTTATTATTACTATCCACATATTCAGTAACTTCATGTTTAATCATATTGTCTTTATCTTCTTTATTTTCAATCTCTGTGTCTTGCTTCTCTGTCTTCATTTTCCTGTCTGCTTGTGTGTGCTCCATTTCAGCTTTTATGTCCTCAAATTTTAGTCCTCCATACAACATTATAATTATTTCTTTTATTTCCATTTTCCATGGCGGGTACATCAATTTAATCATTTCTCTAATTTCCTATGCCATTTTATTCTTTTTAAGTTAGTATTGTTCCGATTATAAAAGTTCCGTTGTATTCCCCCCCCCTTTCCCCCCCTCAAAGTCAAGCCTCTTGCAGACAAAGAAATCCTCCCCCCAAAATTCTCACGGCTCTTATCTGTAAAGTTCACACTTTTCCAAAACAAAGACCAAGTTGCAATTATTCCTTTTTACTCCTGAAGGTGTCTCTCTGCAATCCACAATTACCAAATGTCAAACAAGTATCAATTTCGTTTCAATCTACATCAACAATCTTATTTAGCTTCTCTTATTTCTTTTAGCTTTTAAAAATATCAAAACAGTTTTATAGTCCAGTCCAAATTTAAACAGCTCTTCTCACTTCTTTTTTCCTTTTTTCTGTTTTAAAACTTATTGTCCATTCTCTTTGTTTTTCTTAAAGTTCGAAAAAGAAAGGATCTATTTATTTCTTTCCGATCCTTTAACCAATCTTGGGGCAATTTCTCTAGTTATTTAAAGTTTCCAAATAGTTTTGTTCAAAATTCAATTTTCCATCGGGTTTTTATCCCTTTAAGATTGCGCTTCAGAATCTTCTTTTCTTCCCCCCCTGCTCATTAGCCGCTGTTTCATTGCTCGGGGTCTTAAAGTTAAAAAAATGTTTTCCTTATTGTTGTTTCAAACCATGGGTTGGCTGTCACTCACCCGGCTTCCAAAAACTCCGTTCCATTCATCCCTCCTGCTCAATGCTTAATCTGGTTGCCCCAGTTTCGTAGCAGCTGCAATGGCTGTCATCCCCCGCCACCGAGTCATAGAGAGTTTCCTCTGACCTTCGAGGAACTTGCCTGTTCCTCTTGGTCTTCCAAGGTGCCTCTCTTTCTTCCTGTTGTGGCCCCGCCCTCTGAGCCTATCCCATCGGAGGAAGAAAGCTCCGAGCATGAGGAAGAGGAGTCAGCCAGGCCTCCCTCTCCAGGCCCCTCCCCTCTGGCACTGTCTCAGGAGCCGGCCGAGGGAGAGGAGATTAGCCGGGAGACAGGTGTCTCGGATGAGAGTGAAGGAGAGATGTCATTCCTGGACGCACACCAACGAAGGCGTGATAAACGATTGCAACAGCTCAGGAGGCGTGCTAGGGATTAGAACTGAGTCACTGGACCACACCCCAGAGACTATATAATAGAGGGTGGTGGCCAGTGATCCCTGTGACAAACAAAAACAAACCCTGGAAAGTCACTAGAGCCTCGACCGAAGCTGCCGAGAGGAATATTGTTTCTGTTGGACTCTTGTACGCTGAGTATATTATCTTTCTGTTTCTGTGGCAATAAAAGCACTTGGCAGACGGTGTGTATATCGCTGCCAAGTTGGAGATAAAGACCTGGGTGTGCGCCAAGTGCTTCCTTAACCCTCGGCTGGCTGTGTTTGTGTGTGTGGACGGGGACAGATCACTTCCCCGTCCCTGCAGGACGGTTCTGGTCCGAAAACCCATCGGCAGCGGTTCGTCAGTCCGGGTTTTCGCGGGGCTCATTAGGGCCCGCTATTTCCCCGACTGTCTCGCTGCGCCGCCAAACTGAAAGTCTCTGCTAGGAGCTCTTTATGAGCAGTTCTGATCCCGGAGAGATCAGAAAACAAAAGGGGAAGGTCTGAAGACCCTGGGCGAACAGCAATTGACCGGGAGGACAAAGACAAACCTCTTAAATCCAGCAGAGAAACAGTCGGCCTTTAGGGCAGACCAAGAGCGATGGCGGCTGCATAGCGGGGAAGCGGAAAGTGAAAAGGAAAGATGAAAATTTGCTGATCGGAGGCACAAGAGGTAGTGGCACCACTACAGTGGTGGGTTTCTACCGGTTCTACCCAGTTCAGGCGAACTGGTAGCGGTGGCGGGAGGCTCCGCCCACCCGCCCGGACATTATCACGGATGCTCTGTGCGTGCGCAGAAGGCTCTGCGCAGGCGCAGAGGTGGCACACACAAAGCGCGCGCACTCGCTCACATTTCCAAACCGGTAGCGAGGGTAAGTGAATACCACTACTGAACTACTATCACGTTGGAAGAATCAGCCATTGTTTTGTATATTTATTTTCATGTGTTCTATTATATATAAAGAGAAGTTAATGAATCCTGCTGAATCAGTTACCTGTGTGTGCTTTCTGGATTTGATTGCTGTTACAAACTCTAAAAAAAAAACAACTCAAGAATTTTGGGATTATGAGATTAGATGATAAAAAATGAGATTATAAAAACCCATTCTAGCATAATACCACTCAGAAAGAAAAATAAGAGTCCCCAGATGAAACCAACATAGTTGCATGAAGAACTCTGATAAACTGAGAGATAAAAAGGACAAGTATAAAAAATGGAAAGAGGGTCACATATCTAAAACAGAATACCAGCAAATAGCCCAAATCTGCAAAGACAGGAAAGCTAAGGGTCAGAATAAATTTAGACTTGCAACAAATGTCAACAATAATCAAATTTCAACATATAAAAAAAAAACATCAAGGAAAAAACCCAACCTATCAAGCAGTACCATAAATGGTACGCCTCTCTAGGAGTCTCTGGAGGCTGGGGACAGCAAAAAATGTGACTTCCTGTCCAACCGGGAGTTGGGAAATGGCCCATTTCAGGCCTCCGGAGGGCCTCCGAGGGAGTGGGGAAGGCTGTTTTCGCCCTCTCCAGATTCATAGAGAGGATCTGGAGCCAGGTGAGAAAGAAAAACGGGCCTTCCCCACCACCCCCAGGCCCTCCGGAGGCAGGAAACAGTGTGTTTCCCTACTTCTGGTGGGCCCAGAAAGCCCGAAAATCAGCTGGCCTGCATGCCAGAGCTGAGCTGGCGTGCCCGCTGATATGGCTATGCGTGCCACAGGTTCGCCATCATGGGTATAGGGTTTCCTGCTTGAGTGGGTTGGATTAGAAGACCTCCAAGGTCTGGTCACTGGTGGATTATTTTCCTCAGGACCTGCATGGGAGGAGTAGTCTCCTAATTGTAATTGGACCTCCACAGTTATCAATGTCATTGAACATGGTACTTTACTTGACTGCCTCTTGAGGGCTGGGAGTTGGAGGCATTTTTAAGATGGATGGATAGATGATAGAAACTTTCAATGTGAACTTCATGGCTCTGTTATACTTTGGCATATTTCTGAAGTAATCTTTTAGAATGATTGATTAAACTTCACTGGGGGCAATTGTGCTGAAAATTCATAATATTTTATTAAATTTATAATTTTATATTTCAGTTCAGAAACTTTTTTCTTTAGAAAATATAGCTATTTATTCAGTGGGAAATTGGTCCTGTACAGTGTGTATGTGTGCATGAGAGAGACATGGTGCTTAGCCTATATGCACCAAGATAAAGTATGTTGGATTTAAGTAATTGAGAAATAATATAAACCATTGTTTTCTAGGGACCAGTTATTCTCCACAAGAAAACACTCATAACCACAGTGCTCTTCATAGCTCAAATTCACTTTCTTCTAATCCTAGCAATAATCCAAGCAAAACATCTGATGCAGTAAGTACTAATACTGAATTGGCCAATCAATTTTATTAAATTTTGCTTACTTTGCTTCCCTTTTCAAGAAATTCTAGATAATTGCAGTTAATAGAAATCAAGCAAACAAAACTGTATGTACTATGTTCTAGGCAATTTCTGTTCTCGATAAGTTGAGTATTTCAGTCCAAAATATATTATGTAAAGTTTCTTTTTTGTAATAAGTTTTTATTTTATTTTATAGCATACAAAAATTCCAATTTCAATTGAACAGTGTGTTGTCTGGGTACAAATCATTTTAGGAAATAATAATCAGTGTTTACAACAATATTCATTACACTAATATCAATTATATTAATAACAGCAATAATCATACTATTTGTTTAACCAAGTTAATGTATCTTCCTTATATCACATCCTTTCATATATTTCTCTGTTTCTAGCTCCTGTTTTTGTCAGCTAGCCATTGATAAAATAAGTCCCAAGTCAAAAAAATATTCAGTTTCTTTCTTTTCCTTAATTGTGTTAGCTTATCCATTTCTGCACATTCTAATATTTTTCTAATCACATCTTCATCTGTTGGGATCTCTTCACTTTTCCATTGTTGTGCAAATACTATTCTCACTGCAGTCAATACGTGTAAAATCAAATATACATTCCCCTTGTTATACTTGTCTGGTAAAATGCCGAACAAAAATGTCTCTGGTTTCAAATCTGTATGTTGTTTTAACATTTTTTCAAGCCATGTATGTATTTTTGTCCAATATTTTTTCGCTTTTTGACATGTCCACCACATATGATAGTATGAACCAGGTATTTGGTGACATTTCCAACATTTTGCAGATTTATCCTTAAACATCTTTGATAACCTTGATGGCGGAAAATGTCATCTATAAGACATTTTATAAAGATTTTCTTTGTACGCAGTAGACATTGTTAATTTATCATTTCTATCTCATCATTTCTGCCACTGATCTAACTCAATCGAATAGCCAAAATTTTTAGCCCATACTATCATTGTCTCTTTTACTTGTTCCTCTTCCATATTAATACTTAACCAAATAGCTATAAATTTTCTTTATTAATTTTTCATCTGTCCCTGTTAATATCTGATCTAATTCTGTTAATTCTTTATACAAACCAAACATTTTAACATCCTTGTTGTATCTAGATTGTATCTGCACGTATGACCACCACATTATCTCAATCCCTTGATCACTCAATTCCTTTTTAGTTTTAAGTTCCCCCTTTTCATTTAAAATATCTTTATATCTGGTAACATTTTCTATATCAATAACATTTGGATAAATCAATGCCTCCATTGTGGAAAGCCAGATTGGTATTTTCAAATAATGTTCTTTAATTTTCTCTGATACGAATAATAATGCATTCCTAACATAGTGTCTTTGGAAATAGCTATGTATTTTGTTTTTTCCATACCATAAAAAAGCATGCCAACCTAGTTCAAGATCCTGTCCCTCCAAGGTCAATAGTCTTTTGTTCCTCAAGCCAATCCATTATTTCACCCAAGTAAGTATTGAAGCCTGATAATACAATTCCCAAACTGGTAACCCAAAACCATCTCTATTTTTAGAATCTTGCAACATTTTCAAGCTTATCCTTGCCTTTTTTCCCCTTGTCAAATATATTTTAATATTGTTTTATTTAATTCTTCAAAATATTTTTCCCAGTTTTATTGGTATTGTTTGAAATAAATATAGTAATCTTGTCAAGATATTCATTTTTATAGTGGCTACTCTTCCCATGAATGATAGTTGTAGATTTTTCCACTTCTCCAAATCCGTTTTAATTTGTTGCGCCAATTTATAATCATCTTCTTTAACAGTTACAAACCTTGACATTAGTTGAATTCCTAAATATTTAACTTTCTTGACTATCTGTATACCTATTTTCCTCGTTCTTTTTTCTGTATGTCTGTAACATTTTAAACTTATTTTGGTTTTTTCTTTATTTTCAGTCCTGCAACTTCACCGTATTCTTCTATTTTCCTAATTAGTTTAAGTCCATTTTCTTGTGGGTCTTCCAAGATAAAGACCAAATTGTCTGCGAATGCCTGTAATTTATATTGTTCCTTTTTTATTTCCATACCTTTAATTTTTATATCTTGTCTAATATTTTTATTTAGCACTTCCAATGTCAATATAAATAGTAAATGAGGTAGTGGACATCCTTGTCTTGTGCCTTTTTTTATATTAAAATTCTCTGTCGTATCTCCATTTACCATCACCTTTGCTGTTTGTTTGTGGTATATTGCCTTTATCGTGTTAATGACTCTCTCACCAAAGGCCATAGATTTTAGTTGTAACAACATAAATTGCCAGTTTACGTTATCAAACGCTTTCTGCACATCTAAGAAGTTCAATGCCATTTGTTTTCCAGGATGTGCTTCATAATATTCCTATGTATTTAAAATCATTCTCATATTGTTTTTAATTTGTCTCTTAGGCAAGAAGCCATTTTGTTCTGAATGTATAAATTCATTTAGAAACCCTTTTAGTCTCTCTGCCATTATTGAAGCATATATTTTGTAGACAGCATTCATTAAAGATATGGGCCTGTAGTTTTTTATCTGCATTAAATCTGAGTCTTCTTTCAGAATCAAAGTAATATTTGCTTCCGTCCACGAATTTGGTACCTTCGCATCAATCAATACTTCATTATAGTCTTCCAAAATTAATGGGCGTAGAGTATCTTGTAAACATTTGTAAAATTCTGCCGGCAGTCCATCTGGTCCTGGTGTTTTATTGCTCTTTTTTCTCTTAATCGTTTCTGACAATTCCATAATTGATATTCGTTCATTTAACATAGCTTTCACTGTTTCTGGTACTTTAAGTAGTTCCGCTTTTTCCAAATATTCTTTAATTTTCTCTTCTGAAACTTTTTTTTTTTTTTTGCTCATACAACTTTTCATAATAATCTTGAATTATTTTTTTTAATCCACATTTTGGTAGTATAAAGTTCCTTTCTCATCTACCAGCCTATGTATCAATTTCTTCTCTTTCTCTGTTTTCAATTTATATGCCAACCATTTTCCTGGTTTATTTCTGTTTTCAAAAAAGTTCTGTTTAGCATTTTTGATTTTTTTTTTTTTTGGTGCCAATTCTTCTTTATCTAGTAGATTTATGTTTTATTAGTTCCATTAGTTCTTATTTGGTTCTTTCTGTAGGTCTAATTCCAGTCTCTTGTGGTGTTCTGCTGTCTTTTGGTTTTGTTTCTTGTTTTTTTTCCCTGTGTATGTTATAGCTAGTCCCCGAATGTATGCCATATCAGTGTCCCATACATTTTGTAATGAAGTTTCTTCTTTTCTGTTCTCTTTGAAAAAGAGGTCCATTTCTTTTTCCATACTTTGTATAAATTCCTTGTCTTTTAGTATTGATTGATTCAGTGTCCATTTCCATTTTCTCTTTTGTCCTTTCCACTTAACTCCAATTGGATTATGATCTGCCCAAGTGCTTGTTTCCATTTCTATTTCTTGCACATTTGACTTTAACTCCGGTGACATCCATATCATATCTATTCTTGACCAGGACATATGTCTATTTGAATAAAATGAGTATTGATTTCTTTTAGGATTTATTTGTCTCCATACATCTTGAATACCTATTTTTTTCTGCCATTTTAAAAAATGTTTTTGGAAGCATTTTTCTAGCTTTTTTACTTACTTTACTTCTTTTGTAGTCCAATTCTGCGTCTACAATCGTGTTAAAATCTCCTAACACGCAGATATTTTCATATTCCAATTCAATAATTTTCTTATACAATTTTTCATTAAAAAATTCTTGTTTATAATTTAGTGCATATATTGCTACCAAAAGTATTGGTTTATAGTTCATTGTTACCTCCACCATCAATATTCTCCCCTCTTCATCTGCAAAAATTTGCTTTTATTGTTTCTTTAATATATAAAACCACGCCTCTTTTCTTTCGTTGTGCTAATGAGGAATATAGTTTCCCAATTTTAGGATATTCCAATAATTTAATTTATGTTGTTTTTTGATGTGAACCTCTTGAAGACAAATAAAATCTAATTTTAACTTTCCTAATTCGTTAAAAGTCCTTTTCCTTTTCATAGGAGAATTCAGTCCATTTATATTAATCGACAGTAGTTTTATTTCATCTTCCATAGTTTTACTTGTAGATAGGTGGTCTTGTTCTGGTCGCTCTTATTTCTCTCTGTTCTTTTATCTTTGTACCTTCTCGTTCTGCTCTCTCCTTTAATTCTGTTTCATCTTCTTTTTGTTGTACATTTCCTCCTCCTGATGCTGCTTCTTGTTTCTTGTTATCTATCTCCTCTCTTTCTTTTTTCCTCATATGATCCAAATTGCTCATCGTAAAATTGCTCTACTTTCCCTATAGTATCCAATCTATGCCTTTAATCCATCCAAGTCACCAGAATTCCCTCCGGTATCAGCCATCTGTAATTTATTTCATGCTTAATTAATTGTCTTCTCAGAAATTGATATTGTTTTCTTGTTTCTCTTACTCTTCTAGGAACTTGTTTCAGGACTATTATTTCTCTTCCTTTATATTTCAATGGGTTATCTCTTGCTCTTTGAAGTATCTCTGTTCTTAGTGCCTTCTTGGTAAATCTCACATGTACCTCTCTAGGTAATTTACTTCTTGACGCATATCTTGTGTATACTCTAAATATTTCATCCATACCAGCGAACACCTCTTGCTTGTCCCCCTCCACGGCATCCGCCAACAATTCTGCCATTATTTCTGCAAGATTTCCCCCTTTTTCTTCCTCGATGTTCTGGAATCTCAAGAAGTATTCAGCTTTATCCATCTCCAACATAATTACTGTTCTCTCAAGATTTTTGTCTGCCTGTGTAAGTCTATCATCCATCTCTTCCATTTTCTTCTCTATTTGTTCTGATTTCTCTTCTATTTTCTGCATCCTTTGTTCATTTTTCATTATTGTCTGTTGAATGCTCTCCATTTTATCATCCATCTTTTCCATTCTTTCCTTCATGTCTTCAAAATGTTTTGTTGTAGCTTCTTGAAATGTTTGTAGCATTAATTTCAATTCTGCTTGCATCGTATTCATCGTGTTCATTTTTTCCTGCTGCAACAGGATGCTATCCAAATATCTTTGACTTGCTGGACTAGATGCTGCTACTGCTGCTGCTGCTGAAGGCGCAGATGTATTTTTTCTCCCTACTTTGCTTAAATTTGAAGTGCTAGTCATTTCGAGTAAGCTTAAGATCTTCAAAACATTTAAAGAGAATAATCAGCAATAACACAACAATCTTCTAGTATTTCCTCAATCCCCCACCAACTTCCACCTAACAAGTATTTTCACAAATCAAACCACCACCAAACTCTACAAACAGTTTCCAATTTGCTGTTATTATAGTCCAAAAAAGAGGAAAGTCAAGGAAAAAATAAAAAATAAAGTTCCTGATTAATCTTCAGGTTCTTCAAACCCTAATCCTTTCTTTTCTTGATGGATTTAATAAATTTGTAATCCACTTAGGCCCACCAAGCCCCAAAATTCAACCACCCAAATTCATATATCACCCCAAAGGGGGGAAAAAAAGTTCAAAGAAGGAAAAAAGAAAGTTCTCTGCTATTTCCCAGCTTCTATTTACTTTGTTTAGTTTTAAGTTCAAAGAGCTACACTGTTTAAAATGTTACAATGTTTCACTCTCTGTCTCTGCTGTCTGGTGTAAACAATTTGCTAGAGCAGGTGTTATTGTGACTAACAAGCTTATCTTCAATAGCCAAGGTCATACTTTAAAAGTACTTTCATTACTTTTGCTTCTCTGCAGTTTTCTCCAGTAGGTGTCACTGTTGCTCTATTTCTCTCCTTTCCTTTTGTTAGCTTAAATTGTATCATCTGCTCCAAAGCTTTTTAAAAGTCCCAGGGGTCCAAATTTCATATTCCAAAAAGTTTCAACTTAGTCCATTTTGTATTTTAGTTTCCCAATCCAACTTTCTAGCTTTTCAGTTTCTTCTTCCTTTTTTTTAAAAAAAATTCTTTTCTCTACTTCCAGTTCTATAAATAGCTCACAAGTTTGCTTGCCACTATTCTTGGGGGTGGAAAACAAACAATCCCACCTCCTCTTCTTTCAGTCCCACTTTCTCCCAGGCTTTTTTTAGGGGGCAAATTCCACAACAGGAGTTGGAAAAATCTCACCCAGATCAGTCCCACTGTTCCTCAACTTTTATGCTTGCTGCATCAGTCGGCTGTCACAGCTCCGGTCAGGCACGCAATGGCTGTCTTTTTCTTCCCGCTGGATTGAGAGCACCTCTGCATCAAACAAGGAGTATGCAGTCTCCTTGTGATCAGTGGAGTGTCATATGTCTTCATCACCCCTCCAGGGTGATTTGTGTCCCTCAGAACCTCCTGGCAAGTCGAATTTGGCGCTATTCCATGGAGCCCCGTGGAGATGCGTTGTATCGCTGCGACGTCCGCCCCACCTCTCATATTATGTAAAGTTTTACAATAGCAGATTGGATAGCGTATCTCCACTAGTTTAATTTTCTCAAGTGAAACTAAATTCTGCATTTACTATTTGAAAGCTGTTACATTTTGTTGTTCTCCAGTTTCTAAGTTAGTTTAGTTACCTAATTGTTTATCCACTTTATACGGCTGCCCATCTGAACAAGTTACAATCAAATACAAGTAGTCCCTGACTTACTGCCCATTCATTTAGTTACCATTTGAAGTTACAACAGCACTGAAATAAGTGATTAACACCTTGACTTGAAATCTTATGACTCTGGTGTAGGGTTTTTCCAGGTAATAATAAGGTAATCTTACTCATAAAGTACTTACAGGTAGTTCTTGACTTACAACCATTTGTACAGTGAGCAAAGTTACAATGGCACTGAAAAAAGTGACTTATGGCCATTTTTCACACTTATGACCATTGCAGCATCCCCATGGTCACATGATCAAAATTCAGATGCTTGGCAACTGGCATGTATTTATGATGGTTGCAGTGTCCTGGGGTTATGTGATCACCTTTTGCGACAATCCCTCAAGTAACCCAGTCCTACGCCATGCAGGTCTTTAAAGGTAATGACCAGCACCTTGAATTGCATCCAGAAGCACACTGGCAACCAATGTAGCTGACAGAGTAGTGGTGTTACATGTGCCAAATAACTGGCACCATTTACTACCCATGCTGCCACATTCTACACCTGTTGAAGTTTCCAAATACTTTTTAGAGGCAGCCCCATGTAAAGTGCATTGCAGTAGTCTACACCAGGGGTCTCCAACCTCCGGTCCATGGACTGGCACGGCCACAGCTTGCCAGAAACCGGGCCGTACAAACAAGCAAAGCCCCATCCATGGGATGCAGGCAGTATGTGAAACCACACCCCCTCTGGTCCATGGAAAAACCTCTCCACAGAACTGGTCCCTGATGCCCAAAAGGTTGGGGGGCGCTGGTCTACATGAGAGGTCACAAGGGCATGAGTGACAGTGAGTAGGGCCCCCCAGCCCAGGAATGAGCACAGCTGGCATTCAATCTGCAGGTGTGCAAAGACCCTCCTAGCCACAGCTTCTATCGGTTCTTTGAGCAGGAGCTGTGAGTCCAGGAGGAGCCCCAGATCACACACTGGATCTGTCTGAGGCAGTACCACTTCAAGACCAACAATAAGGTTACTCACACCAGAAGGCCCAAACACCCAAAGCCACTCAGCCTTACTTGGGTTGAGCTGAAGCCTGTTAAAAAGTACAGTATAAAATGCTTTGCACTTTGTTGATTTTTCTGAAAGGAATATTTTTTAATGAAATGTGTGTTCAAAATAATGTTCAAAACTTAGATGATATTTCTGAAATCCATCAGGTTGATTGCAATTTTTTTTTAAGTCTTATGATTCTGCAGATGACTGGTCTGAGCACATTAGTTCTTCTGGCAAAAAATATTACTATAACTGCCGAACAGAAGTTTCACAGTGGGAAAAACCGAAAGAATGGCTTGAAAGGTAAATAATTACTATAGATGTAAATTGTAGAATAGTAAACTTACCAAATCGTTCTATTTTATAATTTATTTATTTTTACACCAGAGAGCAGAGACAAAAAGAAGCAAGCAAAATGTCTGTCAACAGTTTTCCAAAAGATAGAGATTACAGAAGAGAGGTGATGCAAGCGACTGCTGCTAGTGGGTTTGCTACTGGAAGTATGTCTATTTTAATGCAATATTCCTGTGCATGTTCTTTTTCAATTTTTTTCTTCAATTGACCACATTTTATAAATAGGTTAAGCTTTAATTTCTTTCTCCCCCCTCCACCACCTTAACATTGTGTTAATTAATATGGGCACTGAAATAGTTTTGGTGATTAATTTGATAACTATACATTACATATCAACAAAAGAAAATAAAGCTTTTTTTTTTAAAAAACAATTTTTATTAGTTTATAATATAGCATACAAAGAAAATACAAAAGGAAATAGGGAAGTTAGGGAAGAGAATAGTGGGGGAAAGCAGGGGGAAAAGGAAAAAAAGGCATTGACTTCCGACTCCCTTTGGTGCAGTAGAATAAGGCATTAAATCAAACCTCAAATTTAAAAGAAAATAAAGCTTTTTCTTGTGTTTAATATTAAATTTTTCTTTGTACTACTGTGCTGTGATAGTAATGACAATACAAATTATATACAAGTAGTCCTTACGACCATTCATTTAGCAACTGTTTGAAATCACAGCAGTGCTGAAAAAATGGAGCTACAACCTGTGCCTGAAGTTACAGCTGTTGTAGCACCCCTTTTGTCACATTATCAAAATTCAGGTGCTTTGCAGCCCACCTGCGCTTAACAACCATAAGGGTACTTCAGCTTCCCACACCCACCTATTTCCTCCCCCTCGTCTCTGTCCTTTTGGTCACCCTGCACCCTGCATTGTGAGGCAGCAAGCAGCCCCAGAACCATGTTCCTCCGCTGCTTCCTTTATCCCAGGAAGCCTCAGCAAACATTCATTTGCCTAGCTTCATTCTCTTCCCCAGCTCCACATGGCCCACCCCAGCAAACAAGCCAGCAAGCATTCATTGACCCAACTGCCTTCTCTCCAAGTTCCCTGCACCAATGTTTTGCCTTTTGCACCCAGGGACACTCTGCCCTTGCTGTTCCTTTTTGGACCCAGCTTCTCTGTCAAATATTTCCTACACATGGTAAAACTGCACTGTTTTCAGAAAAGTTTCTGTAGATAGCACAGCTTTAGCCACTTGGGAAATTGGGGGTGGGGAAGGCTTGCAAATACAGCACAGCTTTCCAAAGTGGCTAAAACTGTGCTATCTTCACAACCACCTCCCCTTTCCAAAGTGGTTAAAGCTGTGCTGTTTTTGCAAACTTTTTTTTTAAAGTTTAATTGGATTTTTATTTTTAAATATACATCAATATCAATACATGAACAGTGTGGCCTCTGGGTATAATTCATTTTGATACAAGTAGAAATAATAATAATATTTGTTACATTAATCAAATTTATGTAATCCTAGTATTAATATACGTGTTTGTTTTAAAGTAGTCATTCAATATTTCAATGTTCCATTTTAATGGCAATGATATTATTTAAGCATACATAGTAATACCATCTTTCAGCCTCTAATCTTTCCATCTAGTTATTGCTTATATTCTATTATATAAAAATTATATATGCTAATATTACCCCTATTTCTTATTTCTACCTCTAGTTTCTTATTTCTACCTCTTATTTCTACCTCTAGCTTCTAGTCAGGCCACCATTACTAATCCTAGTGTTAATACACATGTTTATATTAAGACATAGTCCTTCATTATTTGGTTATTAAATGTTTCAATACACCATTCTAGTACCAATCATCTTATTATTTAAACATACATAATAATACCATCTTTCAACATCTGATCTTTCCATCTAACTATTGCTTTATATAAAAGTGTGCATTCTTATTTCTACCTCTATTCTAGTTTTTAATCAGGCCATCATTATATTAGAAAAAAAAGAAAAAAATTCCTTTCTATCCATCATCTCTTGCCCGTTTTAATACTTCAATTCTTATTCGTTTTTTAGCTTGCCTCCCATACTCCTCTCTTAGATCTTTGTGTCTATCAACATCTGTGTCTTCACCATTCCGTCTGAATATTTCTCCCATCTCTATCCCCCTAAGCTGCCATGTCTCCAGAGTGTCCACCCAAGCACCTATCTCCTTTTCAAAAGTATCTTCCCACTTATCCGATTCCATTTTTAAATCTCTTAAAATACTTTTCCCTTGGTTTATTTCATCAGTCATTATTATCTTTATCGTCTTCTCCTTCTCATCTCCTTGCTTTATTTGCTGATTTGTCTGTACTATCTTTTCCTCAATTCTTTCTGTTGTCTCCTCTCTTTCCTGGACTCTTTGATCTTCATTCATTATCAGTTGTAGAATATTTTCTATTTTCCCATTTATGCCTTGCACTAGGTTCTTCATCTCTCTGTGATTCTTTGTCATAGTATCCCTAATACTTTGAAACATCAATGCCATTTCTTTTGAAATCTCACTCATTTCCCCCTGATGGAGCATTTTGTCTTATTTTAGTAAGTCCCGCTGTTACTCAATAGTCCAAAAACAATATATTCAGGTTCAATGTTGCTCCTCAGAAAGTTCAATAATTATAGTTCTTTACATATCAGGATTATTAATCTGTTCCATTTAAGTACCTCGATCCGTACCAGTAATCATAAAGTAGATACCGTGTTTTCCTGAAAATAAAACATGTCTGGCTAATAAGCCCAATTGGGCTTTTCAGCGCATGCAATAATATAAGCCACCCCCGCAAAATAAGCCCCCCCACCAACTACTTACACGCATGCGCAGCCGGTCCCATTTCCTCTGGTTGCTTGCTGCGCAACCAAAATGAGTTGAGGTGAGGCCGGAGGGGGTTGAAGGGGGGGGGGACATGCCCTCCCCTCCCTGTTCTTCGCGCCGGCCGAGCGACCCAACACGTCCCCACCCCAATGGCAACAGCTGCTTCCCTTCCCCGCTGTCTCATTATCGAGAGGGGTGGCAGGTGGGGTGGGGGAGAAGCGAGATGCATGGAGCGAGACGTGGCTCCCCTTGCCGTCTCTTCTCCCCCCATTGCCGGGCATGACAGGGCTCCTGCCCCTCACTTAGCCACCCGCCCCCTTTAGGGATGCACTTTGGGGGTGGCAGGTAGGGTGGGTGAAAAGCGGGACACGCGTCTTACCTTTCCAGCCCTGTCACGTTCCTCGCTGTTGTGTCCAGGGAAAGACGCTGTAAAAGAAAACCTCCTCGCGAATTCAATCAATCTTCTTGAACTCAGGAAACACGGTAGTTATAAAACTGAGTATCACCACAGTTCTCCAGATGAATGTTGTTTATCTTATCAGAAATTTTGCTGGCTTGTAGAGGTATGGTATATTTTCCATTCACCAGTAGATGGCACCCTCAGCCATCTACTGAGGGCATTGTTTTGAGTCTGACAAATTGATTAATCCAAATTTAATTCAATTTATGGGAGCAAAGTCAGCTATTCAAGTAGATAGTTCCAGCATTTTATAATGCCTTTCCAGAACAACGCCTACCCAGTTAAAAGTCCAATTTTCTGTTTTAAAAGGTCTTTAGCTTTCCTCCCCTTATTTCCTTTCTTTCGGGTCTAGCATTTTTCTCTCTATGGTTATTCGCCGCTTTAAGAAATAGTTCTAAGAGTCTTTTTTTCCTTTTAAAGTTAGGGTGTCAGGTTTCAATATCATCTCAAATAAATTGCACTCCCAAACAATTAATCTTTGCTGAAATATTCCATTTATTGAGTATGACAGATCTGGCCCCGACTTCGTCATAGCCGATACTAACCCTCTGACCCCCAAACCCTTCCCTTTCCGTTCCCCAATTCTCATCTTCTCATTGGCCATCTTCCAAGTCAGTCTCCCCAGCTTCTGACCTCACCCCACAGGAATGTTCCCCCCTCCCATCCCATCTCCTAGGGGATATTATCTACAGAGAAAATAAGTAGGTGAAAAGTCAAGCCTCGTCTTTTTATGGCAGCATCAGAATGCTGACATCGGGTCTAAATAAAATAGGAATCTTCTTACTCAGCTCCAGTCACTGTTCATCTACACTGCTCCCGCATATTTCTTTGTTGCGTTGGCTGTCCCAGCTTCGTGGTAGCCATGATGGCTGCCTCTTCTTGTCGTGGACGAGAGGGAAGAAGCCCTGGGTCAAGCAGGAGAGTTGCAGCTCTCCGTGACCTGCAGGGCGCCCCTCTTTACTTCACCACCCCTACAGGGTGGCTTTAGCTCCTTTCGGAGCCCTCCAACAGAGAACTCGGCGTGGGAGGGCGGAGACCCACTCCTCATGTCCAATCTCGCCGCTACGCCAGCCGGAAGTCCCAGTTTTTGCAAACTTTTTTTTTTATTTGATTTATATGCTGCCCTTCTCCGGAGACTCAGGGCGGCTTACAATGCGTTAAGCAATAGCCTTCATACTTTTGTATATTTATACAAAGTCAGCTTATTGCCCCCACAAACTGGGTCCTCATTTTACCTACCTTAGAAAGGATGGAAGGCTGAGTCAACCTTGAGCCTGCTGAGATTCGAACTTACAGTAATTGCAGACAGCTGGTGTTAATCACAATGCTTTTAGTCTGTTGAGCCACCAGGCCCTTCTCCAAACTTTTGAGTTGGAGGCAGTCCCTTACCTTACTGAAGCTCAAGCCTGGGAGGGTCCAAGCCCAGAATGGCTTGGATTGGGGTGGGTACTCACTTAACAACCTATGATTCTCAGTTAATGACTAACAGAAAGTAAGGATTGTCATCAGTCAGTGCAGTCACCTGACAACTAGCTTTACAACAGCACTGACTTAATGGTGGAAATTCCAGTCCCAATTGTGGTTGTAAGTTGAGGACTACCTGTAGATTTTTAAAAATCAAAATACTGAATTTCCAGTTCTCAGAAATATTCATAGATCTGTAGTCTTCTGCTGAAACATTCAAAATTCTTTGGTGTTTTTTTTTTTTTTTTTTTTTTTGATAATGGAGATAATGCAACAGTTCATGTTGGTTTAAACAATGTTTAAGTATTGTTTTAAAATAGCAGTGTATACTAGTATCTCTTGATGCTGGAATAGGAAAAAATGCAGTAAATGCAGTATGTTAACAGAGCTCTAACTTGGTCTTTTCTGTCTCTCATTTCAACATTGTGAACAATAAACCAAAGTGGAAGACAAGCATTCCAGTGATGCTGCTAATATGCTCCCACAGAATATTTTGTCTCAGACAAGCAGACACAATGACAGAGACTACAGATTGCCAAGAACAGAGACTCACAGTAGTTCTACTCCAGGACAACATCCCATCAAAACAGTGGTTCATCCTTCTACTACTCCAAGTTCTGTTCCTCCTAGTCCATTTTCTCTACAGTCAGATCATCAGCCAAAGAAATCATTTGATGCAAATGGAGCATCTTTATCAAAACTGCCTGTGCCCACTTCTTCCATCCTTTCACAAAAAACAGAAAGAAAAAATTTGTCAGGTGTGTATTTTTTATTTTTACTGTTTATTTTGTGTTGAGTAGGGGATTGAAACATGTACCCTTAAAACAATAGTCTGCTCTGTGAAGAAACCTGAAATTTTCTGTTAACTACAAACTCTGTGATTCTTTCTGGGTATGCTAGTTCAAAGTGTAGTAGTAAAACTCGGATGCCATATTGCTGAATTCATTAACTTCTACGGATTTCAATATGGAGGTATTTGGTATGAGCAAAAGACTTTTTGGCTTTCCTCATTTCTTCAGTTTATTAATGTGCATGTGATATGCATATCGTGGTATGTTTCAAAGGATGTCTTCATTTTCAAGACACAGCTTTACAGTATATGGAGTTTTGTGCAAGGGTGGTTAAGAAAATACATGAGTGAGTTTCTGTCCTTGGATAATGATACTTTGAGTTTGCTATTATAAATTTTATTTTCTCTGTTGAATTACTGGCCAAGTTATTACACTTTTAGTGTTAGTAAAATAATGAAATAAGCTTAGTAAATAATTATAGTATTTTATATTATCATGTAAATGCAGCTTGTTTTCCAGGAGAGAGACGACGAGAACAAGGAGTTCGGATTTGCTAGCTCTTGGATATATCAAAATATTGCTAATGATTGGCTTCATAGCTTGTCTTGTTCAGAAGCCATTGATCTTACTTTTCAGTTTGTAGCAGGAAATTAGTTAACTGAAGCCTTCATTGCTAAATGAGTGGCTCCCATTTTTCCGGCCTCCAGGGGGGTAGGGAAGGTCGTTTTTGCCCTCCACAGACTCCTAGAAAGGCTCTGGAGCCTGGGGAGAGGAAAAAATGGGCCTTCTGGTGCCACCGGAAGTTGGCAAACGGGCCATTTCCGGCCTCTGGAGGGCCTCCAGGGGAGTGGGGAAGCCCGTTTTTGCCCTCCACAGACTCCTAGAAAGGCTCTGGAGCCTGGGGAGAGCAAAAAACGGGCCTTCCGGTCCCACTGGAAGTTGGCAAACGGGCCTCTGGGGGGGTTGGCAAACGGCCTTCCAGTCCCACCGGAAGTTGGCAAATGGCCTCCGGAGGGCCTCCAGGGGATTGGGGAAGGCCGTTTTCGCTCTCCCCAGACTCCTAGAAAGGCTCTGGAGCCTGGGGAAAGAGAAAAACTGGCCTTCCCCACCACCCCCAAGGCCCTCCTGAGGCAGGAAACAGCCTGTTTCTGTACTCCTGGTGGGCCGAGAAGGCCCAAAAATCAACGCGCCAGCACTGAGCTCATGTGTCCACCGATATGGCTACACATGGGGTTCGCGATCACGGGCCTAGGCAGTTAGAAATTCCCCTCATTATGTCAAATAGAATAGGGACAGATGAATACTTCTGAAACTTGTCAGCATATGCATAGTAGTTGAATTTATAATACAAAATTTGCATAGAGGAAAAGCATATAAAGAAAATAAAAAGGAACCCCACAGTGAGTCTGGAGGAATTCCTATTGACAGTGGGAAAGCTGTAGAAATTAAACTCTTCTACAAAACAGAATGTCCTGTAAAACATGTTCATTTGAAACCAAGTGAAATGTATCTATAGGGCCAAAGGAACTTAGTTGCAATACATAGTAAGATTTGGTGATCAAAGGTGCAGCTCTAACAGCACTGATACCAATGACAGATTTTGCCTTGGCCACTAACAAGTTAGTATAGACTTGGTAGACTGTCCCACATGAAAGCATGATTGTAATAGGTCCATGAGGTTATGGTAGAAAGTGAAGCAAGAACTGAACTATTGTTTTATGAACCTTGGATAAAAAGCAAAGACACTGGGCAGGAGTTAGAAGAAACAGAAGGATCAAGTGAAGGCATTTTTTAATCAGGGACAGATTTACTGTAAATATGTTTCCAACATTCAGGAAAAAGACCAGTGAGCATTGCCTGCTGCAATGAATTAATGTAAACAGAAGACATGCTGAAAGGATTCCTGCTTATTGGGAGTTTCCTATAATCTCATTCCAATCTCTGAATTTGAGTATAGGTAGTCCTTGATTTATAACAGTTCATTCAGTGACGGTTCAAAGTTACAACAGTGCTGAAAAAAGTGACTTATGACCATTGCAGCATCCCCATGGTCATGTGATTAAAATTCAAGACACTTAGCAACTTTTTTTTCTTTTTTTGCGTATGGCATGTATTAGCCAGGGATCACCGAAGCACCTGGCTGCCTCTGTGAAAGGAATTTTTTCGGGCGGTGTTACCTTGCCCGTGGGATGCCTGAATGCCAGTAGGCAATCGGGGGAGGCTCCTTTCCTGTCACTACGCGGTTTATTTGCTCACGGGAATCGAGCCGCCGAGCTGTCGACCTCAGCGGAGCGCAGGTTCAGCGTCTTACCACATGAGCCACTGCGGCCCCCTACTGACTCATTTATGACAGTTGCAATGTCCTGGAGTCCATGGCGATCTCCTTCCAAGGCCGGGATGGATCAGCCATGGGCTGTAAGAGGCTGAGGGGTTTCCCTGGCCATTTTGTGGTTGCACAGACCGGACAGATTTTTACATAACTCTCTATTTTGGACTTCATTTACGGCCATCAGAACTGCCGCCTGGTAAGGTGTAGGGTTTTTAGGAACCTGGAATGGCTGGCTTGCTTGGTGTCATGTCATCGCAGTACTCCAGGCCTCATAGTGAGTAGTACGTACAGTTTGCTGCCTTTCCATGCGAAACCGTCCCTTTGTTTGAGTAGTGGTTGGTTCTCTTGGAGCCATGGATCGGCCAATAATGCGGTCCATAAATCATGTGTCAAGTCCATCAGGCCCCAACCGTCACCTGTGCTGCTTGTTGGGAGGGAGGTACTATGGTGTGGATTACTTCTTCCCGGCGGCTATGATATTGTGGCATCCGTGATAGGGCATCCGCCAGGACATTCTTACCCGCCAGGATGTACTTTATAGTAAAACGGAACCGTTGGAAGTACTGTGCCCACCGGCCCTGCTTCGTGGACAACCGACGTGGCGTTTGGAGTGCATTGAGGTTTTTGTAGTCTGTCCAGACCTCGAATGGATCTCTGGCCCCCTCCAAAAGATGCTGCCACGTCATCAATGCCCACCACACAGCAAAGGCCTCCTTTTCCCATATTGCCCAACCATGTTCTGTCTCAGTTTACACAAGGTATATGCGCAAGGCTGCATCTGGCCTCGTTTGTTTCTCTGCAAAAGGACGGCTCCCACAGCCACATCACTGGCATCAGCCTGGATGACAAATGGTTGCCCGGGGTCGGGGTGTTTCAGGACTGGCTCCCTAGCAAATAGGGCTTTTAGCGTTTTGAAGGCTCGTTGGCAGTCCATCGTCCACTGGAGTGGTTGTCGGCCGAGGCTTCATTAGTGTGCACTTCGAAGTAAGTCAGTCAACGGCAACGCCACCCTGGCCAAACGACGGGATTAATTGCTTATAAAAATTGGCAAAGCCGAGGAAGCTCTGCAGTTGTCTGCGCGTTTTTGGCACCTGCCACTCCAACACGGCTTGAATCTTATGTGGATCCATTTCCACCCCAGTGTTGTATATACGGTAGCCCAAATAGTCCAGCACGTCTGGTGAAATTCACATTTGGAGAGTTTCATGTATAATTTTGCCGCCAGCAATGTTTGTAATACCTGCCTCACCAACCGGGTGTGTTCTTCCATAGTGGTGGTATAGATAAATATGTCATTGAGATACACAAGGACCCCTCGGTACAGGTGTTCATGTAAGACATCGTTAATTAGCTGCATGAACACAGCTGGGGCCCCTTGTAGTATGAACAGCATCACCCAGAACTGGTAGCTCCCCAACAGGCAGTTGAACGCCGTCTTCCATTTGTCCCCTGGTTTAATGCGGACTCGATAGTAAGCCTCTCGCAGATCTAACTTAGTAAAAACAAAAAAAAATCACCAAATGGGCAAGCATGTCTTTCATGAGAGGCAAGGGGTATATATTTTCCATACACACCCTGTTAATTCTGCGGAAATCAATGCATAAGTGCAGGGTCCCATCTTTCTTCTCTCTGAAAAGCACTGGAGCAGCCACTCGTGACCAGGCTGGTTGGATGAACCCCCTAGCCAAGTTCTTGTTGATGTACCATCGAAGTTCCCCCATCTCTTTCGGTGTCATCAAATACATCTTCGGTTTAGGCAGTTTGGCTCCGTGTATCAGTTCGATTCCACAATCCGTAGGGCGGTGTGGGGGTAGGGTTTCACACTTCTCACTAAAGACCTCTGCCAGGTCTGTGTAGACCTGGGGAAAGGGGCCACAGGCCTCCGCTGGGGCCTCCCTAGACCTCTCCCCTAGCCCACTCTGCCCCTGCTTGTGGGGGGGGGGAGGCCTAGGGCCTACTCCTATCCTCAGGTTTTTGTACCCACCTTCCCACCATATTGTAGGGCCCCACTTATCCAGCCAGGACAAGCCCAATATAACAGACTCGGTCATCTTTGCCACCATGATGAAGCTAAGTACCTCCCAATGCTCCCCCATCTCCAACCGTACTGGCTCTGTGAGGTGGGTAGCAGGAGCCCCCCACCCCCCAATCAACAAGCCCCCCACCTGCTCAAACCTAACAGGCTTGGACATGTCCCTCACCTGAATCCGTAATGCAGCAACCACAGCTCGGCTGATGAAACACCGGGTACACCCTGAGTCTATCAGTGCCCTGTACCTCCCATGCTGTGCTGACTGGGGGGCCACTATGGTGATGGGAATGGGATCGTTTACCATGGGGTCCTCTGGGCCATCGTCCTCGCTGTCGGAAGGCACCACCTGGAACATCTCCATTGCTGTCGCTTCCCACTCCTCTGAGGTCGTCACTGAGGACTCCGCCTGCTGTGCTCCCCGGGAACTTTCAGGGTTAGAACTACCAGAGAGTAACGGACACACCGTGATATGGACAATCATTGACTTCTTCTCCAAACAGGCCCATTTTGTGCCATGTCAGCACAAAGGCTAGCAAAGCCATTTATCGGGCATGGTTACAGTCTCCATGGGGTTCCGCAGCGCATTATGTCCCCCCCCCCTCCGGTTTGCCGGGGTAGTTCCTGTGGAACCTGGTAAGCAAGCATAGGGCCTTCACATCCCGATCCACCACCCAAGAGGCGTCAGTGGCAGGGTACCTTTTCCACCGTACCAGGTACTGCAGTTGTTGTGGCTCTGTTACCTGAGCCTGTGTTATCGTCAGGAGAGGACTCCGAGAGTGAAGGAGAGGAGCTGGCAAGGCCTCCCTCTCCAGGACCCTCCTCTCTGGCAATGCCTTCGGTGTCCTCCGAAAGTCAAGAGATAGGCCTGGGGCCAAGCACGTCCACGCAGCCACAGGTGGACAGTAATGAGGAAGATGAGTCTTGGCTGGACCCTCGGCAGCGTCGCAGAGATAAGCGCGCGCAGCAGAAGAAGAGGCGTGCCAGGGATTAGGCTGAGTCACTGGACCACACCCCACAGGGTATAAAAGAGGGTGTGATGGCCGGTTCAGCTCTGTGACAAGCAAAAATCGGATATCGGACGACCTTCTTTGTATTTACTGGACTTTGTTGATTATTGTGTATCGGCTTTGTTCCCGGACGAAAGGAGAAGCTCACCCCTCGTGAGTAAAGAATACCTGGCAGCCAGCCACTGGGTTGCTGCCAATTCTGATACTGGATAAACTGTTGTCGGATGAGTTCTTTAACTGTTGCCTGTCTGTGGGGGTGCGTGTGTGAGATGGGGACAGAACAGCAGTTTCCCTTTATGGCTGCAGGAAATGGTGCGTGTTGGGCCAGCTGTTGGGACCCTGGGCGCCACCTTCGTCCATGGCCACCACTGTTCCCCGCTATGGTTGACCCCTCTGCGGGCTGTTCCAGTCATCCTACCAAATCGGCTAGTGAGGAACTCTGCTGCCATAGGCCCACCTTCATGGCATCATGGGAACGGCTGGAGGCATAACTTTGGGCTAGCCAGATGAAACCAGGTTTGCTGAGGCGGGGCCATCTGGGGTCCCGCTCTGCGTGGCTGCCATGTCTGCTTCCGTCTCCCATGGCTGCCCGGAGGGAGCGTCCCGGAAGCTAGCTTCCCCGAACCACTCCCACAGTATATCCATGGTGCTACTTTCTGGGGCTGTTGAGTAACACCATTCCCCCATCATCTGTCCATCGCCTCTCCCGCCACTCAGTCAAAGGAGCCCCGAAACGAGGGGGGTTTGGCAATCGTGGCCCAGAAACCCTAGTCACCTATGAACTATGCCACCACTCCCCAGAGGGCCCCAGGGCCTTGCGGGTCTCTGGGTCCTGTCGCCCCTCTGTTTGCTGCACCGCTGTACGTGCCTCACACTCCTTCGGCCTCACAACTGGTTGTGTGCTGTCCTCCAAAGCCTCTGGCTTGGGTACCTCTTCCTCCGCAGCAGGCTCCACCTCAGCCACCTCTGGCACCATCCCTTCAGCCATCACACTGGCTTCCTTCCTCCTCTCTGGCCAACCCTGAAATCAGTGGAAGACAATGAGGGGAAAGAAAAAGGAAGAGCACTGAGTTTCTCTCAAGGGTCCAGGGCCGGATTGGGTGAGGACCAAAGCAAACACACAGGAAACCGAGCTGCTCAGTAACCCAGATTTTAATCCCCAACAGTAGGCTGGAGCCTTGGTACACGATGAGTATAACACACAGTTCTGTGCAAAGTCAGTGCTGGGAGTTTTTGCCTCCCAGCACACTTTATAGTCCAGGACCACACCCTTGGGCCGGCCTGCCACACCCTCTAGTCACCCAACATCTGGTAGCCTTTACAACCTTCTGACAAGCAAAGTCAATGAGGAAACCAGATTCACTTAACAACCATGATACTAATTTAACTGCAGTGATTCACTTAACTGTGGCAAGAAAGGTAGTAAAATGGGGCAAAACTCTCTTAACTGTTTGGCTTAACGAAATTTTGGACTCAGTTGTGATAGTAAGTCAAGGACTACCTGTATGATTATAGAATTTTGGAGTTCACTATGGACAGAAACTTATTTGCTGTTGGAGCCAGCTGATTGAGTTCTATAGGAGTAGCTGAATTACAAACTTGTCAATACTTCAGATGATTTTTGTATAGACGTATTAGAACTTTTACAGAGAAGTGCCAATAATTGCAAACAACATAAATGATGATGTCAGCATTTTACAAACTGGCCCGAGAAATCATGGGAGAACTTTTCAGAAGTCATAGGAGGGTTGGGTGCACCTTGAGGAGTAAATATGACAATATAGAGGTCAGATTCTGTATAAATTCAAATAATAAATATTCGGGATTTGCAATTTCCTAAAAGCACCAGTAGAACATCAAGGTCTGCATGATGACAAGAGGTAAATTTCAGCAGATGATTATTAGTATTAAGTGGCAGTAAATAACTCAGCTAAGCAACTTAAGGACAGTTCAGTTCTGCAGTCAGAAATTCAAATTAATAGGTAGGTACTATTAATAGGTACTATTAGGTAGCTAAAGAGGATGAACATCTGCAGAATTGGTTTAATGTCAGAGTCAGGCCTCTGCTTCTATCCGTAATAGTTTATAATCTCTATCAGCAAATCTATAAAATTATATAGAGTTCCAGCTCCCGTCACGTACCAGCCCAGAGGAACAGATTCCAGAGGCAGAGGCTGTTGTGGCCCCGCCCTCTGAGCCTGTCCCATCGGAGGAAGAAAGCTCCGAGCATGAGGAAGAAGAGTCAGCCAGGCCTCCCTCTCCAGGCCCCTCCCCTCTGGCATTGTCTCAAGTGCCGGCCGAGGGAGAGGAGACAGCTGATTCGGATCAGAGTGATAATGAAACATCATTCCTGGACGCACGCCTCCGAAGGCGTGATAAACGTTTGCAGCAGCTTAGGAGGCGTGCTAGGGATTAGAACTGAGTCACCGGACCACACCCCAGAGACTATATAATAGAGGGTGGTGGTCAAGGATTTTTGTGACGAACAAATAAACCTTGGATAGTCACTAAAGCCTCGTCCGGAACTGCTGGGAGGAATACTATTTCTGCTTGGACTTTTGTGAACGTTCGTATCTTAGCTTTCTGTTTCTGGAAATAAAGTCCCTTGGCAGACGGTGTGTCTATCGCTGCCAAGTGGGAGATAAGAACTGGGTGCGTTCCAAAGTGTTTCCTTAACCCTTGGCTGGCTGTGTTTGTGTGTGTGTGGGGACGGGGACAGATCACATATGTTCCTCTTGGCTTCTAGGTGCTTGCTAAGAAAGGATTTTTCAAAATGACCATCAGATCATTTGTTGTTGTTGTTGTTAGTTGCGAAGTCGTGTCCGACCCATCGCGACCCCATGGACAATGTTCTTCCAGGCCTTCCTGTCCTCTACCATCCTCCCAAGTCCATTAAAGCTCACGCCTACTGCTTCAGTGACTCCATCCAGCCATATTCTCTGCCATCCCCTTCTTCTTTTGCCCTCAATCGTTCCCGGCATTAGGCTCTTCTCCAATGAGTCCTTCCTTCTCATTAGGTGGCCAAAGTATTTGAGTTTCAGGATCTGGCCTTCTAAAGAGCAGTCAAGGTTGATCTCCTCTAGGACTGACCGGTTTGTTCGCCTTGCAGTCCAAGGGACTCGCAGGAGTCTTCTCCAGCACCAGAGTTCAAAGGCCTCAATTGTTTGGCGCTCAGCTTTTCTTATGATCCAACTTTCACAACCATACATTGCAACTGGGAAAACCATAGCCTTGACTATACGCACTTTTGTTGGCAGGGTGATGTCTCTGCTTTTTAGTATGCTGTCTAGATTTGCCATAGCTTTCCTCCCCAGGAGCAAGCATCTTTAAATTTCTTGGCTGCAGTCCCCATTTACGGTGATCTTGGAGCCCAGGAAAATAAAATCTGTCACTACCTCCATTTCTTCCCCATCTATTTGCCAGGAATTGAGAGGGCCGGATGCCATGATCTTAGTTTTCTTAATGTTGAGTTTCAAGCTAACTTTTGCACTCTCCTCCTTCACCTGCATCAAGAGGCTCTTTAGTTCCTCTTCGCTTTCTGCCATTAGAGTGGTATCATCTGCATATCTGAGGTTGTTGATATTTCTTCCGGCAATCTTAATTCCAACTTTTGATTCATCTAGCCCCGCCTTTCTCATGATGTGTTCTGCATATAAGTTAAATAGGCAGGGCGACAGTATACAGCCTTGCCAGACTCCTTTCCCAATTTTGAACCAATCAGTGGTTCCATGTCCAGTTCTCACTGTTGCTTCTTGACCCACATATAGGTTTCTCACGAGACAAATAAGATGGTCTGGTACTCCCATCTCTTTAAGAACTTGCCACAATTTGTTGTGATCCACACAATCAAAGGCTTTAGCATAGTCAATGAAGCAGAAGTAGATGTTTTTCTGGAACTCCCTAGCTTTCTCCATGATCCAGCATATGTTGGCAATTTGATCTCTAGTTCGAAATCCTGCCTGTATTTCTGGTAGTTCTCAATCCACATACTGCTGGAGCCTAGCTTGTAGGATTTTAAGCAGAACCTTACTAGCATGTGAAATGAGTGCAATGGTGCGATAGTTTGAACATTCTTTGGCATTGCCTTTCTTTGGAATTGGAATGTAAACTGACCTTTTTCAATCCTGTGGCCAGTGTTGAGTTTTCCAAATTTGCTGGCAAATTGAGTGTAGCACTTTTACTGCATCGAATTTTAAGATTTTGAATAGCTCAGCTGGAATACTGTCTCCTCCACTAGCTTTGTTGTTGCTCAGATTTCCTAAAGCCCATTTGACTTCACATTCTAGGATGTCTGGCTCGAGGTCAGTGACCACCCCATCATGGTTATCAGGGACGTTAAGCTCGTTCTTGTATAGTTCTGTGTAATTTTGCCACCTCTTCTTAATCTCTTCTGCTTCTGTTAGGTCCCTGCCATTTTGATCCTTTATCATGGCCATCTTTGCATGAAACGTTCCCTTCATATCTCCAATTTTCTTGAAGAAATCTCTGGTCCTCCCTATTCTATTGTTTTCTTCTATTCCTTTGCATTGTTCATTTAAGAAGGCATTCTTATCTCTTCTAGCTATTCTCTGGAATTCTGCATTCAATTGGGTGTATCTTTCTCTTTCTCCCTTGCCTTTTGCTTCCCTTCTTTCCTCAGCTATTTGCAAAGCTTCCTCGGACAACCATTTTGCTTTCTTGCTTTTCTTTTTCTTTGGGATGGTTTTAGTTGCTACCTCTTGTACAATGTTGTGAACCTAGTACCCTAGCGCTTTTTCCTACTTTCTTCAATTTAAGCCTTAATTTTGCAACAAGAAGCTCATGATCTGAGCCACAGTCAGCTCCTGGTCTTGTTTTTACTGACTGTATAGAGCTTCTCCATCTTTGGCTGCAGAGCACATAGTCAATCTGATTTCTGTGTTGACCGTCTGGTGATGTCCATGTGTAGAGTCATCTCTTGGGTTGTTGGAAAAGAGTGTTTGCTATGACCATCATATTCTCTTGACAGAATTCTATCAGCCTGTGCCCTGCTTCATTTTGTACTCCAAAGCCAAACTTGCCTGTTATTCCGGTTATCTTTTGGCTTCCTACTTTAGCATTCCAATCCCCCATGATGATAACGACATCATTTTTTGGTGTTAATTCTATAAGGTGCTGTAGGGCTTCATAGAACCAGTCAATTTCATCCTCTTCACAACCAGTGGTTGGGGCATAGACTTGGACTACTGTGATATTGAATGGTTTGCCTTGGATTCGAACTGAGATCATTCTGTCATTTTGGGGATTGTATCCCAGTATTGCTTTTCCTACTTTTTTATTGATTATGAAGGCTACTCCCATTTCTTCTGAGGGATTCTTGCCCACAGTAGTATACCTGATGGTCATCTGAATTAAATTCACCCATTCCTGTCCATTTTAGCTCGCTGATTCCTAAAATGTCGGTGTTCAGTCTTGTCATCTCTTGTTTGACCACGTCCAGCTTGCCTTGATTCATGGATCTTACATTCCAGGTTCCTATGGAGAAAAAATCTTTACAGCATCGGACTTTCCTTTCGCCACCAGATGCATCCACAGCTGAGCGTCCTTTCGGCTTTGGCCCAGTCGCTTCACTCTTTCTGGCGCTACTAGTACTAGCCCTCTGCTCTTCCCCAGTAGCATATTGGACACCTTCTGACCTGAGGGGCTCATCTTCCAGCATCATATCTTTTTTCCTTTTGGTACTGTCCATGGGGTTTTCATGGCAAAGATACTGGAGTGGGTTGCCATTTCCTTCTCCAGTGGATCACGTTTTGTCAGAACTCTGCTATGACCTGTCTGTCTTGGGTGTCCCTGCACAGCATAGCTCATAGCTTCATCGAGCTATGCAAGCCCCTTCGCCACGACAAGGCAGTAATCCATGAAGGGGATCAGATCATTAGTATTTCTTATATTATTAACATGTTCTGATGCTAATTAGTTAGACATTCTACTCCCCCTCCCAACCTGAAAATAACTGGAGAGAACAGGATAGGATAGGAGAAGCTTCTGTGCGGCAACCCTGAGGAAGAGGAGGGGCTAGGACAGGAGAGGCTTCTGTGGGGCAAGCCTAAGCGAGAGAAGGGGATAGGATAGGAGAGGCTTCTGTGGGGCAAGGCTGAGGGAGAGAAGGGAATAGGATAGGGGAGGCTTCTGTGGGGCAAGGCTGAGGGAGAAAAGGGGATAGGATAGGAGACGTGTCTGTGGGGCAAGGCTGAGGGAGAGAAGGGGAGAGGAGAGGCCAATCATTAATTTTCAAGCTGTAAGTGCCGATTTATCAAGCCCAATCACATAGTTTCGTAGCGGAGCACGGGTATTCAGCTAGTGTTTTTATACTTGCAGTATCATCTGGACTTAACCAGGTTTCTCTAAGGACAACAAAACAGTTCAATTAAGAAAGTCTTTCTAACAATAGAATCTTCCATGATAGTTTAATTCACTTTGTCATATACAGTCAGGTCCAGAAATATTGGGACATCGACACAATTCTAACATCTTTGGCTCTATACACCACCACAATGGAGTTGGAATGAAACAAACACAATGTGCGTTAACTGCAGACTGTCAGCTTTAATTTGAGAATATGTACATCCAACTCAGGTGAACGGTGTAGGACTTACAGCAGTTTGTATATGTGCCTCCCACTTGTTAAGGGACCAAAAGTAATGGGACAATTGGCTTCTCAGCTGTTCCATGGCCAGGTGTGTGATATTCCCTCATTACCCCAATTACAATGTGCAGATAAAAGGCCCAGAGTTCATTTCAAGTGTGCTATTTGTATTTGGAATCTGTTGCTGTCAACTCTCAAGATGAGATCCAAAGAGCTGTCACTATCAGTGAAGCAAGCCATCATTAGGCTGAAGAAACAAAACAAACCCATCAGAGAGATAGCAAGAACATTAGGCATGGCCAAAACAACTGTTTGAAACATTCTCAAAAAGAAGGAATGCACCGGTGAGCTCAGCAACACCAAAAGACCTGGGAGACCATGGAAAACAAGTGTGGTGGATGACCGAAGAATTCTTTCCCTGGTGAAGAAAACACCCTTTACAACAGTTGGCCAGATCAAGAATACTCTCCAGGAGGTAGGTGTATGTGTGTCAAAGTCAACAATCAAGAAAAGACTTCACCAGAGTGAATACAGAGGGTTCACCACAAGATGTAAACCATTGGTGAGCTTCAAAAACAGGAAGGCCAGATTAGAGTTTGCCAAACAACATCTAACAAAGCCTTCACAGTTCTGGAACAAGATCCTATGGACAGATGAGACCAAGATCAACTTGTACCAGAGTGATGGGAAGAGAAGAGTATGGAGAAGGAAAGGAATTGCTCATGATCCTAAGCATACCACCTCATCAGTGAAGCATGGTGGTGGTAGTGTCATGGCGTGGGCATTTATGGCTGCCAATGGAACTGGTTCTCTTGTATTTATTGATGATGTGACTGCTGACAAAAGCAGCAGGATGAATTCTGAAGTGTTTTGGGCAATATTATCTGCTCACATTCAGCCAAATGCTGCAGAACTCATTGGACGGCACTTCACAGTGCAGATGGACAATGACCCAAAGCATACTGCAAAAGCAACCAAAGAGTTTTTGAAGGGACAGAAGTGGAATGTTATGCAATGGCCAAGTCAATCACCTGACCTGAATCCCATTGAGCATGCATTTCACTTGCTGAAGACAAAACTGAAGGGAAAATGCCCCAAGAACAAGCAGGAACTGAAGACAGTTGCCGTAGAGGCCTGGCAGAGCATCACCAGGGATGAAACCCAGCGTCTGGTGATGTCTATGCGTTCCAGACTTCAGGCTGTGATTGACTGCAAAGGATTTGCAACCAAGTATTAAGAAGAGAAAGTTTGATTTATGATTATTATTCTGTCCCATTACTTTTGGTCCCTTAACAAGTGGGAGGCATATATGCAAACTGCTGTAAGTCCTACACCGTTCACCTGAGTTGGATGTACATACCCACAAATTAAAGCTGACAGTCTGCAGTTAACGCACATTGTGTTTGTTTCATTCCAACTCCATTGTGGTGGTGTATAGAGCCAAAGATGTTAGAATTGTGTCGATGTCCCAATATTTCTGGACCTGACTGTATATCATTACAAGTAGGAATTAAATAACAATGAATTTAAAATGAAAATCTGGAATACTTTTATCTTCTGACACTGTAATTTTTCTTTTTACTTTTTGTCCTAACCCAAAATTGATGAGCTATAGTGGCCATAAAGAGTCTACAAACCCCTGTTAAAAGGCCAGGTTTTTGAGACGTAAAAAAAAAAATCAGACCAAGATAAATCACTTCAGAATTTTTTCCACGTTTAATATAATATATAAGTTGTACAATTCAAATTAAAAACAAACTGAAATCTTTTAGGGGAAAAATAACAAAAACTTAAAATAACATAGTTGCATAACTGTATACAACCTCTTATAAGTAGGGAGGTGACTGTTCAGAATTAACCAAGCACATGCAAACTATGTTAAATAGTAGTCAGTACTCACTGCTATCAATTAAAGTGACTGATCAAGACCATATAAAGTTCAGCTGTGCTAATAGGATTTTTCTGACATTTACTCAGTTGCCTCTTAAAGCAAAAGTCATGGTCTGCAAAGAGCTTACAAAGCATCAGAGGGGTCTAATTGTTGGAAGGTATCAGTCAGGAGAAGGGTACAAAGAAATTTCCAAGGCATTGGATATACCATGGAACACAGTGAAGACAGTCATCACAAGTGGAGAAAATTTGGCACAACAGTGACATTACCAAGAACTGGATGTCCCTGCAAAATTGATGAAAAAGCAAGGGAAAAAAACTGGTCTGAGAGTCTGCCAAGAGGCTTATAGCAACATTAAAGTTGCTGCAGGAATTTTTGGCAAGTATTGGTTGTGTACTACATGTGACAACAATCTGTATTCTTCAAAGGACTGGGCTATGGGGTAGGGTGGCAAGACAGAACAGAAGCCTTTTATTACAAAGAAAAACATCCAGGCCTGGCTACATTTTGCAAAAACCTACATCAAATCTAGCAAAAGCATGTGGGAAAATGTGTTATGGTCTGATGAGACCAAGGTTGAACTTTTTGGGCATAATTCCCAAAAGTATGCTTGGTGCAATAGAACACTGAGCATCACCAAAAGTACACCATACCTACAGTGAAGCATGGTAGTGGCAGCATTATGATTTGGGGCTGTTTTTCTTCAGCTGAAACTGTAGCTTTAGTCAAGGTGGAGGGAATTATGAACATTTCCAAATATCAATCAATTTTGGCACCAACCCTTCAGCCCTTTGCTAAAATGCAGAAGATGAAGAGGAATGTCACCTTTCAACTTGACAATGACCGAAAGCATACTTCCAAATCAACAAAAGAATGGCTTCACCAGAAGAAGATCAAAGTTTTGGAATGGCCCAGCCACAGCCCAGCTCTGAATCCAGTTCAAAATTTGTGGGGTGACCTGAAGAGGGCTGTATGCATGAGATGTCCTTGCAATCTGACAGATTTGAAGTGCTTTTGCAAGGAAGAGTGGGCAAAAATTCCCAAGGCAAAATATGCCATGCTGTTAGGCTGCTACCCCAAAAGACTGAATGCTGTCATAAAATAAAGGTTGGATTTTATTACTGATTTATGTCCAGTCCAAGGCTGTGCTTCCATATTGGTAGTAGTGGATCTTTTACCAAAATGGTACATTTCATCCCTTGCAAGGGGTTGCCCACTGCAAAGAAACAGCTCATCTCTTTTCGACCATGTCTTTCACTATACAGGCATAGTTTCAAGACATCAGATGGGCAGTCACTCTACCTCCATGTTTTGGAAGGCACTGTTCCATTTTTTGAGGGTCCAGGTCATCCTGTCATCTGCCTACCACCCTGCCATGAATGGCGAGGTGATAAAACCTGATGTTGTAGCAGTATTTGAGATGTTACTGTACCTACAGCCAGGATAACTGGACCTCACGGATCCCCCTCACACAGTTCTCTTTTACAGTAATGCACTCTGCAGATCAATTTCTATGATTTCCGCCCCCCTTTCAAGTATTGTATGGTAGACACCCCAGGGTGCTCCTGGCTGTGCCATAGAAGAGCTCTGTCCCAGGAGTAGCGGATTATTTGCAAGAACAGTTGGCAACCTAGGCCCTCTTGAAATAGCAGCTAGACCATGTTAAACTCTCTCACATGAGGTCTGCAAACTCCCATCGACAGGAAGGACTACCAATTGCTTAAGAGGACAAAGTGTGGCTGTCTGCCAAATTCCTGGTTTCTATTAGACCAGGGGTGTCAAACTCTCGTTGTCACAGCATTGTCACGTGATGTATTGCGACTTTTTACCCTGTTGCTAAACCGGGTATGGGCGTGGCCAGCATGTGACACATCCAGCCCACAGGCCACAAGTTTGACAGCCCTCTACTAGACCCGCTAAGAAGTTTGATGCAAAGTTTGTGGGACCTTTTAAGATTCTCAAGCAGATTAATGCTGTGGCCTTTCGTTTGCAATTGCCACCCTCCATGAATGTTTACCTAGTTTTTCATCATTCATTGCTAGTCATGGTAGTCCTTCCTAGCCCTTTATGCTCACAGCACCTGCCACCACCGATTGTGGAAGGTGAGGAGGAGTACCAAGTTGCAGAAACTCTGAGAAGGGGCAAAGGCCTGCAGTACATAACCCTTGGAGGGGTTACCCAGAGTCAGAATGTTCCTGGGAAAATGCCAGATACATACATTCCTGACTTGGTGTGGTGATTCCACCAGTGTTTCCCAGACAAGCCAAGGCCATCCAAATTCCCAACTCCCTGCTCCATACTGGAAACTGGTGGGGAATCTCTAAATGAAGGGGTGTTCTGCCCCAGCTACGGACCCCAAAGAACGCAGCACACAAAGTCTGTACAAACCTTAGTTTACTAAATTAAATCAGTCTTTTTCAAACAAAGGCTGTTAATTAACTTTCTTAACAGCCTACAAGAATCCAAAGAATAAATAATCATAATCTTACTATGGTTGGCAGAAAGCCCAGAAGCAATTTGCAGAGAACTAAGATCAAGACACGAAGGAGAGTGAATGAAGTTGTTCCCTGCAAATTGCCTCAGTCGTCGTCCATCCTTAAATAGGCAAAGGGAGTGGCCAATTGACCCCAAGCCTTACTCTCAAGGAGACCTCCTTCTGAGGAGCCACTCCTGCCTTTTGGCAACTCTGCGCGCCCGTGCATCGAGAAGAGGCTCCTCCTCCTCCTCTTCTTCTTCTTCACTTATGGGAGCTTCTGGAGGTTCTGAAGGCCCTGGCTGAATCCCCGCCTCTGGCACCACATCTTCTCCAGCCTCCTCATTGTCCAACTCTAGTGCCAGCTGCACAGGCTGCTGGCGCAGCACCACACCAGCCTCCTCGCTGTCAGAATCAGCTACTAGCTGCACAGGCTGCTGACGGGCCACAACAAGGGGTTAACCTGGCAGAGGGGTGCATGGTGATTGATGAGGCCCAACCATCCACTTCATTTCCTGAGGGAGAGGAGGGAGGAATCTTTTTAATTATCTAGATGTTTTGCAGAACATGCCATCTGGTGCAACAGATTCTTCAGATTCGGGGGAAGGGGTGTTATTTGACCTGGCTTCACTCCCACCCCTCCCAAGTTTCTTTTGAGATGACATGGAAGGGGAGGCTGTTGTAGGGAGCAGGTGATGTTGGAGAGCAACCGTCCCAGTCAGGAGGAGGGCTCAAGTGGGATATTAGGTTGGACTCACTATGTAAAACACAAGAGGACAAGTTCCGACCCCCACCCCAATAACGTTTGAGCCTTATCTTTCTCAGGTGAAAACTGCCAGTCTGGGGAGATTCCTGCATTATAGGCAGAGAACAATAAAGTAGTTAGTATAAACTACACATGTGGGTCTGGTTGTTCATGTCTGACATCTCCCTTTGAAATTACATCACATAAAATAACTTCTTCCCATATGCAACCCTTTTCATTTGGTAAATCCAAAAATCATTAATTCTGTTCTATTCATTTTCAGTGAGAAGTCCATAAAGGATTTCCAGTATTTTGTAAAAGTACTTATTGTGTTATCAGTGATCAAACAAGACGTGGCACAGTGGTTAAAATGCAGTAACTCACTGTTCACTGCCAGGAGTTTGATTCTGACCGGCTCAGGGTTGATTCAGGCTTCTATCCTTCTGAGGTCGGTAAAATGAGGACCCAGATTGTTGGGGGCTATATGCTGACTCTGTAAACCACTTAGAGATGGCTGTAAAGCACTATGAAGCGGTATATAAGTCTAAGTGCTATTGCTATTTTCTATTCCTTTCTCTTGCATAGCATTCTGGCATTATTAATCCTTAACTTGACATTAATGTGTTGTTATAGAACCTGATCTCTACCCATATCTTCTCCCCATCCTAATTTTAAGGCTTCAACAGCCCTCTCCTATTTTCACCAAGTTCTAGAATTACTCTTGGCCTCAATATTCTTTCTCTTGTAAATCTAGTAGTAATCCATTCTCCATTGAGAGTGGAGACAGCAGCCAGGATGGGTAGTAGCAGCCAATCAGCGTGAAGGACTGAGTCTATCAATAACATCAAGTCCCGCCCTTGTTACCGGGCAGACCCGATTTAGACTCAGTCCTTCAGCTTGATCTGGCGTGTGGGTCTTTAGCTCTACCTTTTTTCTGGCTATTTAGCTTTATTTGGATGTTTTCTCTGGCTTTTTGACTTCGGACTTCTGGGCTACTGTTTTCCGCTTTTCCCCCTTAACTGTTGGATCGACTCTCAGACTTCTTACGACCTTTTGTGGTATTGTTTAGTCTTTTACTTGCCCTTCTGCACAGGACGCTATTCGTAACTTTAGCACCCCTGGGGGGGGGGGGGGGGGCTTGCCTTCCTTGTTGATTTGCCTGGGCTGGGAGGCTTCCCAGAGGGACTGACTCTACTTGACGGCCGTTTTAGCCTCCGTTGCAACTTGGGCGGCTAATTGCTTGTATCGGCAGGTCGCGCCGGCCATTTTGTTTCCCCTCGCTCGCCCTCTGCAATTTGCATCGTCGGAGTCTTCGGCGGCCATTTTGACTGCCCTCAGCAGGTCCTGGCTTCTGAGTCAGGGCGGTGGCCATTTTTGTTTGCTTCTTTCACCTCTGAGTTCTCCTTGCCAGCAGAAGGTTTAGCTTCGGAGTCAGGGCGGCGGCCATTTTGTTTGCTTCTCTCAACATTGAAATCTCCTTGCCAACAGAAGGTTTAGCTTCGAAGTGAGGGCGGCGGCCATTTTGACTGCTACTTTCGTCGTTTCTGGCCTCAATTTGATAGACCTCACCTTTTGTTCTGTTCTGCTTCTGCTTGACGACTATTAAAGTTTCTGGACTTGTTGGATCACAGGAATAGTGGAGCTGCTGATTCCACCTAGTGGCCTAACTGTTTGGACTTCCTTGTACTTCCTGCCTAGCTGTTATTACCTCATCAAGTGCCACATTTGAACAAAATTTGCCCATTACTGCTAGCCTTTGTGGAGCTTTCGCGCTCCCTGGCTCCTCTGCACTGTGACCTTGCAGACACTTACCAGAGGGGTTTGTTCACGCCCCCTTATTGTCTTGGCCTGCTCACATTGACTTTGTGAACTTGTGGAGTTTTCTAACGCTCCCTTTGCTGTTGCACGTGAGCTCCTTGCCAGCCATTATGCCTAAGGCGCTGTCAAAATCGAAGCATGGCCGTAAGGCCGGGGCTAATGAAAGTGATCGTCCAGGCCCTCAGTCTGCTGATCAGCCTTTAGCTCGGGAGGCCTCTCAGAAGCCATCCCCAGTTTTGCACGAGTCTCACGCCCATCATAAGCCTGATAAACAGGTCTTGATTTCCAGAGCTGAAAAAAGGAGGGACAAAGTTTTGAAAAAATTATGTGACAAGGCCTGCACTGATCTTACCTGCGCTGTCTCTCAGCCTTCTGCAGTACGGGTGACCTCAGCCCCCTCGATACCTTCTTGCCCGGGCACTCTGGATCAGATGTCACTCCAGGATTGTCCCGTTACCATCTCTACCACAAATCTCTGGGGCTCTGAGACCTCTGGTCAGCCAGCTTCCTCGAATCCGGATCCTGCACAGGTCTCTTCTCTGTCTCCTCCTCCGGCTGCCTCTGATCCTGATCCTGATCCTGTGCCTGTTCAGGTTTCTGGCCAGCTTTCTCCGGAGCAGATACAACACATGATTGAGGCGGCGGTGCAGAGGTCTCTAGCCGCTCATTCCTGCCTTTCCAGCCGTGCAGGTTCCATGAGGTCAGCATCGCCCGTTTCTCCGGAACGACCGGCCCCTGAAAAGAGGCAATGCAGGGCTCCTGATTCTCCATCCTGCTCTCATTCTAGTCAGCCCTCGACCTTGGCGGATGCTGAGTATAGCGACTCGGGTCTCTCAGACGATGATAATCTTCCTCTGGACCAGCCCTCCTTTAAGGGGTTGTTTCCGCAATCATTGTTCAAGTCGCTTCTGTTTAAAGCTGTTTCTACGGCTCGTTTGTCCTCTCCAGTCGTCGGTCCTGTGCCCGCATCTTCAACTGACTCATTGGATCCCATGTTTGCCGAACCTGCTAGACCAACTACGTCTGTGCCAACCCCACCGCTCTTTTTGGACACAGTGAAGCGGCAGTGGTCTTCTCCTACTTCAGCTGTCCTGCCCTCGGCCAACGACGGAAAGAACTTTCAGGTGGCTACGGAATTGGACTCCATTCTTCAGATCCCTTCTGTCGACGCGCCCATCGTCGCCTTACTTCCTAATGTCAACGTCCCAGGGGATCCAGACGAAGCACTTCGCCTGGACGAACGTAGATCGGACTTGGTCCTTCAACGGGCTCACCAAGGGTCTGCCTGGGCTATTAGAGCTGCAACCACAGCTTCGTTCTTTAACCGGACTACCCTGCTCTGGTTGCGACAGCTGCAGGAAAAATTGTCACCTGATGATTTGCAAATCAAACAGGACCTTAACAAAATTGTTGCAGCTCTGCAGTTTTCAGCCGACTCTTCCTTGATTGCCGCCCGCTTCGCTTCTAAAGCTCTTGCTTCCTCCGTGGCTGCCCGCCGCTTTGTATGGTTGCGTCATTGGCAAGCGGACACTAGACACAAATGGCGCTTAGCCTCGGTTCCCTTTGGGGGTGCCAGGTTGTTTGGAGACGCTTTGGAGCCGTTTCTCACTGAAACAAGAGACGAAAAGAAGATCTTAGCTCCTATTTTCCGCAGGGGGGAGTCCCATTTTTCCCCTTACACCCCTCGTTCTCAGTTTAGAGGTAACGATGCGGGTGGGTCTTCCTCCTTTGGTTTTTCTAGGCCCCCCTCTAACTTTAATAGATTCCGGGGCTCTCAGGATAGATCGGTTCGTGGTAGGCCCTTCGTATCTAAACGGCCCTTTCTGGGGGGAGGGGGTCGTTTCTACCGGCGCCGGCGCTAAGTGCATCTCAGGTCCTCCCATAGGCGGCAGATTGGCTCTCTTTGCTGCCTCTTGGGAGAGATCAATTTCCGATGGATGGGTCCTGGCCATGTTAAAATCTGGGTTGGCCATTGAATTCCTTTCCCCTCCTCCGAGTGTCTTTGTTTGCTGTCCGATTTCTCGTAATCCGGAAAAACGAGTCCTTATGGACGCTGCGGTACAGCATCTCCTTTCCATCAGGGTTATCCAAATTGTTCCTCCTGATCAACAGGGTACGGGATTCTATTTCCGGGTTTTTCTGGTGCCTAAGTCCTCGGGGGGGTGGAGACCCATTCTGTACCTTAAACGGTTGAATCGGTATGTAGTATATCGAAAGTTCAAGATGCAGTCCTTAAAATCCATCCTTGACGGCGTTAGGAGGGGCGACCTCCTTTCTTCGATAGATCTAACTGAGGCCTATCTGCATATTCCAATTTGTCATTCCCATAGGCGTTATTTGCAATTTTGTTACGGGGGGGTCCACTATCAATACAGGGCCCTCCCCTTTGGCCTCTCCTCTGCCCCCCGCACCTTTACTAAGGTGCTAGCAGCCTTAGCTGCTTCCCTCAGGGTTCGTTCAGTTAGGTTACTCTGCTA
The DNA here is from genome assembly GCA_022577455.1 of Arizona elegans. Classification (NCBI taxonomy): domain Eukaryota; kingdom Metazoa; phylum Chordata; class Lepidosauria; order Squamata; family Colubridae; genus Arizona; species Arizona elegans. Next base: position 5,045,996 of record JAKOOJ010000010.1, on the reverse strand, counting down.
CCTGGACGATATTCTTGTTTTGTCCTCATCCCTACAACAGGCTACTCGGGATCTCCAGCTTACTCTAGAGACCTTGGCCTCTCATGGCTTTTCGATTAACCTTGAGAAAAGCCACCTAATCCCTTGTACCTCCCTGGTCCATTTGGGGGCCCTCATTGACTCCGTCCAGGGGAGGGTTTTTTTTCTACAGAAAGACAGGACAGTCTGCGAGGGTTGATATCTAGGATTGAAAGGTGTCGGGCTGTTTCACCTTACATTCTTTCCCAACTCCTGGGAAAGATGATTTCGGCCATAACCATTGATCCCTGGGCTCAGCTCCACACCCGGGAGCTTCAATGGTTCCTTTTACCTTTACAGAAGGCGGGCAGAGCCACGTCAACCAGGCCGATTCCTGTTCCCTCAGCAGTTCTCAGGTCCCTCAGATGGTGGACATCGCCAGCTCTGTCGGCCGGCTCCCTCTTCCTCGAGCCTCAACGAGTGGTGGTCACCTCAGATGCCAGTCTTCTCGGCTGGGGAGCTCATTGCCAGGGGCAGATAGCTCAAGGAACTTGGACTGTCCGAGAAGCCGCCCGTCCAATCAACTGGCTGGAATTGCAGGCTGTCTTCCTTGCTCTCCGGGCCTTCCGTCACCTGGTGTCCGGTGCACACGTTCTGGTGCTCACGGACAATGTCACTGCCAAGGCACACCTCAACAAATTGGGAGGCACCAGGTCAAAGTCCCTGCTTTCTGTGGCGCTGAAGTTAGGTCTCTGGGCGGAGCGCCATCTCAGCTCCCTTCGCGCAGAACACATCTCTGGAACCAGCAATACTCAGGCGGATTGGCTGAGTCGACAACATGTGGACAATGCGGAGTGGCAGCTTCATCCTCGCATGTTTCAAGGTCTAATTCAGCGATTCGGCGTTCCTGTGATCGATCTCTTTGCCACGCATCTGAATGCCCAGCTACCTCTCTTCTTCGCCCGATACCCGGAGCCTCAGGCCGTTGCCACGGATACTCTGTGATCCCCTTGGCCGCGGGGCCTATTGTATGCATTTCCTCCGACCGCGCTGATTCCCAAGGTCATTCGCAAGATCCTGACAGAGCGGGTGGAGGTGATATTGTTGGCTCCCCACTGGCCTCGGAGGCCTTGGTTTGCGGACCTTGTGTCTCTTTCAGTCGCCCCTCCTTGGCGCCTCCCACACGATCAGGACGTTCTCATTCAAGGTGCCTTGTACCATCCAGATCTGCCTTGGCTCAATCTGACCGCCTGGTGGTTGAGCGGCGCTGTCTGAGTGACGCAAACATTCCAGGCGACGTGATTCAGATTATTCAAGCCTCTCGCCGCCCTTCGACAGAGCGAGTTTACTCGGCTACCTGGCGGGCCTTCTGCTCGTATTGTGCCAGTCATGATGTGTCACCCCTTCCGGCTTCTATTGTGGACGTGTTGGTGTTCCTTCAGAAGGGTTTCTCGGAAGGCCTTTCACCTAACACTTTGAGGTGCCAGGTAGCGGCTATCTCATCAGTACTTCGCTGTGGTTCTCTCTCATCCTTGGCCCAACATCCTCTGATTCGCCGCTTCCTCCGGGGTGCTTCTAACATGTCTCCCCCGGTGTTACACCGCTATCCAACCTGGGACTTGCCGTTGGTGTTGAACTCGCTTATGGGTCCTCCTTATGAACCGTTGCGGACAACGAGCCTCCGGTTGTTATCCTGCAAGGTCGCCTTCTTAGTGGCCATAACTTCGGCCCGCCGTATTTCAGAGATTGCCGCCTTGTCAATTCGCTCTGATCTCTGTGTGTTTCATGCTGACCGTGTGGTACTCCGACTGGACCCCACCTTCATCCCGAAGGTCAATTCGGTGTTTCATCGCTCCCAGGAGCTCATATTACCTAATTTCTGTCCCAGACCGACTCACCCTCGAGAACGCTGTTGGCGCACTTTGGACGTTAGACGAGTTCTGCGAATTTACCTGAAGAGAACAGCTGGGGTTCGCCGTTCGGAGTCGATGTTTGTATCCTTCTTGCCTGTTTCCCTTGGCCTCCGAGTGACTTCATCTACAATCGGTCGCTGGATCCGACAAACCATTGCTTCGGCATACGACCTCCGTTCTCTCCCGCGACCGGCATGTATAACAGCGCATTCCACCCGCAGTGCATCTACGTCGGCTGCCTGGTCTACTCAGGCTTCATTGTTCGAGATTTGTCGGGCGGCGACGTGGGTTTCACCTGTTCCCTTCATTCGGCACTATAAAATTGACTCCTTTGCTTCGGTGGAGGCTGCGTTTGGTAGACAGGTGTTGCAACAGGTTGTTTCTGGGGAGGATGTTTCGCACCAGTCTGGTCCCACCCTGACTTTGGGACAGTGAACTGGGGTATGTCCCATCCTGGCTGCTGTCTCCACTCTCAATGGAGAAGGGGCATTGGTCCTACCTGATACGCTCTTTCTCGTTGAGTGGAGACAGCAGCCAGACCCTCCCTTTGGTGTTTTTTCTTCAGTCTGGTGCTTTCAACCTTGTTTTTCTTCTGGACTCTGTTCTTCGTTTCCCACACGCCGAGTCTATCTCTTCAGTTCTTCGCCTAAAGCGGGTCTGCCTGGTAACAAGGGTGGGTCTTGATGTTATTGATAGACTCAGTCCTTCACGCTGATTGGCTGCTACTACCCATCCTGGATGCTGTCTCCACTCAACGAGAAGGAGCGTATCAGGTAGGACCAACACCCCTTATCTGCTTAATTTTTCATCTCTTAATATTTGTATTTCCTCTCTTTATTGTTTCTATTTTACTTTCAAAAATTTCTGCCTTGACTTTCATTCATTCCACCTCTCCACTTAGTCCTACAGATTCTTCAAACTTGCTCTTCGTGTCTTATCTCTTCTAAATGGTGCATTCACACAGGCAGTTATTGGTGCTATTATTGTAGTTGTAACATTCTTTCCCAATTCCTCAAAGATCATTTAGAATACCTCAAGTATAATACTTTTTCTGTCACTGTAAATTGTTACCCCCAATTAGTTCAAATAGAACTGTTTACCATGGAGATGTATATTAATATTTTACTTGTTTTAAAAATATTTTAAAATCAGTAAATCAAAATTCAACTGTCTCCATTAACCCATTTTAAACATTTTAAATTTAAACTCTTGCAAGCTTTTTGCTTTCATTTAGTTTTCAATCAGCCCTTTGAGTAATCCAGTGGTATAGAACTTTTCAAGACCAGATTGTTAATCCAGGCATGCTCTTCTAGCCTTAAGAGTAGGGGATATTGCTTCTGTCCTGTGAAATTAGAACTTTAAAAATTCCTGGGATGATAGGTTTGTAAACTTTTTTCTTTTTGCTGATCAGTGCCCCTTAATTTGTGATTACATAGGCCTCAATCAGTCTCCATTTTCAGGCAAATAAAAGGTTTGGACTAGAAATACGTGAAATAAAGACAAGCAAGCTGACTGATAGTTGTACCGAGTTGATTTTTAGAGATTATGTTTAACTATCAGTACTGCTTGATAACTATATAGGGTATTTTAAAACTTCCAGCATTGTGAAGAGAGTAATACTGAAGAATTACATTAATTATTGGTTTTTAAGTAGCCTTGATCTTTTGTAACTGTTTAATCTAGTGCCATTCTTATCCTATACAACACAAAGGCACAACATGCATTGAATGTTTACTTCCTTTACGCGTGTTTTTAGAAAGGCGCACAGTACAGATAGTGTTCTGTCCCCGTCTCACACACGCACACCAGCAGTCGACCAAGAGTTAAAATAAACCAGCAGACAAGAATTTCCTTTGATAACAGAATTGGCAGCAACCCAGTGGCTGCTTGCCAAAAGTTTTTACTTACAAAGGGAGGTTTATCTCCTCCGACTGAAACATCAAAGTAAGTCCACAAAAGCCAAAGAATAGTCAAGTCCAGTCCAAAAATCAATCCAAGCAGAGCATATAACAAAGGTCCAGAAATGCAGAATGACTTGCTAGCTTTCAGTTTTGTTCGTCACAAGGCTTGACTGGCCACCACACCCCCTTTTATCCCCTGTGGGGTGTGGTCCAGTGACTCAGCTTAATCTCTGGCACGCCTCTTCCTCTGTTGCGCGCGCTTATCTCTGTGACACTGTCGGGGGTCCAGCCAAGACTCATCTCCATCGCTGTCCAACTGTGGCTGCTCCGAAGTGCCTGGCCCCTGGCCTATCTCTTGGCCTTTGGAGGACACCTGAGGCATTGCCAGAGAGGAGGGTCCTGGAGAGGGAGGCCTTGCCAACTCCTCTCCTTCACTTTCGGAGTCTTCTCCCTCCGATAAGACGGGCTCGGGGGTCGGAGTCACAACAGATAGTCCTAGACTTACAACAGTTCATTTAGTGACTGTTCAAAGTTACAATGGCACTGAATAAAGTGACATGACCATTTTTCACGCTTATGATCATTGCATGACCCCATGGTCACATGATCAAAATTCAGATGCTTGGCAACTAGTTCATATTTATGACTGTTGCAGTGTCCCGGGGTCATGTGATCATCTTTTGCAACCTTCTGACAAGCAAAGTCAATGGGGAAGCCAAATACACTTAACAACCAGGTTACTAACTTAACAAATGAAATGATTCACTTAACAACTGTGACAAGAAAAGTGATAAAATGGGACAAACTCACTTAAATGTTTCACTTAGCAACATAAATTTTGGGCTCAATTATGGTTATAACTCAAGGACTACCTGTATTAATCTCAGTTTGATAAATTTGTTGCCCATATCATTTTTGTATCATTAGTATTTTCTGAATGTACTCACTATTGAGTCATGTTTATGGATTATTTTAAAAAAAACTTTTAATGTAAGCAGATATTCTTGTAGGAGATGACCAAGCCAATGGCAGGGTCAAACACATCATCAGTTGGGAGTCATTACGTTCCCACAAGAGACCTAAGTCCACCCCCCACCCCCATGAATTCCATTGACCCTTATCTAGCACTAACTGGGCTTGTCTGTTAGTAGATCAGATTCTTGCGTATAGGTAGCATGAAATAAACTTTTAGTGCTTTGAACTCTACTCCTGTTCCTGGTTTCTTGTGCCTGACAGTAATCTGATGTACTCTACAAAATTTTCACGGACTACTACGAAAACCACAGCATGGCATTGGACCCACAACCTGGAGCGGCAGCAGACAATTCAGAGATGGACACCATCCGCAGATGCCAAGACAGTTTGGAGACAGAAGTGTGGAATTCAGCAGCTAATATGCATCAAATACTCCAGCAGATGCAACATTTAGCTCAAAAGTTTCCTCCACCACCTTCAGTGCCTGCCTCTGCTCCTCTGCCAGCAGCCTGTGCCCTACTGCATACAACCCCTGGCTGTTTACTGGAGATGTATGCAGGGCACTTGGATAAGATGAGAACAATTCTGGCCCAATGTTACATATTCATCGGCAACAGGCCAGGGGAGTTCACAACAGACAGATCACAAGTATCCTTCATTCTCAGCCTCCTCACAGTTTCAGCTGCCAGATGGATACTCCCTATGATTAAATGCAGTGAGCTGGTCTTGGATAACTTCCAGAAATTAAAAACCAACTTCAGGCAACACTTCAGTGATCCCATAAAAGAAGACACAGCAACGCAATAATTGTACCAACTCCAGTAAGGCAACCATCGAGTTAGAGTCTACATTGAGTACTTCAAATTAATTTCAACTGATTTGAATTGGAATGAGCATTCACTGATGGCATAGTTCTGACATGGCCTGAATGACAATTGCAGATGAACCTATCAGGCAGGGAGTTCCCCAGATGCTGGATTAAATCTACAGGTCATACATTATAATTGACTCATGTTTAGAAGAGATCTGGGCTCACTACACCCATCACAAGCTACCAGGTCCTCAACTCCCATCTCCAGTCCTCCCCCCCCAATCTTATACCGACTGCAACGGATGAAAGGGGTGAGGAGCCCATGCAAATTAGCATAGCCAGGCAATCCTCAGCCACAGAAGAATGGCAGAGACACAGATAGTTACAACTCTGCTTTTACTGTGGAGAATCTGGGCACATGGTCAAGGACTGCTCGTCCAAAGCACCCAGGAGAGGAGACATGCATTCCAGCCACAATTCCAGTGAGTCCCGTCCAGAGACCAAGCCATACAACCAGGGAAACGACAACAGCCTCTCCCTCAAGAGCTCACAGGAGGGGCTCACCAAACACTGAACTGAGTTCACATACAACCCCACCAAAGTGTTAAAAAATTGATGCCACATTACATCTCCCAAGTGGCAGAGAAGAAATCATTATTGCTTTACTAGATTCAGGAGTAACAGCTAACTTTATAAACATTGCAACAGTACAAGAGCTCAAGACTCCCATGGGCCTTTTGAAGTCTCCCTTGCAAGTCAAAATAATTGATGGCTGGCTTTTGAAAGCAGGTCCTATTACACATTCTACAGCCCTTTTACAATTAATCATAGCCAAACACTTGGAGAAGTTAACCCTTTTCATGACTAACCACCTGGACCTTCCAATAGTGCTGGGATCAGGCTAGTTTCAACTTCACAGCCCCATGATGCACTGGAAGAGGCAGACTGTTTCCTTTGATAATGCAGGTTATCTCCTGCATTGTGATCGGCACTCTAGAAACCCCCCACCAGCCACCCCTGAAGACAAGTAGGTTCCCAATCTACCAAGCAAGTACAGAGACTTTGCAAATGTTTTTGGGGAGGACGAAGTGTTAGACCTTCCCACACAGAGTCACTGCGATTCTGCCATAGACCTAGTCCCAGGTACAAAAATACCTTCCAAGAGACAGCATTTAATGTCAACTAAGGAGTTAGCAACCTTGAAGCAATATTTGGACTCTAATAATAATAATAAATTTATTGTCATTGTACGTGTATACACAGTATATCCATACAACGAAATTCACTTAACACCCAAAGACCAGGTCCAACACACACAACAATCCCCAAACACACTCCCACCCACCACAATTCCCCACCCCTAATCCACCCAAACATCCACACAACAGACCAAGTAATGCTGTCCAACAGCTCACTGAGGGTGGCCCTTTAGTTCATTGTTGAGTGCAATTATAGCTCTGGGATAAAAACTATTCAGAAAAGTGTGGTCCGAGTTTTAATTGTTCTGTATCTTCTGCCAGAAGGCAACAGTCCAAAAAGATTGTAAGCAGGATGGGAAGAGTCTCTGAGAATGTTACGCAACTTCCTCAAACCGCGAGATTCGAAGATGTTGTCCAGGGCTGGTAGCTGGAGCCCAATGATATTCTGGGCAGTTTTAATGATTCCCTATAGAGCTTTTTTGTCCGCTACAGAGCTGCTCCCATACTATGCAAGAATGCCGTATGTCAGGACACTCAATGGTGCTGCAATAGTAAGACAGAAGTAGATGCCGAGATAGATTTATCTTCCTGAGCATTCTAACTTACAAAAGGACTGTATTCAACCAAAATCACCAGCCTCGGCTCCAGACTTTTTGTTCCCAAGAAACAAGATTGCATCAAGGAAAAGTGGGGTGTCCCCCCCTTTCCATAGTTCACAACTACAAAGTGCTAAACTCAGTGGTGGTCAGAAACCACTACCCGCTGCCATTAATTCCAGATCTTTTAAATAGACTGCAAAAGGCACACATTTTCTCTAGATTTCGACCTCTACAATGCCTACAATCTCATTAGGATTAAAGAGAGCCACAAATACTTAACTGCTTCAACACCAGGTATGGCAAATTTGAATACACTGTCATCCTGTTAGGGTTAGTAAACATAGGCAGTATTTTCCAATAATATGAGCCAAGTTTTCTCTGATCTCGATAAATTTGTATTATTTTATCTGGAAGAGATCCTGATTTATTCTGAGAACAAATTCCTGCACATAGAACATGTTCCGACAGTCCTCGTTAGTCTAAGAGACAACCATCTCTGCCAAACCAGAAAAATGTGGCTTTGATTTGGGTACTGTATCTCCACAAGCAGTATCCAGATGGACCTCAGAGCAGTGCTGGACTGACAAGTCCCACACACAGCCAAAGACATTCAGAATTTCCTGGGCTTTGCTAACTTCTACAGAAAATTTATTCCCGCCTTCGCTCACAAGGTCAAACCACTTACCCACCTGACAAAGAAAGGCATTAAATTTGCTTGGACCCACACACACCAGACTGCATTTGAGGAATTAAAGCAGCATTTTGCTTGCCAAGCCTCCTTTCAGCATCATTTTTGCACTGGCAGAATTTCCTTATATTAACACTCTCTGCACATTGATTCAATGACACCCTTTCAAACTCTGTATGGCACACACCTGAAAGTATTGCCAGACCACCCCGTACAAGATTCCTCCGTCCCAGGAGCTGTTGACCTCTTACAGGAGCAGCTCACTGCCCAACCCCTATTGGAGCAGCAACTTGACCAAGCATAGCAGTCTTACAAAAAAGCTGTGGATGCCCACTGATGGGAGGGGCTACCAATAGCAGTAGGGGACAAGGTCTAGCTCTCTACCAAGTTCTTAGCATTCTCAAAACTTTCCAAGAAGCTAGATGCTAAATTTGTGAGGCCATTCAAGGTTCTCTGACGGGTCAGTCCCATCACCTTCCCTCTATGAAAGTGCATCCAGTCTTTCATCAATCTTTGCTGTTTAAGGATGCCCCCCTCCAACACTCTGCAATGCCAGCACTCCCCCCCCCCACACCAGTCTTTTTGGAGGGAGAAACAATACAAGATAGAGGAAATGTTGGACTCTATATGCCAGAGGCAAAAGATTTAGTATTTGATTCATTGGAAATGGTTGCTGAACACTCCTGGGAAAACACAGTACATTCACGCCCCGGATTTAGTTCGCCAGTTTCACCTATGCTTCCCTGAGAAACTATAACCAACCAAGCTTCCAGACCTCCGCTCTGCACCACCCAATGGAGGAGTTAACCAGCCTCCCTGGATCACTCCGGGTGGAGGTGGGGCACCTGCTTACCATGGGCCTTCTACCTCTTGCCTTCAACTCCTGGGCAGGGGAGGGACCTTCTAACACTTTTTCTGTGTTTCAGCAACTGCCACCTGGCTCACCAGCTGCTTCATAAGTGAGGAAGGAAGATTCCTTTGAGACTGCTTCCCTCCTGCCCTTGCCAAGATCCCAGGAGAACTCTGACTTTGAAGAGACTTTGCAGGAGGGGGAGAGTAGCTTCAAAGAGGCCATGGAGGAGGGAGTGCTAGGTTGGAGGGGGGAGCAATGTAGGAGATAATCAGGCAAAGCCCGAGGGCAGGGTCAAGCAGATCAGTTTGGAGTTGCTACATTCCCACAAAAGACCTAAATCCAGCCCCTCTCCCCCCACCCCAATTCTGTTGTCTCTTGATCTAGTGCCAATTTGGCTTGACCATTGGTCGATCAGATTCTTGCATATAGGTAGCATGAAATAAACTTTTAGTGCTTTGAACTCTACTCCTGTTTTCTTGTGCCTGAAATTCCAAATTATAACATATGAGTGAAACGAAGTTTATAAATTTTCATAACAGGCAAAAGAGCAAAACAGTCACTACAATAAAGATTTGTTTATCTTTTTATGAATTCTGAAAGCTTTGATATTATCAAACAAGTGTTTGTTCTGAATCAGTTGATTTTGTCTATGGATGTTGCTGTTCCTTGATGCTACTATCCAAATTACATTGTTACTGCTTTCTACTCGTATAATTTGCTGTCATCCAATGTATGTTTTATGTTGAATGTTACTCTATAGCAATCTCTTTGGTCAACTGCTTTGGGAAATTGAGGTTCAGTTATATAATAATTTTAGAATAAGTAGAAGGAAAACTGATAATCATCTCCCCAGAGCATTATTTCTTTTCATAGTGTTCAGATGAGCAGTAGAAGAAACAGAAATGGTGACAGGAGGTCATATTTTGTGGAAGCAACTTTATTTCCTTAAAACCCATCTCCTGATGATACCTTATGAAGGGGTGGAGATTCAATTTCCATCCCTCCTGTAACTGATGTATGGTAGGTGAGAGCTGTGGGGGTTTTTTTTAAGCAACTTTTTTTTTCATTTTCAGAATCTTTGTCTATGGACAAGTCTCTATCCCACTCATGTACAACTCCTACACCATCTGCTTCTGGATTAAATCTACCTTCTGCACCAGCTTCATCTGCTTCTACGGTCCCTGTTTCACCTGTCTCACAATCACCAATTCCTCCATTACTTCAGGACCCCAATCTCCTTCGACAGCTACTACCTGCTCTTCAAGCCACCTTGCAGCTTAATAATTCTAGCATAGATATATCCAAAATAAATGAAGGTACGTTGTTTTTTTAAATTATCCAAATGTATTGATTGGGAAATTTTACTTTTATAAGAAAATACAGTATTAAAAATGGAATATATTGTAAGAAGTTTGTAAAAGACAATGTTTGGTTAATTATATTCTGTATTTCTTAAGATAGTGTTCTGTAATGTCTGTCAACAGGTGTTGTAGGAAAGGGAACAGAAACTTAAAGTTGAATTCTACTCTTAATTGTCTTACAGAAAACACCTCTTTCCATTCTTTCCCTCTTAAAGACTTTGCATCCATCTTAGAACATAAAAATAGCCAAGGTCCTATACACAGCTACTATTTTGCTTCTCACATTTGCTAGCCATATCTTCAAAATTAGTAGCTGCTTCTTAAGCCTGTCCTCCATGAACTATCTAATATATTTTTAAAGCCATCCAAGCTAGTAGCCCTCACCAGATATAGTGAGGAATTCTGTAGATTAACTAATATATTGTGCTGCACATTATTTTGCCAGTTTTGCATATCCTTCTCAGTGTCATTGGATGAACCAGTCCTAGTTTTTTCTGGGGAAAAAAAATCATCCTGTCCATTTTATTGACTTTTTAGTGATTTTATACACCTTTATTGTGTTCTGTTTAGTCACCTTTCTGCCAAACTAAAAATATCCCCAACTGTTTTTTCCTCATTGGGGAGGTCCTGGGATCATTTTGTTAACTGACCTTTGCACTCAGAGAATGACTGAGAGCATATAACTTTAAAATAGTTCAGAGAGAAGCATTTGTAAAGAAGAATTAGGAAGTGTGGAAATACCACTTATGTATTACTTTCTCTCTTTACAATATTCCTTCACTGAGGTTGGGGTAGGAACCTCATGTATTTGATGTGTGGCTCTGCTGTCTTTGCTAAAACCAGGTCTAGTTTTTTAACTTTGAATTATAAAATGTTCTGTACATTTTCTTTATACAGTGGGTTGTGTGAAATCAGTTTAATAGAAAACTTGGTCATGAAATAAAATTTTAAATAATGAAAATTTGATACCAATATTTTCATTTCATAAATTAAGAGATTGCAATTGTACTCATTTACCTGGCAGTAAATTCCATTGTATTCAGTAGGGCTTATTTCTGAGTACAGATACAGGTAGTCCACAGTTAACAACCATAATTTGGACCAGAAATTCTGTCACTGAGCAGTGTGGTTGTAAAGCAAAAAAACATGGCAACTGCATTGACTTACGACGGCAGTTCCAGTTGCGGTAGTTAAGTGAATCATGCACTGTTAAATGCAACATCACATGACTGCAGCTTGCAACTTCCTGCCGACTTTCCCATTGACTTTGCTTGTTGGAAGCTGGCAGTGAATGCTGCAACTGGAAATCATGTGATTCGTGACATTTGAAGAGCCATGGTGGCACAGTGGTTAGAATGCAGTACTGCAGGCTAACTCACTGCTAACTCTAAGAGTTTGATTCTGACTGGTTCAAGGTTGACTCAGCCTTCCATCCTTCCGAGGTCGGTAAAATGAGGACCCAGATCATCGGGGGCAATATGCTGACTCTGTAAACCACTTAGAGAGGGCTGTAAAGCACTATGAAGTGGTATATAAGTCTAAGTGTTACTGCTATCGTGATTGTGGGACTCTGCAACCGTCATATTTGTACATCAGTTGCCAAGTGCCTGAATTGCAATCACATAACCATAAGGGTGCTGCAATGGCCACAAATTCAAAGACTGGTCATAAATATCACTTGTTCATTGCTGTTGTAACTTTGAATGGTCACTGAACGAGTGGTCATTAACCAAAGACTTCCTCTATTTGCATCCTTCTGAAAACTGTAATGAATCCTAGTAACAATTGTAATGATGTTGCTGTCTCAGGAGCCTAGTTCTTGGGAATAAGAAAGAGTAGCGAGGTAGATGATACCATTCTGTGGTGAAGCTAACAGGAGGGAGAAGCAGGGTATAAGTTATCTCTTACTGGCTTGAGAGACCAATCTGACATTTTCAAAAAGAAACTATTAATGTTATTCATAGTGAAACTTTCAGAAGGAGAGTACAAAACACTAACTTGCTTCAGTTTAGGGAATCTTTATATGTATATTAGTTCTTACAGCTGCTGTGACACAAGCTTCTCTGCAGTCTATTCTTCATAAAATTCTCACTGCTGGACCATCTTTTAATATAAGTTCCCTGATTACTCAAGCAACACAGCTTTCCACACAAGGTAATTTGGAAGTTTCTTCTTGCCCTCTTTGTAAAGTTGCTTTGTATTTCATGAGAGTTTGGCTAATGAACTATAAGTAGCAAAATAATGAAATGTTACTTTCCAGACAAACCCTGTTTGTGTCTGTGTATGTTTATCTGAGGCAGATTGTGTGAGGTGATAAATATAAATGTTTTTATACCATCCAGCATAAATATATTCAGTCACAGAAAGGATGACATTGTAAAATTTTGTCCAATGATTACCCTAATTATCTACCAACAACTAAATTACCATTTGGCAAATTGTTTGGCTTGATTTGCATTTGTGATTATATTACTATATCATTACCTTTTAGTATATTTTTTTTGTTTCACATAGTATTTTGACAGGGAACGCTTATAATAAAGCTGATAATAAACAGGTTGATTTTAGAAACCAGGAGGTTGTGAATCCTGGTCCTGCTTTAGGCACAAAGCAAGCTGGTAACTTTGGGCTAGTCAAATGTTCTCAGCTCTAAGAAGAAGGGTAGTGGCAAACCACATCTGAAAACATTGCTAAGAAAACAGCTGGACTATTCCAACTTCTTGGAAATTCTCAAATGTTAATTGTGGGCTGTGGAATACAGGCCTCTGGTTTTCTCAGCCTCCGTTCACATCTTCTGAAGTTTTGCCCCTGGTTTTAAAAGTACCAAACTTTTTTTTCTAACAGGGACAGGTTGGGTAATGTCTATGTGTCCAACAGGCACACCTACTTGTGAAGATGTGGATCTCATATCTTGGGTCTGCACAATAAGTGTATTGGCTATCATTAGAAATCCACTTAACATTCAAATCAAGGTTTTCTTGTATGTGTAACGGGCTGTGCGAGCAACCTTGAGACAAGAGGAACAGATGCAACCTAGACAATGCTCAGATAAGCGAAATCTGACTCCAAAGCAGGAATGTAATTTGAACAAGCAAATCAGAGTTGACCCTCCCTAATTCTCTGGAATGTAAAAGGAAGGGATGCCCCAAAAGTGCTTTTTTAAGAGGCAACTGGACTTCGTTTTTCTTTGAAGATGTTTTGCTTCTCATCCAAGAAGCATCTTCAGCTCTGACTGGATGGTGGGGAATGGAAGGATTTATATTCCTTGCAGACACATGGTCATTTATAAATCCTTCCATTCCCCACCATCAGTCAGAGCTGAAGAAGCTTCTTGGCCGAGAAGCGAAACGTCTTCTAAGAAAAACAAAGTCCAGTTGCCTCTTGAAAAAGCACCTTTGGGACAACCATGAACTGGATGACTGAGAATCTCCATAGACATAAAAGGCAGGGAAGAGAGGCACATTCAGACTTGCAAAATTCTTTTTACTGTAACTTTATAATAAAAGTAATAGTATTCATAACTTTGGTGTCTTGGTCTGGACTACTCAAAGGGCTGATTGTATGTGAAGATCATATCTGTTCAGTGGTGTATGCAACCTTGTGATTGCAATTTAAAGTTACATATACATTTTCAGATGTTTCTAGTACCTTGAATTGGGTAGTTTTTATTAATCTAATAGAAGTCAACCTACAAGTAGTATTTGCTTAATGACAGTAATTGGAACAGTAATTGCTAAGCGATAATCATAAAGTGCTACATCAGGTGACCCCTGACTTAGCAACAGGAATCCCAGCTGTTGCCATTGTTAAGTGAGGATTGTAGGTCATTAAGTGAAGACCTCATGTGACCACAACTTGTGACTTCCTGCTGCATTCTCACCAGCAAAGTTGGGAAAGCTGGCAGGAAGTTGCAAGTTTTGGGCAACTCACAAGCATGATTGTGGGTAGGTGAGCAGTATGGAATGAGGTGTAGGGTTGCTGTGGTGAGTGCATTCTGGGAGGTTTCACTGCTGTGCTGCATAAGTGCAGGTGTGTTGGGGAGGGGGTGCTGTGGAATGAGTTTGCTCTGTGGAGTAAGAGATCCCTGAGATCTCATACACCACAGTGGGGTTCCTCAGGAGAAAAGGCTGGAGTGACTTAACAACATTCCTTGCTGGCTTCTCAATTGACTTTGCTTGTGGGAAATTGATAAGAAAGGTCACAAATGGTGACAACATTACCATTGGATGCTGTGACCATCATAAGTGTGAGCCAGTTGCCCAAGCGCCCAGATCATGATCATGTGACTGGGGGTGTAGCAACAGCTAGAACTTTTGAGGACCAGTCATAAATTTATTTATTTATTTATTTTATTTAATATAACTTATATGCCGCCCTATCTCCATAGGACTCAGGGCAGCTCACAACAATTAAAACAAACCAATAAAAACATAAAATACATACATAAATATTAAAACGCGTTAAAATAATTGAAAACCCGCTCAGTCTAGGCTAGGCTCTGCAAACAGCCATGTTTTTAATTCGCGGCGGAAGGTGCGGAGGTCAGGAGCCAGCCGGAGCCCCAGGGGGAGTTGATTCCAAAGGGTGGGCGCGCCCACAGAGAAAGCTCTACCCCTGGGGGCCACCAGCCTATATTGTCTAGCTAACGGTACCCGGAGCAGGCCCTCCCTGTGGGAACGCACCGGGCGATGGGAAGTTGTTGCTGGTTGCAGATGGCCCGTCAAGTATCCTGGGCCTAAGCCATGTAGAGCTTTATAGGTCATTACCAGCACCTTGAATCTCACCCGGAGGGCAACCGGCAACCAATGCAAGCCGCGCAGGAGAGGTGTTACATGGGAGTATCGGGATTCTCCCATCACAACCTGCGCGGCTGCATTCTGTACCACCTGAAGCCTCCGAGTGGTCCTCAAGGGCAGCCCCATGTAGAGAGCATTACAGTAGTCAATACGGGAGGTGACTAGCGCATGAGTAACTGTGCGTAGGGCATCTCGGTCCATATAGGGGCGCAACTGGCGCACCAGACAAATCTGGGCGTATGGCCCCCCCGGTCACGGTTGTTATATGATCTTCTAGACTCAACCGCGAATCCAGGAGGGTGAAGGAGGAGAGTGCAAAAGCTGGCTTGAAACTCAACATTAAGAAAACTAAGATCATGGCATCCGGCCCTCTCAATTCCTGGCAAATAGATGGGGAAGAAATGGAAGTAGTGACAAATTTTATTTTCCTGGGCTCCAAGACCACCGCAGATGGGGACTACAGCCAAGAAATTAAAAGATGCTTCCTCCTGGGGAGGAAAGCCATGGCAAGCCTAGACAGCATACTAAAAAGCAGAGACATCACCCTGCCAACAAAAGTGTGTATAGTCAAGGCTATGGTTTTCCCAGTTGCAATGTATGGCTGTGAAATTTGGACCATAAGAAAGGCTGAGCGCCAAACAATTGAGGCCTTTGAACTCTGGTGCTGGAGAAGACTCCTGCGAGTCCCTTGGACTGCAAGGCGAACAAACCGGTCAGTCCTAGAGGAGATCAACCCTGACTGCTCTTTAGAAGGCCAGATCCTGAAACTCAAATACTTTGGCCACCTAATGAGAAGGAAGGACTCATTGGAGAAGAGCCTAATGCCGGGAACGATTGAGGGCAAAAGAAGGGCGGCTGGATGGAGTCACTGAAGCAGTCGGCGTGAGCTTAAATGGACTCCGGGGGATGGTAGAGGACAGAAAGGCCTGGAGGAACGTTGTCCATGAGGTCGCAATGGGTCGGACACAACTTTGCAACTAACAACAACAACAACATAAAATTTTCATAAATGGGTCAATATTTTTTATATATATCTTATAGAATTAAGTACAGGAATCCCAGTGCTTGCCAGGATTCCAATAGGCCAAATAGTAACTCTGAAGTCCGTACAGTCACTCATGCTCTCATTATCTCTCGGTTGGATTACTGCAATGCCCTCTACATGGGGCTGCCCTTGGGGTGCACCCAGAGGCTCCAACTGGTCCAGAATGCGGCTGCGCGAGTAGTTACGGGTGTGTCCCGCCACTCCCATATAACACCACTATTGTTGTGACTCCGACCCCCGAGCCCTTTTTATCGGAGGGAGAAGACTCCGAAGGTGAAGGAGAGGAGTTGGCCAGGCCTCCCTCTCCAGGACCCTCCTCTCTGGCATTGCCTCAGGTGTCTCCCGAGGGAGAAGAGATTGGCCAGGAGCCAGGTATCTCCGAACAGTCGCACTCGGACAGTGACGGAGATAAGTCTTGGCTGGATCCACGCCAGCGTCGGAGAGACAAGCGCACGCAGCAGAAAAGGAGGCATGCCAGAGATTAAGCTGAGTCACTGGACCACACCCCACAGGGGATAAAAGGGGGTGTGGTGGCCATTCAGGCTCTGTGACGGACAAAACTAAGCAACTAGTGAGTCGCATTGTATCTCTGAAACTACGTTATCTGCCTGCCTTGGATTTAATACGGACTGGACTTGACAATTCTTTGACTTTGTGTATTTGTTTTGGTTTATCTGACGGAGGAGGAACACCTCCCTCTGTGAGTAAAGTTCTAAGCAAACCAGCTATCCATGGCAGCCATCCAGTGCTCAGACAACCTAAGATCCTGACTGTGGCTTATTCATATAGCAACTGATTTGCCTCAGGGAAGAACCTTTGCAGCTGTGTTTGACTGGAGTCCGGATGGCCTCTCCCAAGGGGAAGAAAAGAAAGACGGCATATTGCTCTCCAAACAGTAAGGAAGGTGGAACCAATCCTCAAAAGCAACAGAAGATTGACGGATTTTGCCAGCCTTTGCACTCAACAGTAGGTCATGCATCCTCCCCTCTTTCCCTGCCGGTTAGCCATGATGTTTTGGCATTGTTTGGGGATTCCCCCCTGGAGTGGGAATTGCAGGCAGAGGAGAATCAATCAGGAAGTCAGCTGGGAAGCTTGCGAACCCCTCTGCGTAATTTGATGACAAATGACTCAGCAACTTTGGGTGAATCGGCTCCAGGCCGGGACAAGGGCTTAGAGTCAGAGTTTTACAACCATAGTGAATTAGCTTTAGGACTTGAAAACCAGCTAAATGTTAGTACAAGGGATTTTATTAGCCGACACAGTATGCTCACTTCTCAGACAGTCTTGGCCATTTTTGACCAATTTGCAGAGGTGCATTTGCAGAGTTGGACTCTGTGATCAATTTTATTGCTGCGGCACAGATGAAAAAGCCGCAGGTATGTTCAACTGGCTGTCAGACAGAATGACCCGGCCAGATGGTGCAACCGAGGGAAAGAACAAGCGGACAATATATTGACTGTAAGCATGGAAAAAAAGCAAGAGATGGTGAGCTGGTTGGACCTGAAATCCCACGGTACAGCAGTGGGGGGGAAACAGGCGATTATTGAAGGAGCAGATTGTATTGAATATATATAATTCTGAGATAAATGTGGGTAGATGGTCTTCAAAAAGACAGATAGTGACCTCTTTGTCACAGCTTACTCGGTGTGACAAGGGGGCAGTAGATTTGGCAGCATATGAACATCTTCCACAACGTGATAATTATTTCAGAATTCTTTTTAAGTTCAAACAACAGCTCTTCCCAAGCCTGCTTATGCGAATGAGAGGATTCTTGGCTTATTATCAAATTTTACCTACCCGAGTTTTTTCTAGTGGTGAGGTCATCCCGCTAATTCAGAGAGCCCCTAGGGAGAGTGTGACAGTGCATGGGACAGCTGTTTGGGAAAGTGGACTGAATAGGGAAAGCAGGCTGGCCGAGGTAGGGAGGAGATTTAGCGTTACAGAGGAAATGTCGGTTAGGGTTTTGGACCCAGCTGAAGTGAAACTTCCTTCAATTGGCTTGGTACAAGATGAGACATTTGATTCTGCCTGTTTGGAAACTTTTTCCTCACTTTCACAAATGGAGCAGCAAAAAGTACTTAAAAAACTTAAAGAGACGAGGAAGCTGCTGAAGCAGACTATTTCCTCTGCCGCTCCTTTAGCGTCGATAGCTCTACCCCCTTCAAGGCATGATGCAGCTCCGGAGAGTCAGCAGCCTATAAACGCAGGAAGCCTGATGCCCACGTATATACAGCACAAGGTACCAGAGACAGTAGATTTGATAACACAAAGTGTTGTGGGACAAACATCGGAGATGGAAGGCACCCAGGAAGGAATCCCCCAATCCCCCTTAGTGGCAAAGATGATACCAAGAAACGACACAAAACGCGGTGCCTCATGTAAAATCATTTATCGTGGAGGCAGAGATTAATAGAGCCCATGGACCTGCAAGTCCGAAAGTAACAGGCAGTGCAATGACGCCCAAACAGACTTCTATTGAACTCGGGCGATTAAATGGGGGTGTGTGTGTAAATGAGGGAGGAGGGGTAGGAGAGATTATCCAAGAAGCCTGACTAGGAAATAGCGAGCAACCACGTCCTTCAAGAGTGCACTTCCTCTCTTGGAATGTGGCAGGATGGAGAGGAAGTTGGTGCTCAGCTGACTGTATTAAATTTTTAAATAGGTACCATGTAATTGCCTTGCAGGAGACATGGGTTAGCAGCGATGAGACCCCAGTTGAGCTCCCCGGGTTTAATATTTGGCAGCTGCCAGCAAAGAGAGTAGCTAAAAAAGGAAGAGCCTCTGGAGGATTGGGCATCTTGGTAAAAGCCGAACTAGGATGGAAGGGAAACGAGATATGCTTGGAGGATGGGCCTCTATTTTTTCAAGCAATCCATTTGGTATATGAAGGGAAGTCAATGATATTTGCAAATGTGTACGTCAACCCAGCAATGGGGGATTTGTGGGAGGCTCTAGAGGTAAAAATATTAGATATATGGAAAAAATTCACAAAAACACCTCTAATTTTGGCAGGAGACTTTAATGCGTGTGTGGGTCCCTTGTTGGAACCTTTTATTGAAAACGGTACAATTCCAGAGGGATATTTACATAACCAACAATCATGGGTCTCCCAAGACAGGAAAAAGAACAAAGATGGGGGGAAATTTCTAACAATGGTATACAACTGTAACCTCCAAATTGTAGGCCAGTACTCAGAGCTCAGAAGGTACCCCATAACTTTTTTTTGGCCCCAAGGCATGTAGTTCTATTGATTATTTTTGTGTCTCTCACAGCCTAGTAGCAGGGGCAACTTCGGTCTTGACGTTACCAAGGCCAGAAAGTGATCACCTTCTGATTGCGACGTCCCTGGCAATCCCTTCAGATTTAAGGAAAAGGAATCAAACAATCCAACAAATAGGCCTCAACTTAGAAATAGCCCAAGAGAGAAGATTAACATGGAAGAGGGTTGATAGCAAAGCAGTGACTGAATTCATGATTTCACCATGTATGGAAGCCTTAGCGCATATATGCACAAACAGTATGGGTGAACAAGAGCCTATAGTTTGTTTTGCAGAAATATGCCATAAATTGAAGCATTTTTCCATGACTACCAAGCCCAATGGGCCAGTCTGATTCTAGTAACTCAACATGGTTTGACAATGACTGTAAGGAAAAGAAAAAACAGCTTAGGAAATCACTTAGGAGATACTTAAGCAGCCCAAACATGGAACTACAGAAGGAGTATATTACCATAAGGCAGAAATATAAGCAGCTACTGAAGAGAAAAAAGGCCTCCTATATCGACAACTTATGGGCTGGTCTAGAACAGGCAGCAAAGCTGGCCTCACCCACACTATTCTGGTTGGAGGTCTCAAAAATTATTAGAGATAGAAAACTAATAAGTGACCCAAACATTAGTGCAGAAAGATGGGAGAAGCATTTGGCCACGCCAGCAGCAGCGGATAGCTCCGATGAGCTTATATCCTCTCCGAGCTTGATACAGGAATATGAAGCCCTACCGCAGTGGGAAGAAGTGTCAATCACGGAGGTGAGGAGTTTAATCTCCTCCCTGAAGACAAACAAAGCTCCAGGATAACATAGCCTGGTGGGCGCCCGTCCTGGCGGGTCTCTTTACTTTTATCAATAGAACAGGGCAAATTCCTGCTAGTTGGCGTTCATCAATAATTATCCCCTTACATAAAAAAGGCTCTAGAGATAACCCAGATAATTTTCAATTAATTAGTCTAATCGATATTTCAGCAAAAATTTATGCTAAGCACTTGCTTCATAAATTAGAGGATTGGATAATGAGAAATAACATTTTAGCTGAAGAGCAGTCAGGTTTCAGGAGCAGAAGATCTACTATGGATAATTGTTTTGTGCTGGACCATCTAATAACAAAGTTTAAGTCTTGGAAAAAACCTCTGTATGTGGCATTCATAGATTTGAAGGCAGCCTTTGATACAATTGATAGAAAAAATTTATGGGATAAATTAGAGGCTATGGGAATAGAAAAGAAATTGTTATATTTAATTCGACTGTTATACACGGAAACCCAAGTAAGAGTTCGAGTGAATAGGACAGGATCGGTAACAAATGCAATCCCATTAAAAAAGGGCGTCAGACAAGGTTGCACTTTAGCCCCAACACTTTTTAACTTATATTTAAATGACCTCCCAAAATGTCTGGAAGATACATCACTCCATGGGCCTAGTATAGGAACAAGACAGGTCAATTGCTTGTTATATGCCAATGATATAATTTTGTTGTCGGCCTCACAGGTGGGGCTACGAAGGTCACTTGGGAGGTTGGCAGCATATTGTATAAAAAATCGCCTGACAATTGATATAGAGAAATCAAAGGTAATGATATTTAGCAGGCAACAAAATATAAGGAGATGGGTTCTAAATGACAGAAGAATAGAACAAGTTCAGTCATTTATCTATTTAGGGCTAGTATTTCAGACAAATGGCAAATGGAATAAGCAGGTAAAAGCCGGAGCTCGGAAGGCCATGGCTCGGATGGCTCAATTAAACAAACTTGTTTTAGAGAAAACTCCATCTTCATTAATCCCAGTGCTAAAGGTCTTCCAGGCGAAAATCGAACCAGTACTTACCTATGGGGCAGAAATATGGGGGTCAGTTAAGCTGCCTGGGCTGGAAACCCCTCAAAATAAGTTCCTGAGGAAAATTTTGGCAGTGTCCCCCGGAACCCCAGCATGTGTAGTAAGGGCAGAAACAGGAGTCCATGCGACTGGCACTAGGGCCTTGTTGAAGACTGTTTATTATTGGTTGAGAATAATCGAGATGGAGGAAGGGAGGTTACCAAAATTAGCGCTAATGGAGCAGATTATCTCAAGTAATAAAAATAACTGGTTATCAATAGTTCTGAAGCAGGTATCTAGTTCTGGTATCCCTTTAAATTGGCAGCAGTACGACTATAGGCAGATCCGAAATTGGATTGCACAGAGATTTAAGGACATAAGTGCCCAATCGGATATTGCACAGGTGACAGCAGTAAAAGTTTGCCCCTGGTTATCAGCCAATAAACAAATTTTCAAAATAGAAAAATATTTAGCTGTGCCTTTGTTTCCCGTCCTGAGAAGATTCTTTACAAAATTGAGGTTGGACCAACTTGGAACAAATATGCTCTGGGGTAGATATAAGGGTATTCCTGTAAGGGAAAGGGTCTGTCTATGTGGGACGGGGGAAGTCGAAACAACGTCCCACGTAATTTTTGATTGCCCCCTATATTCAGACTTGAGGGAACATCAACTGGGCAGGATCTTTTATACCAGCACCCCTAAGTCTAAAGAGCACTTTTTGCGATATTGTTTGTTAGGTTCCAACTTGCAGTTGGTAAAATGGATTGCTAAATTTGTGGTAAAGTTGATGGGAAGGAGGACAAAATTGGTGCAGCAAAATGCGGTAGATTGTAAGAATGATCACTTGATCTAACAATGTAATTTTAATAGCAGTTAACACTGATTGGGTAGATGCAGGGGCGACATTATAATATAATTTTAATTATATTTAAATAGTATTTTAAATTATTGTATTTTATCCCGATTTTATTTTAGATCGTATTTTATTCTAATTGTATTTTAATTGCGAGTTATTCCAATCTTACTTAATTTGTTTTACCAAACCTTTGTAATGATTTGTCTTTGTAATTCTGTACTTGATATGGCCCAAAGGGCTAATCAATAAATAAAAAATTGAATTGAGTAAAGTTCTTGGCAAGCAGCTACTGGGTTGCTGCCAATCCTGTTATCGAAGGAATTTATTGTCTGCAAGTTTTATTTAACCCCTGGCTGACTGTTTGTGTGCGTGTGTGAGACGGGGGCAGAACAACTATTGCGCGAGCTGCACTGGTTGCCGGTGGTCCTCCGGATCTGCTTCAAGGTGCTGGTACTCACCTATAAAGCCCTTCATGGCATGGGCCCGGGGTATTTGCAGGATCACCTCCTACCGGCCTCCCACCGCCCAGTGCGCTCACATAGGGCTGCCCTTCTCCGGGTCCCCTCGGCCAGACAGTGTTGGCTGGCGGTCCCCAGGATGAGGGCATTCTCTGTGGTCGCACCGACCCTCTGGAATGGGTTGCCCACCGGGCTCCGGACGGCCCCCGACCTCCGCACCTTCCGCGCCGACCTAAAGACATGGCTCTTTCAGCAACTTCCCTGATCTGCCGTGGATTTTAACTTGGGGATTTGGGGATTTTAAATTGGTTTTTAATATTATTTAATCTTTATTGTCGGGTTGTTTTATTGTTGTAAGCCGCCCCGAGTCCTACGGGAGAAGGGTGGCATATAAATCTGACAAATAAATAAATAAATAAATAAGTCCAAACAGCTGAATTCTGAAGTTCCTTATGCCAGCCAATGATCAAAGTCAAAATGCCCATTGATAAGCTAAAGTTTAAATCTCTCTTCCCAATAGCTAATTGTAATTTGCACAATGAAAATCTTACAGAAAACTTGCCAAATGTATTCTGTTTCTTGTGTGTTTACAATAATATGATATAATAAATAAAGGAAGGCTTCTCAAAATGTAAATCAACCTCGGAATTAAATGCATCTTAATCACATTTATCTCACTCCAAATACTCAACTGTAATGTTTGGTTTGCATCAAAACTAGAGAGAAATTCAAATATACTAGTTGAGAAGTGTTCCTGGAAATTCTTAGTTCAAGTTAAACAGAGGAAGCAGAAGACAACCTGAAGCCCCCCTTTCAACACCTCCCCTTAACCCCATGCAGAACTAACCATGGCCTTCCCCTTTTTCTATGCTTCAGCACTTCTGCCCAGAACACACATTTCAGGTCTGGGCCCATAGTTAACATATTCTTCAGTCTTGGTACACACTGCTTATGGTTCAGTGTTTGGGCACAGTTTGTTTTATTGTACACCCCCAAGAGTCCCACTTTGAGGGAGATGGGCAGTTCAGAAATGGAAAAATAAACATCTGTTCTTTCTAAATACAGTTTAACTTACGTATGCAAGGAGAAATTTGACATTTATATGTTGTGTGCAGTCCTTAGTTTTTTAGATTATAAAGCTATGGAATTGGTTCCCATAGGAAGCTAACCCTAGATCAGAGCATGCATTTGTTTATTTATTTATTTATTTGCTGCAATTTATGGACTTCTCAGTTCCAAAAAAAGGCTGTTGAAAACAAGTTACTTATATTCTACTAAAACACTCATTGTCATGATCTTTAACTGGGCAAAATGATGCATTATAGGGCAACAATTTTTCAGCCAAGGTAACTGAAATGGGCTTACTTACAGAATGTATCCAAAATCCAGGACACATGACTCCGAGGGAATTTGGGAAAGTTGTGGCTGCTTTAGTGTTAATTGGCTGCTGCTGCGATCACATGATCTTCATTTTCAATATTCCGTGACAGTTTCCCAGCCAGTCTTGCAATCCCTCACTCTCCCCCACACCTAGCAGCAGCCACTTACCTGTCTGCTTCAAAAGGGAGGGAGGAATAAACCCTGTGTACCCTTCTCAGCCCATGCCATTCTCCATGTTCTACCAGCCTATTCTGCCCCCCTGCACCTTCCCTGATCCATGCAGCACCTCACACACCCTTCCTAACCCATGCGGCAGATCTCACACAGCCCCAACCCCTTTCCTGACCCGCTCCCCCATGTATACCCTTCCTCCTCACCTGGCAGCAGCCTTGGCTTGCAACTTCCTGCTGGCTTCCCCAATTGACTGTCTCCAGCTTTCCACAAGTTTTTCCACAAGCAAAGTAAATGGAGAAATCAGCAAGAATTGGAGGGAGGGAGGGAAGGAGGAACAGTTAAGGAAGGAAGGAAGGTTTTTCATGCTCTGATTCCTTCTGATAAGGAAATATCTCTGAAATAGTGACTCAACAGGTCATGTGTTGTCTAGTACTTCCTAGATATTACTTACTGCAGTGGCACATATAGCTGTTGTGTGCCTTGTCAGTGTAAGATTTTCATTCTTTAATACAGTAATAACAGGTTTGACCCAGGGGTGAAATCCAAAATTTTTCCCTACCTGTGGGCGTGGCAGGGGAAGGATACTGCAAAATCTCCATTCCTACCCCACTCTGGCCAGCCAGAGGTGGTATTTGCCGGTTCTCTGAACTACTCAAAATTTCCGCTTCCGGTTCTCCAGAACCCATTAGAACCTGCTGGATTTTACCCCGGTTTGACCTTATTTTAGTGACAGTAGCAAATGTATTTATAAGCTTGCCAAACTTAACTGTCATAAAAATACTGTTCCTTTAAAAATACTCAGTCAATAGGCTTTTATAATGCTCTCATGATTTTATTCACAGCTCAGTCATCTAATCAGTCCCCAATGTCTTTAACATCAGATGCTTCATCACCAAGATCATATGTATCTCCAAAAATAAGCACACCTCAGACTAACACAGTTCCTTTGAAATCTGTATCATCACAGCCAAAAGTAAGTTTTTAATGTATTGTTAGAATAAAACTCTGTTTATTGCTAGTCTCCAGTATTTTCATAGAATCATAGGATTGGAAAGTCAATGCACGATCCACTAGAGTATCTCTGAGAGGTGATCATCCAGCCTTTCTTATGAAAACTTTCATCAAAGGAAAAGCCACTATTTCATGTAGTATCTTTTCCCTTGACTAACAGCTTGTACATTCAAGAAATTCCTCCCTACTATTTAATATCTAACTTAAACATTGTAATTTTAACCCATTAGGCTAATTAACTGAATTAAACCCATTGCTTCTGAAGGAAATAGGAAAGAAATCTATTTCTTCTTCTGTGTGACAGCCCTTCATATGTTTGAAGACTGCTATTATATCTCCTCTCAGAATTCTCTTTTGTAATTTAAACATTCCAGACCCTTTAACTGTGCCTCAGAGTAGCTCTCCTCCAAATGTGTTCCAATTTGTAACTGTTCTTTTTGAACTATGGTTCCCAAAATTGGGTCCACATAGGAGCAGGTTAATGGTTAATGAATTCCAAGATAGCATTGGTTATAGCTGTTGGTTATAGCTGTTTGAACAAATCTTGATATCTAATCAAGTTTTGAACTTCAGGTTGCTACTTCAGGTATTAAGCAAGGACCAGTTTTGCAGTTAGTGTCTCAGCAGCCTGTGATTGCTGAGAAACCACAAGGTCATGAACCTGCTTCTCCTCGAAGTCTTCAGCATTCAAGGTAAATTTAAATTAGTTGAGTATTGATTTCACCATGAATTGTTCTAGAAATGTTGATTATAGATGCTCATTTTGAATGGCATGCTTTCTCATCTACACATACACACAGGGTTTTTAAATTAAACTTTGAATTATGCATTGAAAAGGTAATTGTGGAGCTAATATTTCCTTATTTTAACTGGGTCACACTGATTTTAAGAAGAAATATCTCTTCTGCAAACTACTAATCATATTGCTAAATTTGCAATTTAACCACCAGTATCTTTTAATGTTTTTCTTACATAGTGCAATTTGGCTGAAAGAACACAAGTGCTCTAGTAAGCTAGACCTGAATAAATGCATTTGCCTAAGTTCTGTGCATTAAAGTTCTGTGTATTAAACATTTGGATTCTGTTGAGCCAGAAATATTTTCCACTTTGAGCCCAAATATTGCTAATTGTAAAATACAGAATGAAAGTACACCGAGTTATAAAATTTATAAGATCCATTTTAGTTGTTTTCCAAACAATATAATACATGTTCATACTCCACTTTTATTTTAAGAACTACATAGCTGGAGATATCAGAGAGCTATGTAAGACTTGAAACATGATAGAGGAAGATATTTCCCCACACATTCCCTTGATTTTTATGAAAATAATTCCCATCACCTTCATTCTAGAGTAAACTGAGTCTAAAATAACTCAAGAACACAAACTTTGTTGTACATTTACAACAATTTGTGGATTTAATTATTTTTTAAATTATTTTAATTTTCATACTGTATGTATTTTAACCCTGGCTGTTCACTGCCCTGAGTCCTTTGGGAGAAGGGCGGTATAAAAATTAAATAAATAAACAACCTAAGAGTCAATTTGACTTATGGTAAATACATTTCAGAGAAACTGCACATCTCTTACTAAGCCATATGTTTTACCTTCTCCCATCTCTTTCTCGGAGGTAGAAGGTGGATGCTGGAGTTAACAATAGTAAATATGTATCCTTCAAAGAAACATCAGTTTGATAGATGGTAATAGGTTTTTGTCCCCCTTAAATGTAAAAGTAAGCCTAGTTAGTTTTTTAAAAATGCTTTTTCTTGGCTGCTGTTTCTTTTATTGTCAACATTTCTATGCCACTCCAGTTCAAAAAGCTCTAAATAAAGTGTGTCTAACCACACCCCACGGGCTGCATGCAGACCCACAAATTCATATAAGAAATGAAGTTTTATTTATATGCATTATACTACATTATATATTTTATATGCGGCCCTAGACAATTTCTCTTCACTCAATGCAGTTCAGGCAAGCCAAAAGGTTGGACATCCATGCTCTAAATGGAATACATCAAAAAACTGTTCTTCAACTATACAAACTAAAGATTTGTGGAAAGCAGTGAATAAAATATACATGTAGTCTAATAACTCATTAGCTCCTTTGGTGATTCTCTAAGAAGAGCCCAATGTATAAAATCAACATCTTATTACTACCAGTAAAATTGTCAATTATTGAAATAATTCAGTATAACTTGCATAAATCTAAGACAATATATTTATGTAATGTATACATTTCGTATTTTTAATAATGCATACCATTAATGGCTGGTAAAGTAGGAAAAAAGTAGAGAGAGAAGATTTGAAAATTGTATGAATTAATGTACAGTGACAGTTCTTTTTTTTTTTTCTTATAGTAGTCCATCTCCTGGTCCAACTCATATCTCCAATACCAGTGTTTCAAACACAACAGCACCACAAAACGTATCTGGATGGCCTACATGTTCATTAACTCCTACATTAGCAGGCCATTTCAATGAGAATCTTATAAAGCATGTCCAAGGATGGCCTGCAGATCATGCAGAAAAGCAGGTGACTATTTTTTGTGTGTTGTAGAACAGATCTATTAGCACTTTTGTGTGTCTGATAACATTTAGTAAGTACTCTTTGCTAATGTTTTTCATAAACTTTCCAATCTTCACTTTGTAGATGCGGGTGGGGAGGGGAGAGGGATTAGATTAGTTCCTTTCTGTGGGAAGAAACAGGGTGTATAACCAGCAGAGGTACAGGTTTTTTTATTTTCTTAAAATAGTTTTTATTGAATATTTTACACTTTTAAAACCAAAGACGTAACAGAAAAAGACAAAAGCGAAAAAAAAGAAACCATACACATACACCAAACAGTAAAATACAAAACATAAGTAACAACATTATGTAATATTTTTACAACTTTCTGCATCGACAGTTGTCTTTGCTTTTAAATTCAATTCTTCTATTTGATCCTTTAGTCTTGTATAGCCATCTTAACAACTCTTGTAACCAAAATTGTTATATATATTTGCATCCTATTTATTTACATAGTTGGTGTTTTACCCTTGCCGATATTCAATACTTTTGGTTTTCAGTTAAACAAAATTCAATTCACAAACTTATTTCTTATTTTGATTTCTATTTTCTAGCCAAGTATAGAATCTATTCCACACTTTATAATAGTCCGAATCATCTCTTTCTTTAATCTCCATTGTCATTTTATCCATTTCTGCACATTTGAGGATCTTTTTAATTACTGTTTCTTCAGGTGGTGTATTAATCTGTTTCCACTGTTGTGCCAGGGTGATCCTGACCGCCGTTAGTATGTGCAATATTATGTAATGCAAAATTTTCTCCATTTTCGTATCTATTATTCCTAAGAGAAACAACTCTGGTTTGAAATCAGTCCTTTGGAGTATAATCTCTTCTAGCCACCTCTTAATTTTCTACCAAAATTTTTTAACATTGGGGCACATCCACCACATGTGGTAAGTATGTTCCTAATTTATAGCCACATCTCCAACATTTGGGTGATAAGTTTGGGTACATTTTTGCCAATCTCGCTGGTGCTAAATGCCATCTATAAAACATTTTATAGATGTTTTCTTTATATGTTACTGCCATCATCGATTTATAATTTTTTCCCCACAATTTTTCCCATTTTTGCAATTCTATAGTGTGTCCGAAATTCCTAGCCCAATTTATCGTTTCTTTCACTGTTTCGTCTTCCATTTTATATCTTAATAGAAAGTTGTAAATATTTGTAATCATTTTTCTCCAATTCCAATTGTTCCTTTATGCCATATTGTTCCTTGTCTTTTTAAAATCTAGTTTTAATTTGTAAGTATGTCCACCATTCCAGATTTAATCCTTATTCTTTCAGATCTTGTACTGATTTTAATTGTCTTTTTAGGTCTAAAAGTTCTGAATATCTCACCATTTTGTTTAGATCTGTGGTATTTGGATGTATCATTGCTTCCATGGTTGATAACCAAATTGGGACTTTCCTGTAATGATTCTTTTTAATCTTTTCCCAGACTTTTAACAGAGCATCTCTTAACATGTGCCTTTGAAAATAAGTGTGTGATTTATTTTTCCCTTCCCAGAGGAAGCCATGCCATCCAAGTTGGAGGTCATGGCCTTCTATCATTAATATTCATTTATTTTTTAGTTGTATCCAATCTTTGAGCCATGTTAGAGATGCCGCCTGATAATAGAGTTCCCATTCTGGTAAGCCAAAGCCTTTTTTCCTGCTATCCTTTTTTTTATTGAAAAGTTTTATAAGAAATACAAACATTTTCTCTCCCCCCCGCCACCCTTTCCCCCTCCCCTCCTTCCCCCCCCCCTCCCTAGACTTCCCAGAACAGGCACAGGGTATAGCATTCACAAACATAAAGCTAAAATATGCTAACAAATTATTGCATTCATATTCTCCCTAAATCTTTAACTCCTTATAACTCAAAAACTATAAACATAAACTACTCAAAAATATTTCATTCATAAACTATATGAATCTTCTTGTTCGGATACTTTTTTTGTATATAGTCAATCCATCTTCTCCATTCTGATATGTATCTTTCATTTGAATGACCTTTAAGATATGATGAAATTTTTGCCATCTCTACCAAATGCACAACTTTTAATGTCCATTCCTCAATGGTAGGTGGATCTTCCTTCTTCCAGTACTGTGCCACCAGTAACCTGGCAGCTGTTATTAAATTCAAAACCAACTTAGTCTCTATTACAGTACAATCCGTGACTATTCCCAACAAAAAAAAACTGTGGTGTAAATTTAATTTTTTTCCTTAAAATATTTTGAATAATCCACCATATTTTTATCCAAAAAGCCTTAATTTTTTTACATGTCCACCATATATGAAAATATGTAGCATCTTCACATTCACATCGCCAACGCTTGGGTTGTAAATTTGGATACATGCAGGCTAGTTTTTTTGGGTCTAAATGCCATCTATAAAACATTTTATAAAAGTTCTCTCTTAAATTTTGAGCTTGTGTGAATCTTACATTTCTAACCCATATCTTTTCCCATGTATCCAACATTATTGGTTCACCTATGTTTTGTGCCCATTTTATCATACAATCCTTGACTAGCTCTGTTTCTGAATCTATTTCCACTAATACATTATACAACCTTTTAATATGCATTTGACCTTTATCTCTTATTTGCTTTATCAAATTCTCATCCTGCTGCAAAATACCAATTTTTTGATCTTCTCTCCATCTGGCCTGCAGCTGTCCATACTGAAACCAAGTTCTAACTATTCCTTCTTCTCTTAATTGTTCCATAGATTTTAATTGTAATCTAACTCCTTCTTTATAAAGGAGTTCCTTGTATGTAATCTTATCTTGTTTTTGCTCCACATTTATATTCTCTATCGCGTGTCTGGGTACTGTCCATATTGGTAACTTATCCTTTAGTTTATATTTATACTTTTTCCAGACACGCAGTAGAGCATTTCTTAATATGTGACTTTTAAAAGTCTTATCTACTTTCTTGTCATACAATAGATAAGCATGCCAGCCGTAGACCAGACCATATCCTTCAATATTCAGTATCTCTTCCTCCGTTAAATTTATCCAATCTGTAATTGCTGAGAGGGTAACAGCTTCATAATACAGTCTTAAATTGGGCATTTTAAGACCACCTCTTTCTCGGGTGTCTTGCATTATCTTTTGATTAACTCGTGGTTTCTTCCCTGCCCACACAAACTTGTTTATGCCCTTCTGCCATTCCTTCAAATTTTCATCTTTTAAGTATAGGTATCATTTGAAAAAGAAATAAAAATCTTGGTAAGATATTTATTTTTACAGCGGCTATCCTACCCAGCAAAGACAGTTGCAATTTCTTCCAATTTTCCATCTCTTTCTGTATTTTTTGCCATAACGGTTCATAATTATGTTGATATAATTTCATATTTGCAGTCATAATATAAACCCCTAAATATTTAACCTTAACTATTTCAAATCCTGTTAACCTTTCTATCTCTTCTTTCTGGCTTCTGTCCATGTTTTTAGCTATTATCTTTGTTTTAGCTGTATTTATTTTAAAACCAGATACTTGTCCATATGAGCAGATTATATCCATCAAGGCTGTAATCGATTGTACCGGTTGGGCTAAGGTAACCACCAGGTCATCCGCAAATGCTCGTAGCTTATATTCATGCCGTCTAATTCTAATTCCCTTAATTATATCAGTCCCACGTATTTTGTTTAATAAAATTTCCAGCGTCAAAATAAACAATAACGGAGACAAGGGACAGCCTTGCCTTGTTCCTTTTTCTATATTAAAATTATCAGTTAAACCACCATTGATTATTATTTGCGCTGTTTGTTTTTGATATATTGCCTTAATAGATTGTGTAAAATGTTCTCCAAATTGCATCCTTTCTATTAATTTTAATAAAAATTGCCAATTCAATCTATCAAAAGCTTTTTCAGCGTCCAAAAAAACTAGTACTGCGGGGACCTGGTTGTTCCTTCCCAAATACTCTAATAAATTAACAATCTGCCTTACATTACTTTTCTTTTATATATATACATACATACATACATACATATATATATATATACTTTATTAGTTTTAAAATTATAAAAAACATCAAACCTCCATTAATGTCCGAGGTGTCGTGTATATACATATTTGCAAAATATATATCGGGTAAATTCAAAACTTCAATTACTAAAGATAAGCATATCCTGACATCATGATCTTATCCTATTATTCAACCATTTGTACCACCTTTCCCATACTACATAATATTTTGAGTTCACATCATTATTAAGATCACTCGTTAATTTTGACATTTCTGCACATTCTAAGATTTTGTTTATTAGTATTTCCTCTGGAGGGATTATTTTATCTTTCCAATACTTCGCAAAAACTAGTCTGGCCGCTGTTGTAATATGAATTACGAGATGGATTTTATCTTTGGTGAGTCCATCTCTGATCATTCCCAATAGAAAAATTTCAGGGGATAAGTCTAATTCTTCTTCGACTATTTCTCGTAACCAATTTTGAATTCTAGACCAAAACCTTTTTGTCTCTGGGCAGGACCACCACATATGATAGAAGGTGCTGACCTCCTTTCCACATTTCCAGCAAGTTGCTGAAGCACTAGGGAATATTTTCGCTAATCTAGCTGGCGCTAGGTACCATCTATGGAGCATCTTATAGTGATTTTCCCTATAGGTTGCTGATTTAGTCAATTTGTAATTCCTATTCCAGGCCTCCTCCCAATCATGAAAATTTAAATTGTATCCAATGTTTTTTCCCAGATATTTAATTGGTTTCTAGCTATTCCCTCTGCCCTATCCTCGCCTAATAGGAGGTTATAAAATTTTGCTAACATTTTCTTTTCTGTCCCCAACATAATTTTATCCAAATTATTATACTTTGTTTCTATACCATACTGATCCCTATCCTTTTGATATCTTGAGTTTATCTGTAGATAATTCCACCAATCTAAATTGAAGCCTTGGTCTCTCAATGTATCCCGAGATTTAAGGGTCCCATTATCATCCAATATATCCTTATAGGTGCCGAACTTTTAATCTCTTCTGTTTGAGGCGACCAGGGCCTCCATAATAGAAAGCCAATTTGGTACTTTCACATAAAACCGTTGCCTAACTTCCTCTCACATTTGGATAAGAGTCTCCCTTACTTTATGTTTATGAAAATAAGATTTTTTTTTATTCTTGGAGTCCCACAGGTAAGCGTGCCAACCTTCTTGTAGATCATGGCCTTCTAACGTCAAAATTCTCCTATTTTGCAATGTGACCCACTCCTTAATCCATACTAATTTAGCCGCCTTTTGATATGCTTCCCAGTCAGGAAGTCCAAAGCCACCCATATTTCTTTTCCCTTGCAATGTCTTATATGAGATCCTCACCTTCTTTCCCTCCCATAAAAAATTCCTCACCTTTTTATTCAGATCCAAGAAATTTTTTTATCAAGATTCACTGGTATGGTTTGGTATAGAAAAATAATTTTAGGGAGGATATTCATCTTAAATGCTGCTATTTTGCCTGTAAAGGATAATTTTAGTCTTTTCCATCTATCTAAATCTTGATATATTTTTTGTAATAATGGGATATAATTGTCGTCCTTTAAAGATGAATATCTCGAAGTAATCCATATTCCTAAATACTTTATTTTCTTCACTACCTGGAGACCTAAAGATTCTTCCAGCTCTTTCTTATTTGCATCTGTTATGTTTCTCACTATTATTTTGGTTTTTGTTTTATTAAGTTTGAAGCCAGCTACTTCTCCATACTTCTGTATTTCTTGAAGTAATTTAGGGCCGGTTTGCAAGGGGTCTTCCATTATTAAAGCCACATCGTCTGCGAAGGCTTGGGTTTTAAATATTTCTTTCCTGATTTGCAGTCCTTTAATTTCTTTATTAGCTCTGATCTTCCTGAGTAAAACTTCTAACGCCATAATGAAAAGTAATGGGGATAGGGGGCATCCCTGTCTAACTCCCTTTTGAATCTGGAATGTTCGCGTCCTGCCCCTGTTTATTAGTATGTTCGCCCTCTGTTTATGATAAATATTTTCAATCATTTTCCTGAAGTTTGTCCCGAATCCCATTAAATGGATTTGGTTAACCATGAAGCTCCAGTTCAGATTATCGAACGCCTTTTGGGCGTCCAAAAACACTAGCGCCAGCTGCTTTTCCGGGTGCTGCTCGTAATACTCTATCACATTTATTACAGTTCTCAGATTATCTCTCATTTGTCTCCCTGGAAGGAAACCATTCTGATCGTTATGTATCCAACCATTTAGAATTTTTTTTACTCTCTCCGCTATTATACTCGTAAATAATTTATAATCTGAGTTTAGTAAGGAAATGGGTCTATAATTTGCTATTTGTTTCGGATCAGCACCTTCTTTCAATATGAGTGTAAGATATGCTTCCCTCCATGTGTCCGGGATTCTCGTGCCAACTAAAACCTCATTAAATATTTCTAATAGTTCTAATTGTAGTTCTTCATCAAATATTATATATATTTCCCCTGGGAGTCCGTCTGGGCCTGGTGTTTTATTCTTTTTAATTTTGGTGAGGGCCATTTTAAGTTCGTCTATTGTGATTTTGTTGTTCAGCATTTTGTTGTTCTCTTCAGATCGTATAAATCTTTCACCTTTTTACATTACTTTTCATTTGTCTTCCATTTATAAAACCAGTTTGATCATGATGAATCATTTGCTGCATAACTGTCATTGATCTGTTTGCAAAAATTTTAGCAAAAATCTTATAGTCTGTATTTAAAAGTGAAATCGGCCTATAGTTTTTAGGATCTGTATAGTCTTGCCCATCTTTTGGGATCAGCGAAATAAATGCTGTCTTCCAAGTTGGAGGTACCTCTCCTCCCTGTTGTATATTATTGAATAATTCCTTCAGTGGTTCCACCATTTCCTCCTGTAAACTTTTATAATAAATAGCTGTCAAACCATCCGTTCCAGGAGCTTTACCCACTTTCAACTGCTTAATTGCAAACATAATTTCCTCGGAAGTTATCAATTGATTTAAGCTATCCCTCTGCTCTTTTGAAGTTATACAAATATTCTCTTTCTGCAGATATCTATCTATATCTATATCTTGAATTTTATCACCAGTATACAGCCTTGAATAAAACTCTAAAAAAGCTTTTTTAATCAATTCTTGCTCATAAACCTCCTTACCCTTGTATTTTATTTTCTCTATTGTCCTTGCTTTCTGTTTTTTCCTTAACCAATATGCCAACCACCTGCCTGGTTTATTGGCATTAGAAAAAGTATTATGTTTTGCATATTGTAAGTTGGTTGCCACTTGATCTGCTATTAACATATTAAACTGACCCTTCAATAAATTGATTGCCTCTTTAATTTTCTTATCTGTTGGGTTGGCTATTAAAGCCCGTTCCTGTTTATTAATCTCCTCTTCTAATTCTTTTCTTTTTGCCCCCTGTTTCTTTCTATATTTATTATTCAAATATATCAAAATTCCTCGCATGCATATTCATAGCAAAAAACTCTTTCATAAATTTTTTACACTCTTTTACATTTTCTTCATATCTAAACAAATTATCATTTAACCTCCAGGACCTCCTAGGCCCTTTCCCATACTCCAATTCCATCCAGACTGGACTATGGTCTGTCAATGTTCTTGAACAGATCTTCGTGTTCTTCACCCTAGATAATAAATCATTAGTAATTAATATAAAATCAATCCTTGAAAAAGATTGATGTCTATCCGAGAAAAAAGTAAAGTCTTTTTCTTCTGGGTTTCTTTCACGCCAAATATCCCTCAACTCCCAGTCGTCCATCATCTCCCAGAACGGTTTGGGCAGTTTTGCTCTTGTTAAAACATTTTGTTTAGGTCCCTTCTTATCTTTTTTTACATCCAAAACACCATTCCAATCCCCCAATAGGATACAAGTTTTATATCTCCATTGTGTCAACTTTGAGTGTAGTAAAGTTACAAAATTTTTCTTGTTGTTGGTTCGGGGCATATACTCCAATTACAAGTGTTTTTTCTCCTTTTATTAAAAGTTCAATCGCTAAAAATCTTCCTTGATCATCCGCTTCAACTAATTTTGCAATTAAGTCTCTTTTCACATATATTGGGGGTGAATCATTGGCCCCCACGGAGAGGGCGCGCAACTTGGGCATCCTCCTGGATTCACGGCTGTCTTTAGAAGAGCACTTGACGGCCGTGACCGGGAGGATTTTTCATCAGGTCCGCCTGATTCGCCAGTTGCGTCCCTTTCTGGATCGGGACTCGTTACACACGGTCACTCATGCCCTTGTCACCTCCCGCCTGGACTATTGCAACACTCTCTACATGGGGCTCCCCTTGAGGAGCACCTGGAGGCTCCAACTGGCGCAGAGTGCGGCCGCGCGGGTGGTAATGGGAGCGACATGGCGTTCCCATGTAACACCTCTCCTGCGCGAGCTGCACTGGCTCCCGGTGGTCTTCCGGGTGCGCTTCAAGGTTTTGGTTACCACCTTTAAAGCGCTCCATGGCTTAGGACCTGGGTACTTGCGGGACCGCCTACTACCACCAATAGCCTCCCACCGGCCGGTACGCTCCCATAGAGAGGGGCTCCTCCGGGTGCCGTCGGCCAAACAATGTCGACTGGCGGCCCCTAGGGGGAGAGCCTTCTCTGTGGGAGCACCTACTATCTGGAACGAGCTCCCCCCAGAGATACGAAGGATCCTGGATCTGCGCACCTTCCGCCGCGCCTTAAAGACCTTTTTTTTTTATTGAAAAAGTTTTAAAACAAACACAATTTCCCCACAACCCTCCCTCCCAACCCCCCCTCCCCCTCCCCGACTTCCCAGAGCAGAACACAAGGTATTTCTATTGACCTTTAACAATAAACTAAATTGCATAACCAATCATTAGAAGAGCCTTGATAGTACAGTGGTTTGGTGCACGCTGTCATTAACACAGCTGCCTGCAATTTCTGCTGGTTCAAATCTCTCCAAGGCTCAAGGTTGACTCAGCCTTCCATCCTTTCTAAGGTAGGTGAAATGAGGACCCAATTTGTGGGGGCAATAAGCTGACTTTGTATAAAATATACAAAAGAATGAAGGCTATTGCTTAATACATTGTAAGCCGCCCTGAGTCTCTGGAGAAGGGCGGCATATAAATCAAATAAAAAAAAAAATTAAACTAACACCCCCTAAAAAAAAATTCTTAACCCCCCATATATAAAATCCTATTTCTTAAACATAATACTTCTAATATCACTTATATAGCGCTTATACAAATAAAGGAGATCATTCATAAGCTATTTGATATTTTTTGGTCTGATACTTATTTTGTATATAATCAATCCATCTTCTCCAGTCCTGTATATACCTTTCTTGTGTGTGATCCTTCAGATATGCTGAAATTTTAGCCATTTCAGCTAAATTAGTTACTTTCAATATCCAATCATCAATAGTAGGCAAAAAGTCCTTCTTACAGTGTTGTGCTACCAACAATCTTGCTGCTGTTATCAAGTTCAAAATCAATTTAGTCTCTGCAACTGTACAGTCCGTAGTTATACCCAGTAAGAACAACTGTGGAGTAAATTTCAGTCTCTTTTTAAGAATATTCTGCATCACCCACCAAATCTTTATCCAAAATGCTTTGATTTTTCTACAAGTCCACCATATATGATAATAAGTTGCATCATCACAGTCACATCTCCAACATTTAGCTTGCACATTAGGATACATACATGATAATTTTTTGGGATCTAAGTGCCATCTATAAAACATTTTATAAAAATTTTCTCTTAAGTTTTGTGCTTGTGTAAATTTCACATTTCTAATCCAAATCTTTTCCCAAGTCTCCATCATTACTGGCTCTTGAAAATTTTGTGCCCATTTAATCATATAGTCTTTAACCAATTCCGTCTCAGAATCTATTTCCAATAAAGCAATATACAACCTTTTAATATGCATTTGTTTTTGATCTCTAATTTGTTTTACCAAATTCTCCTCATTTTGCACAAAGCCAGTTTTTTGAT
Source organism: Arizona elegans (assembly GCA_022577455.1). Lineage (NCBI taxonomy): Eukaryota > Metazoa > Chordata > Lepidosauria > Squamata > Colubridae > Arizona > Arizona elegans. Next base: position 5,008,408 of record JAKOOJ010000010.1, on the reverse strand, counting down.
CTTCCTTCCATCTAGCTTGAAGTTGACCGTACTGAAACCATGTATAAATTATACCTTCTTCTCTCAGTGTATCTAAAGATTTCAAATACATTACCCCCCCCCTTTCCATAATAAGAAGCTCTTTATAGGTAATCACCTCCTGTTTTTGTTCTATACTTATATTTTCTATTGCATGTCTAGGATTTGCCCATACAGGTATCTTATAATTTAACTTATATTGATATTTTTTCCAAACCCTCAACAAAGCATTTCTTAATATATGAGCCTTAAATACTTTATCCACTTTTTTGTCATATAACAAATAGGCATGCCATCCATATAACAAATCATAACCTTCTAAATTCAAAATTCTCCCCTCAGTTAAATTAAACCAATCACTAATTTGTGATAAAACCGCTGCTTCATAATATAATCTTAAATTAGGCATTTTGAGACCCCCTCTTTCACGTGTATCTTGTATAATTTTCATTTTTATTCTGGGTTTTTTCCCAGCCCAAATGAAAGTATTAACACCTTTCTGCCATTCTCTCAGATTTTCATCTTTCTTAAGCACAGGTATCATTTGGAACAAAAATAAAAATCTAGGTAAGACATTCATTTTAATTGCTGCAATTCTTCCCAATAAAGACAACTGTAATTTTTTCCAATTTTCCATATCCTTCTGTACCTTCTGCCAAAGAACCTCATAATTATTTTTATATAATTTTGTATTAGAAGCTGCTATGTATACCCCTAGATATTTAACCTTTTTAACTATTTCAAAATCTGTTAATCTTGCTAGTTTATCTCTTTCAAGTATAGTCATATTTTTAACTATCATCTTTGTCTTATGTGAGTTAACTTTAAATCCTGATACTTTCCCGTATTGATCAATTATATCCAATATATATGGAGCCGACTCTATAGGTTGGGATAAGGTAACAACCAAGTCATCTGCAAATGCTCTTAATCTATAATCTTGTTGTCTAATTACAATACCCTTCAATTTTTCTGAGTCACGTATCTTGTTCAATAGTACCTCCAAAGTCAAAATAAATAGTAGTGGGGACAGAGGACACCCCTGCCTTGTTCCTTTCTCAATTTTAAAAGCCTCTGTTAAACCTCCATTAACTATAATTTGTGCTGTTTGCTGCTGATATATTGCTCTAATTGATTGTGTGAAATATTCCCCAAAGTGCATTTTCTCTATTATTTTAAACAAAAATTGCCAGTTCAAACGATCAAATGCCTTCTCTGCATCCAAAAATATAAACGCTGCAGGGACTTGATTATTTTTTTCCAAATATTCCAGTAAGTTTACAATTTGTCTAACATTATATCTCATTTGTCTCCCTTTTATAAACCCTGATTGATCATTATGAATTATTTGTTGCATAACTGGCATTAATCTATTAGCAAATCTTAGCAAAAATCTTATAATCAGTATTCAGAAGTGAAATTGGCCTGAAATTCTCAGGTTTAATGGAATTTTGGTCCTCCTTTGGAATTAGTGAGACAAAGGCTGTTTTCCAGGAAGGTGGTACTCCTCCTCCTACTTGTATTTTATTAAATAAAATTTTGAGTGGTTCTAACATTTCAGATTGTAAATGTTTATAATAGACAGCTGTTAGTCCATCTGTTCCCGGAGCCTTACCTATTTTTAATTGTTTAATTGCCCCAACAATTTCCTCGGAAGTTATTGGCTGATTCAATCTCTCTCTCTGTTCCAGCGTTAATTCAGGAATCTCCATCTTTAAATATCTATCAATATCAACATCTTGAATTACATCTTTAGCATATAACTTTGTATAGAACTCCAAAAAAGCCTTTTTTATTAAATTCTGTTGATAAATCTCTTTACCTCTAAATTCTATCTTGTCTATAACACGTGATTTTTGTTTTTTCCTCATCGTGTAAGCCAACCATCTCCCAGGTTTATTAGCGTTACAAAATGTATTATGTCTGGCATATTGTATGCTGGTTGCTACTTGCCCAGCCATTAACATATTAAATTGCTCTCTTAAAATATTAATCATATCTTTTGCCTTTTTATCTCCCGGGTTAATTATAAGCAATTGTTCTTTCTTTTTAATTTCCTCCTCTATCTCTTTCCGTCTGTTTTGTTGTTTTAGTCTATATTTATTGTTCAAGAAAATTAATGTTCCTCTCATATATGCCTTACTCGCATCCCATACCATCTCCATCGAGGTTCCTTTATTCATATTGTTAACAAAAAATTCTTTCATTTGTTTTTTAAGCTCACACAAGTTATCTTCATATCTAAATAAATTTTCATTTAACCTCCAAGACCTCCTTTCCCCTCTTTCCTGCTCTAGTTCCACCCAAACCGGGCTATGATCAGTTAAAGTTCTTGGACATATCTTCGTATTCTTCACCCTAGAAAAAAGATCATTTGTGGTTAATATAAAATCAATCCTAGAAAAAGATTGATGCCTATCTGAAAAAAAAGTAAAATCATTTTCCAATACGTTCCTTTCTCTCCAAATATCTCTGAGCTCCATATCCTCCAAAATATCAAAAAAAGATTTAGGCAATTTAGCACGCATGGATATCTTGGAAAGACTTCTTTTATCTTTCTGGGTATTTATTACCCCATTCCAATCACCCATTAGAAGTAAAGATCTATAATCCCATTGTAACATTTTAGTATGTAAAAGTTTATAAAATTTATCTTGTTGATTAGGTGCGTATACTCCAATTACAAGCAGCTTCCCATAATGTGTTGTTAATTCAATTGCAATATATCTACCTTGAGTATCAGCCTCAATTAAATTGGCCACTAAGCCTCTTTTAACGTATATAACTAGGCCATTTTTCTTCTCTGGTGCTGATGCCACAAAATGTGTACCTAATTTCGAATTTATCAAATACTTTTGATCTGAAGATTTAATATGCGTTTCTTGCAAACAAATAACATCATTCTGAAATTGCTTCAAATAGTGAAATATTTCCTTTCTTTTTTGTGGAGAATTTAAACCGTTGACATTCCAAGATAAGAATTTATTTGCCATCTCTGGGCGCTCCAAGCTTTGAGAGCATCAGCTGAACCTCCTCCGCCATTTTAGACTTCGGCCTAGCTCCTCCCACTGCTTGTGTTTTTTGGACTTGTTGGGTTAAATCTTGAGGCTGTCGTGCCAGATGTTGTTTGTAAGTAGCTCTTGTCAATCGTTGATCTTTTGGCAGCTGTATCATCGTTAATGACTCAAGGGTTGGTGGTGGACCCCCACTCAACAGTAAATCTTCTTCCAAATTGGCTCCTCCAGCTAGTGCTTGAGCGTAAGTTTGTGGTTGCCCTCCATCTTTCTCTTGTTGTGTCATTTCCAATTGCTTTCTAGCACCCCCTGGTGAGGGTGGCCTTCCAGCCTTTAAAACATTGACATAAAAATCTTTTGCCTTTCCAACTGTGTTTAAGCAATGTCTTTGCCCAGCGTATGTCACTATTATCCCAAATGGGACATCCCAGCTGTACTGGAGCTGCTGGTTTCTTAGTTCATTCACCAAAAAACCAAACTGCTTTCTGTCTCTTAACATTTTAGGAGGAAGCTCTTTCAGGACCACCAGCTCTTGTCCATCCACTTTAATCTTGTTTCTATAAGAAGCTTGCAGAATGTCATTTCTAATTCTCCTTGTTGTGAAATAAATCACCACATCTCTTGGTAGCTGCTTTTGTTTTGCCAGCCAGGAATTAACCCTGTAAATTTTATCCATTTGAATTGCCACATCTTCTGGCATTTCTGAAATCAGCTCTGCTAAAGCATTGGAACAAACATCTTTTAAATTTTCACCACTCTTTTCTTTCAAACCTCTCAGCCTCAGGGCAAATTCCATTGATCTGTATTGTAACATAACCATTTCATCATCCACTTTCTCTGTATCATAACCTCTCCTACTTTAGTTGCAAGCTCCAAGTTAGCATCATCAATTTCCCGTACTCTCTCCTCAATCTTTAACATATGAATAGCCAGTCCTGAAACTGCATAAACAATGTCATCTCTTATTTCATCATGTTTTTCCTCCACCACACTTTTAATTTTCTTTAACTCCTCTGAAAATTCTTTCATCATTTCTGTCTGATTGTTCAGGGCACCCATTATAAATTCTTTTTTTTTTTTTAATTGCAAGAGTTTTCACCCCTTTCCCCCCCCTCCACCCACCCCAAGCTTCCCAACCTCCCTAACCCACCCTAACCCTCCCCTCCCCCCGGACTTCCGCACAGTATACTCATATCAGGTAAAAAAAGAAAAAAAAAACCCTCCTTTGTATAAAACCTATATAAAACTTGAACCCCTCCCTCCCGCTTATAAATTTTCATCTTCATTACATTAAAATATTTCTATCTTAATATAACATTTTCAAATAAAAGCTATTTGATACTTCCTTGTTTGATATTTGTTCTGAACATAATCTATCCACTTTTTCCATTCCCATTCATAAGTCTCTTGTGAACAATCTTTTAAATATGCTGTGAAATCTTCGCCATCTCTGCAAAACTGGCCATCTTCAAAGTCCATTCCTCGATCGTGGGCAAAGCTTCATTTTTCCAATATTTACCTATCAACAATCTTGCTGCTGTTATCATGTACAATATCAATTTTGTTTCACCCAATGTAAAACCCTTAACTATACCCAATAAAAACAATTGTGGAGAAAATTGAATTTTTTTCTTCAAAACATTCTGCATGACCCACCAAATTTTTATCCAAAAAGCCTTTTATATGCATTTTAGTGCATAAAGCCTTTTAATATGCATTGGACCTTTCTCTTTTATATGTCTAACCAATTCTTCCTCATGCAACATAATGCCAGTTTTTTGGTCCTCTTTCCATCTCAATTGTAGTTGATTATATTGTAACCAAGTTAAGTTAATCCCTTCATCCAACAGTGTCTGTAGTGTCTTCAACTGCCATCTGCCCGCATCTGTAAAAAGAACCTCTTTGTATAAAAACCCCCCGAGTGACATTATATTTGTATTCCACATAATATGACCAAGATCCAGCCATAGCGGTATTTTATAATCCCATTTGTATCAGTGCTTCTTCCAAACTCTCATCAAAGAATCACTAAGTATATGGCTTTTAAATACTTTATCCACTTTGTTGTCATAAAATAAGTACGCATGCCATCCAAATTCAAGATCAAAACTTTCTATATTCATTATTCCAGTCTTTTTCCTTCCAAACCAATCACTTGCTAGAGTCAAAGCTGCTGCTTCATAATATAGTTGTAGGTTTGGAAGTTTAAGGTCTCCCCTTTCTGGAACATCTTGCATGATTTTCAATTTCACTCTCGGTTTTTTCTCGTTCCAGACAAACTTATTCACTCCAGTTTGCCACACTTTTAGTTGTTTATCACTTTTAAGCACCGGAATCATTTGAAACAAAAAAAGAAAACTTGGCAAAATGTTCATCTTAACTGCTGCTATTCTTCCAAGTAAAGACAGCTGCAGTTTTTTCCAAGTCTCCATATCTTTCTGCACCTCTCGCCACAACACCTCATAATTATTTTGAAACAATTTCATATTTGATTCTGCAACTTGAACTCCTAGATATTTTACCTTTGGTACAATCTCAAAACCTGCCCTCCTTTCAAGCTCATTTACGATCTTGTGTCATATTTTTAGCTATCATCTTGGTTTTTTTCTGGTTCAGTCTAAAACCTGAAACTTTACCATAGTCTTGTATAATGTCCTTCATCTGGATTAATGATTCCATTGGCTGTGTTAGGGTAACAACCAGATCATCTGCAAATGCCTTTATTCTGTAATCCTCTTGCCTTATCATTATACCTTTCAAGATATTAGAGTCCCGTATTGTATTTAACAAGACTTCTAGTGTTAAAATAAACAACAGTGGGGATAACGGACATCCCTGTCTTGTTCCTTTTTCAATTTTAAACTCTGTTGTCAAACTTCCATTAATAATAATCTGTGCCTTTTGGTCTTGGTAAATTGCTGAAACCGCCTGTATAAATTGATCCCCAAAGTCCATCTTTTTTAAAGTCTTTAGTAGAAAGTTCCAGTCCACTCTATCAAAGGCCTTCTCTGCATCCAAGAAGACCAGCACTGCAGGGATCTGTTTATTCTTCTCAAGATATTCCAATAAATCTATTACTTGCCTTACATTGTCCTTCTTGTATCTACCCTCGATAAATCCCGCTTGATCATCATGAATCACCTTTTGGATTACTGGCATCAACCTGTTGGCTAGTACTTTAGCATGAATTTTATAATCAGTATTCAAAAGAGATATTGGTCTATAATTCTCCGGTTTTTTAGGACCTGCTTGCTCTTTTGGTATCAAAGAAATATAAGCTGTTGTCCATGATGGGGGTATTTTACCCCCTTGTTGAATATTACAAAATAAATCTCTAAGTTGTTCCACCATTTCTGCTTGCAAGGCTTTATAATACACTGCAGTCAAACCATCCGTTCCAGGAGCTTTAGCTGTTTTTAATTGTTTAATTGCTGCGATTATTTCCTCGTCTGTTATAGGATAATCCATTCTTTCCTTTTGTTGGTCAGTGATTTTTGTAATTCTTTTATTATCTAAGTATTTTTCTATAAGTCCATTCTGCACATCATCTTTAGCATATAGTTTAGTATAATAGTCCACAAAAGCTTCTTTAATTAATTTTTGTTGAAAGATTTCTTTCCCTCCAATATCAGTACTATCAATAGTCCGTACACTCTGCTTTTTCCTTAATGTATAGGCCAACCATCTGCCCGGCTTATTGGCATTACAAAATGTACTATGCTTCGCATATTGTAAGTTTGTTGCAACTTGTTCCACCATAAGCATTTGAAATTGGTCTTTCAAAAGTTTTATAACACCACGTATTCTGTCATCTGTTGGGTTTTTAATAAGTAGCTGTTCTTCGTTCTTTATTTCTACTTCCAATTCAGATCTTTTCTTTTGTCGAATCAATCTATGTTTAGAGTTCATATAAATGAGCACCCCCCTCATATAAGCTTTACTTGCATCCCACACAATTTCAATTGGGGTACCTTTATTCAAGTTTATTTCAAAAAATTCTTTCAAGTGCTTTTTAAATTCTATTATATTTTTTTCATATCTGAACAAGTTTTCATTTATTCTCCAAGAGTGTCGCTCAGTCTTGCCCATCTCGATTTCTATCCGTACTGGGCTATGGTCGGTCAAAGTTCTTGGGAAAATCTTTGTTCTTTTTGTCTTGACAAGTAAATCATCTGACAACAAAATAAAGTCAATCCTAGAGAAGGATCTATGTCTGTCGGAAAAAAAAGTATAGTCCAATTCTTTTGGATTATGTATTCTCCAAATATCTTTTAATTCCAAGTCTTCTTTCATGTCAAAAAAAGTCTGTGGTAGTCTGATCCTGGATTTCGCCAAACTCTTTTTGTCTAATTTAGAATCAATTACTCCATTCCAATCTCCCATGATTAAAATAGATCTATAGTCCCATTGCAGTATTTTAGTATGTAACATTTTATAGAAATGATCCTGTTGTTGGTTGGGAGCATAAATTCCAATCAAAAGAATTTGGCCATTTACTGTATGCAATTCAATTGCTATAAACATACCATCTTCATCTGCTTCTATAATTTTAGCTGTTAGTCTTTTGTTTACATAAATAACCACACCATTCTTTTTTTGCGAAGTTGAAGATATAAAATGTGTTCCTAATTTAGAGTTTATCAAATATCTTTGATCTTGAGTTGTGATATGAGTTTCTTGTAAACAAATTATATCATTATTAAATTGTCTCAAGTATGCAAATAACTTCTTCCTTTTCTGTACCGAGTTCAATCCATTCACATTCCAAGATAAACACTTAAACGTCATCTTTATCTTTCTGAAGCAACGAGCAGAATAACCGAATATCTTCCTGAATCTTCGGTCTTGCTCCCCCCATGACTTCAGTCTCTTGTGTGGTACTCTTAGCTCCCTATTTATATTGTCTTTCCTGTTGTTGCATTTCTTTAAGTTGCTTGGATTTTGCATGAGTTATACGCTGATCCTTAACTTCAACCATCCGAGCCGGGTCTAAGATTGGAGAAGATTCTAACGGGCTCCTCCAAGAAACCTCCTACAGCACCCTGCGTTTCCTCTAACTCCACCTGCTTAACCTGTTCTTGCAATTCTTGTTGAGGTTGCTTCCATTATAAATTCTTTAAGGTCTTGTGACTGTGTATCAGCCGGAAGTTGTTGTTTTTGAGTCACTACAGGGGAACCTCCTCCCCCTTTAGAAGTTGGTGGCTTTAGTTGTTTAGCAGCCATTTTATTTTAAAAAGAGTTTTTTTTCCTTTTGCAGCCACAAAATCTTATAAACAGTCTTACAAAGTATGTTTCAAAGTTTTTTCAAAATAAACAATCCTCTCTTCAAGCTATACTCAATCCCCAGCAGTTTACTCTTCAGGCAGAGGGCTCTTAACAAGCAGTTTCCCTTTAACTTTCACTTTCCCTTCCGCCCATAACAAAGGCTTCCTCTCCAGCCTCCAGCTCGAGAGAGCTCCGTTTGCAACAATGTATTCACGGAGTTAAGTTCTGTTTCTTTTAAAAAGCTTGCACTCTTGCTTCCGCTCTGTCTGCCTTGTTATAAATCATTAGAACTCACTGTTTGCCAGCAGAATTGGACGCAGACGTCTTGCTCTGATTAACAGAGGCACCAGCGATCCGGAGCAATGGGAGGGGTGAACTGGGGAGCTCTCACCCTCCGAGTCCCTGGAATTAATCCAGTGACTTTCGGGGAGCTCTACCCACCCCCTCCGACTCTCCTCTCCTTCTTTGCCCGAAGGAGAGTTTTTTCAAACCGCCGGACAGCAGTTTAGCGCTGTCAGGGCGGTTTTTACAGATCGGGTGGCTGGCGGTCTATGGAGACCGTCCTCGTCGTCCGCGGAGCCACCGGAAGAGCCCTAAAGACCTTATTATTTCACCAGGCGGGCCTGGCCTAATTTTCTCTCTCTTTCATAAAAGATTGTCATTTTTTAAATATCTTTTAGTATCTTATATATTCAATTTTAAAATTGGTTTTAAACAGTTCGGGGTTTTAAATTTGTCGGAGCCAAAACTATTTAATTTGATTTTATTCTACTTTTAAATTTTGTATGGATGTGTTTTTATTGTCTGGCTGTACACCGCCCTGAGTCCTTCGGGAGTAGGGCGGTATAGAAATCGAAATAATTAATAAATAAATAAATAAATAAATATAACTATACCATTTTTCTTCTCTGATGCTGCTGCAACATAATGTGTACCTAATCTTGCATTTGTCAAATATTTTTGATCTTGTATCCTAATATGAGTCTCTTGTAAACAAATTACTTCATTCTTAAATTGTTTAAGATAGTGAAATATTTTCCTTCTCTTCTGTGGAGAATTCAAACCATTGACATTCCAGGTCAAAAATCTAGTTCCCATCTCTGGGCCTCTGAAGCGTCTGGAGCAATTTCTAATGGTCTTGCCTCATTTGACCTTTAGGTCTTGCTCCTCCCACAGCTTCTGTTTTGGTAGTTTCTTGGGTTGCTATCTGCAGTTGTTGTTGTTGCTGTCTTAATTCTTCCTTACGCTTAGCTGTTGCTGCTCTGGTCTGTCTTTGATCCTTCGGTTCTGCAAATATATCAATTAAATCCACATCTTGAACAGCCATCTGAATTTGTAGTGGTTCTTCTTGACCAGTCAAAGCTCCCCCCTGAACCACTGTCAGTAGCTCTTCTCTCTCTCCTTCCAGTACTTCCTTCTTTCTTTTTCCTTCTGATGATTTGGGTGTCCCAGCCTTTAATACATTGATGTAAAAATCTCTTGCTTTCCATATTGTATTAAGCCAATATCTCTCTCCCGAATAAGTCACGACAAGACCGGCTGGGACCTCCCATCTGTACTGTAATTGACATTTTTTCAGCTCATCCACCAGAAAAGCATACTCCCTTCTAGCTCTCAACATCTTGGGGGGGATTTCTTTCATTGTCATCACCTCCTGGCCTTCAACCTGAAGCTTATTTTTAAAAGTAGCCTGTAAAATTCCATTGCGTACTCTCCTTGTAGTAAAATATATTACAATGTCTCTTGGTAAGTGTTTCTGTCTGGCCACCCAAGAGTTAACACGATATGCCTTGTCAATCTGCCAGCCCAGCTCAGTTTTCGTCTCCCCCAGCAACTGTGCCAATGCCTCTGACATCATTTCTTTCAAGTTCTCTTGTTTATTCTCCTTCACCCCTCTGAATCTTAAAGCAAATTCCATATCTCTATATTGTAACATCATTACATCATCTTCAGCTCTCTCAAGTCTGCTATGAGTCTCTCCCAGTTTATTGTCCAAAATTTCCATAGATTGCTTAATTTCTTCAACTTTATCATCCACCATTTCAATATCACCTGCTAAACATTTAAATGCCAATAGTATATCATCTCTGATTTGCTGATTCCGAATTAAAATCTCATCTGAAACAGCCTGTATTTTTTCATTAGTTTCATTAATTTTTTCCTTAGTTTCATTAATTTTTTCATTAATCACAGTAGCAATTTTATTTTGTGTGGCTTGTAGAGCTTCTTGTATCATCTCAAACGTTGAAATCTGTGGGTCTGTTAGAGGGGCAGAGGCTTGCAATCTAGGGGTATGAGCTGGGGAGCTTCCAGCGCTCCCAGTTCCTTTAATAGGAACGGTCTTTACAGATTTTGAGGCCATTTTCAGTTTAAATTGATCGTTGTATTTTATTCAGAAGCCAAAAAGAAAAGTTCATCAAAGTCAAAGAATTTTCCCAGTCATAAATTAGCGTTTAAAATCCTCCTTCTCTCAATACAACTGTTCTTTCCAGGCAAGAGGCTACCAAGGAAACAAAACTTTCTGTAACTTTCCCTTTCTCTGCCCTTCCCTTTCAAGCTTCAATCGCCATTTTGTTGCAAATTGCTAACTTGTTACTTCCGAAGGAGGCTATAAACTTTGGAGTTAAGTGTAAATACTTGCAGTCTGACTTCTCCTGGCTTGTTCTGCCTGCAGCAATTAAAGATGTTAAGAATCCACTCATTTGTTGTCTGCAGAATTGGACGCGGCTCCTAGCCCCGCTAATCAGAGGAGTCCCAGGTCCGGAGCAGATTGACAGGCTTCTAGGGAGCTCTCACCCTTCGCGCCCCCAGATTTCTCCTAGGGCACTTGGGGGGCTCTACCTCCGCCGGTCGGCTCTTCACTCTCCCCTTTGCCCGGGAAGAGGGTTTCCAAGCCCCAGACAGCTGTTTTTCGGCTGTTCTGGGGCTTTTACGGTGCCGGGGATCGGGCGCCCACAAAGGAGCGTCAGCGAAGCCGCAGAGCCAACCGGAAGTCCCCTGCTATCTTGTAATCATTTGAATTTGATACGCGTTTTTTTCTGTGACCATATGAATTTCGATGTCATTTTATTTAATTGTTCGGAAAAAATTTTTCCTAATTTTATTGGCACCGCTTGAAAAAGATAAAGTAACTTGGGTAATATGTTCATTTTAATTGTCGAAATTCTGCCAATTAATGATATTGGTAATTTGGTCCAATTGTCCAGGTCTTTTTGTATTTGTAGTAGGAGTGTATCATAATTATCTCTCTTTATCGTGGTGCACTTTTCCAATAGCCATATTCCTAAATATTTAATTTTCTCTGCTCTCGAAATTCCCAGCTTCTCCTCTAGTTCTTCATTCTGTCTGTTGGTTAGATTATTGGCCAATGTTTTAGTTTTGTCTTTATTCATTTTAAACCCTGCTACTTTGCCAAATTGGTTTATATCTTGCAATAAAATTGGTCCAGATTCCTCTATAATGAATGCCAAATTGTCTGTGAATGCTTGGGCCTTATATTCTTGTGATTTAATTTTTAATCCCTTTATTTCAGAATTATCTCTAATTTGTGACATTAATGTCTCCACAGATAGAATGAATAACAGAGGAGATGGGGGTATCCCTGTTTTACTCCTTTGGCTATCTTAAAGCTTTCTGTTTGTTCCCCATTTATTATTATTTTGGCCCTCTGTGTAGTATATATGGCTCTAATCATTTCTGTGAATTTTTCTCCAAAATTCATTTTTATTAATTGATTTAGCATAAAGTCCCAATTTAAGTTATCAAAAGCTTTTTGTGCATCCAGAAATATCACAGCTACCTGTTTTTCACGGTGACCTTCATAAAATTCTAGAACATTGATGATAATTCGTATGTTATTTTTTATATGTCTGTTGGGTAGGAATCCGTTTTGATCCAAATGTATAATTTCATTTAGTATAATTTTGATTCTATCTGCTATTATAGCCATAAATATCTTATAGTCAGCATTCAGCAACGAGATTGGCCTATAATTCTGAATCTTGGCTGCTTTTCATTATTGTTTTTGGGGATGAGTGTTATTAATGCTTCCGTTCAGGATTCTGGTATCTTGGCCTTTTCTAATATATTATTATACGTTCATTATACGTTTCTAATAACAATTTTTCTTTTTTCTTTTTTTAAATAATATTTATTGAAATTCCAACATTTAAAAACACAATACAAAAATACAACGCAAAAAGAAAAAAATGAAAAAACAGAAAAACAACATAACAAAATTTTTCCACTAATAACAGCTTTTCTATATCAGTATCTTTATCATAACGTGCATATTTACAAAATTTCTAACTGTATATCGCTATCTTAAATTACATCCTTATTTATATTTACAATTATTTCTATTCATAAAACAATTTCATATCCTATATTTCTTCAACAATTTTACCTTTTCCATATTATATTTAGCAAGTTATCTCTTATTTTTTCTGTCTCCTCTCAAGCCAGAAATACCATCTGTTCCAAATTTGATAGTACTCTGTTTCCTCCCTCTCCTTCATTTCCATGGACAATCTGTCCATTTCTGCACAATCATAGATTTTTTTTAATTATAATTTGGTCTGGAGGAATATCTGGTTGTTTCCAGTTCTGTGCTAGGACAATTCTACTTACAGTTAATATGTGTATTACTATATACTGTAATTTTTTTCTCCATTTTCCCTTCAAGAATGCCCAAGAGAAAAAGTTCCGGCTTCATCTCTATTTTCTGTTCTGTTACCCCTCCAGCCACTTTCTTATCTTACACCAGTATTTTTGGATTTTAGGGCCAGTCCACCACATGTGGTAGAATGTTCCTTGTTTATGACTGCACCTCCAGCATTCCGGGGACCTGTTCAAGAACATCTTGGCCAATCTCGCTGGTGGCAGATGCCATCGATAAAACATTTTGTAAAGGTTCTCCTTGTAAGCAGCTGACATCGTTAGCTTGTAGTTTCTCTCCCACAATCTATCCCATTGCTCAAATTGAATATTATGACCAAAATTTCTCACCCAACTAATCATTGTCTCTTTCACAGTTTATTCTTCCATTTTGAATTTTAACAAAAAGTTATACATTTTTGTAATCATTTTCCCCCTGTTCCTAATAACATCAAGTTCCAATTGTTCTGTATATATACCATATTGTTCCCGGTCTTTTTTGTATTTTGTTCTAATTTGCAGGTATGGCCACCAATCAATTTTTATCCCCTGATTTCTTAAGTCCTGCTCTGATTTTAAGTTTCCAAATTCATCTAAAAGTTCCGAGTATCTCACTATTTTGTTTATGTCCAACACATTGGGATAGATTATGGCTTCCATTGTTGAAATCCAAACTGGAACTTTCATATAGTGATTTTTCCTTATATTGTCCCAAAGATTTAACAAAGCATTTCGCACTAGATGTCTCTGGAAGTATGTGTGGGTCTTGTTTTTTCCTTCCCATAAAAATGTGTGCCATCCCAATTGGAGATTGTGGCCTTCCAATGTTAATACTCTCGTTTCTTAGTTGAACCCAATCTTTTAGCCACGTTATTGCCGCTAGTTGATAATATACTTCCCAATCGGGTAGGCCGAAGCCTCCTTTGATTCTGGAGTCCTGAAGAAGTTTGCATTTTATTTGGGCTTTTTTCCCCAACCAAATAAATTTACCTATTATTCTATTCAATTGATTGAAAAATACTTTCCATAATCTTATTGGGATTGTTTGAAATAAATAGAACAGAACAGAACTTTATTACGGTCATCGACCAGCAATAGACATACAATGAATTAAAATTAATTCTGACATTAATCGTGAATAACATCTCTGTTATAAAAATACATGATCTCAAACCTAATTTACATGCGTGTAAGTATGTGGGTAAATGTATTGTTACAGATCTCAAAAAATTGGCACCAGTTGATATTATAATTCGGTAACCAATTTTTTTCTTGTGGACATTGCAGCGACACAGAATTTTGCCACTGCACACGTGGTAGCCGGATTAGAGTCTTGGAGGAGAAAGCCTACATAAAAGTCATCTGTCCTCCCTGGCAATCTCTTTAGTATGGGGAGAATGTATATTGACCTACATACTCTGTATAACTCACAGTACAATAAAACATGTGAGATATCTTCGACTTCTCCCTTTCCACATATGCATACCCGTTCTGCTATTGGTGTTCTCTTGTACCTACCCTGGAGAAGTGCTGAGGGAAGAATATTAAATCTGGCTCTGAAGAAAGCTATTCTTTGTTTTGGGAAGATCAGATCATTTAGATATCCTGCTGATTCCTACACCTTGCTTGATTCTGTCCCTACTGTGGCGAGGCAACCTATTTAGTTCTTCTTGAAACTCCATGTCCTTCATTCTATCAATTACCACTTGCTTTGCTTTGTCAAAGCCGAGGGACATTAAGAATACCGATGAGAGCCCATAAGAGCCCAGCTTGTGATCTATCGCCTGTTTCCAGGGGGAGGGGAAGTTGTCAGTCAGCACTAGCGGGGACAGTCCCTCTGGAAAGTAATGAATTTTCAGCCAATAAATGATCATCATCTTCCAGGCTCTTACCTGAATTTGAGGCATACCTGTCTCAATTCTTAACTGGGCATTTGGAGTTCCTTTGGGTTCAGCTAAGATGGCTCGCAGGAATTTGGTTTGTATAGTTTCTAGCAAGTTTTTCTTTGTAAGGATTCCTGTTTGTGCCCCATAAAGAATTTGCGCCAATGTTTTGGCCTCAAAAAGTTTTACGACAGCAGGTACTAACTGACCTCCGCCTGTATAAAAGAAGTGTTTAATTGCATTCAAGGACCTATTGGCTGCTTGCAATGTTTTCTCCAGGTGTGCCTTCCATGTCCCTTGTGAGTGGAAGACCACCCCAAGATATCTAAATGTCCTAACCTGTTCCAATCTGTGTCCTTCAATTTTCCAAGAGTATTGTCTGGGTCTTTTAGCAAAAACTAAAATTTTTGACTTATCAAACTTAAGGGCCAACTTGTTCTGTCTACAGAAGCCAAGTGTTGCCCTAATTGCTCTCTTCAGTCCTATGGGCGTTTGAGAAATAATAGCAGCATCGTCGGCATAAAGGAGAGTCGGGATTTTGCGTTGTGCTATGTTAGGAGGATGTAGGTCAGGGTTCTGTAAGAGATCAATCAGGGGGTTAATATAGAAGTTAAAAAGGGAGGGGGACAGGATGCAGCCTTGCCGTACCCCTTTTTGAACCCTTACTGGGCCATTTAAAGTCCCTTGAGGATTACACCTCACTTTCAAGGTGGAATTGGCATACAATTTTTGTATGAGGAAAAGGAGACGTTTATCGATTGTAGTGGATTCTAATGTCTCCCATAGGGTGTTCCTGGATATTGAATCAAAGGCTTGCTTAAAATCAAGGAAGGCCACGTAGAGAGAGGATTTTTTTTTTGTGCATATATTTTTGCACCAGATGGTGAAGTATCAGGATATGATCTACCATAGATCTTCCTTCTCTAAAACCGGCTTGTTCATCCTTGATTATCCCTCCTGAAATTAGCCAATCCTGGAGTTTATAGTTTAGGTGTTTAGCATACATTTTGGTGGTATATTTATTTTTATTATGGCAATTCTACCGACTAAAGATATCTGTAATTTTGCCCAAATGTCTAAATCTTTTTGTATTTGTTGTACCAATTTATCATAATTATCCTCTTTTAATGTAGAACATTTTGCCATTAGCCAAATTCCCAGATATTTTACCTTTTTAACAATTTGAATCCTCAATTTCTCTTCCAATTCCTCATCTTGCCTTTTGGTACAATTCTTGGTTAATATCTTAGTTTTTTCCTTGTTTATTTTAAATCCAGCTACTTTACCAAATTCTTCCACTTCATGAATCAAGATGGTTCCCATCTCCAAAGGATCTTCTATAATAAAAACCAGATCATCTGCGAAAGCTTGAAGTTTATATTCCTCCTGTTTAATTTTCAACCCTTTTACCATTTGGTTTTGTCTAATTTGTATTAATAATATTTCCAGTGATAGTATAAATAAGAGGGGTGACAATGGGAATTCCTGACTTACCCCCTTAGTTATACTAATCCTCTCCGTTGTTTCCCCATTTATTATTACCGTATTTTCCGGCATATAAAACGACTTTTTAACACATGAAAATCTTCTCAAAAGTCAGGGGTCGTCTTATAAACCGGTATACGACATGCTGAAACTTACTTCCGAGCAGGACTGGAGAAGCTGTCCTTCTCCAGCTTCAGGGACAAGCGCCCTCTAGCTGAGCCACCGTGTTCTGCATCCTGGCCAGCCGCTCCTGGAGCAGCCCCCTCTCCCTGCTCTCAGTGGTTTTCTCATGCTGGCAGTATCACATTGCGTACTACCGCTCGGATCATCTTGGAGACAGGGAGGGCTGGGCAGGCAGGGAGAGCTGACCCACCCAATCCAAGCAGGCTTTGTATGCAGTGTGCACAGAAAATACATCGCTTGCCGTGATTGGCTGGTTATTGTATACTGGGTTGGATTGGCGATTCTGAGGGAAGGCGGGGGACGCAGGAGCATCTACACTTCAGCCAATTCTAATGTTGGAACGGCAGATCTCTAATGAAGTTTGGTGTGCATCTTATCTGTGGTGAAAAAACAGAGTCTATCTGGTGAGCAGATACAGTTGCAAGAAAAAGTATGTGAACCCCTTGGGATTACGTGGAGTTTTGCATGAATTGGTCATAAAATGTGCTCTGAACTTCATCTAAGTCACAACAATAGAAACATACTTTTTCCTCCCTGCACTGTGAATGTTTACATGTTATGTTAACACCTCTCCTGCGCGAGCTGCATTGGCTCCCGGTGGTCTTCCGGGTGCGCTTTAAGGTGTTGGTTCTCATCTTTAAAGCGCTCCATGGCTTAGGGCCAGGGTATTTGCGAGACTGCCTGCTGCTACCAATAACCTCCCACCGGCCAATACGCTCTCACAGAGAGAGCCTCTTCGGGGTGCCGTCGGTCAGGCAATGTCGGCTGGCGGCCCCCAGGGGGCGAGCCTTCTCTGTGGGGGCACCCGCCCTGTGGAATGAGCTGCTTCCTGGAATACGATTGATCCCGGACCTCCGGACCTTCCGTAAAGCCCTGAAGACGTTTTTATTTCATCAAGCCGGCCTAGCCTAAATGGTTTTTAATTGGGATTTTAAATTTTATGGATTTGGGGTTTTAAATTGGGTAGCCAATGATTTAATTCTTTTAATTATCTTAACTTTTGTATTTGTATGTTTTTTAATTTTGGCTGTTCACCGCCCTGAGTCCCTCTGGGAGAAGGGCGGTATACAAATTAAATTAATAATAAATAAATAAATGTTCCATTAAACCATGGCAACATCTAATGTTTGTGTAGTATTATTTTAAGCAGACTGTGTTTTTCTATTGTTGTGATTTAGATGAAGTTCAGAGCACATTTTATGGCCAATTCATGCAAAACTCCACGTAATCCCAAGGGGTTCACATACTTTTTCTTGCAACTGTACATGTGGCAAATACAGTACAGCACCAGTATCTGTACATACAGTACAGCACCAGTATCTGTACCGGTTCATACAGTACAGCACCAGTACATACAGTACAGTATACAAATAGCTAACAGTCAAGACCCCATCATGGCTCCACCAGCAAGAAGAAAGAAATATGAAGCCAGTTTCAAACTTAAAGTTGTAAACTTTGCCATGGAACATAATAACTGCTGCTGCAAGACAATATGGAGTAATAAAAGATGGTTCGGGACTGGAAAGCATTCAGAAAAGGAGGAAACATGCGTGCTCCACAGTTGGATATTTTGTGCAAGTTTGTCATAAAAGCCTGGAATGATATTGACGCAGAAATAGTAATCAAGTCTTTCAAGAAGTGTGGCATATCAAATTCATTAGATGGTATGGAGGACGACTACTTGTGGCAAGATGAAGAGGAAGCCCAAACTGAGACCACACCATCTGATACGGAATTAGATCCATACGATGACTGCCTTACAAATGTATCACAAGATGTCATTGATGTACTTACGATATCAGATGACGAACAGGATTATTTTGAAGGCTTTTAAAGGGAAACTGTCACGCCAGCAAAACCTGTAAAAATAGCTTGCAGTTATGATGGGCATTGCTGACTCACCAGGGACTTGCCCGGCACTTGCTCTCTCTTTATTGTTTGTTATCTTCCTCCTATCATCATCAGTTCCAGTTTGGTTGACAGCTTAGAAAACAAACAGCATGGCAGCTCCCATGGGTTTATTGTCTTATCCTTCCTTTCAGCTTTAGAGTGAATTAGGAAAAGTTTAATCCAATTGCACTGTTTTATGTTTACATGTTTGATGACAAACAGCCTTATGTTTATAAGTGACAGTTTTCCTGCTAAGTACCTGCATGTCATAAGCATTTGAATTAAAATTACCATATTGAAATCAAATCTGATGTTTTTTAATTTTTATTTGGTGTGCATTGGAAGAGGGGTAGTCTTATACGGCGAGTATAGCCCAAACCCTATATTTTAACAGGAAAGTAGGGGGTCGTCTTATAAGCCCAGTTGTTTTATACGCCGGAAAATACGGTATTTTAGCCGATTGTTTCGAATAAATTTATTTTATTTATTTATTTATTTGATTTGATTTCTATACCGCCCTACTCCCGAAGGACTCAGGGCGGTGCACAGTCAAACAATAAAACACATACATACAAAATTTAAAAGTAGGATAAAATCAAATTAAATAATTTTGGCCCCGACAAATTTAAAACCCCAAACTTTTAAAACCAATTTAAAATTGAATGTATAAAATACTAAAAGATATTTAAAAATTAAAAATCTTTTATAAAAGAGGGAGAAAATTAGGCCAGGCCCGCCTGGTGAAATAGTAAGGTCTTTAAAGCGCGGCGGAAGGTGCGCAGATCCGGGATCCTCCGTATCTCTGGGGGGAGCTCGTTCCAGATAGTAGGTGCCCCCACAGAGAAGGCTCTCCCCCTGGGGGCCGCCAGTCGGCATTGTTTGGCTGACGGCACCCGGAGGAGCCCCTCTCTATGGGAGCTTTAATCATATTTGTAAATTTCTCACCAAAATTCATAATTTCCAATTGATTAATAAGAAAGTTCCAGTTTAGATTGTCAACTGCTTTTTGAGCATCCACAAACATTAATGCCAGCTGCTTATCCGGGTGGGCCTCATAGTATTCTAATGAATTCATTGTATTGTTCCTTATATGTCTGTTTGGCAAAAATCCATTCTGGTCCGAATCAATAATTTCATTTAATATTTTTTTTGTTCTTTCAGCAATTATAGTTACAAATATTTTGTAGTCCACATTAAGTAACAAGATTGGCCTATAGTTCTCCCTTGCGCTGCTTAGAGAGTCCATTGAGTGGGAGGTTCCTCATCCGATTGGCCTCTACTGAGTAAGAAATTAGACTAAACACACCTCCTCTTCCTGCTTAGCCCAGTTCCTTACTCAGTCCGAGCCTCAATCACTTGTTTTTTCCTGGAGCTCCACTTTTTGGACTCTCTAAGACCAGATAATTTCTTTGTTACTGTTGGAATTAGCATTTCTTCTGCAAGGAGCAAGCGAGGGGAGGAATTGCAAGCACCGATCAGCTGTAGAGTGCTAGCTTCGGCTCAAAGCGCTTCTTCAAACCCAGCGGTGTGATCGTGAGTTAACGGCGCGTAAGGGGCTGTTTCGTCGGCCCCGCACCGTTATTAATGTTACTGCTGTGGGTTATGGCTAAATTCTGAGGCTGGGGGCCCTTTTTGTTTTTGTATCGTTTTTTCTCTGGTGTTGCTACGGAAGGAGCGCGCGTGGCAGGCTGTGTTGCCCAGTCTTGCGCTAAGGGAATGGAGAGTAGCCTCGTGGTGCCTTGGCTCAGCTCTTCCCTGTATTGCCTCAAACTAAGCTTAAATGGTCGTTTGCATTAATTCTGGAGTGCTTCTGGGGCTGTTCCGTCAGGCCTGGGGCATTCTTCCTTTTTAAATTGTACTAATTGCGCTTGTTTACTCTGGGTCCTTGGATTTTCACTGCAAGGCTTGGCACCATTTTCAGAGTAGGACTGTCTCGTCAGTCCTTCATCAGAGCTGCCAATTTGTTCCCGCCTTCAGTGCTGAGTCATTGGGCGCCATTTTGTTTTCAACTGGGCCCTTCTGCATTTTATTCTTATATGCTTGTCTGCTTTCTTATTGCCTTATTGCATATTTATCCCTGCTTTTATGAATTGCCCTGATATTCCCTGTTTATTTCAGGTCCCTTGGGGGCAGAGATACAGTGACTCTTCTGATTGTTTGTTCATTCTCACTGATATCTAATCATGGCAGAACGCACCCATTCTACTAGAAATTCTAAAGCTTCTTCTCACCATAAGGGAGGATCCAGATCCAGCTCTCCCTCTCCCTCTTCTGTTTCTCTTTCTGCTGCTGCAGAGAAGGATGCCCAGAGAAGGCACATGGCCCTCAATGAGCAGTTTGATAAAGCAAAAAAGCAGGCTGAAGCCATTGTGCATCCCCCCCCCCCCCCTTCTGTCTTGCCTGTTCCACTTGATCTCATTCCGGAACAGTCTCAGGATCTGCCTACCATTCAGGACTCCTTGGTCTCCAAACATCGATTCCTCTGCTCAGGGTGACCAGTCTATGGTGAGAGAGGTTTTTACGCAGGGAACTGAGGTTTTCCTCGCCTGCTGTCACTCAACCCTCTGCCACATTCACTCCTACATCAGCGGGGCTCCGCCCTCCAGAAGGTCAACTCTTCTCTATTCCACCAGAGATGTGTGACATGATAGCCCAGTCGGTGGCTAGAGGCATTGAGTCCGTCTTCTCACAAAGAGGTATTTTGGCTCCTTCTTCTGTGCCAGCTCCGTCCAGGCCTCCCTCAGGATCTCCTCCGCTCTTGACCCAGGAGGCTCCTGCTCCTTCCCGGTCTCCTTCTCATTCGCATCACAGTGACCAGTCCTTTATGGATGATGATGAGATCTTGACTTCTGTCTTTCTGATGATGAGGAGGATCCCTCTTCCAGCAGTTCTCCTTCCACAGGACTCTTCCGTCACGAGATGTTCAAGACTCTGCTGCACAAAGCCAAGGTCACAGCAAATATGGGTCTGATTCAACCTCCACCGATTCCTGCTGCGGGGTCCTCCGATTCCAACGCTAGTCTTTTTACCGAACGTGTCGCCCAACACGACACAGTTCCTTCTCCTAAACTTTTTGTGGACACTGTTCAGCGTCAATGGTCGCAGCCGGGCTCCATTTCCAACCCTAGCGGTTTGGATAAGAAGTTGTACTCTGTTGAGCAGGAGTTCGAAGTGCTTTTGAAACTTCCTGTCATTGATCCTCCCATGGCCAGCCTGACTTCTCCCAGCATCCTTCCTTCTGATGCGGCTGAACGTCTTCGCACGGAGGACAAAAGGGCCGAAATGTCCACATGCAAGACTCATCTGGCCTCTGCATGGGCCATCGAATCGGCTACGGCGGCTTCCTTTTTCACCAGGACCCCTCTCTGGCTTAAACAGATGCAAGACAGAGCATCCACAGAGGATACCCGTTACAGTAGGATATTAGCAAGATAATTGCCGCCACTGAATATATGGCGGATGCGACTCTCAATTCAGCCAAGTTTGCCTCCCGCGCCATGGCTTCCAACATCGCTTCATGTCGCCTCCTTTGGCTCCGTCATTGGCAAGCGGACATGAAGACCAAGTGGCATTTGGCGTCCGCCCCCCTCAAGGGGGGGGTCTCTTTTTGGTGAGTCATTAGATCCCGTGTTGGTGGAGGGTCGGGACAAGAAGAAAGTCCTTCCTCTTTCGTCCAGGCGATACGACAGAAGGTCTTCCTTTCTGTATCGCAGGCAGTCCTTTCGTCCCACTGAACAAGGGTTTCCAATCCCACAACATGCGGGTCAATTCGGCCAGTCCTCCGACAGGATCCAGGACCATCAACCCTACAGGGATCGTGGCCGTCAATCCCAGGGCAGACGCCCCCTCAGAGGATCAGGGTTTCGACCCTATCGTAGAAAATAACATTGCATCTCCTTTACATCCCATTGGTGGTCGGCTCGCGCACTTCGCAGATATCTGGCGCTCCACGACCACAGACACATGGGCCATTCAGACGGTGTCCATTGGAGTCACCCTGGAATTTGTTTCTTCCCCCCCCACGCAGATTTATTCAATGCTGTATTCCCGCAGACCCTTCCAAGTGGGCCTCGATGGAAGCTGAGATTCTGCATCTTCTCTCCATTCAGGCCATTGAACCGGTCCCCACAGAACACCAGGACTCTGGGTTCTACTCCATTTTGTTTCTTGTTCCAAAAAAGTCAGGGGGTTATAGGGCCATTTTGGATCTGAAGCGCCTGAACATTCACATTCGTTATAGGCACTTTAAGATGCATTTCCCTCCATTCCATACTGAGTGGCATTAGACTGGGGGACTTTTTGTCATCTATTGACCTCAGGGAGGCCTATTTACATGTTCCCGTTAGGCTCTCCCACAGGAGGTTTCTTAGGTTTTGTTACGGGCACGCACATTATCAATATAGGGCCATGCCCTTTGGCCTTTCCTCAGCCCCCCGTATTTTTACTAAGCTTTTAGACGTAGTGGCGGCCCATTTGCGTTCCTTCCCTATCAGACTGCAGTGCTATTTGGACGATATTCTTATTCAATCTCCCTCGTTTCAACAGGCCCAGGAGGATGTTCGACTCACCATCGAAGCTCTTCAACAACACGGTTTCACTGTGAACTGGGAGAAAAGCCAGCTAAGTCTTTCCACAGACTTAGTTCACCTGGGAGCCCACATCGATACATCGTTGGGTCAGGTATTTCTGTCGCAGGAGAGGCATCACAACATCAGATCCACGATCAGGCAGGTCAGAGCACTTCGCAGGGTTCCACTTCTCCGGCTCTCCCAGTTGCTGGGACAGATGATTTCGTGCCTGTCAATCGTTCCCTGGGCAAGATTGCACTCGAGACCTCTTCAATGGCTCCTTCTTCCAAGCCAGAGGGCAGGCAACAGCAACTCTTCCATTCGGGTCAGGATTCCTCCCAAGGTCCTCAAGTCGTTGCTCTGGTGGACTTCTCCCGCCCTGGAGAAAGGATCCCCTCTGCTCAAACCTCACTGCCTGGTGATCACCACGTATGCCAGTCTGGTGGGTTGGGGGGCCCACTTCAACTCCGAATTCGTTCAGGGTCGTTGGACTGCCAACGATCTCTGCAACGACATCAATTGGCTGGAGTTGCGAGCTGCCCATCTAGCTCTCTGTCACTTTCAGAGCCACCTGTCAGGTCATCATGTTCTTCTTCGGACAGACAATGTCACGGCAAAAGCCCACGTGAATCGCCAGGGTGGCACCCGTTCCAGGCTACTCATGGACGAAGTCGCCCAGTTGGGTCTTTGGGCAGAGAGGCACCTGCTCTCCTTGCAAGTGGAGCACATAGCGGGAATCCACAACACTCGTGCGGACTGGCTCAGCCGCACCGTCATCGACCCGGCGGAATGGCAGCTGCATCCCTCTATTTCATCAGATAGTTCAACACTTCGGCCTACCAGCATTGGATCTCTTCGCCACCCCGGCCAATGCGCAAGTGACCCGGTTCTTCTCCAGGTACTGGACACCAGGAGCAGAAGGCACCAACGCCCTACATTGCCGGTGGCCTCCGGGTCGGCTCTACGCCTTTCCTCCGATTCCGAGGGTCGTTCGGAAGATATTGGAGGAGAGAGTGGAAGTCATCCTAATTGCTCCCTTCTGGCCCCGGAGAGCCTGGTTTGTGGATTTCAAGGACCTCTCCATCACTCCTCCCTGGAGGATTCCACCGGACCAGGTTTCTCTGCGACAAGGGGCCGTGTCTCATCCAGACCCTCAATGGCTTCAGCTAGCCGTCTGGCTATTGAAAGGGACCTACTAAAGCGAGAGCTTTATTCCGAGGAAGTGATAGACATTCTCCTTGCATCTCGCAGGAGTTCCACCACTCGCATCTACGAGGCCACCTGGTCCGCATTCCGTTGATGGTGTAATTCGGCACACATCGACCCCACTCGGGCCTCCATCCCGCAGGTCCTGCAATTCCTACAGGTGGGTTTCAAGGCAGGTCTGGCAGTCAATACCCTCAGACGACAGGTCGCAGCCCTGTCTACTGTTCTTTCCTGCAAGGGCCACAGGTCTCTGTCGCTTCATCCTCGTGTCAGGTGTTTTCTCCGAGGAGTAACCAACTTACGCCCACCCGTTGTCCACAGATATCCTTCCTGGGACCTTTGCCTGGTCCTACAGGCCCTTACGGACTTACTCTTCGAGCCTTTATCCACAGTCAGTCTTAAGTTTCTATCTTTTAAAGTCGCCTTTTTAGTTGCTATCACTTCTGCTCGCTGAGTTTCCGAGCTTGCCGCACTTTCTGTTCACAAGGATCTGTGTTCCTTTCACTCCGATCGAGTCGTCCTTCGTTTGGACCCCACCTTTCTTCCAAAGATCAATTCCCACTTCCACAGATCGGAGGAAGTTGTTCTTCCAGACTTCTGTCCCCATCCCGTTCACCATTCTGAACGTCGCTGGCATAAGTTGGATGTCCGTCGAGCACTCCATACATACATCTCCCGGACGGCTTCCCACCGCAAGTCGGAATCTTTATTTGTTTCCTTTCAACCTACCTCACTCGGCTCCAAGGTTTCTTTGTCCACTACCACCAGGTGGCTCAAGGCATGCATCACCCTGGCCTACGAGCATAGACACAGACAGGTTCCTGGTCGTGTTACCGCACACTCAACTCAGGCCCCTCTCCTCGAGATATACTGGGCGGCTACCTGGGTGTCACCAGACTCATTTATCCGTCACTACAAGTTGGACAGATTTGCTTCAGCCGAGGCGGCCTTTGGTCGTAGGGTTCTTCAGCGCGTCCTCCCTGTGGAGGGCAATTCCACCTCCTCTGTTTCTTCCCACCCTGCGGATATTTAGCTTGGGTATATCCCACTCAATGGACTCTCTAAGCAGCGCAAGGGAGAATGAACATTGGACTTACCTGAAGGTTCTTTCTCCTTGCGCTGCGGGAGAGTCCATACCCGCCCTTGCTGTGTTTTCTGTTTGGTTTTTTTCTTTCCTTCTGTTTATGTTTCGCTCAGGATGTCAGTTTCTTCGGATTTGGACTTCGTGCGGAACTGGGCTAAGGAGGTGTGTTTAGTCTAATTTCTTACTCAGTAGAGGCCAATCGGATGAGGAACCTCCCACTCAATGGACTCTTCCCGCAACGCAAGGAGAAAGAACCTTCAGGTAAGTCCAATGTTCATTCTTTTTTTTTTTAATTTGATTTATATGCCGCCCTTCTCCGGAGACTCAGGGCGGCTTACAGTGTGTTAAGCAATAGCCTTCATACTTTTGTATATTTATACAAAGTCAGCTTATTGCCCCCACAAACTGGGTCCTCATTCTTGATTTGCTGTGTGTTTGTAGGGTCTTTTGGGATGAGTGATATTAGTGCCTCCATCCATGTCTTTGGTAGTTTGGATTGCCCTAAAGCTTCATTGTATATGTTCAAGAGTAGCATTTCTACAGGTCCCTGTATCTCTTTATAGAACTCAGAGGGGATACCATCAGGTCCTGGAGTTTTGTAATTTTTTTGCTTTTGAATAGCCACCTTCATCTCCATCATAGTAATTTTATTATTTAACATCTCATTCATTTCATCTGTTATTATCGGGAGATTTCTATCCCTTAAATAGTTCTTTATTTCTTCCTCTTCTATTTTCTCCTGATTATATAGTTTTCCAAAATAATTTTGGGCTATTCTCTTTTTTTTGTCCATTCAGTGATGGATATTCCCCTCTTCGTCCTGCAGATGTGTTATTAATCTTTTTTCTTTGTCCTTTTTTAATTTATACGCCAGCCATCTCCGTGGCTTATTGGCGTGCTCAAAATGTACCTGTTTCGCTGCTCTAACCTTTTGGGCCATTTCCTCCTGGGCGAGCAAATTTATTTTATGTTTGACCAAATGTTTTTCCTCTCTAATTTTCTTATCTGGGGAAATCTTGCATCTTATGCTCTAATTCTTCCAATTTCTCTTGTAATTCCAATTGCTGTTTCCTTTTTTCTTTGTTTCTCCTCGCCCCATACACTATTGTTAGACCTCTAATATAAGCCTTAGTTGTATCCCAAAGATTCTGCAAGGTCGTATCTTCATTTGAGTTTTCCTTCAAGAAGAAGTCCAGTTCTTTTTCCATCCATTGTATATACTTTTTCCCTTTTATCACCCTTTGATTCATGGTCCATCTTCCCCATGTTTTTGCTCTCCCTTTCCACTTTAATATCAATGAGCTATGATCTGTCCATGAATTAGGTGCTATTTCTATCTCCTCTATACAGTGGGGCAAAAAAGTATTTAGTCAGCCACCAATTGTGCAAGTTCTCCCACTTAAAAAGATGAGAGAGGCCTGTAATTGTCATCATAGGTAGACCTCAACTATGAGAGACAAAATGAGAAAACAAATCCAGACAATCACATTGTCTGATTTGGAAAAGAATTTATTTGCAAATTATGGTGGAAAATAAGTATTTGGTCAATATCAAAAGTTCATCTCAATACTTTGTTATATATCCTTTGTTGGCAATGACAGAGGTCAAACGTTTTCTGTAAGTCTTCACAAGGTTGGCACACACTGTTGCTGGTATGTTGGCCCATTCCTCCATGCAGATCTCCTCTAGAGCAGTGATGTTTTGGGGCTGTCGCTGGGCAACACGGACTTTCAACTCCCTCCAAAGGTTTTCTATGGGATTGAGATCTGGAGACTGGCTAGGCCACTCCAGGACCTTGAAATGCTTCTTACGAAGTCACTCCTTCATTGCCCGTGCGGTGTGTTTGGGATCATTTTCATGCTGAAAGACCCAGCCACGTTTCATCTTCAATGCCCTTGCTGATGGAAGGAGGTTTGCACTCAAAATCTCACGATACATGGCCCCATTCATTCTTTCCTGTACACGGATCAGTCGTCCTGGTCCCTTTGCAGAGAAACAGCCCCAAAGCATGATGTTGCCACCCCCATGCTTCACAGTAGGTATGGTGTTTTTTGGATGCAACTCAACATTCTCTCTCCTCCGAACACGACGAGTTGTGTTTCTACCAAACAGTTCTACTTTGGTTTCATCTGACCATATGGCATTCTCCCAGTCCTCTTCTGGATCATCCAAATGCGTTCTAGCAAACTTCAGATGGGCCCGGACATGTACTGGCTTAAGCAGGGGAACACGTCTGGCACTGCAGGATCTGAGTCCCTGGCTGCGTAGTGTGTTACTGATGGTAGCCTTTGTTACGTTGGTCCCAGCTCTCTGCAGGTCATTCACTAGGTCCCCCCGTGTGGTTCTGGGATTTTTGCTCACCGTTCTTGTAATCATTTTGACCCCACGGGGTGAGATCTTGCGTGGAGCCCCAGATCGAGGGAGATTATCAGTGGTCTTGTATGTCTTCCATTTTCTAATTATTGCTCCCACAGTTGATTTCTTCACACCACATCTGCTTGCCTATTGCAGATTCAGTCTTCCCAGCCTGGTGCAGGTCTACAATTTTGTTTCTGGTGTCCTTCGACAGCTCTTTGGTCTTCACCATAGTGGAGTTTGGAGTGTGACTGTTTGAGGTTGTGGACAGGTGTCTTTTATACTGATAACAAGTTCAAACAGATGCCATTAATACAGGTAATGAGTGGAGGACAGAGGAGCCTCTTAAAGAAGAAGTTACAGGTCTGTGAGAGCCAGAAATCTTGCTTGTTTGTAGGTGACCAAATACTTATTTTCCACCATAATTTGCAAATAAATTCTTTACAAATCAGACAATGTGATTGTCTGGATTTGTTTTCTCATTTTGTCTCTCATAGTTGAGGTCTACCTGTGATGACAATTACAGGCCTCTCTCATCTTTTTAAGTGGGAGAACTTGCACAATTGGTGGCTGACTAAATACTTTTTTGCCCCACTGTAAATAATATACACATCTGGCTACTAGTCCTCCCAATCCAAACTCTTCTGTTGGTTTTGAGCAGTTCTTTCGCTTTCCTACTTCATTCCACTGTCCACCACTCTTCCGTTTATTACTTTCCTGGTCTTAAATCCAATATGTCAGCTCCTGTTAATATGCACTGTCACTGTCACTTTCACTTTACTTCGTTCTCCAGATCTTGTCCTTTCAGTTTTAATGTCCACAGTCTCCAGTCATTCACTCCCAGTCGCCACGGGTTCAAATACAATCTTTCTTTCTCACCAATTACAATGTTCTTTCTTTCCTTTCAACTCTTCAGTCACCTCTTTCCTCTTGTCAACCTTCTTCCCAAACTTTCGCTCCACCACCAAAGCGCCGCTTTCTCCCTCTCTGGAGCCTCAATCAACAATCAGTTTGTAAATTCCAACAGATTGGGGAAGCAGCCCAGTAACTCACTCTATCCTGTCTCTAGCCACCGATACTTCTCGCTGCTTTTCACTCCTTGCTTCCTTCACCATTCACGTAAGCCGCCACGTCTCCGGATCCGACCATTACAGCCAGTCTCTTTTGTGCCGACATTCAAGGGGTTCCTCTTTCCGTAGCGGGAGATCTCCCTGCTACCCCAAGAATGTCCCCTCTACAGAGCCGACCCCTCCAAGGTCAGGTCTCGCCTCCACTGGCTTCCAAGCATGAAAATTCGCTCCAGGAAAACTCTGTTTTCCTGAACCACAACAGCATGGCGTCACCCTGGAAGTCTAATAATTTTTCTAACTGTTCTTGGAGTTCTTTATAAAATTTGGCAGGGATTCCATCCGGACCTGGAGTCTTGTTCTTTTTTTGCTTTTGAATTGCCCTTTGTAGCTCCCGTTTCATTATCTTCTCATTTAATACTTATTTTGTTAAATCTGGTAATCTTGGAAGATTCCTTTTTTGGAGATATCTTTGGATATCTTTCTCTTCAATTTTTTCTTGGCTATATAAGGTTTGGAAATAGTTTACTGCTATGTTTTTTCTTTCTTTCTGGAAGTGTATCATCCCATCCTTATCCTCTAATTGTTTTATTAATTTCTTTTCTTTTCTTTTCCTTTCCTTTTTTTAATTTATGGGCCAACCATCTTCCCGTTTTGTTAGTATTTTCAAAATAATTTTGTTTAACTGCTCTAATTTTTTGTGCTGCTACTTCTTGGGTTATTAGTTGTAATTTGTGTTTATTTCTTTTTCTACTTTGGTTTCTTGATTTTGGGGTTCTTTCTGTAATTTAGATTCTAATTTTCCCAATTTTTCTTGAAGTTCTGTAAGTTGTTTCTTTTTAATTCTGTTTTTTCTTATTGTATATGCTATTGATAGACCTCTTACATAGGCTTTCATTGTATCCCATAAATTTTGAATGTTGGTTTGTTCATTCCAATTTTCTTTTAGAAAAAGTCCTAATTTTTCTACATGTTGAATATAATTCTTTTCTTTCCTCCTAATTTCTCCTTTCCATCTAATTGTTAATGGGTTGTGGTCTGCCCAAGTATTAGTTGCAATTTCTATTTCTGCAATGTCTTTTTCTGTTTCTGGGTCCATCCACACCATATCTATCCTAGACCATGAATTTTGGGGGTTAGAAAAGAAGGTATATTGCTTTTTGGGGGGTTAATTCCTCTCCATGTATCTTTTAGATTAAATTTTTGGGCCAATTCAAAGAATGCAGTTGGTAATTTCCTTTCATGATTTTTCTTTTTTTCGGTTTTATAGTCTTTTTTTGGATCTACCACTGCATTGAAGTCACCTAATATGCACAAATTATCCACCTCTAATTCTATTAATTGTTTATGTAACTTACTATAGTGCTCTCTCTGATTTGTATTGGGTGCATAAATAACTACAATTATTGTTCTTTTTTGTTTTATTGAGACTTCAATCATTAATGTTCTTCCCTCATTATCTGCATAGATCTATTTGGGTTTTAACCATTCCTTTATACAGTATATACTGCTATCCCTCTTTTCTTAGATTCAGCCAATTCTACGAATAATTTTCCTAATTTGGGGGTTTCCAAAATACCACTTTTTCCTTTTGGGATGTGCACTTCTTGTAAGCATACTATTTCCATTTTCAATTTTTCAAGTTTAGTAATTATGTCTTCTTTTTATCGGTGAATTCAATCCATTTATGTTAATTGATATTAAATTCATTAAATTCACCTCCTCCATTTAATTACTTATTTGTCCTTCTTGTTTCTTTTTTTGGTTTTAGTTCCCTTTGCTGTCTTGTTCTTACTCCTTCTCTTTCCTGACTTTCCATATCTAACTGCTCTCTTGATTCTCGGGCTGATTCATTTTCTTCCATCTGTTGTTCTTCTTGACTCTTTGTTTCTAACTCCTCTCTACTGTCTGATTCTTCCCCTAAACATTGCTCATAAAATTCCTGGGCCTTATCTACAGTATCCACTCTTACTTTTATCTTGCCAGGTTATCAGCATACCTTCTGGTATTAACCAGTGGAACATTATTCTATGTTTAATCAGTTGGGAGGAGAGTAATTGATGGCTCCTACGTTGGTCTCAGATTCTTTTCGGTAGTTGTTTAAGTGTTATAATTTCTTTTCCTTTATAAGTTAGTTGGTCTTCTCTTGTCTTTTTGTAGATTTCGTCACGTACTGATTTTTTTGTGAACCTTACATGAATTTCACGTAGTCTGTGCCGTCTCACGTAATTCGTATATACTCGATAAACTTCACCGATGTTATTCCGTAGTTCTTGTTTGTCCATATGCAGTGACTCTGCTAGTAGTTCCGTAATGAGCTTGTAGAGATCCTCCTCTTTGTTCTCTGCTATGTTTTGAAATCTTAAATAGAGGGAGGCTCTCCAACTCAAGTTGTATTATTGTCTCTTCCAACTCCTTATTTGCCGCCATCCATCTCTCCTTTGCAACTTCCAATTTCTTTTCGGTTCGTTCTGCTCTTGCCTCTACTACTTTTATTTTTTGTTTGTTATTTGCTATTGATTCCTGAATCTTTTCCATTCTGTCGTCTAATTTCTTTATGTCTCCCTTCACCTCACACATTTCCCCTTTCATTTCTTCATGATTATTATTAATAGATTCCTGCATTATCATAACCTCCTGAAACATGTTCAGTGTGGTTTGCATGGTTTGTACAGCTGATGCTGATCCTAATTTTTCAGTAGTTGGCATATGTTATTAATTTCTGACCTGCAGGTGAGGCCATCATGGGAATTGTCTTCTTTACTGTTTTTGTGACTGTAGCTGTATTTGACATTTTAATTTTTTGAAGGAGCTTATTCCACAATACCATATATGTCTAATTTACTGCTCCAGTCTATATCTATATCTCTTTCTGTCTCTAATCTTTACTCCTAGGCTTATTATGATACAAATACAATTACAGTATAAATACAATAAAATTTATCACTTTAATCCAACTAATTATATCAATTTTCTGTATCCAATTAATTATATAAATCACCATTATTTGTTATACCATTTATAGTTAATATTTACTTAATCAGTAATCTCAATCCACAATTATTTTCAAATCTATAATAGCAAGAGAAAAATAAATCTTTCCTATTATTAATATGCTTAAATTATTTAACAATATCTAAAGAAAGAGGGAGGAACAAATAAGTGATAAAGAAGGAAAAAGAAAAAAGGTAACAGAATATGTAAATATATTTAGTATTATTTATGTTAAATCTTAAAATATTAAATTCCAAGATTATATTAAATTCCAAAGAATCCGTTACCAATCCATTTTACTTAATTTGTTTGATAGCGCCAGTCCACAAATCTTCACCCAAAGTACCAGTATTCTTTCTTTCTCAGTCTCAGTTCCTTTTTTCTCTACTATATCCCGTTCTCCGAGCTTGAAAATGGCAGCTTCCTCCGATTTGCTCAGTCACTGTCCCTTCGCTTTACTTCCTCTGTCTCTATCTCCAAAAGTAATCTTTCTTTTCTTCTTTCTCCAGTCCGTTCGCCACCTACACATACCCTCAACACTTTCTCACAGTCTCAGTCACAGTTCCAATGTTCTATTTGATTGATCTCGGCAATCCAGCCCCTCTCAACACCGCTCGTAAAACACTTTCACTCTCTGTCTTCTTTCTGCTCCCACCGCTAAGGCGCCACTCTTCACTCTTTGGAGACTCACTTTATTCCTCGTCTGCAACCTCCATGAATTCACTGAGATAGTTCGGATATTTTGCCGCTCTTAAGCTCCCTTTGCCAATGCTTCTTGTTGCTTCTCTCTTTTCTGCTTCCACATCATACATTCGGGGCGTCATGTCTCTGGACCTAGCTCTGACAGCCGGTCTCTTCCATGCTGGATTTCAGGGGTTCCACCCTCCGTGGTGGGGGATCGCCCTTCTCCCTACTACCTCCGAGTTATCCCCTTTCAATTGCTGTCCTTTCCAAGGTTCAGGTTTACCGTTACGGCTTCCAGACGTGAAAAATCGGGCAAAAGAAGTGGAGCCTCCATTCTCCTGCACTGCACCAGCGTGACGGTAACCCCGGAAGTGGTACAGGTTTTTTTAATATCATATAACCTAGAGTAGTTAACTTGTTTTCCATCCTAACTCTGTATACAAAAGCATTTATTAGAAATAAATTATATTTCAAATTATATTTCAAATATAATTTGAAATTACCTGATATATCAGCAGCAGTTGTGTGACCTAGAAATTCAATAAGTTTTCTCTATAGCTTGAAAAATTCTAGGTCTTTAAAGTAGAAATAGTGGTAAAAGAATGACTTTTTTTAAAATTAATATTTTTTTTTATTTTTTAAGACAGACAAACATTTAATACATCAATCCTCCCTTCCCTGTGACACCTCGGTGTTATCTTCTAGGCTTCTTCTCCATCTTCCATAAGTTTCTTCTATCTTCATATTCATCCAAACCATTATAACATTTCATTTCTAAATCAATATTATAATCATCATTTGTACACAGTTATAGTATCAATCATTTATATCTCTTTTCCAACCAACTATAAAAATAATTCCATGTTTTAAAATATTCTGATTCCTCCTTATCTTTAATCATCAAAGTTAATCTATTCATTTCTGCACAGTCTAAAAAAATTTTTTTTATTACTTCTTCTTCCAAAGGTATTTTCTCTTATTTCCAATTTTGAGCATACACAATTCTTGCAGCTGTTACTACATGTATAATCAAATATACATTTTCCTTACTAATTTTTTCTGGAAAGATACCCAGTAGGAACAACTCTGGTTTAAATTCAATACGTTGTTGTAACATTTCTTCCAGCCAGATTTTAATCTTGTACCAATATTTTTTTTGCTTCGGGACAAGTCCACCAAATATGGTAATAAGATCCTGGTGTTTGATGACATTTCCAGCATTTAGCTCAGTGGTTCTCAACCTTCCTAATGCCGTGACCCTTTAATACAGTTCCTCATGTTGTGGTGACCCCCAACCAGGGGTGGGTTCTAAATTTTTTTACTACCGGTTCTGTGGGCGTGGCTTATTTTGTGGGCATGGCTTGGAGGTTATGTGACTGGGTGGGTGTGGCTAGCTGGTCATGTGACCGGGTGGCCATGGCTATGTGTATAGGGACTACTCAGAGGGCTGAAAAAAGTCATTTCTGACACTTTTGACTGGTCCTCACACTTATGACCATCCTCACATTTATGCCCGTGCAGCATTCTTAACAACCATGTCACTCATTTCACAACTGCTTCTCTTCACCATGGTGACAAGACAGGGCAAAAACGTAAAATGTGAGGACAGTCGTAAGTTCGAGGACTGGTCAAAAGTGCGAGGACCAGTCAGAAATAACTTTTTCAGCCCTCTGAGTAGTCCATATGCACAAAAGGACTACCCAGAGGGCTGAAAAAAGTCATTTCTGACTGGGCCTCGCACTTTTGACCAGTCCTCACACTTATGACCATCCTCACATTTATGCCCTGCAGCTTTCTTAACAACCATGTCACTCATTTCACAACTGCTTCTCTTCACCATGGTGACAAGATAGGGCAAAAACATAAAACGTGAGGACAGTCGTAAGTTCGAAGACTGGTCAAAAGTGAGAGGACCAGTCAGAAATAACTTTTTCAGCCCTCTGAGTAGTCCATATGCACAAAAGGATACAGCAATAGAGAGGGATGAAGGAAGGGAAGGGAAATTAGAGTAGGAGTGAGGGTAAGAGAGGGAGGAAGAGAGGAGGAGAAGGAGAAAGGAAGAGGAAGTAGGGAGGAGAAGAAGAGGGTGAGGAAGAGAAAGTAAGAAGGAAAGAAAAGAGAGAGGTGGTAGGTTTGAGGAGAAAGATTGCTGTACAATAAAAAAGATGAAAGGGAAAAAAGCCAACCCCAAACAAATATAAAGATATTAAGATAAAGAATGAATTGTTAAACTTTAAAGAATAAAAGAGAACAAATATGAATAAATAACAATAATTAGAAACACACATACAAACATACAATGTATTTTCTTTGAACAGAGTATTTGGCCGGTTCATAAATTTAAACAGTGTTTAGTCATTTCAATTAAATTTACAATTTCTATATTTCCTTTTTGCCATATTTATTCCTCATCTATTTTTGTAAAAAAACCAATATTACCCTTCATCCTCATCTCTAATCTTAATCAAATTCAATTTTCCCCTTCTATTCTATATTATACCCCTTCCCATTGTCATCTATTTTTATATCCATCCTCACATTGGTTAATTATGTAATATTACAGTTGTTTAATATGAATTCAACATTTTAATATAAATCAATTAGTTATATAACTACCTTTTTTGTATATTAATCAATATGAACATGAATATTCCAATTATTTCCATGCAATCCAATTTCTTACAAATCAATTAATTATATTTACCAATAATAATAAACCAAATAATTTCCCCCATATATTCCTCCAAACCACAACTTAACCATTTCTGCTTTCAACACAATATACAATTAATAGTATCTCAATTATTACAATTCCCTAGTTAAATAGAGCTTTTTTTCTTTTGTATTTTAAAATCTCCTCTTTCTCCCTAAATTTCCCGTTGTTTGCACCTACCTTTTTTGGTGAGGAAAAAGAAAAGAAATCTGCCTGCCTAATTTTCCAACGTGCAAAGCCAACAGCCTGCTTTACTTTCTCTTTCGTTTTTCAGTTTAGGTAGGGGAAAAAAATCTGCACTCTTTCCAAGCAAGCAAAAGAGCTCTGAGCAAAACAGCTGAGAGCAAATCAGCTGGGGGTCGGGAACCAATCTAAGCAAGGGCTAATTAGCCTCTGCTGAAGCTGGGGGGGGGGCAATAAAATTACAAAAAAACACCGAACCCTTTGTTAAATTGCTGGCTCCCCCGCCCCTCGCCCACCACTATTGATTGGCAATAAATAGTGGTGCGGAGGGGCGGGGCAAGCCAGCAATTTAACAAAGGGTTCGGCTGCACCACTGGCTCTAGGGCGGCCCTTTGAAGCCCCGCGGCAAGAATTTAAACAGTTTTTTTTCCTCTAGCCATCGGAGGCAGCAATAGATTGGGAGTGGGCGGGGTAAGCGAACGGCCGGCGATCCAACAGAGGAGTGAGGGTGAGTGAAGGCGTGGGGGGGGAGAGAGAGGGCTTTGGCGACCCCTGTGAAATGGCCGTTCGACCCCCAAAGGGGTCGCGACCCCCAGGTTGAGAACCGCTGATTTAGCTGATTTATCTTTAAACATTTTTGCTAACTTCTCTGGTGGCATATGCCATCTATAAAACATCTTATATTGATTTTCCTTATATGCTGTGGACATTGTTAATTTATAGTTCCTTTCCCATAGTTGTTGGCATTTTTCAAATTCAATTGGATAACCAAAATTTCTACCCCAGGCTATTATTGTTTCTTTTACTTGCTCCTCCTCCAATTCAATATACAACAAAAATTATTAAATTTTTTTATTAAGTTTTCCTCTGTTCCCATGAGTATCTTATCCAGTTCAGTCTTCTCCATATAAAAACCATATAGTTTAGCATCTTTTTCATATCTTGCTCTTATTTGCATATACATGTACCAATCTATCTCAATTCCCTGTTGTTCCAATTCTCGTTTCTCTTTCAGTTCCCCCTTATCTGTTAATAACTCATTATATCTGACAATATTTCCAGAATTAAAGACATTTGGGTGTATCAAAGCTTCTGTTATTGAGAACCTTGTTGGTATTTTCACATAAAATTTATCTCTAACCTTCTCCCAGACCAATAACAATGCATTTCTTATATAATGTCTATGAAAGTATGTGTGTATTTTACTTCTACCATGCCATAAAAAGGCATGCCATCCCAGTTGTAAATCATGCCCTTCCAGTGTTAACAACCTTGTATTTCTTAATTCAATCCATTCTTTCAACCATGTCAATGTTGCTGCTTGATAATATAATTCCCAATTTGGTAAACCAAATCCCCCTCGTAATCGCATGTCTTGCAACATTCTTAAACTTATTCTTACTTTTTTCCTTTGCCATATAAATTTCCTCATAATCTTATTAAGATATTGAAAGTAAGTCTTTTCAATTTTTATTGGCACAGTTTGGAATAAGAATAATAGTCTTGGTAATATATTCATCTTTATCAATGCGATCCGACCCATAAGTGATAGTTGAAGATTCTTCCATTTTTCCAAGTCTTTTTCAATTTGTTGCTTTAACTTGTAATAGTTTTCTTCTTTTATTGTTGCACATTTTGAAGTTAAGTATACTCCCAAGTATTTCACTTTTTTCACCACTTGTATGTCTAGATTTTCTTTTATCTCTCTATTTTTCTGTTGTATTCTTCATCAAAATTTTTGTTTTATCTTTGTTTATTTTCAAACCAGATATTTTTCCATAACCTTCTATCTGTTTTAGTAATTTAGGACCTGTTATTTGCGGTTCCTCTATAATAAAAACTAAATAAATTACACTTGTAATTTATATTCCTCTTTTTTGACTTTCATTCCTTTTATCTCATCACTCCGTCTAATGTTTCTGTTTAAAACTTCTAGAGTCAAAATAAACAATAATGGTGATAAAGGGTGTTAAGGATATTGTTGTGTTACCAACCAGCAGAGTAAGTGCACAGAGAAAACGGTACTGAGAGCAATGAATACAATACATACAAACTGGTTTAACAAAGCTTTTACTTTGTAGTGAAAAACAATTGCATAGTCTTTTAGTCAATCCAAGTCTTTAGCCATTTAAATCAATCCGAAGGTACAGATATCTTCTTACCATACAAACAGCAGTAGGTAATAAACAGCAATTCAACGCTGGTAACAAATCACGATGGTAGCAGATCCATCCACTTCTTCACACACGACGGTAACAGTTCCAACCAACAAGTCAAACAATAAATCAAGCAAGAAGTGACTATAGCTCGGCTCTCTCCTTATATACAGTTTACACTAGTAATTATCCACTTAAGATAAGTGAAGTCAGCAGTGCAATGACTCAACAGTACAATTAGGATAATTGCAGTCAGCAGTCAGTCATCAGTCAGTTACAATGACTCATCAGTACAATTACTCAGCATTACATCTTAAAGTTACAGAATACATTTAATGTTATAGAACACATATATTGCCTGAACAACTTGTTAGGCTTACACGATATCCTAACAAAGGGCATCCTTGCCTGGTGCCCTTCATTATATTAATCTTTCCTGTCTGTGAAGTTTCTGAAAGATGCCCTAATTAATTCATGAGCCATGAGCCAAACTTCAAAAGAAATACAGTCATTTATTAGGAGCACCATTTCGGCAATATTCGGATGCAGTTAGAACTAATCCCACGTAGATTTACGTTCCCCTATGACCCTGTCTCTCCCCTCCTCCCTGGCCATGTCATAAATCACATTCCCCAGTTAACCACTTTGGCTGGCTGTGAAATCCAACACCCTTCTTCTGATTGTGGTAAGAAAGCATGTATGGAATGTAGCTTCAGTTAGGGAAATCAGTCAGCTCTATCAGTTCTCCCTCCCTCCTGCTCATGGCAACTTGAAAGCTTTGCAAGTTGACACTGTCATTTCTCCGTTCATCATTATCTTGGCAAATTGCCTGTCATATATTGTTTTTATAGTATTTATAAATCTCTCCCCAAAATCCATTTAAAATCATCCTCATATTATCTCTAATTTGCCTTTTTGGTAAGAATCCATTTTGATCACTGTGAATATATTCATTTAGCGTTTTTTTCAACCTATTTGCCATTATTGAAGCAAAAACCTTGTAATCTACATTTAATAGTGAAATTGTCTATAATTTTTAATCAATTGTAAATCTGTATCTTCTTTAGGTATGAGTGTCACGTATGCCTCTTTCCATGAATCTGGCATTTTAGCCTCTAATAACAGTTCATTAAATAAGTCCAACATTATATTACTAATCACTTCTTCTACTGTTTTATACAACTCGGCTGGTAAGCCATCTGGTCCAGGCACTTTTCCATTCTTTTGTCTTTTTATTGCTTCTGTTAATTCCTTCATTGTTATTCTTTCATCTAGCATTCCTTTAAATTGTTCTGATATTTTAATTAAATCTGATTTTTCCAGATAGTTTTGTATCTCCTCCTCGGGGATCTTCTCTTGTGAATGGAGTTTTTCATAGTATTCTTAGATTAATTTCTTTTTTTCTTCAGTTCTATGTTGTAATTTCCCTTCTTCATCTTGTAGATATTTTATAACTTTTTTCTCTTTCTCTTTTCTTAGTTTATACGCTAGCCATCTTCCTGGTTTGTTTGCGTTTTCAAAAAAATTCTGTTTCGAGGTTCTCAATTGATTTGCTAAAAATTCTTGTTCATTTAAGATTATTTCATGCTTCTTCAGTTCCATCAATTTCTTAATTTTTTTATTTTGAACATCTTTCTGAAAAAATTTTTCCAGGCTTTTATATTCTTCTTCCAATCTTACTTGTTTCTGCCATTTCTTTTTGGTTTTTTTCCCAAATATATTATTGCCAGACCTCTAATATATGCTTTCATTGTGTCCCATACATTTTGGAGTGATGTATCTTCCCTTTTATTTAATTTTTAAAAAATGTCCAGTTCCTTTCCCACAAATTCCTGGAATCCTTTTTCATTTAATATTGTTGTATTCAAAGTCCATCTTATCTTTTTCTTTTTCCCTTTCCATGCTATTGTCATCGGACTATGGTCAGCCCAAATATTTGAACCGATATTCACTACTTGCACCTCTTCTATAAGTCCAGTTGACATCCATACCATATCTATCATTGACCATGATAAATGTCTATTTGAATAAAAAGTATATTGACTCTCCTTCAAATGTTTTTGTCTCCAGATATCTTGGATACTTAATTCTTCTGCCATTGTAAAAAAAGTTTTTGGTACTGTTCTTCTAGTTTTTTTATTTGTCTTCAAAGATTTATAATCCAAGTCTGGGTCTATAACTGCATTAAAATCACCCATTATACATATATTTTCATAGCACAATGCTATAATTTTTCTGTGCAATCGACGGTAAAATTCTTCCTGCTTTTCATTTGGTGCATACAATGCTATCAAAAGTATTTGTTTAAAGTTCATTTTTATTTCCACCATCAAAATCATACCTTCTTCATCTTCAAAAATTCATTTAGGTTCTAATTTTTCTTTTATGTATAATGCCACACCCCATTTAGTTTGTTGTATCAGTGCTGTAAACAAAATTCCTAATTTGAAATATTGTTGTAATTTTATGTGTTGTTTTCTAATATGAACTTCTTGTAAACATATAATGTCCATCTTCAGCTCTCGAACAAAGAGAACCAGTTCGGTGATGTCATATTGTCACTGCTACCAGCTCGGCCGAACCAGGAGGAACCCACCACTGCTCCGTGCCCTCTCTTCCTTCACTTTTTCCTCCTTATCCTTTCCTTCATCTTTCTCTTTTGCAACGCCTACAGCTCCCAAGTCTTCTTCCATTGCTTCACAAAATTGTGTTATGGGGTTGTGTTGCTTTTAATCTTTATCTCTATGTGCCTCTATGAGGTGTTTCCGGTTCCTGGGTGTTGCCTTTGAAGACGCTTTATAAGTGTTGTTTGTTAGTTTTACTTTGTTAATAAAAGCATATCCGAAACATGGTGTCAGAAGTGGTTCGGCCCTGAAAGTGGAGCATTTGAAGTAAGAAATATAGCACCATGGCAGATAATATACCACTGCCGCAACCCATGAGAGTAAGTGAGGACTCTAGCACTAATTGGGAAAACTTTAGGGCAGAGTTTGAAGATTACTCTTTGGCGACAGGCTTAAATGATAAGCCGGCAGCAGTACAAGCTGCCACATTAAGAAGATTGATGGGTGCAGAATGTCTTCATGTTTATAAGCATAGTTTAACTCTTACAGAAGATCAGAGGACTGATACTAAGGCTATTTTGGATGCTTTGGAAGCTTTCTTCAGACCGCATAAGAATGTTATATATGAAAGATATCTTTTTGGCAGCTGCACGCAGGAAGAAGGGGAGACGATAGACGCCTTTGTAACACACTTAAAGGAAAGGGCCGCAAGTTGTGATTATGGTTCCCTGAGAGACGAACTCATCCGAGACAAAATAGTTTTGGGTGTTGCCAAGGAAAGTACACGCCGCCATTTATTAAAAGAACATGGTTTAACTTTGCAATTAGCCATAGAAATATGTCGGACTACTGAACTTACAGATAAGCGACTGATGGCGTTGGAGCGAGATAAACAGACCAACTGTGTTAATGTAGCTTCCAGGCACCAGCCAAATGTGAGGAATCGTCAGCAACAGCAGCAGTTTAAACAGAAGCCTCGCAATTTGTCAGCAGACAACCACACACCGTGTAAATACTGTGAAAATGTGCATGCACGTGGGGAAGATCGGTGTCCAGCGTATGGTAAAATCTGTAGGGTGTGTGGGAGGCTGAACCATTTTGCTGGGGTGTGTCTGGCAGCAAGGAAGTTGCATATGGTTGAGCAAACGCCGGACTTAGAGGATGTATCGCTGTTTACCACAGATGCAATCTATACGAAAGAATGCATTGGTGCAGTACATTCAAAAGGCAAAAAGTGGTTTGTTAATCTTCAATTTAATGATATAACTCAATCTTGTCAGTTGGACTTGGGGGCAACATGCGATGTGATGAGCCTAAAGGATAAAAGGAAATTGGCACCTGAGACACCCCTTCAGCCTAGTAGTGCCACATTAAAGTTATATTCGGGGGAACTGATGGAGTCACTAGGCTTATTTTATACAGAGTGTAACATACGTGGGGTTACTCACAAATTGGAATTTGAAATTGTGGATGTAGATCAAAAGCCGTTACTGTCAGGCTCAACGTGTGAGCGTTTGGGACTGATGCGATTTACCATTCCGAGGGAGTTGCATAATGTTGAAACCTATTCCTCCAAAGCCTTGGGGAGACCATTGATAAAGCATCAAGTCCTCCAAGTTTATAGGGAAGTGTTTGAGGGCCCTATTGCATCCGTTCCAGGAGAGGTTCACTTTCAACTTGATCCCGCTGTCCCTCCGGTATAAAGTGTCCCGCGCAATGTCCCTATAGCCATTAAGGCACAGGTTAAAGCACAGTTGGATAAATATGAAGCAGAGGGACATATTGTTTCAGTAGCCGAGCCAACCGACTGGATAAGTAATATGGTGGTGATTAGGAAGTTGGAAAAGATCCGAATTTGCATCGATCCCAAGTTTTTGAATATGGCTTTGAAACGATCGCATTACCCAATGCCAACGTTAGAGGATGTTTTGCACAAGCTGCCTAAGGCACGGGTTTTTACACTTGTTGATGCCAGGGATGCCTTCCTACAGTGTAAACTGGACGAAGAGAGCAGTTATATGACTACGTTTTGGACTCCTTGGGGCAGAAAGAGGTGGCTTAAACTGCCCTTTGGTGTATCCATAGCACCAGAGACCTATCAAAGGAAGCAGCAGGAATTATTGAGTGGCCTCAGCGGAATTGAGCCTATAGTCGACGATATCCTTATAGTTGGGTGTGGCGACACTGATGATGAAGCGGAGCATGATCATGACGGGAAATTGATGGCACTATTGGAGCGGTGTAAGCAGGTGAAGCTGAGGCTCAGTATAAAGAAGCTGCAGTTTAAGGTGCGAGAAGTCCGCTTTCATGGACATATTTTAACATCACAGGTTAAAAGCAGACCCAGACAAGATCAGAGCTATTGTGAACATGCCACTGCCTACTGATGCTAAAGCAGTGCAGAGATTCATTGGCTTTGTTACATATCTAGCAAAATTCTTGCCACACTTATCTGATGTGTGCCAACCATTGAGACGTCTGTTGGATAAAGATGCAGTTTGGCACTGGCTCCCTAAACATGACCAGGCAGTGCAAGAGATAAAACGCTTGGTTACTACTGCTCCAGTATTAAAATACTATGATGTCACAAAGATGGTTACTATTCAAAGCGACTCAAGTAAGAATGGTCTGGGATGCTGTCTGTTACAAGAAGGTCAGCCAGTTGCATGCGCGTCCAGAGCGCTTTCGCCAGCAGAGTTAAACTATGCTCAGATCGAGAAAGAATTTTTAAGTATCGTATTTGCTTGCCAGCGTTTCCATTATTACCTTTATGGTAGAGATATAATTACAGTTGAAACTGATCACAAACCGTTAATAACTATATTCAAAAAGCCTCTTCTGTGTGCCCCGAAGCGTTTGCAAAGCATGATGCTCAGTTTACAGCATTATAATCTTGATGTCGTTTTTAAGCCAGGACGTGAAATGTATATCAGCGATACCCTGAGTAGAGCCACAGTAGATCAGACAGCTACGGGAGGAGAACATGAATATCAGACGGTTTGTTGGCTGCGACAGGAACAAATAAGTTTTGCTGAAATTAACCAAGAAGATTATCTTAATGTTACGAATCAGCGGTTACAGCAGTTGAGGCAACATATGGACGCTGACGTGGCCCTACAGACACTAAAGAATATCGTGCTGAGTGGGTGGCCGGATGTGAAAGAGGCAGTTCCCAT
Source organism: Arizona elegans (assembly GCA_022577455.1). Lineage (NCBI taxonomy): Eukaryota > Metazoa > Chordata > Lepidosauria > Squamata > Colubridae > Arizona > Arizona elegans. The sequence continues at coordinate 4,965,264 of JAKOOJ010000010.1, read as the reverse complement.
GATTGTAAGGGAATACTGGTCCTTCAGAGATGAGATTGCTGTACAAGATGGCATTCTGTATAAGGGTCTAAGAGTTATAGTGCCAAAGTTATTGAGATCGGAGATGTTATTGCGCATCCATTCAAGCCATATTGGTGGGGAGGCATGCTATAGACAAGCCCGTGACACATTGTACTGGCTGAATATGCGAGGCGAAATTGAGGATTTTGTTAGTAATTGTACCATCTGTAATGAATATGCATATCGGCAACAGAAAGAAACTATGATGTCACACGAGATACCATCCCGACCCTGGCAGATCATTAGTATGGACTTGTTTAATTATGCAGGGAAAGAGCACTTGATAATAGTGGACCATTATTCGGATTATTGGGAAATTGACCCCCTTCCAGACCTTTCATCTGAGACCACCATCAAGAGATGTAAGTCTCAGTTTGCACGTTACGGGCAACCAAATGTAGTGATTACAGATAATGGTCCTCAATTTGTAAGTCTGCAATTCAAGAAATTTGCTGCTGAGTGGGAGTTTGATCATATTACTTCATTGCCATGTTATCCGCAAGCGAATGGAAAAGCCGAATCAGCTGTAAAGATTGCTAAGAACTTATGTAGGAAAGCACATGGCGAATGTAGCGATCTGTGGAAGGCTATTTTACATTGGAGGAATACACCAACCGAAGGTATGGACAGTAGCCCAGCACAAAGATTAATGTCACGGAGATTGAAGATGTCCTTACCCGTGGCAAATAAGTTACTTGAGCCCGTGGTGATACAAGGGGTCCCGGAAAGGCTACGGCAGAGGAGGCAAGTGGCGAAGGCCAAATATGATAGATCTGCAAGAGACTTGCCAGAGTTAAAGGTGGGAGAATGAATTCGGATGAGACCACTGCCTGGAAATCGGACTGGCCATTGGGAAAGGGGTACCTGTTTACAACAAGTGGCACCTCGCTCCTATTTGGTGGAGGTTGGAGGAACCCGATATCGGCGGAACCGTGTGGACTTGCGTGTGGCTGAGCAACCAGACTTGCGTGTGGCTGAGCAACCAGACTCCTCATATCCAGTGGGTGGGTCAGAGCCAGTTGCCAAGCCAAACCTACTCAAGGATAATAAAGAATGCTCGTCTGACATTGATGACAGTCCTGAGCAAGTTGGTGCGTCTGGTGATAGCCAAACATCTAAGGCTTCAGAAAATGGCGAGCAAAGAGATCCGGCCTGCGTGAGAGAGTCAGGTGTGAGAGAGCCGGTCGTTACTCGGAGTGGTAGATGCTCACGCCCCCTTGATAGACTCAATTTGTAGAAAGTGTTGCTGTTATTAGAAAAGGGGAGATGTTATGGGGTTGTGTTGCTTTTAATCTTTATCTCTATGTGCCTCTATGAGGTGTTTCCGGTTCCTGTGTGTTGCCTTTGAAGACGCTTTATAAGCGTTGTTTGTTAGTTTTACTTTGTTAATAAAAGCATATCCGAAACAAATTGTTGATAAAATACCTTCGCTTTCTCAATTGAATCAAGTCTGTATCTTTGTTCTCTCCATGTCACCATAATCCCTTCAGGTATTAACCATCTAAAACTCACTCCTTTGGATATTAAAAATCTTGTTAAGAATTGGTATTCTCTCCTCAAATCTCTAACTCTTCTAGGTATTTGTCGTAGAACCACAAGTTCTTTATCCTTGTGTTTCAATGCTGTGGTCCTTACTGCTTGAAGTATCTCTGATTTCATCGCTCTCTTTGTAAATCTTACATGTACTTCCCTTGGTAGTTTATTCCTTACTGCATATCTAGTATAGATTCTAAAGGCTTCATCAATCTCATTCAAAATCTTTTCTTTGGGTTATTCCAAGGCTTCAGCCAAAATCTCTGCAATTATTTCTGGTAGATTTTCTCCTTTTTCTTCTTCTATATTTTGGAATCTTAAGTAAAATTCAGAGCGTTCTATCTCAAACAAAATAATTGTCCTTTCATGGATTTTGTCTACGGAAGCCAGATTTTCAACTTTTTTCTGTCATTTCCACTTTTTCTTCTACTTTCTTAATTCTCTCCTCGTTCTTCCCCATTATTTCTTTCATTTCTTGCAGTTCCTTTTTAATATCATCGTGAAGTGATTGCATGAATTTGCGCAACTCCATCATCTCGGAGGTTTTCTGCATTTCTGCCGCTGAGGGACTTGGTGCTGGCTGTGTATATTTCTTCATTTCTTCATTTCTACTTCTCCAAAGGCTTAATGTAAATAATTGATAATCCACATATGGTTTAATTATAATCCAAATGTCTAATTCAATATTTGAATTAGTAGGCAAAAAAATTAAAAAAAAGAAAAATAGAAAATAGAAAAATAGAAAAAAGTAAATTCTCAAATCATCCCTTCCCTTCAAAAAATATAAGGAAAAAATAAGGAAAAAGAAAAGAGAAAAAAGAAGCCAGAAGAGAAGGAGAAAAAAAAATTAACAAAAAATTGTAATTCAACTGTTTTAAAAGGAAAAGGAATAAAAAAGTAAAATTTTAAAAATCAAAGTCAAAAACAAGTGTCCATACAGAAAAAAAAGGAAAAAGAAAAGTGAAAATTAAAAAAGACAAAAGTTTCTTCTGACTCTTCAATTCTCAATCCACAAAAAGGTAATATTTAAAAAGAGGAAACCAATTATATTAAATTCCATAAAAAAAAATCTCCAACCAAAAAAAGAGACAAAAGTAAAGGGGTAAAAAGACAAACTTAAGATTTTTTTTTTTGTTCTCAAAGCAGAGCTAAATAACCCCCCCCCCAAAAGGTGAAATAAAATAAAATAAAGAATTACAGTCCACAAAGCCAATGTAAAAAAAAAAGAAGTTCCAAAACACGTTTAAAATCTAATCTCACAGTTTTCCACAGCTGTTCTATTATCTTCTTAGTTAAAATGTCAAGGTCAGGTATCTGTTAAACTTTCTTTAAAATATATGTGTCTTTTTTATTATTTTCTTCTGCCACTAGATAGCACTGCAAGTTAACTTTCCGTCTTAAACAACGCTCCTGATACTTTCACTTTAAGCAATCAACATTGTAACAGTTCATTCAAAAAAGAAAAAATAATAGGTAATCCGTTCAGTCACTCAAAGCTTTAATATCCAAATGTCCAAGTATCCAATTGTTTTTAAAGTCTCCAAGTCTTTTTTTTTTTCAGTAAAAGTTTAGTAGAAAAAATTAATGGGCTCTCAGTCACGCTTTCCTTGCCACCCCAGTTTCCAGATGTGGTTGCAAGCACACACCTGCACCCACTCCTCGTTCTTAGCCTCTCTTCTCCACCCTTCCAGTTCATTCCAGATCATCCAGTTAGTTTAAGAGAAACTTTCAAGTGATAAAATCAAGTCAGTCTCACCTCGATGTCACAGGTTGTTTCTTTACTTTCTCTTTTGGTATGGCCTCCACAGCTTTTTAGCGACTTACTGGTCACTTTCCCACCATGTCCAATTTGAGGAGCTTCTTCTAGTCTTCCTAGGGGGTTTGCAGCCCCCCTGGATCGACCAGTATGTGCTTCTCTTGTTGGTTGTCTCTACAGGACAACTTAGATCACAGAGGACCCTCGGACATCAGGGATATCGACTACTCTTTAGTAGCTCCTAAAGAGTCCGTCGTGCCACTGCTTTGGCCACACCCCTTCTCGTAAAAGAATGTCTATGGAGATTCTCAGTGATCCAGGTCATGGTGGTTGTCCCAAAGGTGCTTTTTTAAGAGGCCGCTGGACTTTCTGGTTTTTCTTTCACTTCTCATCCAAGAAACTTCTTCAGCTCTGACTGGATGGTGGGGAATGGAAGGATTTATACTCCTTGCAGACAGCTGGTCATTTGCTTTCTTTTAGCAAGTTGTTAATGCCACCTAGAGGTTTATCTCTGTCATCAAGGTCACCTGAGTGGTGCAAATGGGTGTGGAGCCTTCTTGGAACCGTTTTTTTTTTTTAATTTGATTTATATGCCGCCCTTCTCCGGAGACTCAGGGCGGCTTACAATGCGTTAAGCAATAGCCTTCATACTTTTGTATATTTATACAAAGTCAGCTTATTACCCCCACAAACTGGGTCCTCATTTTACCTACCTTAGAAAGGATGGAAGGCTGAGTCAACCTTGAGCCTTGGTAGTACAGGGGTTTAAGGCACCCTGTTATTAAGCTGGTTATTAAGACCAGCTGCCTGCAATTACTGCAGGGTTCGAATCTCGCCAAGGCTCAAGGTTGACTCAGCCTTCCATCCTTTCTAAGGTAGGTGAAATGAGGACCCAGTTGTGGGGGCAATAAGCTGACTTTGTATAAATATACAAAAGGATGATGGCTATTGCTGAGCACATTGTAAGCCGCCCTGAGTCTCCGGTGAAGGGCGGCATATAAATCAAATTAAAAAAAAAAAAAAAAAACCTTGAGCCTGGTGAGATTTGAACTTACAGTAATTGCAGACAGCTGGTGTTAATCACAGTGCTTTTAGTCTGCTGAGCCACCAGGCCCTGGTGAACTGTTGAAAGGACTGTGTTGTAAACTGGAGATAGATGATGTTGTATCCCTCCCCTGGTCCCCCTCTGTTGTGAGAGGGCTGTTCAATTTTGACATAGATGGCCTCTTTGACCCCTCTTTCAAACCAGCAGTCCTCTCTGTCCAAAATGTGGACTTTGCTGTCTTCAAAAGAGTGGCCTTTGTCTTTTAAATGCAGATGGACTGTTGAATCTAGTCCTGATGGGTTTGTTCTCCTATGTTGTGCCATGTATTTATGAAGTGGTTGTTTGTTTCCCCAATGTACAGATCTGCACATGGCTCACTGCATTGTACTGCATATACCACGTTACTCAGTGTGTGTCATGTATTGGGAATATTGAAAAGATGCTCAAGAAGGGCTTCATTCTAAAAAGCATAGAGGGAATTGTGGACTGCTTGAAAGATAACATTCTCATACATTGCCTTCTCACTGGCAACCATTCTGCATGTAGTAAATCTATCAGTTTATTCGCAGCGGAGCAGCTGGCTCAGACAGTCTAACAACTTTTCTATCACTCCAATACCCTCTATTTGTTCTGTTGTCACAAATTTGCATGGTAACCTGCTTGGTCTGCAAACAGAAGTTATATTGGTCACCTCTTGGACCTTTTTTATCTGACTGTTATTTTTGGGAGGGAGAGAAGGGCCTGCTCTACTTTCAGTTTCTGAATTAGCCACCCCATGTCTATCAGTAAGTGTCCTCCTGAGTCCTTCTGCAATATTTGGGTGACTCTTAATAAACTTTGCAAAAGACTCTTTCAAGCAGTCAACCTTATTTATGACAGTTGATAAAAGTTCATAGATTGAATTTACAGTTTTGAGCTGGAAGCAAACATTGTCTGGAAAGGAAATCTGTTACATTCTCCCTTTTTAAATTTATTGTCCCATCCTGTGCAAGGAAAGCGGCTGCTGAGCAGACCTGTCATCTATATACTATATTAATGATAAAATACTTAACAGGAAGACTACTAATAAGGCAAGGTTAAAGTTTCAAAACTCTCTATTAACAAACTTGTTGTAACCAACTCGTAGTACAACTTCTTATTTATGCCAAATCATCCCAAGAGTTAAGAGTAATTCATCCTGGATCAAATATCAATGTTTGTTTATTAATACCATTTCTTTGTTTTTTTTAATATACCGTATTTTCTGGCATATAAGACGACTGGGCGTATAAGATGACCCCCTACTTTTCTTGTTAAAATATAGGGTTTGGGCTATACTCGCCGTATAAGACTACCCCTCTTCCAACGCATACCAAATAAAAATTAAAAAACATCAGATTTGATTTCAATATGGTAATTTTAATTCAAATGCTTATGACATGCAGGTACTTAGCAGGAAAACTGTCACTTATAAACATAAGGCTGTTTGTCATCAAACATGTAAACATAAAACAGTGCAATTGGATTAAACTTTTCCTAATTCACTCTAAAGCTGAAAGGAAGGATAAGACAATAAACCCATGGGAGCTGCCATGCTGTTTGTTTTCTAAGCTGTCAACCAAACTGGAACTGATGATGATAGGAGGAAGATAACAAACAATAGAGAGCCAGTGCCGGGCAAGTCCCTGGTGAGTCAGCAACGCCCATCATAACTGCAAGCTATTTTTACAGGTTTTGCTGGCGTGACAGTTTCCCTTTAAAAGCCTTCAAAATAATCCTGTTCGTCATCTGATATCATAAGTACATCAATGACATCTTGTGATACATTTGTAAGGCAGTCATCGTATGGATCTAATTCCGTATCAGATGGTGTGGTCTCAGCTTCGGCTTCCTCTTCATCTTGCCACAAGTAGTCGTCCTCCGTACCATCTAATGAATTTGATATGCCACACTTCTTGAAAAACTTGATTACTGTTTCTGCGTCAATATCATTCCAGGCTTTTATGACAAACTTGCACAAAACATCCAACTGTGGAGCACGCATGTTTCCTCCTTTTGTGAATGACTTTTCACCGCTAACCATCCACTCATTCCACTGTTCTCGAATGCGATCTTTAAATGGCTTGTTTAGGCACACATCCAGTGGCTGTACCAACGATGTCAATCCTGCAGGAATAACTGCCGCATCTGTGTTTATTCTTGCAAGCCTTTGCTTGGTGCTGGGAGTTAAATGAGCCCTGAACATATCCCACACCAGTAGACTACGTTTTTGAATAATCCACCTGGTCGCCTGCTCCATACATTATCAAGCCATAGCTTTACCCCTTCTTCATCCATCCAGCCTTTTTCATTCACATGTACAAAACAACCAACAGGGAACTTGAGTTTCGGCATTGTTTTTCTTTTAAAAATAATCATTGGTCTCAGTTTGGAGCCATCAGCTGTGCATGCTAGTACCACTGTAAAACTGGACTTCTCATGTCCTGTTGTTTTAATTAAAATAGTTTTTTCACCTTTTGGATGGACAGTTTTATTTCCAATCATATCAAAATTCATTGGAGTTTCATCCATATTTCCGATACTACTTAACGCATAGCCATGTTTATTGCGCTGTTGTATTACGTATCGATGGAAACTATTTACTTTGGCATCAAGATCTGCAGGTAATTTTTGTGCAATTTTTGTCTTTTGCTTCAGTACCAAATTATGCCTTTCCAAGAATCTAGTACACCAGGATACAGTAGCCTTAAATCTGTTGCTGTGATCTGGGTTAGATTTGGCCCACTGAAGTGCAAACAAACGTATTTTATTTCGTGTCGCTACATAACTGTTTTGGCGATGCTCATTCACCATGTCTGCTACATGTTTTTCGAGTTCTGGCCAATGTGGGGTGCCTCTTCTTAATGCACACTTACACCTTGGCATACTCTTTAATGCTTTTACATTTGCTTTCCAGTCCCGAACCATCTTTTCTGTTACTCCATATTGTCTTGCAGCAGCACAGTTATTATCTTCCATGGCAAAGTTTACAACTTTAAGTTTAAAACTGGCTTCATATTGCTTTCTTCTTGCTGGTGGAGCCATGATGGGGTCTTTTTTTTTTATTAAAAAAGTTTTTATTTTATAATCAAACAAGTATACAATATAAACAATCATTCGAACTATCATCAGGAAAAAGAAAAAAAAAATTAAATCCATAATCCGTCTCTAAACTCAATCTTCAACCCCTCCCCACCCCCCCACCCCTGACTTCCCAGAACAAAAACAGGGCATAGATTTCACCAAACATTCGCTAAAATAAACTAGCTAACTGCAAGATTTAATAGCTCCCAAGACCCTTAACTCCCCTTTTACAATTTCATCAACCTCCCTTTTTATAGACTCAAAATAGCATATAATCCAATAACTATAAGAGTTTTAAAACCATTAACAAATATAAAGCATTCAAACCTTAAAAAATCTCTTAATATATCAATAAGGTATTCAATTCATATACATAAACATTTCCCCCCCTCCTACTTTTCTCAAAATTCAAATATTTTGAAGTCTTATAACAAAACGTAAACCTTAAATATTCAATAGTTAAATTTCTACATTTTCCCCCTTCGTTATTTCCCTCCAACTTTTAAAATTTTAAAACATAAACATCAGCATTTTAATCAACCATTAATACATAAACTAGAATATCAAAAAAAGATTAATCTTACATTCTTACTCTCGAATATTTTAAAAATCTTAAAACAAAAAATAAACCTTAATTAATCATAATCTGTACGTTTACCCCCTCAGTCTTTTTTTCCTCCCTCCCATTTTTAACTCCTAAAACATAATCATTTTTAGCCATTATCATTATTTAAGTTTCTACCTTTTTTTAAAAAAAATAATCATTTTAATTAACCATTAATACAGCATATTTAAAAATCAATATTTAAATTTATACATTTTCCCCCTCAGTAGTTATAACACCTAAAACATAATCATTTTTAACCATTAATAAAACAACTGCAAAGCCAAAAAGAAAGGTTAATCTTCCATTCTTGCTTTCTTTTTATATTTTTTCCAGTCTTTCTGCATCCCTCCTGCTTCTATTTTGAGGAGGTTTTTAATTTTAATTTGAGGTTGATGTAACTGCAAGGATTGTCCCCTTTTTGAGAAAATTTCCTCTGATTTAGAGCCCCCATATCGCCTCTTCTTGCTTATATAGATCAGTTCATTCCTTCGTCTGTAAAACCAAAGATTGTCCAGAGTTTGTGAAAAAAAGTTCAGTTGTTTCTTTTCTATTAAATGTATAAATACCACTGGCAAATCTCCTTCATCCTCTAAAACTTCAGAAGTCTGATCATTTACTACTTTCTTCCAAACCAAGTCGTAATTTTGAAAGATTCTGTCAATTTTTTCAAAAAGATCAGAGTATAAGCTTGAAAATTCTTGAGAAAATTCTTGAGAACCAACCAATTCCACCTTCTCTGCTTCAATCAAAATGTCTCCTGGATTGTCATCATGCTCCGTACTTGCTTTTGTCTGCTCCATCATTTCTGTTGTTATCCCTTTGAGAATTGCTATTTGATTACTTATAGCTGCAGTATGATTATTCATGGCTTCTTTTATAAATTCTGTAAGTTCTGCATTAGGATCCTTGTAGTTCTGTAAATCAGACAACTGTATCATTTCTGACACCTCCAAATAGCTTCCAGCACTTTCAAAATCTCCTTTCTTGGAAGCCATTTTATTTTAAAAAGATTTTCTTTCTTTCCACAACCATAAAGTCATAAAATCACAGCCATCCTCTTGAACAACTTTCAGCAATTTCTTTATAAATACCAAACGAAATAATCTTTTCCCAAACAGCTCTTTAAAATCTAATCCAGCAATTTAAAGCCAGTCTCTGAGCACAAGTCTATTAGCAGACACTTTCCTTTCTAGCTTTCACTTTTTAAAAATTGCAACAAAAACGCCATCTTTACTTCCAGCTCAGAAAATTCAATTAGAAACATTGTATCCCCGGAGTTAAGCAATATACGCCTAGCTCTGTAAAAAAACAGAGTCCCCCCGGATCCAGAGCTTCAGCGGGCTGAACGGGGAGCTCTCGCCCTCCGAACCCCTGGAATTAATCCAGGGGTTTTCGGGGAGCTCTACCCTCACCCACCAGCTCTCCTCCCCTTCTTTTCCCGAAGGGGAGATTTTCAAGCCGTTTGACAGCTGATTAGCGCTGTCAGAACGGCTCAATGGGATCGCGGGGGCGGCGGTCTAAAAAGACCGTCCATGGCGCCGCGGAGCCAACCCGGAAGTCCGAGCCATGATGGGGTCTTGACTGTTAGCTATTTGTATACTGTACTGTATGTACTGTTGCTGTACTGTATGTATTGTTGCTGTACTGTAGAGATACCTATGAGCCAGGCTGCACATCTGCCTGTCAAGGTAATGGGCTACGCTACGTGTAGTGGCAAGAGGGCTATTTTATACCAGGTTTTTTTCCTGTCACCCATGCAGCCTTGACGAGATCGGCACAGCTTAATGAATCTGAGTTGCTGGCGCTGACTGATGACGCTACGGGAGTGCCGACAACATTGACAGGAATGCTGGACCCAGCTGGTTGCTGCGCGGAGCTTCATCCAGGGGGATATTACCGACGCTTCCCCAGACAGGTGGGGCTCGCCATCACTGGGGGTCAGCTGGGGAAGTTGGAGCGTCGGTAATATCCCCCTGGATGCCTGGGTGAAGCTCCGCTCAGCAACCAGCTGGGTCCAGCATTCAGCAGCATGCAGCCTTGACGAGATCGGCACAGCTTCCTGTCAATGTTGTCAGCACTCCCGTAGCGTCATCAGTCAGCGCCAGCAACTCAGATTCGGGAAGATTCAGATTCAACTCAGATCTCGTCGAGGCTGCATGCCGCTCAATGCTGGAACCAGCTGGTTGCTGCGCGGAGCTTCACCCAGGCATCCAGGGGGATATTACCGACGCTCCGACTTCCCCAGACAGGTGGGGCTCGCCATCACGGGGGGTCAGCTGGGGAAGTCGGAGCATCGGTAATATCCCCCTGGATGCCTGGGTGAAGCTCCGCTCAGCAACCAGCTGGGTCCAGCATTCAGCAGCATGCAGCCGGCATATAAATTGAATAAATAAATAAATATTGTCCCTTATTTGATTCATAAGTCTTTATTGTCTTCTCCTTCTCTTCCTTGTTTTATTTGATGATTTATCTGTTCTGTCTTTTCCTCTGGTCTTTCTTGCGCTGAATTATCTCCTCTATTTCCTGTGTTTTATGATCTTTATTCATTGTCCCGTGTTGAACATTTTCTGATTTCCCCAGTGTCATGCATTAAGTCTTTTATCTCCCTGTGGTTCTTTATCAACATACCATAAGTACTTTGGAGCATCAACACCATTTCTTTTTGAAATCCACTCATCTCCCCCTGATGCAACATCTTGTCTTATTTTGATAGGTCCAAATATTGCTCAATAGCCTGTCAGTAGTCTGTCACTGCCCCAAAGTCTCAATTGTCTATGACCTCAGAAAGCCAGCTTAGAAACCGTTTGCTCAATCCTAGCATTGTTCCTCAGGGGAATGCAATAGTTATAGTTCTTTGTGTCCCACAGTTAATCAATTAGGTCCATTTAGGTAATCCAGGAAGATTTCCAAATGTCTTCTTCAGTCCACTCTGTAAGTTCAGTCATAGATCCTGGCATTTAAAAGTTGTTTTCTTTACATGTCTTCCATAATCTCACAGTTAAACCTCCAATAACCATGAAGTAGACAGATATAGAACAGTAGATAGCACAGCAGTCCTCCAGGTGTTATTTCCACTTTTTTTTCCCTTTGTCTTATCAGTTCTTCCCAAGGTTGTAGGAGTTTACTATATATTTCATTCACCAGTACATGGTGCCTTCAGATGAAATTTCAACGTTGCACAAAGTCTGACAAATATTTATTTCAGTTTTTTGCAAATAGTCAATATTTAGACAAATAATTCCAGCATTTTAAAATGCCTTACCAAAAATTGTGTTACCAAATGGTCTTTTTGCAGATGTCACCCACCCTTGCTTGACTGTAATCTGATACACTGTTGCTCTGTAACTTAGCCAGGAAACAAATAATGCTGAAGCAAAGCGAAGAAATAAATAAATAAAACAGAGAAGATATTTTCTGGATATTTTGATCCAAGATTAAAAGAATTTTTTTTAAAAAAAAAAGTTCTAAATACAGTGCATTCAGAAAGTATTCAGACCCCTTTCACTTTTGTCAATTTTGGAGGCCATTGTGCTCTTAGGAACCTTCAGTGCAGCAGAAATTTTATTGTAGTCTTCCCCAGGTCTTTGACTTGTGAGGCCTTCTATAGAGAGGTGTGTGCCTTTCCAAATCATGTCCAATCAATTTAATTTACCACAGGTGGACTCCAATCAAGGAGTAGAAACATGTCAGCAACTGTCAAGAGAAATGGGAGGCACCTGAGCTAAATTTCAAGTGGTGTTGCAAAGGTTCTGAATTCTTGTGCCAATGTTGATATTTCAGTTTTTTCTTTTTAATACATTTACAGACATTTCTAAAGTTCTGTTTTCACTTTGTCATTATAGGGTACTGAGTGTAGATTAATGAGAAAAAAAGAATTTCAACAACTGTAGAATCAGGCTGCAGCATAACAAAATTGACAAAAGTGAAGGGGTTCTGAATACTTTTTGAATGCACTGTATTTTGCAAATTAATAAAATACAAAAACCATGTGGTGTCAGTCCAATATTAATGTAAATCAGATGAAAGAACACAGTTTCCTTACGGAAAGGCAAAAGTTATTCAAAACAACAACATAAATCAAAGGGGAAAAAGAAAAAAAAGCAGCTAGAGTCCAGCAGGGGGTTAAAATAAATCAGCATTCAATCGACCAGTCAACTTTTAAAGATAAAAAGCAGAGTAAAAAAGAAGATTCAAAAAGTGAAGATAAAACCCAGCATACTGACCACTCCCACCGGGAACTAGAATCTTCAAGACCTCCCCAGGTGGGTCCATGGTCGCCCGAAAGTCATCTTGGGTCATTCCTAAGTGCTCCAATTTACATCCAGGGAGCAGCACTGTGAGAGAGCCAGCTTTTGGCAGCAAAAACAGTAGATTGTCAGAGAGAAAAAAACCCTTACCATTCAGCAGCCGTCTTGGGGAGGAGTCCAAAACCCTGGCTTTATTTTACTTATTTATTAAACCTTTCTTTGCAATATGTAGTTGTCCTGTCATTGGTCCTAGGGATTTGTATAGTAGAAATTGTGATATTTGTTAGATTTTTGTTTATATACCCATTCTTGATTTCCAACTATAAATACCATATATTTGATCTTTGTGCATATTTTATTTTTATTTTAATCTTTTATTTTGTGCAACTGAAGTTCTTTCCTCCTATTTTCCCCACAACAACAACAACAACCCAATGAGATGGTTTGGGCTAAGATAGAATGCCTGACCCAAAGTTACCCAGCTGGGTTCATTTCAGTTATATAATGCTAATTTATCAGAGTCTGTGTTTGCAGTCTTCCCCACAGTGCCTTGGCTTGACTTTGCCTGTTGAGTCCAGAGTTTGAGAATTTAACATTACTTCATGTCAACCAAGTAAATGTAATAAAACAGTGATTGCAGCAATCTTATATCTTATATTTTATTTATTCCTTAATACTGAAGAACATCTTGGGTGGTAGGAAAATTATTAATGATCGATTTCTGTTAGTATGTTAATCATGTTTAATACTCCCAGAACCTACCCCAGTCGGGTCAGAATTGCATCACGCTATAGTAGGTTCCATGTAATCCTTGAGTTACGAATGTAATGGAGCCTGCCAATTATGTTTGTAAATCAAGAGGATTTTAAGTGAATCTTGTTAAGTGAACAAGCCTCTATCCCTGCTCACTCCTATGCATTCATTAAACAAATGAGTGGGTTGTTAGATAGAATATGGGGTGCCTTGGGTTGGTTGCCTCTGCCTCCAGCCTCCCGAAGCCTTTCCCCCTGCCCCCCACCCTGAGATACCCCATGCTCTGCTTCCCACCACTTGGGTCTCCTCCCCACCCATCACTGATCGCTCACTTACCTTTCCAAGATCCCCAGGGCTAAAGAGGTTGGGGTACAGAAGGAGAAATGTGCTCCATTGCTGGGCCATGTGGCAGAGTTCCAGAAGCAGCTGGTTTTTTCTGAGATGCTGGAGAAGCCCGAGCCTTCCTTCCCAAGGCATACGCTGGTAAAGCTTGGGGAGGGAAGCAAGCCTTCTTCGCTTTGGCGTTTCTAAAGCTGTAGATATAGGGAAGCTGTGCACTTTAGGCTTTGCACCCTTTGTTGTCAGGATGAAGGGGGGAAAAGACATCCCAAGTTTTAACGGTTTCTCTTGTTGCATCTTCCCAAAGCCCCATTGGCTGAAATGAAAGAGACCAGTGTTTCTTCCTGCTCTTGGTGCGAGGAGCCAGGCTGCTTCCCTTCGCTCAGTGGGGAATCCGGATTTAAAGGGCTCTTTCTGGACAAGGAGCTTTTCTAAAGCAGAGGCCAGACTCTGCAGGGAGGGGGATTCCTACATGGGCAAAACAGAATGAGTTGCTGCTGGTATTCCCCTTGCAGTATTTCAATAATTCTCAACCGAGGGCTTTGTATGCTGTTCTTATAATTGTTAAAGTTGTGACATTTTCACCTTTTTCTTGTGAGAAATTCAGAATGTGAAATTTTTTTAGTAATGATCCTCATGATTAGTCTCTGAGGTTTGTAAGTATAATTAACAATAATGAATCAAAATATTGAAACAGCTTTCCATTGTTATGACCAATGATACCCCACTATAGTTTTGTTATGACTGAAAGTTAAATGTTTTGTCTGGAAAAAAGCCAAACTTTTTCAGTGATATGTAAAACTTAGTGAAAAAGTAGGCTGAAATCTAAGTTGCTGTCATACAGTAAAGTTGAAAATTGTTATTTTATGGATGACAGGAAACAGTGCTCTTTATTTTCTCACACTGCAGTTCATGTTGTTAGTCATATAGACATCTTTTCACTAATACTGTATTCTTATATAGGTGTCTACATCTACTAAGTTATCTAGTAAATGAAATACATTTTTGAATAGTTGCTTTTAATTCTTTAGGCATCCAGATTGCGTGAAGAAGCTCATAATACAGGAAGTGTCCATATGTCTGAAATTTGTACTGAATTAAAAAACTTAAGATCTTTAGTTCGAGTGTGTGAAATTCAAGCAACTTTGCGCGAGCAAAGGTAATTATTTATTTTGGGTGCATTTTCCTGATTTGCTAAATTTTCAGTTATGTTTGCTTGTACAACTTTTATATGAATGTAAGAGCAACTGAGATGCATTCCCTAGTGCATAGTCTAGGAGCCTTGGTGGCGCAGCAGACTAAAGTGCTGCTAAGTAACACCAGCTGCCTGCAATTACTGCAAGTTCAAATCTCACCAGGCTCAAGGTTGACTCAGCCTTCCATCCTTTCGAGGTAGGTAAAATGAGGACCCAGATTGTGGGGGGCAATAAGCTGACTTTGTATAAAAAAGAACACTGCTTGGGGGGAGGGGGGCGAAAGCCCTACTAAGCAGGTCTATACAAAAATATGAAGGCTATTGCTTAACGTATTGTAAGCCGCCCTGAGTCTCCGGAGAAGGGTGGCATATAAATCGAACCAATAAATAAATAAATAAATAAACTGTTAGAATTTAACACTAGGATGATGCTGACTGAAACAGGCATGATACCTCCCTCCACAGTCATTGAACTACTGAACGTACCCTTGTGTGCTCCTGATCTTGAATAATAATTTAGTCCTTTATGTGTACCATTAAGGTAGGTCAACCATTTCCAGGCCCAATAATTTTATCCTTTTTAAAAACTTAAGAAAGCATATAAACTAGTTGTATTTATCACAGTATAACTGTTACTGAAGAGTCAATTTCGTATCTCAGGTGCTAATTGTATTATTTTCTTTTTATAGGATACTCTTTTTGAGACAACAAATTAAAGAACTTGAAAAATTAAAGAATCAGAATTCCTTCATGGTGTGAAACACATGGGTTGTGAATACAAGTCTGTAAAACATGTTGCCCAGTCTTAACTTTTTTGAGCTGCATTTGAGTAGACTTTGGACCATTGAGTTGGGCAATACAAAATAACATGGGAAAGGAGAAAGGAAGGAAGTCAGTCAGGGGAAAAATACAAGGATGATTTGTAAAACTTTTGAAGTGTAGATTTCTTGTAGATGTATTCTTCATGTTGTAAATACGTTTTGTAGAGTGAAGCCATGGGAAGCCATGTGTATCAGAGCTTAGACATCCAAAAGTAATAAATGCTAAGATGGCTAAATACCTAGCCTTTTACATGTAAAACTGTTTGCAAAATTAGTTATCTTTTTTAGTTAATTTATCATACAGAAATCTTTCATTTCCTGAAATTCAATGCAAACACCAAATGATCTGTGTCTCAAAGTTTGAAACAGTTAGGGTAATATACAAAATATCACGAAATAACTGTTTCCACACTTGCAACTGATCAGGAATAGTGCTTTTCCATTTGTTTTACAGAGCAGTGTTTTTCATTTTCTGTGTTCATTTTCCTTTTGAATTCCTGATTCTGATTTTATCAGTTTTTTTTATTATTTTAATTTCTTCCTTTCATAAGGCACTGTTGCTATGGCATTTTTCTATAAACTTTTCATTCCTGTGTACAATAGCTTAAAATTGCAGTGATTGAGCATAACCTACTTGTTTGTATAAATTATTGAAATGTATTTCCATTTGCACCCTGAAAAAATGGACTGATACTATTACTGGGCACATGTGTTTGAAAGTACTTCCCTTTCTCAGCTTTATAAGGAAATAGCCCAATGTCAACATGGTTGTGGGAGGGAAAAGAAGGAAAAAGCTAGTCAGATGTGAATTGTATCTGTTGTAATAAACATGTTTTAAAACACAAAAACCACTGGTTTTCTTTTCCTTTGGTTGATAACATATTACAATTTGAACTGTTCGGGAACTCTTCTTCAAAACTACTCTTGTTGAATACTTTTGTACTAAATTAAAAATAAGTCCTCAATGGAAGTTTTGTTTTAAAAAATGTAATTGTGTATAAACTATTTAATGACATTCAACAAGGATTAGTGACACCTACCAACATTTGTCATATGTTAACTCCTGGTTTTTAACCTGTCTTGCTATTATGACTTTTCATTTCAAAGGATGGTTGTGTTGTAGGTAACTGTTCAAGTCTGGTGCTGACTGCTGTTCTTAGCCATCACAAAATGCTGACTGTGTAATTGGAGTGTCTCACCGTTTGAAAATGGTGGGAAAGCTCAGCTTTGTATATTGTTTCCTAAAGTATATTAAAAAATAAAAAAGAAACTTGCTACTACAAAATTGTTTTCTTTTTTTAAAAAAAGTTAATAACCATTGTTTTAGTCTTCATACATTCCTAAAGTCTGTCTTTTTAGAAGTTTAGGTCATGCTGAAAAATGGCCAAATTGCAAACAAGCTGTGCCACTGTTGATATATTGATTTAAATTTATTCAAAGATGCAACTGTTCCGAAAAACAGATTCCTGCTTATTTATGAATGCCTCCTAATGTGCCTATAAATCTGTTGTCTAACCTTTTTGTCTTCTTTATAACATGCTGTAAAATGACAACTCTCTAAAATGACTTCTCTGGATAGAGACCTCAAAGAAGATGTAATATTTCCAGAAGTTTTAAAGCCAGAAAAGAAAGTTATTTTTGTAAAAACAAACAAAACATCTTTTTAGCACCATTTACTAATCTACAATTGCTTTCTTATTTTAAGAGCATAAAACGTATTATGTATAACCTGGTCTGGTCATGAAATCATGTTTGCTTTATGAAAATTGAAAGTGGTTGATTTATACAATTAAAATTGTGACTAGGTGGGTGATAATGTAACAATATACCAGATTAGTAAAAAATCATAATTTATATATGTTATGGAAATATATTAATAATAGTTAACATAGAAAACACAGAATTCTGGTGTTTCAATAGAGAAGTGTACCATGTTTATTGGACAGCTTCTTAGTGCTATTCTGTTCTTTGTGGATCTCAAGGGTAGATTCACAGGGCAAAGAGGAGTTTTCTCATTCTAAAGTGGTTAGATTTGTTCTGTTCTCCTGAACAAGCAAGGCAATCAAAATTTCACGTTATATTAATTAGAAAAATGCTAACTAGTTTTTCATTTTCATTGCATCTTTTTTATATTGTGGCAACCCAAACTGGATGCAATATTCCAAGTGTGGTCTTACCAAGGCATTATAAAGTGGTACGAACACTTCACATGATCTTGATTTTATCACTCTGATAATGGCAGCCTAGGACTCTGTTGGCTTTTTTGGCAGCTGCTGCACACTGCTGACTCATATTTAAGTGATTGTCCACTAGGACTCCAAGATCCCCCTCACAATTACTGCTATTGAGGAACTGCCTTCCCCACCCCCCTAGAGGCCCTCCGGAGGCTGGAAACGGCCCGTTTCCCGACTTCCGGTGGGACCGGAAGGCTCGTTTTTCGCTCTCCCCAGGCTCCAGAGGCTTTCTAGGAACCTGGGGAGGGCCAAAACGGCTTTTGCCACCCCACCGGAGGCCGGAAACGGCCCGTTTCCCAAGTTCCGGTGAAAGGCTCTGGAGCCTGGGGAGAGCGAAAAATGGGCCTACCGGGCCCACCGTGCCATTGTGTTCCAAAAGCGGGAGCATGGGAGGGTCATGTGTGCATGCGCAGGGGGGCCGCATAGAATTATGGGTGTGGGCACGTGTGTGTGTAAACCCCCCCCCCGCACTCCCCCCCCTTTTTGGCAAAAAGGTTAGCCATCACTGACCTATACTATACCTGTGCATTTGGATTCTCTTGCTAAAATGTAGAATCTTACTTGCCTCACCATTGAATTTAATTTTGTTAGATAGGGCCTAATATTCAAGTCTGTCAAGATCCTTCGGTATCTTGAGCTATAGCAGTGGTCACCAACTGGTGGTCCGTGGAGAAATTTTTGTATTTTTGCATTTTTGCAGGTGGTGCAATACGGAAAAAGGAGCGCAGCCCTCGCCATCCGGAATGAATGGTGCTATTGTGGCGGTGGGGGAGGGGGCGGCACAAGTGGGAAGAAGCGGCGTTTGCGATGGCTGGAAGCTGCAGGAGCGAAGCACTACTTTCATTTGCACAGCAACAGCATTCCACCTCGGTATATTTGTGCCAGCCAGTGGCGCAAGGCAGCCCTCATCTCCTGCCACTTGGGACTCAAAGCAGTAAATGGCGTCTGGTCCGGGGAGCAGCCGGGTTTTGCTCTCCATTGCAGATGCCAGATCGGCCCCCTGCAAGCTCTCGTCTCTTGAACACTCCCTGAAGCGGCGCTGGAAACTTTGGTTGGGCTCCTCGAGAGACGAGAGCTTGCAGGGGGCCGATCTGGTGTCTGCAATGGAGAGTAAAATCCAGCTGCTCTCCGAACCAGACGCTGTTTACTGCTCTGAGTCCCAAGCGGCAGGAAACGAGGACTGCCTTGCGCTGCAAATATACCAAGGCGGAATCCTGATGCCGCACTTACAGCGGAGAGAAGCAGCCGGATTTTGCTCTCCATTGCAGACACCAGATCAGCCCCCTGCAAGCCCACCTTGAGGAGCTCGACCAAAGTTTCCAGTGCCGCTTCAGGGAGCGTTCCTCGAGAGACAAGAGCTTGCAGGGGGCCGATCTGGCATCCACAATGGAGAGCAAAACCTGGCTGCTCCCCAGGCCAGACGCCATTTATCGCTCCGAGTCCCAAGCGGCAGATGAGGGCTGCCTTGCGCCACCGGCTGGCGCAAATATACCAAGGCAAATGCTCATGCCGCACAAGTTCAAGTAGTGCTTCGCTCCCACACTTCTTCCGGCCCTTGTTGGTGCTCTGCGCACCTCGGTCTCTCAGGTAGATACTTGACTTCCTCTCAACCCCTCTCTCATCTCATGACTGGCCGATGAGAGAGAGAGAAAGAGAGAGAAAGAGAGAGAATCAGAATGAGACAGAGAAAGACACAATGAAAGAATGAGAAAGAATCAGAATGAGAGAAAGACAATGAAAGAGAGAATGAGAGAGAAAGAGACAGAATGAGAGAATGAGAGAGAGAAAGAAAGACAATGAAAGAGAAAGACAAAATGAAAGAATCAGAATCAGAATGAGAGAATCAGAATGAGACAGTGGGGGAGAGAGAGAAAGGAGAGAGAAAGAATGAGAGGGGGAGAGAAAGAAAGTGGGGGAGAGAAAGAATTGAGAGAGGGGGGAATGAGAGAGAAAGAGTGCGGGGGAGAGAGAGAGGAGGGAGAGTGCCTGAAGGACCCCATCCCGTCACTGGGAGTCCAGGTGCTTCAGCAAGCGGCACACTGGATTCGTATTAGTGGTCCGCGAAATTTAAAATTATGAACTTGGTGGTCCCTGAGGTCCAAAAGGTTGGGGACCCCTGTTCTGGAGTGCTGGATATTCCTGCCTGCTTGGTGTTGTCTGCAAATTTGATGAGTTCCCCTTCTATACCATCATCTAAATCATTCATGAATATATTGAAGAACACTGGGTCTAAGACAGCCTTGAGGTACCCCAATGCATCCTTCCCTCCATATAGATGCAATTCCATTAAGGACTACATGTTAAGTGTGGTTGGTCAGCCAGTTATGAATCCATCTGGTGGTGATGCTCAGTGGTGGATTTCAAAAATTTTCACTACCAGTTTGGTGGGCGTGGCTAGGTGGGAGCATGTGACTGAGTGGACATGGCCAACTTGATGTCATGCCCATGCCCACTCAGTCACATGACCCCCCCACCTAGCCACGCCCAAAGGAAAATGTAGGAAAATTTTTGGAATTTTCACCTATCTACCCCCGCCCTCCCTTCGCCAGTCGTCCCCGTTTCTCCTCCTTTAGCAGCCCCGGCCCTAGCCCCACTTCCTCCCCCACCATCACCTCTTTGTTCGGGCTGCTTACCTTCCGCATCGGCTAGTCCAGAGTCCAGAAGGCAAGCTGACCGGAGTTTTCGGTGGTCCCCAGCCTGCCGCCACTGCTGGAAAGCAGCTGGCAAAGAAGCCTCTTTGAGAGCTGCTTTGTGGCTGCGGCGGCTGGCCACAGGCCGCTGAAAAGTACCACAGGTTGTGGAAAAAGCTGCTGCTGTCGCTGCCATGTTCTTTGCACATGCGCATCCCATTGGACTTGCAAGGCAATGGGATGCGCATGCGCAAAGAACATGGCGATGAACATGGAGGGCAGGGCAAGCAACCGGGGGACCGGTTCGGGGGTGTAGCCAGCCGGCCATCGCTACCGGTTCGGCGATCTTGGCCAAATTTCCACCAACGGTTCGTGTGAACCGGGTGAATACCACCTCTAGTGATGCTGTCTAACCCATAGTTTTCCATCTTATTAAGTAATAGGTTGTCTACTTTATCAAATGCCTTACTGAAGTCCAAGTAAACTATATCCACAGCATTTTTCTGGTCCACTAGTTTTGTCACATTGTCGAAGTGTCAGGTTTGGAAGCCATATTAGGCCGGAAGCTTCCATGCTGCCACCTTTTCATGTGTGGGAAAGTAGGAGGGGGGATTTAGTAGAAGGGCTGTCTGTAGGCATAATAGCATTCTTCCTGTCAGTCAAGGTCAGAGTGATCCTGCAGCTGGAGAAGGAGTGGCCGGAGTGATGTCTCGAGATGGGACGGCAGTTGATTGGAGGATGTGATTGACTGAGGAGTAAGGGGATGGTTTTGGGGGTTTTGACTTACTGAGGAAAAAACCAGACCTCTCATATTCGGGTTTTCCCAGATGTGCCAGTTTACCTATTCTAGTAAATAGAACTTTGAAAAATGCTTGCTTCAGAGTCTTTACTTGGAGTTGGGAGTTTTTCTGGAACGCTGACATAAAGAATGGAGTAAGATTTGTCTGGCATGATCTGTTTTTGACAAATCCATGTTGGTTTCTGGTTATGACTTTGCTTGCCTGTAGGTGTTTGCAGATTCATTGCTTGATTATCTTTTCCAGAATCTTCCCAGGTATTGAGGTCAGGCTGATAGGTCTGTAGTTTTCTGTATCCTTTTTTGGAGATGGGAACCACATAATCTCTTTTTCACTCATCTGGTAGTTCCTCGGTGCTCCAGGATCTTTGAAAGATATGGTTCAGTGATTCCTACATCACATCTGCCAGTTCCTTCAGAACCTTGTGGTGTAATCCATGTGGTCCTGGTGATTTGAACTCGTCTAGACTGGATAGGTGTTCTCTTACTGTTTTCTTCCCTATTTTGACTTGTATTCCTAATCTGTCTTTTACAGTACTGTTTTTGATAGGTTGAACTGTTTTTTTTTTTCCTTTTGTGTAAAGACAGATGCAAAAAATGAGTTAAGCAGTTCTGATTTCTTCTTGCTATTCATCACCTTGCCATTTTCTCCCATTAATGAACCAATGATTTCCTTGACTTTTTTCTGGTTTTTTACATGTTGAAAGAAGCTTTTTTGTGTTATTTTTTTAATTTTGTCACAAGTCTTGCTGTATTCTGCCTTTCTAATGTGTCCCTCTTTCCACTTTCTCCTGTGCGCTGCTTGGAGAGTCCAAGCAATTGTTAATATCGTCTGATTGGCCAGAGACTGAGTTGGAATTTGTTTGGCCACACCTCTTCCTCCCGGCTGAGCTCCAGTTTTTCAACTCCGTCTCCCTATAGAGACACAAAATTAGTTTCCCATTGCTTGGATTTTACAAGTGCATTACAAAACAGAGGGAGAAAAAGTCATTTTACAGATTGGAACCCTTTTTTAAACATCGGGGCTGATCGCACCACTGTGAGTGTGGCTTGTCTGCCCACGCCGAGCGCGGTGTGTCCGTTTGTGCCGAGACAGCCACACGACCGAGGATATCGCCGCTACGCCGAAGAGGTCGGCAGGGACAGCAGCAGGTCACTTTTTCAACAGCTGTAGCACGAGGATTCGGCAGCCTTGGAACGGACCTCAGAAAGACCAAGGCTTCGGTTGTACGTGAGTGGGCGACCAGAATTAGCACTGAGTAAACCATATTGTTGGTTTTGCGCTACTTAAGGGATTGAGGCCTTGTGACCGTGTTGTCAGTCTCGCGCCATTGTCCCTCTGTTACTGCTGCAATCGGCTCTTGAGCTTTGGAACCGTGTTGTTGGTTTTGCGCCAATTCTGCCTTTGCCCCACCGCTATTGATTACTTGCGCTTCAGACCATGTTGCCAGTTGGCGCCAAAACTCGGCTGGGCCTTGCAGTGAGACACTCCGATCTTTGGCCTAATTACTACCAACGGTTAGCCAGTATCAAATTATAAGGAAGGGGAGTCTTCCCAGGATTGGGATTTGCCCCAGATTCAGCCCTACCTAAAGCAGCAGTATAATAGGAGCCATTTCAACATTCTAAAATGGCGGACCGCAGCTCCTCTCATTCCAGCAATTTTGCGGCCTCCTCTCCCAGACAGCAGGGGTCAGAGGCTTCTGATCCTAAGAGGGCAAAATTAACATCTAAAGGGCCATCTACCTGATCTAAGGCTTCCACCTCACAATCAATTTCATCAGCATCCGAGAAGGATGCCAAAAGAAGACAAAAGGCCTTAGAAAAGCATTTTGCCAAGGCCCAAAAACAGGCGGAGGCAACTAGAGGGCCAGGGAGCCCGGTGAGCAGTAAAGAGGCATGCGCTCCCCTGGGGAAGGAATTACCCTCTCAGACTCTGCAGGAAGATCAGTTAACCTGGTCTCCTGATATCACTACCGGAATGCAAGATTTTCAGACATCAGCCTATGCAGGGGATGTTGCTCCCCTATCTGGCTTAACTACTTCAAGACTGATGACTACCTCAATTAACAGACCTCTGGTCCTTCTGTCACCTCCTTCCTACCGTGGCGGGGCTCTGCCCGGAGGAGAATCAGGGGCCTGCCTTGTCTCAGGAGCTTTGCAGCATTATTGTGCAAACCATTTCACAGAGCATTGATGTAGCCCTCCTTCAAAGGGGAATCACGGGTCCATTGTCATTGGGCCCTTCCAGTTCAGAGGCTATACACTGTTAGGAAATGATTTTACCTAACTTGTTGGGTTGGCAATATATAAACCATGAATATAGCTTTAAGACTGCTGTATTGCTGTATTGCATCATACTGTGTCCTGATTGGTTAGCTCTTTAGCTCTGTAGTTATTTCCTAACTACTCTCAATCACTTTTTATGTGCACACCCTTGCTACTCAAAGGTTTCTCTGCAAATTCCTTAACATACACCCTCAAGGGCAGCCTGACAGAGGCGATCTCCAGGAACCCCACTCCCCGCTCCCTTCCCATTGCAGCGATATTTCGCTTCTGGGTGAGGAGGATCTGGGGGAATATGACCTTTCTGAGGATGAGGGCATCACCCCTGACGAGCCAATGTTCACTGGCCTGTTTCGTCCCAACCTGTTTACGAGTTTATTCAGGGCCAAAGCAACCGACAACATGGGGGGGTTGAGGCAGGGGTGAAATGCTCCCGGTTCAGACCGGATCGCCTGATCCAGTAGCAATGGAGGCAGGTGGTTCGGAGAACCGGTAGCAAAAATCCCTGCCCCCCCACCATGCCCAGCTGAGCTGCACAATCATCAGAGGCTTTTTTTTTTACTTTTAAAAGCATTTTTTCTACAACCTCTTTGGCCGAAAAAATGCTTTTAAAAGTAAAAAAAAAAAGCCTCTGATGATCGTGCGGCTCAGCTGGGATCGTCAAAGGCTTTTAAAAGAAAAAAACCCTTTTTTTACTTTTAAAAGCATTTTTTCTACAACCTCTTTGGCCGAAAAAATGCTTTTAAAAGTAAAAAAAAAAAGCCTCTGATGATCAGGCAACTCAGCTGGGATCGTCAGAACCTTTTGAAAGCATTTTTTTACAACCTCTTCGCCGAAGAGGTTGTAGAAAAAATGGTTTGAAAAGTTAAAAAAAAAAATTGGCCCCACCCACCCAGTCACATTAACCCCCCCCAAGCCACGCCCACAGAACTGGTAGTAACAAATTTTAGATTTCACCGCTGGGTTGAGGGTGGACTATCTGAGAGTTCCACAGATCCTCAGGATCCCAGTGCCCTGCTATTCACTGAACCAGTCACAGCGCTGGAGGTTATCCCTTCCCCTAAGTTTTTTGTCGATGTCAACCAAAGGCAGTGGAGTCAGACTGTGTCCATTTCTGCCCCAAGCGGGATGGACAGGAGGATGTATACTGTAGAGCAGGATCTAGAGGAGCTCCTGAAATTACCAACTGTGGATGCTCCACTGGCCAATCTGGCAATGGCTACATCCTTCCCTCTGAAATGGCAGAGGGGTTAAAGGCCGAAGACAGGAAGGCAGAGCTCTCCGCTCGCAAGACCCACCAGGCCGCCGCCTGGGCAATTCAATCAGCCACAGTGGCATCATTTTTCACTAGAACATCACTAATATGGCTATGTCAAATGCAGGCCTGAGCATCTCCCGAGGACACCAGACTGTTTCAGGATATTAATAAACTGATGGCAGCAGCCGAATTTTCGGCAGACGCGACCCTCAATGCAGCTAAGTTTGCCTCGAGGGCATTGGTGTCTAATGTCGCCTCCAGGCATCTGTTATGGCTTCACCATTGGCAAGCTGACATGAAATCTAAATGGAGGCTGGCGTCTGCTCCTTTTAAAGGAGGCAATCTTTTTGGGGAAGTGCTTGACCCTATCCTAGTGGAAGGCAAAGATAAGAGGAAAGCCCTTCCTCACGTCTACAGGTGAGAGGAAAGAAGGACTACCCCCTTCTACCACAGGCAGCCCTTTTGGGCCCCTGAGGCTGGGTTTAATGCCCCGGCTAACAGAGGACTTATTCCCAGGGCTTGGACCGCTCGCAGGACAGATCATCCTTTTGAGATAGGGCCAGACAGCTGCAGACCAGGCGACCCTTCAGGGGAGCCAGCAACCGACCCTACCATCTAACAAAGTGACTCCCTATCCAGAACTCCCATCGGTGGCTGTCTAAGGATGTTTGCCAGCCGATGGCAGGAAATGACTACCGATGCTTGGGCATTACAGTGAGGCTCGGGCTCACTCTAGAGTTTTGCTCCAATCCCCCAGGAAGGTTCATCAGATGCTCGGTTTCCAGGGACACCACCAAGAGGTCTCTGATGGAGGCCGAGATCCAGCACCTGCTGGCCATTCAGACCATAGAACCAGTACCAGCACAGCAGCGGGGTCTCTGTTTCTATTCGATCCTCTTTCTGGTCCAAAAGAAATCGGGGGGTAGCAGAACCATCTTAGATCTAAAGAAGCTAAATGTACACATAAATTACAAACGCTTCAAAATGAAATCACTGCATTCCATCCTGGGCTGCATCAGACAGGGAGTTCTATTAACATCTATAGATCTCAAGGAGGCTTGCCTCCATGTTCCCATCAGACCATCTCACAGAAGGTTTCTCAGGTTCTGCTACGCAGCCTCCACTTTCAATACAGAGCTCTTCCCTTTGGGCTCTCTTCAGCCCCCCGGACTTTTACCAAATTGTTGGAGGTGGTGGCGGCTCACCTTTGGGCGAGACCCATCAGAATACAATGTTATCTGGAAAACATATTGGTTCAGTCGTCATCCCCGCTTCAGGCCAGACAGGACCTCCAGATCACGGTCCAAACCCTCCAGGATCATGGTTTTTCCATGAATCTGGAGAAGAGCCAAATGACACCCTCTACCAGTCTAATCCATTTAGGAGTAAGGATAGATACTGAGAGCTGTCAGGTCTTCCTCTCCCAAGAACGTCAATCCAGCATAAGAGCTATGGTGGACCAGGTCAACTCCCTACGATTAGTGCCATTGGCGCTTCTCTCCCAGTTATTAGGAAAAATGATCTCCTGTCTGGTGATAGTTCCTTGGGCACGATTGCATGCCCGGGACCTTCAATGGCTCCTGTTACTGAGTCAAAGATCAGGGCTCAGCAACTCCAACACATGGATCAGGGTTCCTCAGATCCTTAGAGTGGTGGAGGTTGGCAGCCATGGAGAAGGGCTGTCTATTCAAGGAGCTCACCCGGCTAGTCCTAACCTGCACTCCCAAGTGACCCAGGGTCGGTGATCTCCGAAGGAACTCCTAAACGACATCAATTGGTTGGAACTAAGAGCGGCGCATCTGGCGCTACATCACTTTCAAAAGTCGTTGTCAGGTCACCACCTGTTATTGTTGATGGACAATGTCACAGCCAAAGCACATGTGAACCAGCAGGGCAGCACATGATCCAGGATCCTGATGCGCGAAGCAGTGGAATTAGGCCTGTGGGCGGAGACACCCCTGCTCTCCCTGCAAGCAGAGCACATCTCCGGGGTCTCTAACACACAGGCGGACTGGTTGAGCAGGACAACCATTGATCAGTCCGAATGGCGCCTGCACCCAGACCTGTTTCACCAACTGTCAGCCAAATTCGGCTGTTGTGGTCCACCAGCAGCCTGCGGAGCTGGCAGGGGAGTCGGACAGCGATGAGGCTGAGGAAGAACATGGGCCAGTCCTGGAGGCTGGGAAAGGCCCAGATGAGTGCTCTGTGTCAGAGGCAGAGATGGGGCCAGGGCCATCAGGGAGTGAGGTGCAGCCTCCAGAGCCTCCAGAGACTGATAGGAGTGAGGCAGAGGAACAGGAGGAGCCTGTTCCTAATGCACGCATGAGAAGAGCTGCCAGAAGGCAAGAACAGCTCAAGCAAAGAGGAGAACTCGGGAGTAGGGCCAAGAGATGATTGGCCCCTCCCATAAGGCTTAAAACAGACCAGCAACGGCGTTTGGACTTTGCCGGAAAACAACGTTGGTAGCTTCGTCTTCTTGTTCGTCTACGTCTTGTATTTATTTTTGTATCTGTGACTTCTGAACGTTTGCCAAGAAAGGCCTTTGGCAGTTTGCTTAATTGGACAAGGTTTGCGATAGGACTGAGGAATTTGTGTTGGGAGGAATTTGCTTTAATTTAGTTGAACGACGCTGGGAATGAAGTAATTCTCAGCTGTTCAAATAAAGTTTGTTTTTTCACTGACTGATTTTCTTACTACTTAATTGGGCCTGGGTCACAACATCGGCCACCCATGTGTAAATCTATTTGCCAGCCCAATGAACTCGCAGCTACCAAGGTTCTTTCCCAGGTTCCGGACACAGGGAGCTGAGGGGACCAAAGCTCTCTGCTGCCCGTGCCCCCTGGGCCTGTTATATGCCTTCCCTCCGACCCCTCTCATACCGAGGGTCATCAGAAAGAACTTGGAAGAATGGAACTTCCAGTTGGCGCCTCAGGGATACAGATGGGGAAATGGCAAGCTCCGCGGAACTCTGCCAAAACCCCGTCTGCCAAGCTGCCGCCAACAGGTCTTCAGACCTCCCCTGTCTTGAAGGGACAGGGGGACAAGAAGGGACCCCTTGGGCGGCCAAGAGGAACGAGCAGGTTCCTCGGGGCCAGAGGCTTTCCCTTCATGCCGGCGGCAGTGGAACGACAGCCATGGCGGCTGTCCCGAAACCGCAGCAACCGGGAACAAAGATCATGCTGGAGGAGAGGAGGAGAAGCGGAGAAGATCAGGGAGCTTGTATGCAAGGTGAGTTTAACAATTGCCCAGGCGGGAGCTGTCCTCAGATGTGGATTGCAACAAGTGGGCCCCTGTTTTAATAGCGGCTAACAACTACAGGGGCTAAAAGACAAAGGACCTGTTTGATAGAAAGCACTTATTATGACTGTGTGGAAATGGCTTAGTTACAACTTTTTAAACTTTTTTTTTTCCTGTGGATAAATGAGGCTAGACTGATTTTGTGGAGTGAGACTGGATTATATCTGGGAGAGAGGAAGGAGAAGAGGAAACAACTATGTTTTAAGAGTAAAGACAAAAGACAAACAGTGATGGATAAAATGGCTCCTAGCTCTGAAGTGAAAGTATGAATCCCAGACTATTTGTTAATTGAAAAAAGAAACTATGTCGCTTGTTACTTGTACTGAATTGACACCGAGAAAAGACTTAGAGACCTTGGTTTCTGATACATAATCTGTTCACTGGGGGACTTATGGAAGATTTGAAAGAAGAAATTAAATGGAATAATGGAAACTGAACTAAATAAAAGTGATTATAAGAGAAAGGTGTGGCAACAAAAGGAAGACATGATGATACCATATATGGAATATTTCCAGAATTAACTTTGCAGAACTTATAACTTTGATGACATTGAAAGGGAAAACAAATGCATTTGGACAGATTGGAGAAAAAAAACAATGGAATAAATCAAGTAACAAGATAACAAAATATCACATTTTGATTCAAATGGATGTAATTGTTATTGGGTGAATGATTAATGTTAGGAGATACTTTTCTTTCTTTTCCATGCTTTCTTTTTATTTCTTATCTTTCTTTTTTCTCTTTGTTTTATTCTTTTCTCATCTGTTTTTTTTCTTCCCTCTATTTTTTCTCTTTTTTCTCTCTAATATAATTGTTTAATTTTTTTTGTTATTTTTAAACTCCCTTTTCCCTTTTTACTGATGTCTCTATTACTTCCTTATTTTTTCATTGTAATTACTATTGTTATTATTTTCCTTGTTATTACCATCACCACCTTGTTTATATATATATATATATATATATATATATATATATATATATATATATATATATATATATATATATATATATATATATAGCTACGTAGGGAAAACCTGGCTAGAAGAAAAACATATATATATATATATATATATATATATATATATATATATATATATATATATATATGTATAAATACACCAATAATTTGATTAAGAAATAAGAGCACGAATGATCTAAGAAAAATACGATCTCTGGAGGCTTTAACTTTTTCTTAAACTTTGAATTTTCCCTAGATTCAACAATTTAGAAGAAAAGGTTTTTTAAGACATTGGAAGACATTTGTTAAAATATATTTTTATTTTAAATTAGAAATATGGAGGAGAATAAATGGAAAAACAATATGGGTAATACATTGTGAAGTAATTTGAAGCAAACAGATTGAATAAGAGAAGTTGGAAGGGAGGAAAATGCAAGCAAGATAATAATTCAAATAAAATGTTATTAATCAATTAAATATGTGAAACTAGGAGTAATGTGAAATATGATTTTGGAAATTAGCTAAAGTAGAGTTTTGCTCCAGGTTAATAAATATGGTAGGAGTGGAGGAAGGTATTATATTAGAAAACAGTTGAAATAAAGCTTGGAATTAGTTAAAAATTAAAATAAGAGTTAGGAGTGGAGGAAAGCCTGAGCTGGAAAACAGTGAAAGCAACGCTGTGGACCAGCCAATAAACAGAGTTAGGAGTGGAGGAAAGCATACGCTGGGTAACAGTTTATATGAACTGTGAACCAGTGAAAAATAAAAAGGTAGGAGTGGAGGAGACTATACCTGGGGAACAACTGAAATATAGTTGTGAACCAGTTAAAAATAAAGGTGGGAGCAGAGGAAAGCACTGCTGGAAAGCAACTATTTAAGTTGCAAACCAGTTATAAAATAAATATAGGAGGACTAAAGGAGATAAGGTTGGTGTGTAGTTAAAATCATACTGTGAACCAGCCAAAATAATTTAAGGTCAGGAGTGGAGGTAAGCCTTGCTGGAAAGCAGCAGATCAAGATGTGAACCAGCTGGACTTCCGGTTTCCTCGTCTTCGGCGGCGACGGTGCTTTCCTTTGGCACCGCCACCCCCGCCGCTTGTAGAGCCGCTTCCTGATTGCGAAGCGGCTCGAAATCTTCGAAATCCCTAGGATTGTAGAAGAAGAGGCAGCAGGGCACAGGTAGAGCCCCTGCAACCCCCCCAGGGAACTGTTTCTGGGGAGGAAGCAGGCGCGGCTCCCTAACAACCTGCTGAAACTCCGGGCGGCGTGGGACGTCTTCTGCCTGTGCGGAACAAGCCGACCTCAGGAAACCTTTAAAGAGCGAGGAAAAAACTCAAATAAACATCCGCAATCCACTTGAACCCTGAAACTTTGAACTGCAAGTATCAGACCTTTGCTGAACTTTTTTACTGAAGTGAAAGTCTCGGAATGAGTGAAAGTGATTGAAAAAATATGGCGCTCAGCAAATGAATTAGTGGGTGTGGATTGGTGAAGTTATCTTGTCTTGCTACAAAGTTAAAAAGTTGTTACAGAGTTGCTCCGGCTGCAACAGAAATAAGAGGAAAATCCCTCCCTTTTACTTGTCTTTGCTGCATTATAGCTTTGCTTTGAGTAACTCTGGGGGACTTTTTTAGAAGGTATTGTGGAGGTGGCAGAAGAGGCGGACCCTCCCTTTTTAAGAAAGCTAGCTTACGTGGCAGGATGGCTTCAAAAAAGCAGGAAGGCAAAACAGGGGGGGGATCCCCCCCACGTAAGCAGGATACGCAGTCACAAGCCCAAAAAAAAGATTTGGATATGGGAGAATTAAAAGCATTCATTTCAAATATTTTGGATGAGAAATTTCAAGACATGGATGACAAAATAAATAAAATAGATGAAAAAATTCAAAAGTCACAACAGGAAATCATGCAGGAAATGCAGCAGAGCCAAAAGATGGTGACCAAAAAAATAACGGATGTGGCGTCTGGTCTGGCAGGATTTATTATGAAAGTTGAGACAAAAGTGGATGAATTTAAATTAGAAGTTAATGCTAAGATGAAAAATAATGATCATAAATTTTTTGATGTTGATGACAAGATGCAGAGAGTTGAGAATGATATTGTTATGATGCAATTTCGTGCAATGGAATTTGCTATAAGGCTTCGAGGAATTAGAGAGGAGGAGAGACAAGATTTGAGACAGATCTGTGCTGAAGCCCTAGCTGTGATTTTAGAAGTTGAACCTGAGATGGTTTTTTGCAAAATAGATAAAATCTATAGAGTCAACTCGTGGGTGGCCAGACAAAGACAATTGCCTAGAGATGTGGTCATATATTTTACAGATAGAGCAATAAGAAATGACATTTTGCAAAAATCTTTTCTCACTTCTGTGCAAGTGAGTGGATCCAAGATTACAGTTTACAAGGAGCTCCCACCTAAGATGTTGAAATCTAGAAAAGAGTATGGTTTTCTTGTTAAAGAACTGCAGAATAATCAAATCCCATTTCGTTGGGACGCTCCAACTGGCATAATTTTGAGATACAAGGGAGAGAAACACCGTCTGAATACTGTGGAGAAGGCGGAGCAATTTTATAATGACATCTTTAAAGAAAGAACTCCATCCCCACGCACATCTACAGTTTTGGAGATTAGAGAACAACAATCTAAGCAGGAATTAGCAGAGCTGAAGGGTGCTGAAGGAGGCTTTTTGGATGAGCCTTTGCTGGAACCTTCTCCAATCTCGGAGCTGGCTTGGGCGGCTGAAGTTAAGGATCAGCGTATAACTCGAGCAAAAGCTAAGGAACTTAAAGAAAAGTTACAGCAGGAGAGTCAAGACAAGGCTGGAGCTGTGGGAAAAGCAGGACAGAGGATCTCAGATGACATCCTAAGGTTCTGCGCTTCGCTCCAGAAGGAGAATAAGGATGATTAAATGTTTATCTTGGAATGTGAATGGGTTGAATGCAACACAAAAAAGGAAGAAAATATTTGCATATTTAAAACAACATAATAATGATATAATTTGTTTACAAGAAACGCATATTACAGTTCAAGATCAAAACTATTTGAAAAATTCCAAATTAGGAACACATTTTATATCCTCAACTAATCAAAAAAAGAATGGTGTGGTTATTTATGTAAACAAAAAATTAACAGCCAAACTTATAGAAGCTGATCAAGATGGTAGGTTTGTAGCAATTGAATTACTTTCTGCCAATAGTCAAATTCTTCTGATAGGAATTTATGCTCCTAATCAACAACAGGACTATTTTTATAAAATGCTGCATACTAAAATACTTCAATGGGATTATAGATCTATTTTAATTATGGGAGACTGGAATGGAGTAATTGACTCTAAATTAGATAAAAAGACTTTGGCAAAATCAAGAATTAGATTACCACAGACTTTTTTTGATATGAAAGAAGACCTGGAATTAAAAGATATTTGGAGAGTACATAACCCAAAAGAACTGGACTATACTTTCTTTTCTGACAGACATAGATCCTTCTCCAGGATTGATTTTATTTTGTTGTCTGATGACTTACTTGTTAGGACAAAAAGAACAAAGATTCTGCCAAGAACTTTGACTGATCACAGTCCAGTCTGGATAGAAATTGAGACATGTAAGAATGAGAGACGCTCTTGGAGATTAAATGAAAACCTGTTTAGATATGAGAAAAATATAATAGAACTTAAAAAGCATTTGAAAGAGTTTTTTGAAATGAACTTGAATAAAGGCACCCCAATGGAAATTGTGTGGGACGCAAGCAAAGCTTATATGAGAGGGGTGCTTATATATATGAACTCTAAACATAAGCGGATTCGACAAAAGAAAAGACTTGAATTGGAAGCAGAAATAAAGGATAAAGAACAGTTACTTATTAAAAACCCAACAGATGAAAGAATACTTAGTGTTATAAAACTTCTGAAAGACCAATTCCAAATGCTTATAGCGGAACAAGTTGCAACAAACTTACAATATGCGAAGCATAATACATTCTGCAATGCTAACAAACCAGGCAGGTGGTTGGCTTACACATTAAGGAAGAAACAAAGCATACGGACTATTGATAGTGTTGATATTGGTGGGAAAGAAGTTTTTCAACAGAATTTAATAAAAGAAGCTTTTCTTCAATATTACACTAAACTATATGCCAGAGAGGAGGTGCAGAATGGACTTATAGAAAAATATTTGGATAATAAAAGAGTTACAAAAATCACTGAACAACAAAAGGAAAGAATGGATTATCCCATAACAGAGGAGGAGATAATAGCAGCAATAAAACAATTAAAAACAGCCAAAGCTCCTGGAACGGATGGTCTGACAGCAGTGTATTATAAAACTTTACAGGCAGAAATGGTGGAACAACTCAGAGACTTATTTTGCAACATACAACAAGGGGGAAAAGTACCTCCATCGTGGACTACAGCTTATATTTCTTTGATACCAAAAGAGCAAGTAGGTCCCAAAAAACCGGAGAATTACAGACCAATATCTCTTTTGAATACGGATTATAAAATTTATGCAAAAGTATTAGCCAACAGACTGATGCCAGTAATTCAAAAGGTGATTCATGATGACCAAGCGGGATTTATTGAGGGTAGGCACATGAAGGACAATGTAAGGCAAGTAATAGATTTATTGGAATATCTTGAGAAGAATAAACAGATCCCTGCAGTGCTGGTCTTTCTGGATGCAGAGAAGGCCTTTGATAGAGTGGATTGGAATTTTCTACTAAAGACATTAAAAAAGATGGACTTTGGGGACCAATATATACAGGCGGTCTCAGCAATTTATCAAGAGCAAAAGGCACAGATTATTATCAATGGAAGTCTGACAACAGAGTTTAAAATTGAAAAAGGTACAAGACAGGGATGTCCATTGTCCCCATTGTTGTTCATTTTAACACTAGAAGTCTTGTTAAATACAATAAGGGATTCTAACACATTGAAAGGTATAATGATAAGGCAAGAGGATTACAGAATAAAGGCATTTGCAGATGATCTGGTTGTTACCCTAACACAGCCAATGGAATCGATAATCCAGATGAAGGACATTATACAAGACTTTGGTAAAGTTTCAGGTTTCAGATTGAATCAGAGAAAAACTAAGATGGTAGTTAAAAATATGACACAAGATCGTAAACTGGAGTTAGAAAGAAGGGCAGGTTTTGAGATTGTACCAAAGGTAAAATATCTAGGAGTTCAGGTTGCAGAATCAAATATGAAATTGTTTCAAAATAACTATGAGGCGTTGTGGCGAGAGGTGCAAAAAGATATGGAGATTTGGAAAAAACTGCAGCTGTCTTTACTTGGAAGAATAGCAGCAGTTAAGATGAACATTTTGCCAAGATTTCTTTTTTTGTTTCAAATGATTCCGGTGCTCAAAAATGATAAACAACTAAAAGCATGGCAAACTGGTATCAACAAATTTGTTTGGAATGAGAAAAAACCAAGAGTAAAAATGAAAATTATGCAAGACATCCCAGAAAGGGGAGGTCTCAAACTTCCAAACCTACAATTATATTATGATGCAACAGCTTTGACTTTAGTAAGTGATTGGTTTGGAGGAAAAAAGACTGGAATATTGAATGCAGAAAGTTTTGATTTGGAATTTGGATGGCACGCTTACTTATTTTATGATAGCAAAGTGGATAAAGTATTTAAAAGCCATATACTTAGAGATTCTTTGCTGAGAGTTTGGAAGAAGCACCGAAACAACTGGAATTACAAAATACCGCTATGGCTGGATCTTGGTCATACCTTGTGGAATACAAATATAATGTCACTCGGGGGGTTTTTATATAAAGAGGTTCTTTTTGCAGATGCGGGCAGATGGCAGCTGAAGACATTACAGACATTGTTGGCTGAAGGGATTAATTTAACTTGGTTACAATATAATCAATTGCAATTGAGATGGAAAGAGGACCAAAAAACTGGTATTATGATGTATGAGGAAGAATTAGTTAGACATATAAAAGAGAAAGGCCCAATGCATATTAAAAGACTTTATAATGTTTTGTTAGAAAGGGATTCAGAAACTGAACTAGTTAAAGACTGTATGGTTAAGTGGGCACAAAATTTCGAGGAACCAGTGATGTTGGAAACATGGGAAAAAATTTGGGTTCAGAATGTTAAATTTACACAGTCACAGAATCTGCGGGAAAATTTCTACAAAATGTTTTATAGATGGCATTTAGATCCAAAAAAATTGTCGTGTATGTACCCTAGTGCCCAGCCTAAATGTTGGAGATGCGATTGCTTAGATGCTACATATTATCATGTTTGGTGGACCTGTAAGAAAGTTAAGGCTTTTTGGATAAAAATTTGGTGGGTCATGCAGAATGTTTTGAAGAGAAAGATTCAATTTTCTCCACAACTGTTTTTATTGGGTATAGTTAAGGGTTTTACATTGGGGGAAACAAAAATGATATTGTACATGATAACTGCAGCAAGATTGTTGATAGGTAAATATTGGAAAAATGAAGCGCTGCCTTCGATTGAGGAATGGATTTTGAAGATGGCCAGTTTTGCGGAGATGGCGAAGATTTCAGCATATTTAAAAGACTGTTCTCAAGAGACTTATGAATGGGAATGGAAGAAGTGGATAGATTATGTTCAGAACAAATATCAAACTAGGAAGTACCAAATAGCTTTTATTTGAAAATGTTATATTAAGATAGAAATATTTTAAGGTTGAGGATGAAAATTTATTTGAAAATGTTATATTAAGATAGAAATATTTTTAAGGTAATCAGGATGAAAATTTAGTTGAAAATGTTATATTAAGATAGAAATATTTTTAAGGTAATCAGGATGAAAATTTATTTGAAACTGCTATATTAAGATAGAAATATCTTCAAGGTAATCAGGATGAAAATTTATTTGAAACTGCTATATTAAGATAGAAATAGGTTAATGTAATGAAGATGAAAATTTGTAAGGGGAGGGCGGGGTTCAAGTTTTATATACAAAGGAGGGTTTTTCCTTTTATTTGACATGATTATATTGTGAGGAAGTCTGGGGGGAGGGGTGGGTTAGGGTGGGTTAGGGAGGTTGGGAAGTTCGGGGCGGGTCGAGGGGGGGGAAAAAGGGGTGAAAATGTAATTGTAAAACTTTTGCAATAAAAAAAAAAAAAAAAAAGATGTGAACCAGCTAAAAAGTAAAATTAGGAGGAAGTGGAAGAAACTTTACAGGAGAATAATAATATAACTGTGAACCAGTTAAATAATCAGATTGGAGTTACATAAACTATGAATTAGCCAAAATAATTTTAATAGTGTAAGAGAATAACTATGGAGTAACTAAATCAAAATAAAATACTTTGGAAGTAATAAACTACAGAGCGAAATGTTGATTGATTTTGTAAAAATTCTAAGAGAAAAGGGAAATAAATTTTTGATAAGATTTGGATATTAGTTGTGATCAAGAAGAGGTGAAATATAGATTTGGCGTAATGGGTCTTAAATTGAGAAATGTATATGAAATATTGATTGTTTAAAATGATAGAGATTTAGAATGGTGTTTATAGTCTAGAATGTTGGGCGAAATAATTGAATGATAAATGTTTAGAATAAGATTTTTTTTCTTTCTTTTTTCTTTTTTTTAAAAGATGTAATTGGATAAAAATGGGAACAAAATTGACTGGGAATCTTAATAATTGTACTTATTATATGACGGAACAAGCATCTGCTTTAAAAAGATGTATTTTATGTTTTGTGTTTTGAAAAATA
The DNA here is from genome assembly GCA_022577455.1 of Arizona elegans. Taxonomy (NCBI): domain Eukaryota; kingdom Metazoa; phylum Chordata; class Lepidosauria; order Squamata; family Colubridae; genus Arizona; species Arizona elegans. The sequence continues at coordinate 4,928,638 of JAKOOJ010000010.1, read as the reverse complement.
AAAAAAATGGAAAAAAAAAAAAGAAAGAACTTGGAAGAAGTGGAGATCCTCCTCATGGCACCCCACTGGCCCAGATGAGTGTGGTTTGCGGACCTGATGAACCTATCCATCTCTCACCCCTGGAGGATACCCCCAGACAGGATCTCCCTCAGCCAGGGTGCCGTTCTCCATCCGGAGCCTCAGTGGCTCCAATTGGCCATCTGGCACTTGAAAGGGAGATCCTAAAGAGGGACCATTTCTCAGGGAAAGTCATCTCTACTATTCAGGCTTCTTGACATTCATCAATGAACAGGATATACGAAGCCACGTGGTTATCTTTTTGTTGCTGGTGCACCAGGGTGAAGTTAGTTCCCACATTGGCATCTGTTCCAAACATTTTGGACTTCCTTCAGGAGGGCCTTGATAAAGAACTGTCCACCAACACCCTGGCGAATTTCTGAGCTCGCGGCCCTTTCTGTGCGAAAGGACCTGTGCATATCTCCTGTGCACTGCTTGGAGTGTCCAAACCTGGGTTCTTGTCAGTCAGATATGATGTCACTGGGTTGGAATTTCTTTGGCCACGCCCTCCATCCTCCGGCCGAGCCTTCAGTTTTTCCAACTCAGTCAGAGGAAAGTCTTGTTGTTGCAGGAAAAGAAACGGAACCAGGCCAAGCTCTTCAATGCAGGAAAGAGTTTATTGTGCACGGTTCAAACAGTCCAAAGACAAGCAAAGAGTCTGAACACTGATGGCTTCTTTTTGCCATGTATTTATACAATTTAAAGGCAGAGTCATTACAGAGAGTGATACATTTCACACGTAGAAGCTGCCCTTTCATCTATCTCTAGGAAAGGAAATAACAATCCAGGTCCTCTGCTCAGGAGCTCAAGACATAATAAAAAGGAGATAAGAGGCTTGTAGACGCCTCAAGGGCAGTAAAGGAAGCAGCACTTCTTATCCAGGGATATGCATGACATTTGGGATGTAATAAACAGTAAACAACAGGATGTATCTGTTTAGGGTCAGTTTGCCCTTTTACAATTCTGTGCCTACGTCAAATACCTTTTGCCATCTTAGCACCTTGGCACGGAAGAGGCACTTCTGTCTTGACCAAAGATTCGAAATTATAATATTTGAATTTTGTCCTAATATCGGATCTTAGCCTAGCTCATTGTTAGAGTTGGCTCTTAAATTTATTTAAATTTAAAGGTATTTTTCTTAGTTAATTTGGCCAATTTCTTTAATTCTTAAAAAAAAACCAAAAAAAAAAAACCACCGAGCCTTTTGAATTTGGCTTGGGTGGCTGCGTGAGTGTGAGTCAGCAGCTGAGCACTCTGCAGAGGAGGCTAATTGTTAGATCGGCGCAGGAAATGGAAGACGCGACCAGCTCGTTACATTAGTAACTTTATTTGGAAACTGTAACAAGACTGGCTGTGCGCTGCCGGAGCTCTCCTTATATTCGCTCCGGCAGTCGCACCGCCCCTGACAGTGATTCAAACTTTCCCGCCCGATGGCTGGCAGCCAATCCGGGCGGATGTCCTTATAAGGACATAACACTCCTCCCCTCCTAGTCAGAAAACAGTCAATGCTCATTAATAAAAGTCTCGTAATCACGCAGGTATGTAGGACGCCTCGGCACCCTAGTTGACCTGCGCAGTCTCACTTCTTCCTCGTCCCCGACCCGGACGGATGGGGCTCCTGTGTCTCCTGGTTCCCTCCCCGGAACCGGGCTTGGTTCGGCTGGCGAGTGTGCGGGGTCACCCTCAGCGCCTCCGGCCGGACCGCAGACCTTGGATGGCTGGTTCTGGTGGTCTTCCTCCTGGCCTGTGGATCTATCGTCTCGTCGAGGCTGCTTGGTTCTGACCCGAGGAGAGCGTCTGAGTCTCGGTAAGTCCCAGGCTGTCACTTGCTCTTCCCCGGTCTCCCGGGCTCTGCGGTTCGGCTGCGGTTTGGCTCGTTGTCGTCTGGGGGGGGTGACTCGGATCGGTGCCCTCGGGTCCGGTCCGCCAGCGATGGATGGTGTTGGCTCCGGTCGTGATGTCCGACCTCGCAGGGGTGGCGCAGGTCTCCCTGGCCGGGCTGGCGTTGGCCCACCCCGCCGGGTTGGCAGTGGTCATCCTGGTCAGGATGTCGTCGTGGGGCTACCTCCGCGGGTTGGTGGAGGTCTCCCTTGCCGGGGTGGTGCAGGCCTCCCTGGCCGGGTTGTTGTCGGCTTTCCCTTCGCCCTAGTCCCTGGTCTACCGCAGGTTGGTGGCTGGGGTCTTCTGGGCTGGGTTGTTGTTGCCGGGTTGTCTTCGGTGCTGGGTGGGGGTCCCCCTCACCGGGGTGTTGTGTACCACCCCCACCCATGGGCTGTGGTGTGCCCACCTCGGATGGTCCCCGGTCTACTTGCCTGGAGTGGAGGTCTCCCTGGCAGGGCTGTCGCTGGTTGCCTTTGCAGGAGGGGTGCGATGCTTCCCTCCTGGGTACGTCCCGGTCTACTCGTGGGCTGTTTTGGTGGTCCCTCACCCTGTCGTGATGGGTGCCCACCTCGCTGGGCTGGTGTTGCCATTCCTCATGCGGTGGGCCCCGGTCTACCGCCCTGGACTGTCGGTGGGTTATCGCCTTGTAGTGTGCTTGGCCGGCCTCGTCGGGGTGGTGGTGGTCTGCCTCGCCGGGGTGTGGTAGGCCTACCTCGTCGGGGTGTTGCAGGCCTACCTCATTGGGGCGTTGCAGGCCTACCTCGTCAGGTTGGTTTTCTTGTGCTCCCCCCCACCTTTTCCGGAGCTGGTCGATGTGACGTCTACAGATCTGTCCATCTTCCAGCTCTACGGTGTAAGACTTCGGGGCAGTCTGGTTGTCTATCTTCCCCTTCAGCCACTTAGGAGAGCCGTGGAAGTTTAGCGTGAAAACTGAATCTCCCTTGCTGAAGGCGCGAAGCGGGCGGCTGGCCGTTGCGGTCACTTCTGGGCTGTATTGGGGGTGCAGCCGGTCCAGTGGTGACCTCAGCCTTCTGCCCATCAACAATTTGGCCGGGCTTTTGTGGGTGGTGGCATGCGGTGTGATGTGCTGGGTGAGCAGGAAGTTGTCTATTTTTTCCTGCCAGTCGCCTGTGCCCATCTTGGTGAGTGCCTCCTTGGTGAGTCTCACCATGCGTTCAGCTTGTCTGTTCCCAGCCGGCCTGTACGGGGCGGACAGGGCATGGCGGATGCCCAGTCCGGCCAGGAATGCCTCCATGGCCAGGGACGTGAGTTGGGGACCGTTGTCAGAAACCAGCACATCCGGCAGTCCATGGGTGGTGAAAAGGCGGTGTAGGGCCCGGATCGTCGCTTCCGTTGTGGTAGATGCCATGGGCACCACCTCGAGCCACTTGGAGAAGGCATCGACGACGATGAGTAGGTGGCGCCCTTGCATCGGACCCGCGAAGTCGATGTGTATCCTCGACCATGGGTTGCTGGGGGTCTCCCACTTCACTGCATCGGTTTGTGGTGGCGCCGGGCGTACTTCTTGGCACGGGTCACATCTGGAGACCCATTCCTCAATGTCCTTGTCCAGTGATGGCCACCAGACGTAACTCCGTGCCAGGGCTTTCATGCGGACGATGCCCGGGTGCCCGTTATGCAGTGTCTCTAGCGCTCTCCGTTGCAGAGTGCTTGGAATCAGCACCCTGTCTCCCCATAGCAAACAGCCCTTCATTGTGGACAGCTCCTTCTGCTTCCTGACGAACGGGCTGTACTTCTCCTCCGTCTTCTCTGTTGGCCACCCTCTGAGGATCCAGGATTTCACTTGACGGAGTGTGGAGTCCTTTTGGGTGTGGACGGCCACATCTGCGGAAGAGACTGGACAGCTGGCGTCGTTGTCTATGTGGAAGAGGTGGAGCGTGGGGGCTGGGTCTTCTACTGGATCCTTCAATGGGCATCTACTCAGCGCGTCGGCGTTTCCTATGGCTGTGCCTGGCTGGTGCACAAGCCTGTAGGAGTAGCCGGCTAGGAAGATGGCCCATCTCGTCATCCGCGGGGACATGAAGGTCGGGGTGGGTTGGTCGCCTGCGAGGAGCCCCAGGAGTGTCTTGTGGTCGGTCACTATGGTGAAACTCCTCCCGTAGAGGTATTCGTGGAAGCGTTTCACTCCTGCAACGATGGCCAGGGCTTCTTTGTCCAGCTGGCTGTAGTTGCGTTCTGCTCCGGACATGGTCTTCGAAAAGTAGGCTATTGGGGCTTCGGAGCCGTTGGGCAGTTCGTGGCTGAGGACTGCCCCCACCCTGTAAGGCGACGCGTCGCAGGTTAGCTTGATGGGGAGCGTCTCATTGTACTGGATGAGGACGCTTTTGGAAGTTAAAAGTCCTTTCACGGCCCGGAATGCTGCTTCCTCTTCTTGGCCCCACTTCCAGGAAGCCGCTTTCCCCAGCAGGCGGTGGAGTGGCTCAGCAACTGTGGCTTTCTGTTTGAGGAACATGGCATAGAAGTTAAGCAATCCAAGGAATGCCTGAAGTTCCATTTTGTTTTTGGGGCTCGGAGCTTCATGGATGGCTTTCACTTTTGTTTTGGTGGGGTGGATGCCAGTGCTATCTATGAGATAGCCCAGGAACTCAACTTCCTGTACTCCTAAGATGCATTTATCTCTCCGGACTCTCAAGCCCTTGGCCTTGAAACGCTGTAGGACAAGCCTGAGCCTTTCAAGGAGTTGTGCCTGTGAATCTCCGGAGATTAGTACATCGTCAAAGTATGGCACCACCCCTGGAATGCCTTGGAGAAGGTGTTCCATCATCGATTGGAAGATGCCGGGGGCAGCGCTGACTCCAAATTGGAGGCGGTTGCACTTGAATGCCCCCCTGTGTGTGACTATTGTTTGTGCCTCCGCCATTTTTTTGTCCACTGGCAGTTGCTGGTAAGCCTGGGCCAGGTCCAGTTTAGCAAAAATTGAGCCAGTTCCCAGGGAATGCAGCAGATGTTGCACCACTGGGACTGGGTATGCGCTCTGTGCCAATGCCTTGTTGATGGTACAACGATAGTCGGCGCAGATGCGCACAGACCCATCATGCTTCAGTGGGGTCACAATGGGGGTCTCCCATGAGGCATGATCGATCGGTTCCAGGACGCCCTGGGCGATCAGCTTATCCAGCTGCTCGTCTATTTTTGGCCGCAGGGCAAATGGAACCCGGCGGGGCTTTAGCCTAATTGGGGTGATTTCCTTGTCCAGATTAAAGGAGATTGGCTTCCCCACAAATTTCCCCAGCTTACCATTGAAGACTTCTTTGAACTCTTCTATGAGGTTGTCGAGTTCGTCCCTGCGAATTTGATGGATGCCTCCGATTGATAGCCCCAGCGGCTTAAACCACTCCACTCCTAGCAGGTTCGGTCGGCTCTTCTCCACGACTGCGATGGGAAGCTTGCCTTGGAACTCATTGTAGGAGACTCGGATGTTGGCTCTTCCTAAGACTCCGATGGGGTTTCCCCCAAAATCGACGAGCTTGGAGTGTAGTGGCTTCAAGTCTCGTTTGCTGATGCTGGGTTGCAGGCGCTTCAGCTGGTGCCAATCCATAATGGAGTAGACCGAGCCCGAGTCTACCTCCATTGAGCAGGGTGATCCTTCCACGTGGATGGTCACGTGGAACTTGGTGGCATTGTCTGAGTTTGTGTGGGCGATGGTCGTCCTGGATAATGTCTTTCATCTGGATTATTGATTCCATTGGCTGTGTTAGGGTAACAACCAGATCATCTGCAAATGCCTTTATTCTGTAATCCTCTTGCCTTATCATTATACCTTTCAAGATATTAGAGTCCCTTATTGTATTTAACAAGACTTCTAGTGTTAAAATAAACAACAATGGGGACAACGGACATCCCTGTCTTGTTCCTTTTTCGATTTTAAACTCTGTTGTCAAACTTCCATTAATAATAATCTGAGCCTTTTGCTCTTGATAAATTGCTGAGACCGCATGTATAAATTGGTCCCCAAAGTCCATCTTTTTTAAAGTCTTTAGTAGAAAATTCCAGTCCACTTTATCAAAGGCCTTCTCTGCATCCAAGAAAACCAGCACTGCAGGGATCTGTTTATTCTTCTCAAGATATTCCAATAAGTCTATTACTTGCCTTACATTGTCATTCATGCCTGACATTCTTGTAGCGGATGTCTATGTGGCGAGACCTAGAGCCCACCGCGTATGCCCCGGAGATCCCAATTGTGGCCATGTTATCTTCCTGAATTTGGATGGGCAGAGTAGGAGGTGCCCAGATGCTCGTTACCAGAGCATTGAACCAAATTAAGTCATTTGCAGTGTCCAATAGGCTGGCATATTCTGCCTCAGCCGTGGAGCAAGAAACAAATTTTTGCTGCCTAACATGCCAATGGATAGGACAGCCATTTAGCAGTATGAGGAAACCAGAGGTGCTCCGTCTACTCTTGGTGTCACCAGCCCAGTCTGCGTCCGAGTAAGCGGAGAGCTGGGCTGGCTTCCCCTTCTCTGGCTCCAGCATAAGGAGGGCATCAGCCGTGCCCCTGAGGTACCTAAGTACCCTCTTGACAGCATTCCAGTGAAATTCCTTTGGGTTTTCCACGTGCCTGGACAATAGATTTACAGCTAAAGCTATGTCAGGCCTGCTCCAATTGCTAATGTATAGCAAGGAGCCAATCACAGATCTATATAATTTGTTGTCTGTGAAGTCAGGGCTGTCTTTGTGATTGTGGCCGTAGTAATCACTTTGCATGGGGCTACGCATTGGGTTAGACTCCGCCATTTTACACTTGGCCAACAATTCCTCAATTTTTTCTTTCTGGGATAATGCAAATCCCTTCTTAGTGGCCAAGATATGTACACCCAGGTACCTGTCAACCTGCCCCAAGGACTTTAGGGTAAATTTTTCCCCCAGGGCCTTGGCAAATTCGTCACACCTATCCTTGCCAGGCCCTATGTATAGGAGGTCATCCACGTAAACCAACACCCGTTCTGTATCACCTTTGGTGTCACGTGTAAAAACGCACTCATCTGCATGAGATGCCCTGAAGCCAATTCGCTCTAAACCCTTTTTGAGGCAGTCGTACCAGAGTTTCCCCGACTGCTTGAGGCCATATAAACCCTTTTGGAGTAGCCATGTGTTTCCCCCCTCCTGTTGGTAACCAGGAGGGGCCCTCACGTAGATCTGCCAGTCCAAGTTGGCATGGAGGTAGGCCGTCTGGATGTCAAATTGGTAGACTTCCTTCCCCAGAGTGGCTGCAGTTATGAGGGCGGCCTTGACGCTTTCTGCCCGGACAGTTGGAGAGTAGGTCTCAATGTAGTCCTCCATGTAGCGTTGGGCAAACCCCTGTGCTACCAAGCGGGCCTTGTACAGGTAGCGGCCATTGGCAAGTGGTTTGGCCTTGAAAACCCACCTTGTGCCAATGACCTTCTTCTCCTTGGGTGGTTGCCCGGGGGTGAAGACCTTGAGTTTTCTCAGACTCTCCATCTCCTGTTCCATCGCGAGCTGCCACTTCTCCTGTTCTTCGACGGGCAGCTCCTGGATGTCAGAGAAAGTCTTTGGGGTGACCACAATGCTGTTGACATGCCCAATGTCAATTCTCTTAGGTGGGACCCCCTTGTTGGACCGTTTTGACCTTCTGACCTCCTGCCACTCACCACCCTTTTCCTCTGCGGGTTCCTCGCCAACTGGCTGTTCACGACCGGGATGTGGAGGCCCTCGGTCCCAGGCATTGGGCGTCATGGGCCTCTGGAGCGTCACTGGAGGTGAAGAGTCAGGTGAAGATGGCGTGTCTTCCCCCTCAGGACTGGACGGCTCATCCTCCTCATCTGGACCAGGTAGGCTGACCTCTTCATCCTGTTCCTCGCTCTCGTTGGTGGCAGGGTCTGTGGTTGTCTCGGGCAGTGTCATGGTTGGCGCAGCTTTGCTGGGCCGGTTAATGTATGGACCCAGATCATTTGAGTGGATCTGGGTCCAATTGGAGTCCTCTTCGAAGGAGGCAGATTGGGAGGTCACAATCCTGCCCCCTTCTCCCAGGAATCGGTAGGCCTTGGAGCCAGGGGCATAGCCCAAGAACCTCAGTCTCTGGGAGATGGATCTCCCCTTCTTTCGCAGCTGCTTGGGGATGTGCACCCAAGCGTAGGAGCCAAACACACGCAAGTGTCCCAAGTTTGGCTTCCTACCGTGGACCAGGAAATATGGGGTCTGGTTCACAATGCTGCTCCAGGTGCGGTTCAGGGTGTAGTTGGCGTAGTGTACCGCCTCCGCCCAGTACGATTCCGCAACCCCAGCATCCGCAATCAGGCTGCGCACCATGGTCTGCAGAATGCCGTTGCGTTTTTCTGACACACCATTCTGCGCAGGTGTAAAAGGCGCTGTACGAAAATGGTGTATGCCCTTGTGCCTTATCCAGTCCTGGAATTTTCGGGACATGAACTCAGCTCCACGGTCGCTCTGCAGCTGCGCGATCTTTGTCTTGTACTGAGTTTCCACATAGTTGTACAATGATTTTATGGCATCAAAGGCTTCAGACTTTTCTGTGAGGGTATACACATGACCATACCTCGAGAAATCATCGACGGCAGTGAGGAAATACTGCCTTTTTCCTAGGGACGGTGTAAATGGCCCAACCAAAGCAACATGTATTAATTGATATGGGTATTGAGTTTTACGCAGTGACACCTTAGGTATTGGGGCGGCCTTCCTCTTTGCCTTCTTACAGATGGCACAGTCCAGAAACACCTCACAATCCTGGAGATGAATCCCCTCAGTGAATTCCCCCATCTTTTTAACCACTGGGAAGCTCGCATGGCCTAACCTCCGATGTAAGAGGTGGGCACATTTAGTATGCAGCGGCTTTCCCACTGACACCCCCTTGGCTCTGGTTGCCTTGGGCGGTGCTGGCACCTTAGGCCCTTCTTTGGGCTTACCTGCCTTAGGTGCCTGCTGAGGCTCGGGTTTCTTGCCCGCATTGGCCTTGGAAGGCTGTGGTACTGGTTGAGGTGGCGTGGGCACAACTGCCTCAGTCTTGTGCATCTTTGACAGCCTGGGAGCTGGCTGTGGAGCCTTTCTCTCTCTCTGCGCGCAGGCCCCTTCTGGGGTGGCACCCTGTGAGCTGTCTCCTGTGGCTGGGTACTCGGGGGAGAAATATGGCAAACCATTTATAATGGTAACATTCCCAATGACCCTTTTGTCTCGAGTGATATGACCTCCCCCTTTGCGAAACAATACCTCCACCCTGCCATCATCACATAACTTGGTTATGCTTAACAGGTTATTGGCTATAGAGGGAGCATGTAATACACCTTCGACATTGCCCAGCCCTGGTACAGAGACAGTGCCCTCCCCAACAACCAAAACATTGTTACCATTTGCAACCTTAATGGAGGAGTTAATTCTCCTTAACCTCTTAAAGCCTTGTCTCAAGTTAGCTATGTGAGATGAAGCCCCAGAGTCCAGTAACCAGAGGCCAGTAGGGCCATCAGCCTTTGTGGCGGGGGTGAAATAGCTAGTATTCACAAAATTGCCCTTAGCACCACCTTTGCCCCCGCCAGGCCCCCTTCTCTGCCCCCTGCCCCTTCCTTGATTGGAGCCACGCTTAGGTCCTTGCCGGTAATGGGGGCAGTCCTTCTCCAGATGCTCCTCAGAGCCACAGATGAAACACTTGGGTAGAGCATTAACCTGCTCTGAACTCTGGTGCCTTCTGTTGATGCGATGAGTTGTGGCCCTGGTGTACTCTCCCGCATCTCTACGCCTCCTGTCTTCCTCATTGAGCCTCCCTGTGAGGTAGGACAGAGTCATGGCTTCCTTTCTGGTTCCCTCTAGTGAGACAATAAAATTGCCCCAACTTTTGTCCAGGGATGCCAGAATGACAGCGATCATGTTGGCCTCAGTCACGGGGTAGTCCCTGAGCACCAGCTCTGCCCTGAGTGCCTTCAACTTTCCCAGGTGCTCAGCCATGCTAGCCCCAAATTTTAGTTTGGTGTTATAGAACTCTGTTGTGAGTCTTGTGGTGGAGCCCAAGCTATCACTATTAAATAAACTATATAACAACCCCCAAATTTCACCAGCTGTGAGCCCATCTGGAATGCTAGGGTACAATTTAGCATCCAGTGAGCTCAGTAGAGTGGTATAGGCTCTCCTGTGGTGCCACTCTTCTTGAGGTCCCCAAGGGAAAGGAGGGGGGTCTAAAACCATTTCTAGGGTCCCCTCTTTTAAGAGACATACCTGAATCTCTTTATTCCATATATTATAATTATCCCCTCCCAGATGTAGCTTCTGGAAATTATTTGGGAGAACAGACACAGCTGGGGCAGAAAATGCTGATATATTTTGCTGTCCAAGGTATCTTTGCTTTGGTTCCATTGAAGTAAATGGGAGAGGGATCCCTCTGCTGGCCGGTGTAGGTATTTTTCTCTGATTATTCTTTTCTTTTTCAGGTGGAGCCAACTGAGCATGTGCAAACTGCTGAGTATGCTCAGATCTCATTCCAGCCCAGGAGCCGATGGGGGCAGACCTCTCCCTCTGTGCTTCAGAGCCAGGCCTGGGCCCAGGCCTGTGGGGCTCTGAAGAGTCGTCTGGAAGCCCCCCTGGTACTGGAACACTTACCAGGGGGCGAAGGCTGCAGGATGGGGCCGGAAAAGCCTGAAAATTCTGAGGATCGCCTGGAGGGGCCCACCGCTGGCCCTGAAGACTCCGGAGGAGGCATCCATCTTGGGAAGTGAGAGGCTCGGCTGGAGGCCTCCTGAAGTCATCCAGGTGAGTCCTCCGTTGCCTCGGTGGGGGTGTTGGAAAGGCTGGAGCCCCCAGGGGTTCTTCTGGGGCTCTCTGGAGGCCTGGGCCCTGGCTGGGGGGGGTCCGGACTGGACGCCCCCCCTCGCTGGTCCCCTGGGGGTGTTGAGGGAGGCTGGCTGCCCCCGAGGTTGAGGCCACGGTCATCGTGGCCTCCAGGGCTGCAACCAGGACTTGGATTGCAGCCCTGATGCCCGCTGCAGCAGGAGCGGCTGGGCAGACTTCGAGGCTTGCCTGTGGGAGGGGCCGAGCAGTTTGCATGCTGCTTTGCCTGGCTGCCATCCGTTGCTGGGCCTCGTGGCCTCGTGGCTGAGGCCTACCAAGCCTCGCTGGAGTAGGTGGCCTGGGGGCCGCCATGTTGCTTCCGGTTGGCCCCGGAAGCTGCAGGTCATGATTTGGCGGGAATTTTCCCACCAAAAGCTCCGGGGCCCCGGGGTCCCCCAGGGTGGCCGGCGCCATGTTGGGGAGCCTCCTGGGTGCTGGGGAAGGACTTACCCGGTGTCCAGAGGCCCCCTGCGCTGGTGTCCCACGTGGCTGGGCTCCTGGTGTCCCTCGGGTTGCTAGGAGCGATCGTAGCAGCTCTCTGCATTCCTCACCAGTGAGCTGGTCTACGCTGGGGGTGGCCTGGTCCCTGGCCGCATCCCCGGTGTCCTGGCAGTCCTGGGTGGACTGCTGGCCTTCCATGCCTTCCTCTGTGGCTTGCAGCTGCAAGGAAGCATGCAAAGGGGTCCCTTGCATTCCGCTGGGTCCTCTGGGGGCATAGAGATCATCTGTACCCTCCTCTGGATCGAAGCTCGCATCAGGGACTGGATGCAGGGCTGCCAACCTTGCTTGGAGACTCCTGGTCATGACCGGGGAAGTCCTGCCATCCATCTCTTGGGGGTTCTTGCTGGAACCTCCTGGCATCTTGCTTCTGCTGGCTTGGAAGCGTTGCCTCAAACCATCCTCTGCTACCACTTTGTGAGGGATCTCACGAAGAATGATGGTTCGTTGAGGGCGCTTCCAAGAAAAGGTCAGCACGCAAGGATGCAATCAAATTAAGTCTTTATTGAGAAGTAAAAGTGGAGTAAAATAAGGTCCCAGGCATGAAGGCATCCATGCCTGGATTGAGCCCATGGGTCAGTCCCATAGGAGACTAGAACAAGAGCAGGCAAAAGGGAAAGGGTAAAAAGGGCACAAAAAAGGGAAGAAGGGGAGAGCAGCCCCTGTGCAGGGGTTCTTATAGGGGCCCCTGGCCCCTCTCTTACAAGGTGTGTGAGGGGGCCGGAGGGCCATTAACTTTCCCCAATGGGGCTGCAGGGACCGGAGCCCCTTGACCCACCAGTGGGATCAAAGGTGCCTCTTTGCCCCCATCTGGTGGCCTTTGAAGCGACTGCCATGGCTGGCACAAAACACCTAACAATCCACTCGAATAAGAGCCTCGAGAGCAGCTTGAGAAGTTAAAGTTAGAGTAGGAATTGGTAAAGCGTATTGAGCGGTAGGAGGCAGAAACTGTCCCTCACCACAGATTTCATTAACTGTGACGGGGAGGTTCCTAGCTGCTAAGGGGATTGCATGGCGTTGGAATTCTGATTGCCAAACAACATACTGAGTCCCTGTTAGAATAATAATAATAATAATAATAATAATAATAATAATAATAATAATAATAATAATAATAATAATAATAATAATAATAATTTTATTTCTATACCGCCCTTCTCCCGAAGGACTCAGGGCGGTGTACAGCCTGTTTAAAAACACAGACAAAACAACAGTATAAAATTTAAAATAATTAAATAAAGTGGCTCAGATTTAAAACCCCAATAAATTTAAATACCCCAATTTAAAAACTATTGTGTTGATAGTCCGGCCTGGCGGAACAACAGGGTCTTCAATGCGCAACGAAACACCCGGAGGTCGGAGATCTTACGAATTTCCGGGGGCAGTTCATTCCACAGGGCTGGGGCTCCCACAGAGAAGGCCCTCCCCCTGGGCGTCGCCAGCCGACATTTATTTTATTTTATTTTTATTTTATTTTGAATTTGTATACCGCCCTTCTCCCTGAGGACTCAGGGCGGTGAACAGCCAAATAAAAACATCAAGTACAAATATTAAAATACAGTTAAAAATATACATATATAAATTTGGCCCCGTTAATTAAAAACAATAAACAAAACACTTAAAAACACTTTAAAAAAATTAGGCCAGCCCGGCTTGCTGGAAAAGGAAGGTTTTAAGGGCACGGCGGAAGGCACTGAGGTCTTGGATTCTCCTTATCTCTGGAGGCAGTTGGTTCCAGAGGGTAGGTGCCCCCACAGAGAAGGCCCTCCCCCTGGGGGTCACCAGCCTACACTGTTTGGCTGATGGCACCCCGAGGAGGCCCTCTCTGTGGGAGCGCACGGGTCGATGGGAGGTCGTCGGTGGCAGCAGGCGGTCTCGAAGATAGCTAGGCCCTATGCCATGGAGCGCTTTAAAGGTGATAACCCACACCTTGAAGCGCACCCGGAAGACCACTGGGAGCCAGTGCAGCTCGCGCAGGAGCGGTGTTACATGGGAGCGCCAAGCTGCTCCCAACACTACCCGCGCTGCTGCGTTCTGGACCAGTTGGAGCCTCCGGGTGCTCTTCAAGGGGAGCCCCATGTAGAGAGCGTTGCAGTAGTCAAGGCGAGAGGTGACGAGGGCATGAGTGACTGTGCACAGGGAATCCCGATCAAGAAAGGGCTGCAACTGGCGAATCAGGCGAACCTGACAAAAGGTCCCCCTGGTTACAGCCGTCAGATGTTCCTCCAAGGACAGCTGCGTATCCAGGAGGACTCCCAGATTGCGAGCCCTCTCAGTGGGGGCCAACGACTCGCCCCCAATAGTCAGTGATGGAGTCAACTGACTATATCGGGATGCCGGGAGCCACAGCCACTCAGTCTTGGAAGGGTTGAGCCTGAGCTTGTTCTTCCCCATCCAGATCCGCACAGCCTCCAGGCACTGGGACATCACTTCAAGGGCATCGTTGGGGTGGCCTGGGGTGGAGATGTACAGCTGGGTGTCATCAGCGTACTGGTGGTATCTCACCCCAAAGCCACGGATGATCTCGCCCAGCGGCTTCACATAAATGTTGAACAGGAGGGGCGAGAGGACTGACCCCTGAGGCACTCCACATATAAGAGGCCTTGAGGTCGACCTCTGCCCCCCTGCCAACACGAACTGCGACCGGTCAGAGAGAAAGGAGGAGAACCACCGTAATACGGTGCCCTCCATCCCCAACTCTTCCAACCGGTGCAGCATGATACCATGGTCGATGGTATCAAAAGCCGCTGAGAGGTCTAACAGGACCAGAACAGAGGAGCAACCCCTGTCCCGAGCCCTCCAGAGATCATCAACCAACACGACCAATGCCATTTCCGTGCTGTGCCCAGGCCTGAAACCCGACTGGAACAGATCTAGATAGGATGTTTCCTCCAGGAATTGCGGAAACTGTCGCGCGACCACACTCTCAACCTTCGCCAGGAAGCGAAGGTTGGAGACAGGACGATAGTTGGCCAATATTGCCGGATCCAGGGACAGCTTCTTGAGGAGAGGCCTCACCACCGCCTCTTTCAAGGCGGCGGGGAAGTGACCCTCACTCAACGAAGCGTTGATAACCCCCTGGAGCCAGCCTCGTGTAACCTCCCGGGAGGCCAGTACCAACCAGGAGGGACACGGGTCCAGTAAACATGTGGCCGCACTAAGTCTCCCCAAAATCCTGTCCACATCATCGGGAGTCACAGCATCAAACTCCTCCCAGGTAACATTCTCAAGACTATTCCTCGTCACCCTGCCCTGATCTACCCAGTCAGAGTCCAAATCCCCCCGGATCTGAGCGATTTTGTCATACAGGTATTGTCCGAAATCCTCCGCCCTGCCTTCCAAGGGATCCTCCCGCACTCCCGGATGGAGCAGGGAGCGGGTTACCCTGAACAGGGCAGCCGGACGATTCCCTGATGACGCAATAGAGGCGGAAAAGTAATTAAACTTTGCCGTCTTTATCGCCACTAGGTAGGTCTTAATATGCGACCTTACCAGTGTTCGGTCAGATTCAGCGAGACTGGCCCTCCAACCGCTCTCTATGCGTCTTTTCCGACATAACTTGGCTGATGGCACCCTGAGGAGACCCTCTCTGTGGGAGCGGACTGGTCGGTGGGAGGCTATTGGTGGCAGAAGACGGTCTCGGAGGTACCCGGGTCCTATGCCATGGAGTGCTTTAAAGGTGGTAACTAACACCTTGAATCGCACCCGGAAGACCACTGGGAGCCAGTGCACCTCGCGCAGGAGGGGTGTCACATGGGCACAACGGGTTGCGCCCATAACCACCCGCGCGGCCGCATTCTGGACCAGTTGGAGCCTCCGAGTGCTCTTCAAGGGGAGCCCCATGTAGAGAGCATTACAATAGTCCAACCGGGAAGTAACAAGGGCATGAGTGACCATGCGCAGGGCGTCCCGATCCAGAAAGGGCTGCAACTGGCGAATCAGGCGAACCTGATAAAAGGCCCCCCTGGCCACGGCCATCATATGCTCTTCTAAAGACAGCCGCGCGTCCAGGAGGACACCCAGATTGCGAGCCCTCTCCGTGGGGGGCAAAGATTCACTCCCAATAGTCAGCGATGGCACCTGCTGACTATATCGGGGCGCCGGAAGCCACAGCCACTCAGTCTTGGAGGGGTTGAGTCTGAGCCTGTTCCTACCCATCCAGACCCGCACGGCCTCCAGGCAGCGAGACATCACATCAAGGGCATCGTTGGGGTGGTCTGGGGTGGAGATGTACAGCTGAGTATCATCAGCGTACAGATGGCACTTCACCCCAAAACCACGGATGATCTCACCCAGCGGCTTCACATAAATGTTGAACAGGAGGGGCGAGAGGACCGACCCTTGCGGCACTCCCCATGCGAGACGCCTCGAGGTCGACCTCTGTCCCCCTGCCAACACGAACTGCGAGCGGTCGGAGAGGAAGGAGGAGAACCACCGCAAAATGGTGCCCCCTATTCCTATCCCCCTCAACCGCTGCAGCATGATACCATGGTCGATGGTATCAAAAGCCGCTGAGAGATCTAATAGGACTAGGACAGAGGAGCAACTCCTGTCCCGAGCCCTCCAGAGATCATCCACCAACACGACCAATGCCGTTTCTGTGCTGTACCCCTGCCTGAAGCCCGACTGGTATGGGTCTAGATAGATAGCTTCATCCAGGTGCCAGGGAAGTTGTCGTGCCACCACACTCTCAACAACCTTCACCACAAAACGAAGGTTGGAGACTGGATGATAGTTGGCTAATTCAGCCGGGTCCAGGGTAGGCTTCTTGAGGAAGGGCCTCACTACCGCCTCTTTCAAGGCGGCAGGAAAGGCACCCTCACTCAGAGAAGCACCTATAATCCCCTGGAGCCAGCCTCGTGTAACCTCCCAGGAGGCCAGTACCAACCAGGAGGGACACGGGTCCAATAAACACGTGGCAGCACTAATCTTACCCAGAACCCTGTCCACATCCTCGGGAGTCACAGGATCAAACTCCTCCCAGATAACATTCTCAAGACCTGCCCCGGTCTCCTCCCGTGGACTCACCCAATCGGAGTCCAAGCCATCCCGAATCCGAGCGACTTTATCGTGCAGGAATTGCACAAAATCCTCAGTACGACCCTGCAAGGGATCTTCCCGCACTCCCCCCCAAAGAAGGGAGTGGGTCACCCTAAACAGGGCGGCTGGGCGGTTCTCTGCAGATGCGATAAGAGCGGAAAAATTGTTAGATTTTGCCGCTTTTATCGCCACTAGGTAGGTCTTGATATAAGACCTCACCTGTGTCCAGTCGGAATCGGATTGACTAGTCCTCCAAATGCTCTCTAGGCGTCTTTTCCGATGCTTCATCTCTCTCAGCTCCTCAGAGAACCAAGGAGCTAATTGAGATCGGCATCGGGTCAGAGGCCGCAAAGGCATGACGCGGTCCGAAGCTCCAGCGGCCGCCCTTTCCCAGGCGGCCACCAGCTCTTCAGTCGAGTCGTGTGTTAGAGTCTCAGGAAATGGCCCAAGCTCCATCAGGAACCTTTCGGGATCCATCAGGCACCTGGGACGGAACCATCTGGTCGGTTCCGTCTCCCTGCGGTGGGGGCAGGCGGTAGGAAAGTCTAGTTGAAGGAATGAATGATCTGTCAATGACAAGGGTTTAATATCTAGGTCCCCTCTACCAAGATCATTCAACCACTGACCAGAGATAAAAATCAGGTCCAGAGTGTGTCCCCTTATGTGAGTGGGGCCTTGAACTAACTGGGTCAGGTCCAAGGCCGTCATGGAAGCCATGAACTCCCGAGCCACCTCTGATGCCTCACCTGCGGATGGGATCAGGCTAAACAAGTTCTTCCAATCAGCTGGAATCATGAGGTAGGCGTTTGCCATGGTTCTCAACAAGCCTTGGGTGTAAGGGGCTTGGATACCATACATCATGCAGGATTGTTTAATGTCCTTTATCAATTTAATAGGGAGCGGTTCCCATTGCGGAACTTGCGCTCCTCCCTGATTTACAAATACTAAGGGAAAAGCTGAAACCATTTCATCACCTTCTAATTCTCCTTCTCTATAGGCTATCATTATAGCAGATTGCACAGCACCTACAGCGGGGGGGGGGGGGGAGATGCGGAAGCAGGGGTTTCAGGAATAGACAAAGGAAACATCTCAGCAGAGGGGGGAGCGGGAGCTGTAGGAGAAACAGAAGACTTGGATGGAGAGGGGTTGGTTTTAGCAGAAGAGCCGTCATAAGGCGGCAGACGTTCGGGAGACTTATCAGTGTCCTGAAGGCTTTTTTCATGCATCATTAAACACTCTATGACTAATCTCCAGAGTGCAATAATTTTTTTCAGGGGCTTTAGGAGATTCGTGGAAGCAGGTTCCCATCTGTTTCCACACTTTCACTTTTAAAGAGCCCTTTTCCGGACAAGCCGGATAATGTTGCCAAATGTATTTTAGAAGGTAGATCAAATTCTTTTTTGATATAACAGGCAGGTCTTTCCCGTTATCTTTTAAAACATTAATATTAGTCTTGGATATCTCACCAAGCTCCCGCAGATGCTCCGTCTGCTGCTTGGAAAGACCTCCCCCTATTCTCACGAAAGATTGTCGTCATGTTTCAGGCGAAATCGGGTGCGCAGCCTCATTCCAGGCGGTGAGAACAGGGGTTCCAAGAGACGTATAGCCTCAGAGGGTTATCACGTCGAGACGTATCCATTTCACGAGATCACGTCGGGGTCACCAGATGTTGCAATCATCCTGGCTGGCTTCTCATGAGTAGTCCAGATTAGAGAAAACACAAGGACAGGTGTTTCTCGGGATGAGAGAGCAAAGCACACAGCCTCGCAATCTCTTTTATTAAGCAAGGGTATTGGGCGTATCAGAAGGCATGATTACAGCTATACATTCTCATATTACATCCGTGATACAAAGGATTTTCTCCATATCTGGACATAACTTTCACATCCTACCATATTACAGTAAATCACATGAATTCTAGGAAAGCGATACCTAACGCAGAAACAAAACTTAACTCTTGCTATGTTATCATATTTGGCTTCGTTCCCAGCATCCCATCACCTGCCAACTGAGAGGCCCCGTTACCAGAGATGTACCCAGTTGTCAGGAATGTTAGTTCAAAGGGATTGCTACAGTTTCTGTTCTACAATATTATGAACAAAGAGAGAACGAATAGGGCCCTTCAGAGATCATCCAAATGAACCCGCTTTTCATAGTCAAATTATTTCGGTGCTAAGCTCCATACACGTGTCCAACCAGCTAGACTGGTCTACACATATACTATGGCCACCTGATTCCCACACTTTGGGAAAAGCTGTCTGCTTCGGTCAAAATATTCTTCATTCCTTGGCCTTGTTAGATATAGTTTCCCCAACAACATATGGTTCACTTGCATTCCACAGCCTCCCTCCACACTTAGGAATTTACCGCCCTCCCCCCATCACTGTTTGGCAAAGCTGCGAGAAAGCAGGTACAAGCAAGTATGGAGTTGAGTCAGGTTTGACATGCCAACCCTTCAGAAGAATGATAGCCCTGAAAAATAAAACACAACAGTGCACACAACATTAGACATTACTGTCCACTTCCAAGACCACCCTCACTTGGCCGATCTGGATGCTCAGCATGAAATCTACGCACTAACCTAGCTGCCTTCACATCTGTCACTGCCACTCATTCTGCATTGCCTAGAGCCGTGATGGCGAACCCATGGCACGTGTGCCAGAAGTGGCATACAGAGCCATTTCTCCAGGCATGCAAGCCACCGCCTGTTGCTCTTCCGGGTTCCGGCACACCAGCCAGCTGGTCTTCACATGCGCAGGAGCGCTGGAAACTGGAAGAGCAGCCCCCCCCCCAGTGTGCATGTGCGTGCCGGGAAGATAATCTTCCACTTTCTGGTGCGCGCATGCACACTGGCCAGCTGGTCTTCATGTGTGCATGGGCACCAGAAACCAGAAGACCAGGTGGCCGATGTGCATGCACGTGCCGGAAACCAGAAGATCATCTTCCCAGTGCGCGCATGTGCGCCGGGAGGTTGCTCTTCTGGTTTCTGGCATGCGTGTGTGTGCGTGTCTGCACTCCCATTTCGGCACTCAGTGCCGAAAAGGTTCGCCAACACTGGCCTAGAGGGTAGCCTCTCCATAATATTAGATACTGCAGTTTCCCTCTATGGTACCGGGAGTTAAGAATCTCATAGTCTTCCTCTCCTTTGACCAGAATAGGAGGAAGAGGCGCTTCCACAGTGGATCTTAATCCTGAACTGTGGAAAGGTTTCAGCAGGTTGCAGTGAAATGCAGGGTAGACTCACCTAAGGCTTTGCAGCAGTAAACAGATTTACAATCTGGATAATTGGGAAAGGCCCTATATACTTTGGACCCAGCTTTTCACAAGGCTGCTCTCGGCTTGTCGTTCGTTCAGAACTGCGATAGGAAATAATCACCAGTAACACACAGAGAATCAGGGTTTACTTTGGCAATGATAAGCTTGCAGTCAAAAGTAAAGTACAAGTCGGTGTTTTGGTTCAAAGTCAGCGCTGGGTGTAACCACACCACAGCGCTATTTAACAAAAACTCAACCCCTTAAACATACATCCGGTGATTATCAATCAAGCACCCCCCACTCCCTTAACAGTAACAGCTGCGAGCACCAGAGCAGCGGGGACAGCAGAATCGGAGAGGCCCGGCAACGTCATCAATCATCGCCCTGAATGCTGCTATGCAGGAATGCTGCTATCCAGGAACTGTTTGTGTGTTCGCTGCAGCTGCTTATCTCCGCTCCTCCGTCTCCCACACCCCCCATCGATGGCGAGCTCCGGTAGGACTCGACAGGCGGCCCCCCCTACCAGGAGCTCACCTATAAATAGAAAGCATACAAATGTTAGTCACTGTTACGATCCTGCATTAGGTTTGTCTGGGTATTTTCGATGGAACCGTTGTATCAAGCGGGCAGCGTGAACATCGGGTGCTGCCACCCACGAGGCCTGTGTTACCGGGGATCCTTTCCCCCAAGCCGGAGCCAGCATTCGGTTTAGTCTCCTTGGGTGTTTGTGTGCGTTCTGCTGGTCATTTTCCTTGACTTGCAACCCCTTCACCCCGTATACGGAATTCTCGGAGACCGACATCCAATTCGATGGCTGCCTTGTACCACACACTCAACTTGGGGGGCAAGCCCCGGTACACGCAGGCTTGCCGTAAATCACGGTCTAGTCCTTTATGTAATTGGTGCACCAGAAGACGTTCTGGCCACCCACCAACCGAGCCGCAATCTTTCGGAACTCCTGTACATATTCCTTTGCTGGTACGCCCCGTTGCTTAAGCGCAAACAAATCCCCCTCTGCAACCTGGGCACTTGTTTCGTCTTCAAATCTGGCACGAAGAGCCTCCAGAAATCGTCCCATGTCCACGAGTTCCCTTGCATGTTTAGCATGGAGGCCTGCCACCCACTCAGCCGCTTCTCCCGTCAGGACCCCCGTAACAGCAACCACCATAGCCCACTGGGAGGGATACCATTGTCCATATTGGTCCATATGTCTTATCACCTGGCTTAAGAAAAGAGCCACTCGTTCAGGGCTTCCGTCAAAGGAAGTCTGCAGGGCAGGGGGTCCCCAAACAGCCTGCGGGACCCACAGCCCCGGTGGGGCCCCCGGAGGCCAAGGCATGGGGTGTCACAGCGTTTTTTATTTCCCAGCTGAGCTTCATTATTTTTGGACTAATAGACTTACTGTAGTTTGCCAAGTTCCTTATCAGTGTTTTACTACGCATGTCCGCATTCCTTCACTTGCTTCACACACTCTTTCCTTTGCTCTCTTGCCAGAGGTCCGGCTGGACCGGCAGGAGATCTCGCTTGCCAAAATGTAACAATTACTTTTCTTAGTTAGTGAGGTGTTTTATTTTCTTTATAACAAATAAATGAGTTTTATTAGAAACTTTCCTTCGCGTTTTTCTTTATTAGAATATTGCAACTTGGAATAAGCCACGATCCATCTCCTCTAAACCAGGGTGATTTTTCCCACAGCCAAACATGGGATTAATTGATGCCCTGACATCTGGTAGCACTCGGACGGTTGATTTATGGCTTTTTCCTTGTTTTGTTATTTCTGATAAGAGCGCATAGGCAATTAGTTTTTAGCTACTGAGGTACGCTAATTATTTTGCTAAGATGCCGAAACAGAAGAAAAAAGGCAAAAGTGAAACCAAGACCACTCTTCGTAAATGATTTGATTGATCTTTCCAACGAAGAGGTGGCAGACAGGAGATTTCCAGATTTCCAGCCCCTTACTACAGCCACACGCCTGGAACAAGAAAAAGCCGTGGGAACAGAAATGGAGACAGATAACACAGAAGCTGTTTTTGAAGGAGAAGCACTACGACTGAGGTCAGTAACTCCCCCTTCTAATTATGCCAGCTCTCAACCTGTTTTCCCAGAACCTTCTGAATTTGTAACGCTCGGTGCAAGGCTAAAGCAAACTGCCGAGCAAAATTCCTCCCACGCAGAGAGAGAAACAATTCATTATTCTCCTCGAAGCTCTAAGCTCACCCTGGATGAGCTGGCTATGAAAGCCTATTGTGACCATATAAAACTCTATGAACAGCAGCTATCCCAGGCAAAAATGGCTATATCTATGCTTGAGCAAGATAAGGGAGACAACTTAAGATTTTCAAAAAGCGCCATATTGCCTTCTTCTCCGGAGCCAAAGACACTCCCCCTGGTGGATTCTGTGTCAGGCCAATTAAGACAGAGGGCACTGCATACGTCACATGAAAGTCTCCCTGATCAAGTTACATATAAACCTGCCACGCAATCATTCCTTGTAACTGCAAAGCTGCCCAAAGCTAAAGGTGCAGCACCATCTGCTGGCAAAAGTAATTTACTACAGGAAGCTGAAATGCCACAAGTGTTTCCACAGGCCCAAACTCAAACACCCCCTGGTGGTGATGGTGCCTTTTTAGATGGAACACAGGCATGCTTTATGAAGCAAAGGCAAATGACTGCATCTCCAGCAGGTCATGGCAATATTGCAGATCAAGCACAAATGGCAACTGGAATACAGCAGATTCCAGTGCATCAGCCACAGCAGCTACAAATGCCTGCATATGTGCCCCAGCCACAAGTGCAAATAGGGCCACCTCCTGGTCTACCTCCAATGGCACAACCAAGACCATTTTTAGGTCCACAACAGGCACAGCAAATACCACAGGCATTTCTGCCAGCACAGCCAGCATACCAAGTGCAGGCTCCTTACCAGGCATTTTCTGTCTCTCCACTAACTGGTGAGTCAAAACTAAAAATGTCAGGACACAATTACAAAGCCTGGGTCAGTGAGATTACACTATTGCTTCTTAGAGAAGGCACGCACTGTATGATATTTAACCCTCCTGCACAACCATGGGATTTTGCAATATGAGAACTAGAGATAAGAGCTCGTACAACATTATTGATGTCCATGGATACTGAACTGCAGGTCACTTTTCCACCAAATACAACAGCCCGTCAAATTTGGGCTGAATTGGAAAATTGCTACAGGCCTATCTCAATTGAATCTTCATGTTTACTCATGTCTGAACTCCACGGTTCGAGATTGAAATCCAGTGAACAAATTGGAGGACATTTGACCAAACTGAAAGGTCTCAGAACAGAATTGAGAGAAAGAGGCCATAACATTGAAGATATTCAAATGATCAGCATCATTATTAACTCTTTGAACTATGAATGGAAAGATGGTATCTTAGCTTAAATAGGGGGTAAAGGGCAATCAAGAGCCCGGTGTCCTGGCTGGTCACAGCGGAAACAACAAAATACACCTCTGCCTGCTGGTTCTGAAGAACGGAGAGGAAAGGGACCATTTCATCCAGTACCCGTCCCCCTGCTGGGCGATGGTCTGTCCACCTGTCATCGTTGCTGACCACCGTCCCCTCCCCGGGACCTGAATTCCCACAAACCCACGTCTAGGTCTATGGCCGCCTTGAACCACTCCGTTATCCGGAGCGGCAAGCCTCTGTAAACACAGGCCTGTCTGATGTCCCTATCCAACCCCAACCGAAAATGGTGCACTAGCAGCCGTTCTGGCCAGGCTCGCAGGCGTCCTGCGAGGGCTTGGAACTCCTTGATATACTCTCTGACAGATCGCCCCTTCTGCCTTAATGAAACCAACTCCCCCTCCACTACCTGGGTGCGGGTGTCATCCTCAAACCGGTTCCTTAATGCCTCTAAAAAGAGACCCACATCAACCAGTTATCTGGTGTTGTGGCTCCGACCCCCGAGCCCATCTTATTGGAGGAAGAAGGCTCCGAACATGAAGGAGAGGAGCCGGCCAGGCCTCCCTCGCCAGGCCCCTCCTCTCTGGCTATGCCTCAGGTGTCTGCCGAGGGAGAGGAGATTGGCCAGGAGCCAGGTGTCTCCGATGACAGCGATGATGGTGATACGTCGTTCCTGGATCCACACCAAAGAAGGCGAGATAAACGTTTGCAGCAGATGAGGAGGCGTGCCAGGGATTAAGCTGAGTCACTGGACCACACCCCACAGGCTATATAAGAGAGTGTGGTGGCCATTTAGACTCTGTGACGGACAAAGCTAACTTCTGGCTAGTCACTTTGTACAACGCCTGAATCTGCTGAAGGTTTCTGTTTGAGCTGGACTGTTTTTGAAAACTGTGTATTTGTTGGTGATTATCTGGTGGAGGAAAACTCCCTCTTCTTGAAGTAAAGCACTTGGCAGACGGTTATCATATTGCTGCCAAGTTCCTGATAACGAACCTTGTGTGTGCCAAGTAATTCTTTAACCCCCGGCTGGCTGTTTGTGTGTGTGTGGGGACGGGGACAGAACATCTGGCATGGTCGCTGTGGAGGTTTGCGACCCAGTCTGCATCCTCCCCCGTTAACACATTGGTTATGGCAACTACCATGGACCATTGGGAGGGGTACAGGTGGCCATACAGGTCTAGATAACTAAGCACCTGGCTCAAGAAAATGAACACTCAATCGGCGCTTCCATTGAATGTGGTTTGTATGGGTGGAGGTCCCCAGACCTGTCTTTGGGGCCAATTCCCTGCTAGCCAGAGGGGGGATGGGCCAGGAGGTGGTCGGTGTTCCTGGTCGTCCCTCCCATCCCCTCTTCGTGGCCCTTCCTGCTGTCTGGGGCCATTGTAGCCGGTGGCACCTAAGTCTTGCCGGCTAGGGACCCCCTGGTCTAAACTCCTGAGAGCCTCCCCCAATGACGTGGTGGTGGAGGTGGCCAGCGGTTCTGATGGTTTAGTCCGAGTCCTCGCTATTCACAGTTTTGGGCTAGCCAACTGTAAACGGCTATCCAAACTCCGGGACAAACCCCCTCCCTGCCAGGATGCTGGGGCTTCCAATCCAGTGGCCCAGGGTTGCCACGAAGGAGCATCTCGGAAACTTGCTTCGCCAAACCTTTCTCTTAAAATTTCAAGCGTGGTAGACCCCAGTCCTGTGGAGTAACTCCACTCGGCATCATCCTCTTCCACCCAACATCACTCCTGCCACCCTTGGAAAGCAGAATCTCCTGGGCGGGGCTTCGCCATCTTCGTCGCCTCAGAAATAGCAGGGCTATGCCACCACTCACCTGATGACGTCTTCTTCCCATCACCGCTGGGCACTCCAACCGACGTGTCAATCACCCCCACCCCCTGTTGGGCCGTTCGCTCCTTCGGCCGCACAACAGGCAGGTTGATGCTGGTTGCCGTGTCTGGAACCACCTCTGTGACTGTAGCCTCTTCGAGTGGAGCCTGACATCCAGCTTCCACTCCCTCCACCATCCCGTCCACCAACTCCTGAAAGACATACCGAGAAGAAAAGGGAAAGGGAAATGCCGACTTTCTGTTGTATTCTGCTCACCGAGCTGGCTCGACCTGCTGTAAACACGACTCGTAGACAAACCACGAGGTTGTTAACAGGTTTAATCCTCATATGCCGGTGGAGTCATACACGAATGTTGCAAGGAACATAAAGTAGGCGTTGGGAGCGGCTGCCTCCCAGCGCCCTTTTAACAATAATCAAATTAAACCAGGAGCATCTCTAGCCAATCGGCAGTACTTTTGGGCTCTGCCCCACCCCTCTTTTGCAGCGGCTGGGAATGGCTCTCCCTCCCATCACATAGCCCTGTCCCGGCCGTGGGGTGATCGACCGCCTATTCTTCGGATTCAACACCCCCCCCACCATTCTGTGAGACTGTAATCAGCGCTCTCACCCCCCTCCGTCGTCACGACGTAGCAGAAACGCTGTTGTGTGGTAGAGCTGCCCTGTCACTGATGGTCCTGCCGGATATCCCCTCCCCACTTCAGTGTCGAGTTGCCTTGACACTCGACAACTAATTGATTTATATTAAAATGTTGAATTTGTATTAAACAACTGTTATATTACATAATTAACCAATGTGAGGATGGATATAAAAATAGATGACAATGGGAAGGGGTATAATATAGAATAGAAGGGAAAAATTGAATTTGATTAAGATTAGAGATGTGGATGAAGGGTAATATTGGTTTTTTTAAAAAATAGATGAGGAATAAATATGGCAAAAAGGAAATATAGAAATTGTAAATTTAATTGAAATGACTAAACACTGTTTAAATTTGTGAACCAGCCAAATATTCTGTTCAAAGAAAATACATTGTATGTTTGTATGTGTGTTTCTAATTATTGCTATTTATTCATATTTGTTCTCTTTTATTCTTTAAAGTTTAACAATTCATTCTTTATCTTAATATCTTTATATTTGTTTGGGGTTGGCTTTCTTTCCTTTCATCTTTTTTTTTGTACAGCAATCTTTTTCCTCAAACCTACCACCTCTCTCTTTTCTTTTCTTTCTTTCTTACTTTCTCTTCCCCCCCTCTTCTTCTCCTCCCTACTTCCTCTTCCTTTCTCCTTCTCCTCCTCTCTTCCTCCCTCTCTTACCCTCACTCCTACTCTAATTTCCCTTCCCTTCCTTCCTCCCTTCTGTTCCTTCCCTCTCTCTCCTTCCTTCTTCCATCTCTCTTCTCCTTCCTTCATCCCTCTCTATTGCTGTATCTTTTTGTGCATATGGACTACTCAGAGGGCTGAAAAAGTTATTTTTGACTGGTCCTCGCACTTTTGACCAGTCCTCGAACTTATGACTGTCCTCACATTTTACGTTTTTTGCCCTATCTTGTCACCATGGTGAAGAGAAGCAGTTGTGAAATGAGTGACATGGTTGTTAAGAATGTTGCACGGGCATAAATGTGAGGATGGTCATAAGTGTGAGGACCAGTCAAAAGTGCGAGGATCTTTCAGAAATGACTTTTTTCAGCCCTCTGAGTAGTCCCTATACACATAGCCACGCCCACCCGGTCACATGACCAGCTAGCCATGCCCACCCAGTCACATGACCACCAAGCCACGCCCACAAAATAAGCCACGCCCACAGAAACAGTAGTAAAAAAATTTAGAACCCGCCCCTGCGTTGTTGCCTATTAGTATAATTCCCAATCTGGGAGTGCAAAGCCTCCTTTTTCTCTGCTATCCTGCAGTAGTTTTAATTTAATCCTTGGTTTTTTCCAAATAAATATTTGCCAAATAAATTTTGTGGTTAATTTATTTAGATATTCAAAAAAGGTTTTCCCTAGTTTTATTGGTGCGACTTGAAATAGAAATAGTACTCTCGGTAGTATGTTCATTTTGATGGAGGCTATCCTTCATCAATAAGTGACAATTGAAGATTTTTCCAACTTTAAATCTTTTTTTATTTGTTGTAGTATTTTGTTGTAATTATCTTCCTTAATTGAAGAACATTTAGCCGATAGCCAAATTCCTAAATATTTTACTTTTCTAACTACTTGCATATCTGTTTTTTCTTCTAATTCTCTCTCTTGTTTTTTAGTAAGGTTTTTTGTTATTATTTTTGTTAAGGATATTGTTGTTGTGTTACCAACCAGCAGAGTGTAGAGCACAGAGAAACATTGCTGAGAGCAATGAATAAGAGATGTGCAAACTGGTTTATCAAAAGTTTACTTTATATTGAAAAAACAATCTCATAGTCTTTAAATCAATCCAAGTCTTTGCCAGTTAAATCAGTCCAGTGATACAAAATCTTCTTACCACACAAACAGTAGTTGGTTAGAATAACAAACTCACTCTGGTTCACAAACCACGATGGTAGCAGATCCATCCAATGATGATAGCACAATGGATAGCACTCCTCACACAATGGTAGCTTATCATCAACTGAATATGTTACAGTACCTTTCTTAAATACATTCACAACTAATTACAGCATGACTCAGCATTACAATGAATCAGCAGGAAAACTTTAAAGTCACACAATACATATTCATATTAAAGTCACAGAACACATATATTGCCTGGACAACTTGTTAGGCTCAAACCATATCCTAACAATTTTCATTTTCATTTTATTAATTTTAAGTCCCGCTACCTTGCCATATTCTTCTACTCTTTGAATTAATTTAGGTCCAGATTCTAATGGTTCTTCTAATATGAATACTAGATCATCAGCAAATGCTTGGAGTTTGTATTCTTTTTTAATTTGTAAGTCTTTTATGTCCTGATCCTTTCTAATTTTTATTAAGAGTGTTTCTAAAGTTAGGATAAATAGAAGAGGCGAAAGCGGGCATCCTTGTCTGGAACCACTCATCTCTTATTAGGGCATCTTTTAAGGGTTGCACTTAGGTCTTGGGCTGGCTCCTGCCAGGGCATTGTTTGTTTTCAGGTAAGAGCTGATGCTGCGTGCTGCTTGGATGGGATGATGGACATCACCATTGCCATTGTACTGTGGCATGTGGGAGAGGGCATCTGCAATGAAGTTTATCCTCCCTGACAGATACTGGAGTGTGAAGTTGAACCGGTTGAAGTATTGGGCCCACCGGACCTGCTTAGGGGATAGCTTCTGGGGGTGGGGGGGGCTTCAGTGCTTCCAGGTTTTTATGATCCATCCAGACCTTGGAGGGGATCTTGCCACGCTCCAGGAACTGTCTCCATGTCAGGAGAGCCCATCGGACAGTGTAAGCCTCCTTTTCCCAGATAGCCCAGCGCTTTTCAGTGTTGGACAACTTGTGAAACATATAGGCACAGGGTTGTAATTCCCCTTTGGAGTAGGACTGCCCCCATTGCTACATCGCTGGCATCTGCCTGTATTACAAATGGCTCCTCTGGGTCAGGGTGTTTCAGGATTGGCTCCGTAGCAAACAGGCGCTTCAACTTTTCAAACACAGCTTGGCAGTGAAGGAACCAATCCAGGGGCTGGCTGAGTTTTGGTTTCACCCCTCCCCCTGTTTTTAGCAAATTGGTGATCGGTAAGGCTATCTGAGCGAAGGTGGGGATGAATTGGCAGTAAAAGTTTGTGAAGCCCAGGAAACTCTGTAGTTGCCTCCTGGACTGAGGGGGCTCCCACTCCAATATTTCCTTCACCTTACTGGGATCCATCTCCATGCCCTCACTGGAGATCTGGTATCCCAGGTAGTCTAAGCGGGTCTTGTGGAATTCACACTTAGACAGTTTTGTGTAGAGTTGGGCTTCCTGCAGTTTCATGAGTATGGCTCTGA
Organism: Arizona elegans; assembly: GCA_022577455.1. Taxonomy (NCBI): domain Eukaryota; kingdom Metazoa; phylum Chordata; class Lepidosauria; order Squamata; family Colubridae; genus Arizona; species Arizona elegans. The sequence goes on along the minus strand of JAKOOJ010000010.1, from coordinate 4,899,885 downwards.
CCAGTTTCCCTTCTTTTTCAGAGGTCTCGGTGTATATTAATATATCAATCAAGTACACCAAGACTCCCTTGTACAGGTGCTTGTGCAGGACCTCATTTATCAGTTGCATGAATACAGTGGGGGGCCCTTGCAGCCCGAATGGCATTACTTGGAACTGATAGCAGTCTAGGGGGCAATTAAATGCAGTTTTCCACTCACCCTCCTTAATTCTCACTCAGTAATACACATCCCTCAAGTCCAGCTTCGTGAAGATTTTCCCCTTCACCAAATAGCCTAGCATGTCCCTCATAAGGGGGAGAGGGTGCATGTTTTCCACACATATGCAGTTCAGCCCCCTATAGACGATACGCAGTCTAAGGGACCCATCCTTCTTTTCTTTGAAAAGCACTGGGGTTAGGGTTAGGAGTCATAGAGTACATTTTTGGCTTAGGTAGTTTGGCTCCCAGCATGATCTCTATTGCACAGACGGTGGGTTGGTGAGGTGGGCGCACATTTGATTCCATTTTGCTAAAAACCTCAGCTAGGTCGCAATACTCTGCTGGAATTACCAGCTCTAACCCACCACTCCTCTTAGTGTATTTGTGGGTTCCACTTTCACTTTTGTAGCTGCAGGTGCATGGGCAGCTCCTTGTGCTTCCCCTGGCTGTTGCCAAATAACAGCTCTTCTTCGCATCCGCCACTTTTCTTTATCCCAGCTCACAGAGGGGTTCCACTTTTTCCACCATGCTAGTCCTAGGACCATGGGCTCAGTCATCCTGGGGACTACAATAAATCTAACAGTCTCTACTTGAGTCCCCACTTTGAGCCAAACCGGCTTGGTTAGGCAGGTGGCTGGCTCACCCCCCGTTATTGACCTGTCTAGTTGGGAAAACACCATGGGTCACCACAGTTTTTTTAGCCTCAGTCCCACCACCTGGGTGCTGACCATGCTCCCAGTGCAACCCGAGTCCAGCAATGCCACGATGGCCCACCTTGACCCTGAAGAGGGCACCACAATCTTCATCCAGGCCATCATGGGGATGATGGTGCCACTTACCATTGGGTCGTCTTCCCCCACGCTGTTGGTTTCGTAGAAGACCAGGTCCTTTCAGGGGTTGGTTGGAGTTCTCTCCTCCTCGCTGGACTGAGGAGAGTACTCAACGACTTGCTGCCCCACATGTGTCTTCTTCGGCTTCACCGTAAGTCTCTTTTTCTTAGGTTGGCTGGTGGGCAGAGTCTCAGCTTCCAGTAGACCGCGCTCACTAGGTCGCAGGAATCACACGTAGGCAGTTCAACGAAGTATCCTGGTTTAATAGTGACAACAGCTCTTTCACGAAGCCGGATTGCTAAACAAAGCTAAGACGCGGTTAGCGGCTAGCAAACGCAGTGGTCTTTATAGTGCCAGGTTAATTCCGGCCAGCTGGCTGCATTCAAACATCCCGCGGCTGTCTTCCGGGCGCATGGTGGCGACGTCATCATTGCCAGCCCCGTGGCAGCGCCGTCGATCGTCCGTTGCTTGTCGTCCTGCCCTCAGGTTTCCCTCGCGCACCCACATAATTCCCCGTGCTCTGGAACACCTAGCAACGACCGTAGTCCCGTCACCAACACCCCGTGCCCCTCGCCTCCCAATCAGCCCCCCTGGGTTGCTGCCACCTCCATGGCGTTCGGGTATGGTGTCGAGTGCTGTTTGATGCTCGACAGGCGGCTCCCCCTACCAGGCATCTGTCTACAAGAGAGGAAAAACAAACACTTTTGCTTAACGCATTGTAAGCCGCCCTGAGTCTCCGGAGAAGGGCGGCATATAAATCAAATTTTTTTTAAAAAAAAAACACAGGTTAATGCCTACGCTGTGGCTTTGGTTGGGGTTTGTGGGGATTGTGTCTATGGAAGCGTGTTAGTAAACGCGGAGCGTTTATATCGTGTAGTGGGACCCAGGATGCTTCGGTATCGGGATATCCCGCCCATCTAACTAAATATTGTAGACGACCTCTATGGTATCGAGAATCAATGATATCACTGATTTCGTAATGTGCTCCGTTTATAGGCCCTGGGGTTTCTTGTGGGCTTTTGGGTGTACCAATGGGTTTCAATAAACTAGAATGAAACACTGGGTGGATTTTCCCAAGCAAGGGTGGTAGTTTCAACATGACCGTTACCGGATTTATGACTTTCGTTATCGGGAAAGGGCCTATGTATTTGGGACCCAATTTACGGCTCGGCAGGCGTAGGCGCAGGTACTTGGTTGAAAGGTATACTTGGTCTCCAGGTTTAAAAGGAGGGCAGGTAGACCGGTGTTTGTTTGCTTGACTTTCATATTCTTTCGTTGTTTTGTCTAGAGCTTCCTTTACCTGGGGCCATAGTTTCCGTATTTTGTGGGCCCAGTCATGGGGGGTTGTGGTCACTGGGGTGTGGGGGTCTAACTCATGGATAGCCGTGAAATCCCGTCCCATGACAACCTGGAATGGAGTGTATCCTGTGCTACGGTGCACCGAGTTATTGTAAGCCGTTTCAGCAAAAAGCAATAAATCCACCCAGTCTTTCTGTTGATATGACACATATGATCGTAAATACCACTCTATCATGGCGTTAGCTCGTTCTGCGGCTCCGTTCGTACTGGGATGATATGCCGAGCTTAAGGCTTGGGTGGCTCCTATCTCCTTGAGAAACTCTTTCCAGAACCGAGCGGTGAATTGCACCCCTCTGTCTGATATGATTCGCTTGGGCACTCCGTGTATGTGATATATATGTTGTACGAACAGTTTCACCAGCTGTCGTGCTGATGGTAGTCCTTTGCATGGGATAAAGTGGGCTTGTTTTGAGAAAAGATCAAGCACTGTCCAAATTACAGTATAGCCCTTACTGCTAGGAAGATCTACGATGAAATCCATCGAGATTTCATCCCACGGTCTGTTAGGTTCTGCGACTATTTGTAGAAGCCCTAATGGTTTCCTGGACCTTGGTTTGGAGACAGCACAGACATGACAATTTCGGACGTATCCTTCAATTTCTTTTCTCATTTTAGGCCACCAGAATTGCCGTCTGGCTAAGTGCAGGGTTTTTAGAAAACCGAAATGCCCCGCGGTTTTCACGTCATGGCATTGTTTCAGGATCTGCTGCCTCAATGCAGCAGGGATATATAAACGATCCCCCCACCACGCCAACCCATCACGTTGGGTCATTCCTGTTTGATTGTTTAACAGCCACTCATCGGATAACAACGCTGTTCGCAACGTGGGCAGCCAACCGTCAGTTCGTCATGCTCTGCCAGCACATGTCTTGGTTTGCTTGGGTGGTATTAATACCAGCAACGAGTTGTCTCTTTTACTCCTGTATTGTGGCATTCGGGATAGGCCATCGGCCAAGAACATTTTGCCTGCAGGTTTGTATTTCAGGGAAAAATGAAAGCGTTGGAAGTATTGCGCCCATCTGATCTGCTTGGGGGATAGCCTTCGGGGTGTCTGAAGGGCTTCCAGGTTTTTGTGATCCGTCCAGACCTCAAATGGGTGTGCACCGCCTTCCAATAAATGCCGCCAGGTCTGCAATGCCCACTTCACCGCGAAGGCTTCCTTTTCCCAAATAGCCCAGTTCCGTTCCGATGATGTAAACTTTCGGGATGTATATGCACAGGGTCGTAGATCACCCGTTGTGTCCTTTTGTAAGAGGACAGCACCGACAGGCACATCACTAGCGTCAGCCTGTATGATAAATGGTAATGATGTGTCTGGATGTTTTAGTATGGGCTCCTTGGAGAATAGGTGTTTGAGCTTCTCGAACACGTCTTGGCATTTCGTGGTCCAGGGTAGCATATGCCCCGGCTTGGGTTTCACCCCAGGCGGGATCACTCCTTTGGTGCGTAATAGTTCTGTTAACGGCAAAGCCGTTTTGGCGAACGATGGAATGAAACGTCGATAGAAATTCGTGAAGCCTAAAAAACTTTGCAATTGTTTCCGTGTCCGTGGGGCCTGCCAACTCAATACTGCCTCCACCTTTTTTGGGTCCATCTGTATCCTCGTGTCCTTAATCCGAAAGCCAAGGTAGTCAATCTCTTTTCGGTGGAACTCGCACTTCGAGAGCTTCACGAATAGGCGCGCCTCTAGTAACTTGGCGAGTACCTGTCTGACTAAGAGGATGTGCTCCTCCAATGTGTCCAAATAGATGAGTATGTCGTCTAGTTAGTTTAGTTTAGTTTAGTTTAGTTTATTTGATTTGTATACCGCCCTACTTCCGAAGGACTCAGGGCGGTGAACAGCCAAGCAATAAAATACATAAATATACAAAATTTAAAACCAGATAAAATCAAATTAAATCATTTTGGCCCAGACAGATTAAAACACCCCAATAATTTAAAAACAGATTAAAATTTACATATTAAAAGAGGGAGGAGATTAGGCCAAGGCCGCTTGATGGAATAAAAAGGTCTTCACAGCGCGGCGGAAGGTGCGCAGATCTGGAATCCTCCATATCTCTGGGGGGAGCTCATTCCAGACGGTAGGTGCCCCCACAGAGAAGGCTCTCCCCCTAGGGGTCGCCAGCCGACACTGTTTGGCTGACGGCACCCGGAGGAGTCCCTCTCTATGAGAGCGTACTGGCCGGTGGGAGGCTATTGGTGGTAGTAGGCGGTCCCGTAGATAACCAGGTCCTAAGCCATGGAGCGCTTTGAAGGTGGTAACCAAAACCTTGAAGCACACCCGGAAGACCACCGGGAGCCAGTGCAGCTCGCGCAGGAGAGGTGTCACATGGGAGGGCCATGACGCTCCCATTACCACCCGCGCGGCCGCACTCTGCGCCAGTTGGAGCCTCCGGGTGCTCCTCAAGGGGAGCCCCATGTAGAGAGCATTACAATAGTCCAGGCGGGAGGTGACGAGGGCATGAGTGACCGTGCGTAACGAGTCCCGATCCAGAAAGGGACGCAATTGGCGAATCAGGCAAACCTGATAAAAAATCCTCCCGGTCACGGCCGTCAGGTGCTCTTCTAAAGACAGCCGTGAATCCAGGAGGACGCCCAAGTTGCGAGCCCTCTCCGTGGGGGCCAATGATTCACCCCCAATAGTCAGCAATGGCGTCAACTGACTATATCGGGACGTCGGAAACCACAGCCACTCAGTCTTGGATGGGTTGAGCCTGAGCCTGTTCCTCCCCATCCAGATCCGTACGGCCTCCAGGCACCGGGACATCACTTCAAGGGCATCGTTGGGGTGATCCGGGATGGAGATGTACAGCTGGGTGTCGTCAGCGTACTGATGGTACTCCACCCCGAAACCACGGATGATCTCGCCCAGCGGCTTCACATAAATGTTGAACAGGAGAGGCGAGAGGACCGACCCCTGCGGCACCCCACATATGAGGGGCCTCGGGGTCGACCTCTGTCCCCCTGTCAACACAGACTGCGACCGGTCAGAGAGAAAGGAGGAGAACCACCGAAACACAGTGCCTCCCACCCCCAACTCTTCTAACCGGTGCAGCATGATACCATGGTCGATGGTATCAAAAGCCACTGAGAGATCTAACAGGACCAGGACAGAGGAGCACCCCCTGTCCCGAGCCCTCCAGAGATCATCAACCAACACGACCAATGCAGTTTCCATGCTGTACCCGGGCCTGAAGCCCAACTGGAACGGATCCAGATACGTCGTTTCATCTAGGTGCTGGGGGAGCTGTTGCGCGACCACACTCTCAACAACCTTCGCCACAAAACGAAGGTTGGAGACCGGACGATAATTTCCCAACATTGCCGGGTCCAGGGAAGGCTTCTTGAGGAGAGGCCTCACCACCGCCTCTTTCAAGGCAGCAGGAAAGACACCCTCACCCAATGAAGCATTTATAATCCCCTGGAACCAGCCTCATGTCACCTCCCGAGAAGCCAGCACTAACCAGGAGGGACACGGGTCCAATAAACAAGTGGTCGCATTCAGTCTACCCAGAATCCTGTCCACGTCCTCAGGGGTCACAGGATCAAACTCATCCCAGATAACATTCTCAAGACCTGCCCCAGTCCCTCTCCCTGAGACTACCCAGTCAGAGTCCAGATCTTCCCGAATCTGAGTGATTTTGTCATACAGATATTGAAGATACAGATATTGAACAAAATCCTTGGCTCTACCCTTTTGGTCTAGATAGACCAAAACCCCATGGTATAGAAATTCATGTAGAATGCCATTGATTAATTGCATAAAAACAGCCGCCCCCCCCACCCCCGCAACCCAAATGGCATCACAAGAAAGTGGTAACTCCCTAAAGGACTATTAAAAGTGGTTTTCCACTCATCACCCGGACGTATACGTACTCGATAGTACGCCTCACGAAGGTCCAATTTGGTGAGTATCTTTCCGGTTGCTAATGTCGTTAGGAGGTCATTTATCAGGGGTAGAGGATATAATGGTTCAACACAAACTGCGTTTAATCCCCGGTAGTCAACACATAATCGTAGTCCCCCGTCCTTCTCACGGAAGAGTACTGGGGCTGCCAGGTGAGATCGACTGGGGCGTATGAAGCCTCTTGCCAGATTTTTGTCAATGTATTTCCTTAGTTCCTCTAACTCTCTTGGTGTCATTGAATACATCCGCGGTTTCGGTAGTTTCACCCTGGGGACTAACTCAATCCCGCAATCTGTGTCCCGATGCGGTGGTAAAACATCGCATTCCTCTTCACTGAACACCTGGGCAAGGTCGTTGTACTCCGGGGGGTATGGCTGGTTAGTCGTCGCTCCCGGTTGGACCAATGTGCATGGCTCCGCTGTTATCAGAAGTCGTACTTTCCGGAAGCGCCCCTCCCACCATATGGTTGGTTCCCATTTATCCAACCACGCAAGCCCGAGGATTACAGGTTCAATCATCCGTGTAATGACTACGAAACGGATCAGTTCTTGGTGTTCCCCTATGCTTAACAGGACAGGCTCAGTTACGTGGGCAGTTGGCTTTCCGCCGAGAAGAGACCTGTCCAGTTGTTCGAATCTAATAGGGGTGCGTAAGGTAGACATCTTGAGCCCTAACTCTTCCGCCACGGAGCAGCGAATAAGACACCTAGTACACCCGGAATCGATTAGAGCCTCTTGTTTACACTCCTGCTTCGTTCTGGGGTGACATAACACAATGGGTATTAGAAACGGGCGTATGGGATCACTCACCATAGGGTCTTGAACGTCCTCCTTGTCCTCACTGGTCCCTGTGGCCTCAGGAACACGAGCTGTCCCAGGTGAACCGCTAACAGTGGATGGCATCGATGAGTCCAGCATGGAGGTATTAGTCGCTGCTCTGGAATGTTCCGGTGTACGGACAAACCGGTCTTTTGGCACGGTGTTCAACCCCTGGGGTCGTGGGGTAGATACCCGTGCTGGTGGTAGGGGGCAGTCAGCTGCCCTATGCCCCTCCTGGTTGCACCGGAAACAGCGGAATGGACGTCTGTTAACCTCTCCTCCGCCAGTGCCCACCACTGGAGGCGGTCTAGCCAGGCCCCTCCCAACAGATCGACCACTGGGACCCCGCCCTGGTTGACTCTAGCTCACGACCCGGGGTCTGAACTCTCAGAGACCCATGTCCAAAGCCATGGCCGCCTTGTACCATTCCGACAGACGAGGACCTAGACCCCGGTATACACATGCCTGCCGTATCTCTCTGTCTAACCCGGTCTGGAACTGATGGATAAGGAGGCGTTCCGGCCAGGATCGCAACTTACTGGCTAGGTTTCGGAACTCTTTAACGTACTCCTTCGCCGGGCGACCACGCTGTCTCAATCCCACAAGTTCCCCTTCAGTCACCTGGGTTCGGGTTTCATCCTCAAACCGGGCTCTTAACGCCTCCAGGAAGAGCCTGAGGTCTGTTAATTCATGGGCACGCTCGCTGTGTAAGTCGGTAACCCAATCCGCGGCCTCGCCAGTTAGTACTGCTGTCACAGCGACCACCATGGACCACTTTGAAGGGTAAATCCTGCCGTACAGGTCCATATGGCTAATTACTTGACTGAGGAATAGTGCGACCTTTTCTGAGGTCCCGTCAAACGTGGCCTGCACGGGAGGTAGACCCCAAGGGGTTTGTGGGGTCCACTCTCCAGGACCCCACTGTGGTAGCGGGTCTATCTGGCGGGGCTGTGGTGGCCTATTCCCTCCCCCACCATAGGGTCACTGCCCATCGGCTCCTGGGTCTGTTCCCCGTTCCCTACCGGGCCGGGCGGCCAGACTTGGTGGTGCGCGGCCACTATCCCCGCCAAAAGAGAGACTTGCACTGGTGGTTACTGGTGGGAGCTCTCCGTTGGCTCGACTTGTTTGTCGCTCGGGTTTGAATTTGGGGCTGGCGATCCGTAATCTGCCATCAGCTCTGCTCACCTGCCACGTCCCCAAAGGTTCTACGCTGGGCGCCCAGGGCTGCCAGGAGGGCGTATCGCGGAAACTGGCCTCCCCGAACCTGTCTCGTAGTATGTCCATTGTGGTGGCACCTGGCCCCGTGGAGTAACTCCACTCTCCGTCTTCGTCCTCGACCCACTGGCGTTCCCACCAACCTTGGAACTGGGCGCCGGTGTAAGGAGGAGTCTGCACCCGTGCGCCAGTCAGGACCGAACTATGCCACCAGTTCCCAGCTCCCACGGGAACCGTCGCCCCAAGGCTATGCGTGTCCTCGAGCCCCATCTCCATCCAGGGTTCCTCGGTTACCTCCTTCCGTGACTCCCGCTGTTTTGGCCACACCACCAGCTGGTCGCTCCTACCAGGTGCCTCGACAACCGTATTGTCGGTCGCCTCCTCTTCCATCCCGAGCTCCTCCGGCAGCGCGTCTGCGGAGACCCCCTCTGCCATGCTGTCTGTTTACGGCCCGGCGCAACGCTCCCACGACGATGGAGTACACCCCGGGGGGGAAGGGAGCCGCGTCTTCCTCTCGGCTTCCAGTAGACCGCGCTCACTAGGTCGCAGGAATCACACGTAGGCAGTTCAATGAAGTATCCTGGTTTAATAGTGACAACAGCTCTTTCACGAAGCCGGATTGCTAAACAAAGCTAAGACGCGGCTAGCGGCTAGCAAAAGCAGCGGTCTTTATAGTGCCGGGTTAATTCCGGCCAGCTGGCTGCATTCAAACGTCCCGCGGCTGTCTTCCGGGTGCATGGTGGCGACGTCATCATTGCCAGCCCTGTGGCAGCGCCGTCGATCGTCCGTTGCTTGTCGTCCTGCCCTCAGGTTTCCCTCACGCACCCACATAATTCCCTGTGCTCTGGAACACCTAGCCGCGACCGTAGTCCCGTCACCAACACCCCGTGCCCCTCGCCTCCCAATCAGCCCCCCTGGGTTGCTGCCGCCTCCATGGCGTTCGGGTATGGTGTCGAGTGCTGTTTGACGCTCGACACAGAGGAGCAGTTTCTGGTCATGGTGCGAGGCACTCGGCTGCTTGATGACCCTCCTTTCCACAGTGGAAGCAGGCTCCCGGGGCTTGGTGAGGCTTGCCTCCTCTGGCTGAGGGCATCCCCCTCCCCCCCGGGGCCTGGGTGTCTCTTAGGCACTCTGCGGGGCTGACTTTCCTGCATGGTGTGCTCTGAGAACTCCATCAGGTTGAGCTCCACTTTGCCAGCCACTCAGAGCCACTCTTACAAGTTCCACGGCACCCCTTGGGGTATGCAGTTCTGGTATAGCTCTCAATCGAGTCCCCCTTGGAAGTAGGGGACCAGCATGCATTGGGACCAGTCAGGGAGGTGGCTGGCCAAGCTGCAGAAGTTCTGGATGTACTCTGCCATTGGCCACTGCTCTCTGTGAGCGGGATCCAATAGTCCCAGCAGATGCTGGAACCACTGGCTGCAGGTGGGGAGGGGATGGGGTAGTTAGTGACTTCACTTCCCCTGTCCCGGCCACAGTTGCCTTGGCCCTGGTGACACCGCTCCCTTGATCTCCAGGTCTCCAAACTTCTCTCCCAGCTGCTCCATTGATGGGCTGCAGGTAGCAGCAGGAAGCTTTCACTTGGCCAGCTCGTCCCACTTGACCGGCCACCTTGCCTTCCATCTGCTCCCTTGCGTCACGGTAACCCTTGCGGGGTTTAGGCGGTCCTCAGACTCTGCTGCCTTTCTGTTAGCCTCCTCTGGAACCACCTGTGCTCCGCCGAACAAACACCACACGCACACACTCAAAGGTGAAGCTATCCGGTTTAATCGTAGCTTACACGGTGGTCATACAGTAAGCGCTGAAGTTTTCTGATGAAAAACAAAGTCGGAGACGCCCGATTCCTCCGCTTATCTGGCTTTATAGAACGCCCCCAAGCACCCCTCCCTTGCTCAATTGTGCATTTAAAGTGACCGCGCTATTTAATCCTTCAGTTACTTCCGGATCGCGCTGTCCCTCGTATTGAAGGGCGTTTGTTTCCTTTGACATCATTTTATTGACCCAGTTCCAGGATTCCCTATACCGTCCACCACCTGATATCACCGTGCCCTGCTAAACACTACAACACCCCCCTTCACCGTGTCTCTGTTCTTCTGGCTTGTCACAGTCCCCGGGATCATGTGTCGAGGGAATGGCTGACACTCCCCTACCAGGTCTCTTCCTGTAGGGACATAAAAACATTCGGTTATTCTCATTAAGTGGGAAAGTGTCCACCTGGTTTGTTTGGATATGTTTCATGGAATTGTTTTAGTAATCGTGGAGCATCTATATCCTTCGTTTTCACCCATGTTGCTTCTGATATAGGGTATCCCTTCCAATGTACTAAATACCTAAGCTTCCCATGATATATCTTAGAATCGAGGATCTTTTTAATTTCGTATGAACTTCCTGTCACAGGCCCTGGACGTGTTCCTGTCTCTCTTATTTTGGCTGCTGGTTTTAGGAGACTACTGTGGAATACTGGGTGTATTCTTTTCAGTAAGGGGGGTAGTTGTAAAGATACCGTTACGGGATTTATTATTTTGGTGATGGGAAAGGGACCTATATACTTTGGACCTAATTTTTTATTGGGCATACGCAGATTGATATATTTTGTGGACAAATACACTTTTTCTCCTATTTTGAAGGGTAGGTTATCTCGTCTCCGTTTGTTTACTTGGGTTTTGTACGCTTCAGAAGCTTTTTCTAATGCGTTTTTGATGTGTGGCCAACTCTGTTTAACCTTCTCTGTCCATTCTTTTGGACTATGGGAACTAGTCATTTGTACATCTAGATCGGGGATAGCCGGGAACTCTTTTCCAGAAACTACTAGGAAGGGTGTATAACCAGTACTGCTGTGCACGGTGTTATTATATGCTGATTCTGCGAAAGGTAAGAGTTTGTACCAGTCTGTTTGTTGGTATGACACATAAGAACGTAGATACCTTTCTACCATGGCATTGGCTCTTCCAGCAGCTCCGTTGGTATTTGGGTGGAACGCAGAGCTTAGTCCCTGTTCTGTTCCTAATTGTCCTAGGAAACGTCTCCAGAACCGGGCAGTAAATTGGGGACCTCTGTCTGAGATTATACGTTTGGGTGTGCCATGAAGTCGATATACGTGTTGGACAAACAGTTTCGCTAGACGCCCTGTGGATGGTAGTCCTTTACAGGGGACAAAATGCGCCTGTTTGGAAAACAGGCCAATAATAGTCCATATTACATTGTGTCCTTTGCTGGGAGGTAATTCAACTATGAAATCCATGGCTATATCTTCCCAAGGTCTCTGTGGTTCAGCCACGGACTGTAATAAACCAGACGGTTTCCCTGACAAGGGTTTAGCTCTTATACAGACGGGACAGCCTTGTACATATGTCTCTACCTGTTTTCGCATACGTGGCCACCAGAACTGTCTCCTCACTAGATGCAACGTTTTCACAAAACCGAAATGCCCTGCTGTTTTTACATCGTGGCATTGTCGTAACACTTTATCTCTCAATCCTTCGGGGATATATAATTTATCTCCTTTCCACATTAGTCCTCTTCTCTGTGTCACTATCTGGGGATTGGTCTTCAACCAACTGTCTGTTGCTAATTTTTTCCTCAACTCCACTACCCAGGTTGTGGGGAGCAGGAATACGTCCCTTCCTTGCTTTCCTGTCTGTTTATAAGGTATTAAGGCTTGTGTTATCTCCTCTTTTTGGCTCTCAAATTGCGGCATGCATGATAGGGCATCAGCTAAATAGTTCTTTCCCCCTGGTATCGCTTTCAGCTTAATGGTAAATCTGCGGAAATACTGCGCCCATCATGCCTGTTTCGGGGACAGTTTACGAGGTGATTGAAGTGCCTCTAGATTTTTGTGATCCGTCCATACCTCAGATTCTACCTTAGTCCCTTCTAGCAAGTGCCTCCACGTTTGCAAGGCCCATTTTATGGCATATGCCTCTTTTTCCCAAACTGTCCAATTTCGTTCTGTATCGGTTAGTTTTCGGGAGGTGTAGGCGCATGGTTGAAGAACCCCATGTTCATTTCTTTGTAGGAGAACACCCCCTACCGCCACATCACTTGCATCCGCCTGGATTACAAAGGGTTTCGATGTGTTCGGATGTCTTAGTATGGGTTCATTAGCGAAGAGGGTTTTCAACGTGTCAAATGCTCGTTGACATGATATCGTCCAATTGATTTTTTGTTGTGGGTTGCCTTTCCTGACTGCACTTTTTCTCGTCTTTAAGAGATCAGTCAACGGTAAAGCCACCTTAGCAAATGAGGGGATAAATCTTCTGTACAAATTTGCAAAGCCCAGAAAACTTTGTAACTGTTTTCGGGTCTTTGGAGCCTGCCATTCCAACACTGTCTTAACCTTATTTGGGTCCATTTCAATCCCTTTTCCTGAAATCCTAAACCGCAAGTAATCTATCTCTGTCTTGTGAAATTCACGTTTCGATAGCTTTACATACAACTGAGCCTTCAACAACTTCAGTAATATTTGCTGTACCAGACGAACGTGTTCTTCTAGGGTATTGGAGTATATTAGAATATCGTCTAGATATACGAGAACTCCGCGATACAGGTGATCATAGAGTATACTATTGATAAACTGCATAAAAACTGCAGGGGCCCCTTGTAGACCAAATGGCATGACCCGGAACTTATAGCTGCCCAAAGGGCAGTTAAATGTGGTCTTCCATTCATCACCCGCTTTTACCCGGACCCTGTAATACGCTTCTCGGAGGTCCAACTTAGTAAAGATCTTCCCTGTCGTGAGAATGTAAAGCAAATCCGTCATAAGGGGTAAGGGATAAAGGGGTTCCATACAGACAGCGTTTAATTCCCGAAAATCAACACACAATCTTAGCCCTCCATCTTTCTTCTCCTTAAACAGAACTGGCGCCGCCATATGCGCACGACTGGGCGAGATAAAACCCCTGGCTAGGTTCTGATCTATATAACGCCACAATTCCTCTAATTCAAGGGGAGTCATGGAATACATGCGGGGTTTAGGTAAACTAACACCTGGTTTTAACTATATCACACAGTCTGTAGGACGGTGGGGTGGAAGGGCCTCACATTCCTTCTCGCTAAACACACGCCATAGATCTCTGTATATGTGTGGGACTTTTTCTAGACAGGACATCTCCTTTCCAGTTGCTCCTACATCTCTACTGTCTTCAGGTGGATCAGGGCCTACTGCCAAGCGTAATTTGCGAAAAACCCCTTCCCACCAAATGGTAGGTTTCCACTTATCTAACCATGATAGGCCTAGAATGATGGGTTCAATCATTTTTTCTACAACCACAAATCGTACTACTTCCCGATGATTCCCGATCTCAAGTGTCACAGGTTCTGTAACATGGGTAGCTGGTTGTCCTCCTAGCGTTGAACCATCCATTTGCTCAAAGTAAATAGGTTTCTGCAATTTCACTACACGGAGTCCAAGACTGTCTGCTATCGCCCTTCGTAAAAGGCAACGGGTGCAACCGGTATCTACTAAGGCCCCTTGCTGTTCCAGTCTACCCGACCCAGGGTGTTTTAGTGTCACCTGGATAACGAAAGGTCGAACAGGATCACATACCATAGGATCCGTGTGTTCCGTTTCCTCCTCAATGTTCCCCTCCTCCGTCAGTGTTCAGATGACGTCAGGAGAGCCACCATTGCCATCACGACCATTGGCCTCGCCACCTCTTGTTTGAGCCGCGATACGAGAGCGCTCCGATAGTCTGGAACGGAAACCCGCCCGCCTACCGGAACCTGATGCCTGGATGTCTGGGGACCGGAGAGGCGGGAGTGGGCAATCAAGCGCTCTGTGGCCCTCCTGGTCACACCGGTAACATCGGAATGGTCTTCGTGAGGCAATACCACCTCTTACTCCTATAGGCATATATGTTCGAATGCCTCCCCGCCCTGGTGGTGGCTTCTCCAACACTTTCCGTGGTGGGGTCACGGTGTTGCTTCACATCCGGAACTCCTTCAGGCCTACATCCAATTCGACAGCCGCTTTATACCAGGCTGTTATGTAAGGACCAAGGCCCCTATAAACGCAGGCCTGACGTAGCTCTCTATCCAGCCCCTTATGGAAATGGTGAACTAATAAATGTTCAGGCCAGCACCTCAACCGATTAGCCAAGGTACGAAATTCCTTTACATAGTCTTTAGTCGCTCATCCATTTTGTTTTAATGAAACTAGATCGCTTTCGACAATGGCCTGGGTGCTGGCATCGTCCTCAAATCGACTCCGTAACGCTTCCAGGAACAGTCCCAAATCTGCCAGTTCTCGAGCGTGCATGGTGTGTAAACTGGCCACCCAGTCAGCTGCCTCACCCGTCAAAACCGTCGTAACCGCTACTACTCTGGCCTACTGAGAGGAATAATAGTGCCCGTAAGCATCCATATAGCTGATCACCTGGCTTAGAAAGAGGGCTACACGGTCTGGATTCCCATCGAACGTGGCTTGTAAGGGAGGGAGACCCCATGGTATTTGCTGTACCCAAGGCCCTGGGATCCATGCAGGTGCTGGATCCCGTTCACGCCTGGACCGCTCTCCACCCCGAGGGGCTCTTCGTTCCAGTGAGCAGGACCGTCTAGCAGCAGGCTCACCTTCCTGGTCCTCACGATGCTCCTGACTATGTGGCTGTCGTCGTGTACCATGTATCCCCTTGCTTGACGAGGACCCCCCCCCCCGGGGAGCAGGGTCTTCATCCCTTCCGCCCCTGTATCGACTATGGTCTACTTGCAGCTTTGGACTGCCAAACGCACCCTGGATTCGGACATTCCGCCCGTTGATGCTCCCACCCCACTCTGCCACGTGTTTGACTGGTCTGCCCCGGGTGCCCAGGGCTGCCAAGAGGGGGCATCCCGGAAGCTAGCTTCCCCAAACCTCTCCCTCAACATCCATGGTGGTTACACCGGGGCCAGGAGAATAACTCCAGTCCCCCTCTTCCTCTTCCTCCATCCATCGCCTTTCCCGCCATCCTTGGAATTGAGGGGCTAGAGGGGGGTTAGCTGACGTCTGAAACCTCAACCTCCCTAGTATAGCGGTACTTTGCCACCAATTTCCAGATGCTTGTCGAGCAGCTTCAGTCCCCAATGAATCCTGTCTTTCCTGCTTGTCTTCTGGGGGCGGGGGCGACACCACTCTCTGTTTGGGGCGTACCACTGGCTGTTCGCAACGCTCCTCTGTCTCCACGTTCTCCCCCTCCTCTGCCTCCAGCTCTGTCCCCAAATCCAACACCGTGGCATCATCCGTCACGCCCTCTGCCATCACAGCTGCTTGCAGTCCTCAGACAGAAGAATAAAGCGTCTCTGACTTTCTGTCAGCCTCCTCTGGAACCACCTGTGCTCCGCCGAACAAACACCACACGCACACACTCAAAGGTGAAGCTATCCGGTTTAATCGTAGCTTACATGGTGGTCATACAGTAAGCGCTGAAGTTTTCTGATGAAAAACAAAGTCGGAGATGCCCGATTCCTCCACTTATCTGGCTTTATAGAACGCCCCCAAGCCCCCCTCCCTTGCTCAATTGTGCATTTAAAGTGACCGCGCTATTTAATCCTTCAGTTACTTCCGGATCGCGCTGTCCCTCGTATTGAAGGGCGTTTGTTTCCTTTGACATCATTTTATTGACCCTGTCCCCAGATTCCCTATACCGTCCACCACCTGATATCACCGTGCCCTGCTAAACGCTACAATACCCCCCTTCACCGTGTCTCTGTTCTTCTGGCTTGTCACAGTCCCCGGGATCATGTGTCGAGGGAATGGCTGACACTCGACACTTTCCCACATTTGCCACCCAACCAGTCTTCTGTCCCTGGTACGGGGCATCCTGCAGTCAAATTCCTTAAGCTCACCGAGTGCGCCCCTGCCATGGTTTGCTGTACTGCCAGGGCTTCTTGAGCCAGGGGCTCCTCCAGCTTCTTACTTTCCTCTGATTATTTGCCTGTTGCCAACATCTCAGATCTTTGGCCTCCTGGTGGAAATCCAGGTAAGCACTACGGTGAGAACTGATTTAATGTCAACCATCCCATTTGGCACATTCAACAAAAGAAACTCCCGGCTCTTTAGATTAACCAAGAGTGTAGCTTTACTGAAAAATCCATCTAGGCACGGCAGAAACAAAGTCAGTTCTGGGATTTTTCCCACTAAACTCACATAGGTAACTCCCCTTTTTCCCTCCGGGCCACCCACAATTCATAGTTCACCAATTGAGTTCAGTTCTCAGCTCAGTTCTAAGAGCCTTGGTAGTACAGGGGTTTAAGGCACCCTGTTATTAAGCTGGTTATTAAGACCAGCTGCCTGCAATTACTGCAGGGTTCGAATCTCGCCAAGGCTCAAGGTTGACTCAGCCTTCCATCCTTTCTAAGGTAGGTGAAATGAGGACCCAGTTGTGGGGGCAATAAGCTGACTTTGTATAAATATACAAAAGGATGAAGGCTATTGCTGAGCACATTGTAAGCCGCCCTGAGTCTTCGGAGAAGGGCGGCATATAAATCAAATTAAAAAAAAAAAATTAAAAAAAAGCTGTCTGCTTTTCAAAATATTCTTCATTCCTTGGCCTTGTTAGATATCATTTCTCTGGCAATAGATGGTTCACTTGCATTCCACAACCTCCCTCCACCCTTGGGAATTTACTACCCACCCACCCCGGTCAATGTTTGGCGAAGCTGTGAGAAAGCAGGTACAGGCAACTATGGAGTCAAGTCAGGTTTGACACTTGGGGATGAGCAGGGCAGGAATAGGCAGTTTTGCCTCGGCGGGTGAAGCAGGAGGTTGTGGTTGCAGAGGAATGCCTTGATGAGTGAGAATCTTCATTTGCTGCATCATTTGTTGAAAATTGGCTGCAAGATTCTTGATTTCATCTTCAATGCCATCTTGGTGTCTACAGGTAGTCCTCGAGTGACGAATGTAATGGAGCCTGCCCATTCCATTTGTAACCTGAGGATTCATAGGAGTGAATCTCGTACAATGAACGAGATCACCCCCTCCTTTCTTCCACGCATTCGCTAATTGAACGTGAGGCTCATTAAGTGAACATCTCGGGGTGGGAAAGGCCATGGGGGGCCTAGTAATGGAACAGGCTACCTACTTCAGACCACCCAAGGCCTCCCCTGACCCACAGATACCTCATTTTCCTTCCCTTGGGGTCATTTGGCGGTGAAAAATACGGACCAGAAGTGTGCATGAACAGCTTGAAAAGGGCTCTGGAGGCAAGAAAGGAGGTCTGGAGGGCCGCGTGTGGACTTCCGCCCCTCCTTTTTCATTACCGAAGCCTTCTTCAAGCTATTTGTGTGTACTTCCGGTAAGCATTTTTTGTCACTGAACCGCTTGATGGGGGATAGGCAGGGTGAATGTTGCAGAGCCTCTGTAGTTGTTCATAAGAGCGAACAACTGCCATGGTACTGTAACATTAGTAATTTTGGGACCTGTTTGTAAATGCTAGGAGGCTATTATCATGTAACTTCGAACATTCACTAAGGGAACACTCGTAACCCAGGGATTACCTGTACTGATAGAGTGGAGGTCTAGCTTGTCTGCTATTGCTGCAGCTCTGGAATCTGAGGTCATGGCTAGGGTATTCCGGAGCCCATGAAAAATTTTGGTGAAGAAGAGTAGTTCAGATTAATGTCAAGCACTGGGGAAATCAGGAGATTCAGGCAGTTCAAATGATTGTAAAGATTTATTGCAACCTTAAGCTCTCTACAAGAATCTGAACTACTAACAGTCAAGGGAAATTAGTGGGCATTAAGAAAGGAATTCAAGGTGGGGTTCACTTAGATCTCTTGTGGGTGAGCAAGGACTCATGACTGACCCCTCCCTTGGGCTCAACCTGGTCATCTACATTTCCTATGCAAAGGAGTAATTACTTTTGTCTTGTCCAATCAGCTTTTCTCTTAAGTGTTTTTTTTTATCAGGGCAACCTGGTCTACCCAAATATAGGATGGAGCAATACTGCTTCTGCTTTTGTCTTTCAGCCCCAATCCAGGAGCCTTCGCAGGCAGTCACTTTCGTTACAAACTATTTTTGTGTTAAATGTTATATTTATCGACAAAGAAATAAAGGGAGACTAGTATAGATCTATTTCAAGCTATTTAGCTCTTGTCAACTAGCCATACCCTTCTGGGATTCAAACCCGGGCTGCTTACATATTAGGTAGATGTATTAACCTCTAAGCCATGGGCTCTCCTAGCTTTGTTGACTATACCCGGGGAGAGATTGTTTTTTATCAGGGCAACCTGGTATACTCAAATATGGGATGGAGCTTTCTCGACAAACTATTTTTGTGTTAAAATTTATATTTACCAATAAAGAAATATCTTTGTCAGTAAATACAAAGATATTTCTTTGTTGGTAAATATAAAATTTAACACAAAAATAGTTTGTCGAGAAAGCAACTGCCTGTGAAGGCTCCTGGATTGGAACTGAAGCAGTATGCTCCATCCCATATTTGGGTAGACCAGGTTGCCCTGATAAAAAACAATCAGGTGAAGTAAAGCCATTAACACTTCTTTGTAATGCTTTCTTTTGATATGCAAATGAAAGTGTTAAAAAAGTTCCACAACTAAGCTAAGTAAACCTATTTATTGTCCCCTGAGGACATTTAGCAGGCAGAGGGAATTTGAAAAGAAAGGCACAAAGGAAAAGATGGTGGGGAGTTTCTAGTACTCGAGTAATTTTATAGAAAAGAAGAGGCTTTTTACTCAATGTTGTCAAAAAAGATTGAGAAAATGGAGCTCATTAGCTTTTAAAGGCTCCCTGTAAATGATTGTTTTGCCTGGAGAAATCATTGGGGGAAGTATCCACATTTCCTAGTCGTACCACAACTAATTGCAACGATCTGCTACATATTGATTTTACAGAAGATAACGTTGAAAGGGCACTATGCAACCTAAAGCCATATCTATCTATTGGCCCTGATGGATTATGTGCCTACTTCCTGAAAAAGCTTTTCACTGCCATAGCCAAACCTCTAAGCACAATCTATGAGGTATCTTTCAGAACCAGCTCCTTGCCAGACCTATGGTCATTAGCCACGGTCATTCCTATCTTCAAAAAGGGAGACCCCAGCCTAGTTGAAAATTACAGACCAATCTCAATGTGTTGTGTCACCTGTAAAGCCATGGAATCAATTATAAACCAATCCATCACCCTCCACTTAGAGACAAAAAAACCCTACTCTCTAACAAGCAGTTTGGTTTCAAGAAAAATTTGTCCTGTAATCTGCAACTCCTACACTGCAGAAACATTTGGACCACACAACTCGACCAGGATAAAGCAATAGATGCAATTTACATAGACTTCTGCAAAGCCTTTGATTCAGTGGTACACGACAAACTACTGTTAAAACTAAGCTCTTACAGCATTTCCGGATCCCTGCACAAGTGGATAGTCGCGTTCCTGTCAAACAGGCAACAAGTAGTCAAAATACTTGTTCTATCAAACCCTGTACCAGTTAACGGTTGTATCCCCCAAGGCAGCGTTTTAGGACCCACACTCTTTCTGCTTTATAAAAATGACCTTTGTGACCATACTATAAGCAGCTGCGTCCTCTTCGCTGATGACGTAAAACTATTTAACACCACCAACAATACTGCTGCCCTACAAAGCGACCTTGACTATGTGTCAGAATGGTCAAACAAATGGCAAATCCAAACCTCAACTAACAAATGCTTTGTCTTACACATTGGCAACAAAAATCAGAACACCAAATACAAGCTGTGCAGATACGACCTCGTAGATGACCCTCACTCTGTCAAGGACCTAGGAGTACTCATCTCAAACGATCTAAGCCCCAGAGCTCACTGTAACAGCATTGCCAAAAAGGCATTAAGAGTTGTTAACCTAATTTTGCGAAGCTTCTTCTCCGGTAACAGTGTACTGAAAACTAGGGCATTCAAGACCTTTGCCAGACCAATCCTCGAATACAGCTCGTCTGCCTGGAATCCACACTGTATATCGGACATTAATACAATTGAACGGGTCCAGAGGTATTTCACGAGAAGAGTACTCCACTCCTCTGCTCACAATAGAATACCTTATGTCACCAGACTTGAAATTTTGGGCTTGGACAACCTTGAACTACGCTGCCTACGATCTGACCTAAGCATAGTAAACAAAATTGTCTGTTACAACGTCCTACCTGTCAACGACTACTTCAGCTTCAACCGCAATAATACACGGGCAAACAATAGATACAAACTCAAGGTAAACCACTCTAAACTGGATTGCAGAAAATACGACTTCAGCAATAGAGTGGTCAATGCCTGGAATGCTCTACCTGACTCCATTGTTACATCCTCAAACCCCCATAACTTCAACCTTAAACTGTCTACCGTGGACTTCACACCATTCCTAAGAGGTCTGTAAGGGGGCATGCATAAGCGCACCAGCGTGCCTACCGTCCCTGTCCTACTGTCCCCATTTATTTGTACTCATGTCCTGTGTTCATGTCTATGTTTATACTTATACCTGTTATCTTGTACATATTTGACAAACTAAATAAATAAAATACATTTGTATGCAGATGTGCTCCCCCCCCCCCCCATGTACAGCAAGAGTTCTACAGGCCTTTATTCAAACTCCCCAAACAGGTCCTTGGAAAGCACCCCTATTGCACAGGTCCAAATTCCAAGCTCAGCACAGCAAGAGTAACGGAGTCCAATGGGCACACATGAAGTCCAGGAAAGCAGAATACAATTTGAATGGGTCAAGATCAGTGATGGGTTGCTCCCGGTTCTGCCTGGTTTGGCCGAGCCCGGTTCAGCCGAGCCGGTAGCGGTGATGATGTGACGTCACCGAACCGGTTCTCTGTGACTGGGAGCTGGGCCCTCCCGCCCGGTCCCATTTTATTCCTACCTTTATTTTTTGGTTTTTAGCCCAGCTGATAGGCGCGGCAGAGTGGATTGCCGCACCTCAGCTGGCCAGAAACCTAACGCGCTTGCGCAGAGCACAAGATTGGCGTGCATGTGAGCGAAGCGTGTGCGAGAAGAGAACCAGTAGTAACACCGGTTGGAACCCACCACGGGTCAGGATACATGGCACAAGCACACAAGGCATGGAACTGGGCAGGTTGCTCCAGCAACAATCAAGTCCTCAAGGCAGGATTAAATAGGCAATGCCAGTGCAGCCCTTCATGAGATGTGAGATTGCCTCTTTGTGAGTAGTCTAGCTGACTAGCATTGTACCTGTCTGCTCTATGTGTCCTTGGATCAGGAGGCGGTGTAGACTTCACCACTACCTCATTAATAATGGGCGGCAGCTGCTCCCAGTCCTCACTGGGAGCCTCCTGGCCAACTTGCTGCAGCTGTGGCTTTCCTTGCTCAGCTTCAGCCTGTTGCTTGTCCATGACACAGCTGATGCTGCTTTGTCAGGCTAGCATTCTCTGAGCTCCAATCCTGACCAACGCTCAGGTCCACATTTTCCTCTGATGACTCAAACTCACCCTCCTCCTCTGAACTTGCAACCGGAGAGGTGAGGGGGGGCAGATCCATGACAGTGGAATTGTTTATACAGTAAGTCTTAATGGAGCAAAATTGTTTGAGTATGCTGGTGTGGATGCATACATGTGCTGACACATACCCCCCACCCCCAGTCAGTGAACAGGGCTAGTTAGCCTTTTCTTATATAAAGCAAGGAATGGTTATTGTGGAGTAATTAGAAGGACAATAGAATGTGTTGAAAAGAAGTAAAATGGGAAAGATGCCATAGAATGGATAGATGATGGCAGATGCAAGTGAATCATGGAAGAGAGAGAGACAGACAGAGAGGAAAAGAGGTGATAGAAGTTAAAAGGCCTCTCATCTGTCCCTCTCTTTTTAGTAGCCTTCTGATCTGCCGGTCAACCTCAGAATAATCATGCCGACTAGCATACCACTGATGACATCAAAGATCAGGAACTCCCAGGATAAAGGGAGAAGCCAGAGGGCAATCTTCCTTTCTGAATTTCACACAGGATCAAAGTCCAGAGCATGAGCATCCCAAACTGTGCAGGAAGGACATGTTGAAACCAGCATATATACAAACCACACCCCCTTGCTCACACCAAGGACCAGTCCCCCTATAAAACCAAGCCTTTGCACCCCATTTTCTCAGTAGCCTACCCACAAAGAGCAAAGCTTTTTACTCTTGGGAAATAAATGAATCTCCTTTCTCACAGTATGTCTGGATTTCATTTTTGATTTGCTCTTGCATCACCCCCCTCCCCTGGCTCGGGGAACCCAACATTATTCTTCTAACAGCGCAGTGTGTGGTTTTATGTCAAAAATATGCCTGGCGGTGGAAACTTCCGGTGGCTCCGCAGACGACGAGGGCGGTCTCCATAGACCGCCAGCCACCCGATCTGTAAAAACCGCCCTGACAGCGCTAAACTGCTGTCCGGCGGTTTGAAAAAACTCTCCTTCGGGCAAAGAAGGAGAGGAGAGTCGGAGGGGGTGGGTAGAGCTCCCCGAAAGTCCCTGGATTAATTCCAGGGACTCGGAGGGTGAGAGCTCCCCAGTTCACCCCTCCCATTGCTCCGGATCGCTGGTGCCTCTGTTAATCAGAGCAAGACGTCTGCGTCCAATTCTGCCGGCAAACAGTGAGTTCTAATGATTTCTAACAAGGCAGACAGAGCCGAAGCAAGAGTGCAAGCTTTTTAAAAGAAACCAAACTTAACTCTGTGAATACATTGTTGCAAACGGAGGTCTCTTGAGCTGGAGGCTGGAGAGGAAGCCCTTGTTATGGGCGGAAGGGAAAGTGAAAGTTAAAGGGAAATTGCTTGTTAAGAGCCCTCTGGCTGAAGAGAAAACTGCTGGGGATTGAGTATAGCTTGAAGAGAGGACTGTTTATTTTGAAAAAACTCTGAAATATACTTTGTAAGACTGTTTATAAGACTTTGTGGCTGCAAAAGGGAAAAAAAACTCTTTTTAAAATAAAATGGCTGCTAAACAACTAAAGCCACCAACTTCTAAAGGGGGAGGAGGTTCCCCTGTAGTGACTCAAAAACAGCAACTTCCGGCTGATACACAGTCACAAGGCCTTAAAGAATTTATAATGGGTGCCCTGAACAATCAGGCAGAAATGATGAAAGAATTTTCAGAGGAGTTAAAGAAAATTAAAGGTGTGGTGGAGGAAAAACATGATGAAATAAGAGATGACATTGTTTATGCAGTTTCAGGACTGGCTAATCATATGTTAAAGATTGAGGAGAGAGTACGGGAAATTGATGATGCTAACTTGGAGCTTGCAACTAAATTAGGAGAGGTTATGATACAAACAGAGAAAGTGGATGACAAAATGGTTATGTTACAATACAGATCAATGGAATTTGCCCTGAGGCTGAGAGGTTTGAAAGAAAAGAGTGGTGAAAATTTAAAAGATATTTGTTCCAATGCTTTAGCAGAGCTGATTTCAGAAAGGCCAGAAGATGTGGCAATTCAAATGGACAAAATTTACAGGGTTAATTCCTGGCTGGCAAAACAAAAGCAGCTACCAAGAGATGTGGTGATTTATTTCACAACAAGGAGAATTAGAAATGACATTCTGCAAGCTTCTTATAGAAACAAGATTAAAGTGGATGGACAAGAGCTGGTGGTCCTGAAAGAGCTTCCTCCTAAAATGTTAAGAGACAGAAAGTAGTTTGGTTTTTTGGTGAATGAACTAAGAAACCAGCAGCTCCAGTACAGATGGGATGTCCCATTTGGGATAATAGTGACATACGCTGGGCAAAGACATCACTTAAACACAGTTGGAAAGGCAAAAGATTTTTACGTTAATGTTTTAAAGGCTGGAAGGCCACCCTCACCAGGGGGTGCTAGAAAGCAATTGGAAATGAAACAACAAGAGAAAGATGGAGGGCAACCACAAACTTATGCTCAAGCATTAGCTGGAGGAGCTAATTTGGAAGAAGATTTACTCTTGAGTGGGGGTCCACCACCAACCCTTGAGCCATTAAAGATGATAGAGCTGCCAAAAGATCAACGATTGACAAGAGCTACTTACAAACAACATCTGGCACGACAGCCTCAAGATTCAACCCAACAAGTCCAAAAAACACAAGCAGTGGGAGGAGCTAGGCCGAAGTCTAAAATGGCGGAGGAGGTTCAGCTGATGCTCTCAAAGCTTGGAGGGCCCAGAGATGGCAAATAAATTCTTATCTTGGAATGTCAACGGTTTAAATTCTCCACAAAAAAGAAAGAAAATATTTCACTACTTGAAGCAATTTCAGAATGATGTTATTTGTTTGCAAGAAACACATATTAAATCCTCAGATCAAAAGTATTTGATAAAGTCGAAATTAGGTACACATTTTGTGGCATCAGCACCAGAGAAGAAAAATGGCCTAGTTATATATGTTAAAAGAGGCTTATTGGCCAATTTAATTGAGGCTGACACCCAAGGTAGATATATTGCAATCGAATTAACAACACAGAATGGGAAGCTGCTTGTAATTGGAGTATATGCACCTAATCAACAACAAGACAAATTTTATAAACTTTTACATACTAAAATACTACAATGGGATTATAGATCTTTACTTTTAATGGGTGATTGGAATGGGGTAATAAATAACCAGAAAGATAAAAAAAAGTCTTTCCAAGATACCCATGCGTGCTAAGTTGCCTAAATCTTTTTTTTTTTTTGATATTTTGGAGGATATGGAGCTCAGAGACATTTGGAGAGAAAGGAACGTATTGGAAAGTGATTTTACTTTTTTTTCAGATAGGCATCAATCTTTTTCTAGGATTGATTTTATATTAACCACAAATGATCTTTTTTCTAGGGTGAAGAATACGAAGATATGTCCAAGAACTTTAACTGATCATAGCCCGGTTTGGGTGGAACTAGAGCAGGAAAGAGGGGAAAGGAGGTCTTGGAGGTTAAATGAGAATTTATTTAGATATGAAGATAACTTGAGTGAACTTAAAAAACAAATGAAAGAATTTTTTATTAACAATATGAATAAAGGAACCTCGATGGAGATGGTATGGGATGCGAGTAAGGCATATATGAGAGGAACATTAATTTTCTTGAATAATAAATATAGACCAAAACAACAAAACAGATGGAAAGAGATAGAGGAGGAAATTAAAAAGAAAGAACAATTGCTTATAATTAACCCGGGAGATAAAAAGGCAAAAGATATGATTAATATCTTAAGAGAGCAATTTAATATGTTAATGGCTGGGCAAGTAGCAACCAGCATACAATATGTCAGACATAATACATTTTGTAATGCTAATAAACCTGGGAGATGGTTGGCTTACACGATGAGAAAAAACCAAAAATCACGTGTTATAGACAAGATAGAATTTAGAGGTAAGGAGATTTATCAACAGAATTTAATAAAAAAGGCTTTTTGGGAGTTTTATACAAAGTTATATGCTAAAGATGTAATTCAAGATGTTGATATTGATAGATATTTAAAGATGGAGATTCCTGAATTAACGCTGGAACAGCGAGAGAGATTGAATCAGCCAATAACTTCCGAGGAAATTGTTGGGGCAATTAAACAATTAAAAATAGGTAAGGCTCTGGGAACAGATGGACTAACAGCTGTTTATTATAAACATTTACAATCTGAAATGTTAGAACCACTCAAAATCTTATTTAATAAAATACAAGTAGGAGGAGGAGTACCACCTTCCTGGAAAACAGCCTTTGTCTCACTAATTCCAAAGGAGGACCAAAATTCCATCAAACCTGAGAATTTTAGGCCAATTTCACTTCTGAATACTGATTATAAGGTTTTTGCTAAGATATTAGCTAATAGATTAATGCCAGTTATGCAACAAATAATTCATAATGACCAATCAGGGTTTATAAAAGGGAGACAAATGAGATACAATGTTAGACAAATTGTAAACTTACTGGAATATTTGGAAAAAAATAATCAAGCCCCTGCAGCGTTTATATTTTTGGATGCAGAGAAGGCATTTGATCGCTTGAACTGGCAATTTTTGTTTAAAATAATAGAGAAAATGCACTTTGGGGAATATTTTACACAATCAATTAGAGCAATATACCAGCAGCAAACAGCACAAATTATAGTCAATGGAGGTTTAACAGAGGTTTTTAGAATTGAGAAAGGAACAAGGCAGGGGTGTCCTCTGTCCCCATTATTGTTTATTTTGACTCTGGAAGTACTACTGAATAAGATACGTGACTCAGAAAAATTGAAGGGTATTGTAATTAGACAACAAGATTATAGATTAAGAGCATTTGCAGATGACTTGGTTGTTACCTTATCCCAACCTATAGAGTCGGCTCCATATATATTGGATATAATTGATCAATACGGGAAAGTATCAGGATTTAAAGTTAATTCACATAAGACAAAGATGATAGTTAAAAATATGACTATACTTGAAAGAGATAAACTAGCAAGATTAACAGATTTTGAAATAGTTAAAAAGGTTAAATATCTAGGAGTATACATAGCAGCTTCAAATACAAAATTATACAAAAATAACTATGAGGTTCTTTGGCAGAAGGTACAGAAGGATATGGAGAATTGGAAAAAATTACAGTTGTCTTTATTGGGAAGAATTGCAGCAATTAAAATGAATGTGTTACCTAGATTTTTATTTTTGTTCCAAATGATACCTGTGCTTAAGAAAGATGAAAATCTGAGAGAATGGCAGAAAGGTGTTAATACTTTCATTTGGGCTGGGAAAAAACCCAGAATAAAAATGAAAATTATACAAGATACACGTGAAAGAGGGGGTCTCAAAATGCCTAATTTAAGACTATATTATGAAGCAGCGGTCTTATCACAAATTAGTGACTGGTTTAATTTAACTGAGGGGAGAATTTTGAATCTAGAAGGTTATGATTTGTTATATGGATGGCATGCCTATTTGTTATATGACAAAAAAGTGGATAAAGTATTTAAGGCTCATATACTTAGAAATGCTTTGTTGAGGGTTTGGAAAAAATATCAATATAAGTTAAATTATAAGATACCTGTATGAGCAAATCCTAGACATGCAATAGAAAATATAAGTATAGAACAAAAACAGGAGGTGATTAACTATAAAGAGCTTCTTATTATGGAAAGGGGGATATTGTATTTGAAATCTTTAGATACATTGAGAGAAGAAGGTATAATTTATACATGGTTTCAGTACGGTCAACTTCAAGCTAGATGGAAGGAAGATCAAAAAACTGGCTTTGTGCAAAATGAGGAGAATTTGGTAAAACAAATTAGAGATCAAAAACAAATGCATATTAAAAGGTTGTATAATGCTTTATTGGAAATAGACTCTGAGACGGAACTGGTTAGACTGTATGATTAAATGGGCACAAAACTTTCAAGAGCCAGTAATGATGGAGACTTGGGAAAAGATTTGGATTAGAAATGTGAAATTTACACAAGCACAAAATTTAAGAGAAAACTTTTATAAAATGTTTTATAGATGGCACTTAGATCCCAAAAAATTATCATGTATGTATCCTAATGTGCAAGCTAAATGTTGGAGATGTGACTGTGATGATGCAACTTATTATCATATATGGTGGACTTGTAGAAAAATCAAAGCATTTTGGATAAAGATTTGGTGGGTGATGCAGAATATTCTTAAAAAGAGACTGAAATTTACTCCACAGTTGTTCTTATTGGGTATAACTACGGACTGTACAGTTGCAGAGACTAAACTGATTTTGAACTTGATAACAGCAGCAAGATTGTTGGTAGCACAACATTGGAAGAAGGACTTTTTGCCTACTATTGATGACTAGATATTGAAAGTAACTAATTTAGCTGAAATGGCTAAAATTTCAGCATATTTGAAGGATCACACACAAGAAAGGTATATACAGGACTGGAGAAGATGGATTGATTATATACAAAATAAGTATCAGACCAAAAAATATCAAATAGCTTATGAATGATTTCTTTTATCTGTATAAGCGCTATATAAGTGATATTAGAAGTTTTATGTCCAAGAAGCAGGATTTTATATATGGGGGGTTAAGAATTTTTTTTAGGGGGTGTTAGTTTAATGATTGATTAAGCAATTTAGTTTATTGTTAAAAGTCAATAGAAATACCTTGTGTTCTGCTCTGGGAAGTCGGGGAGGGGGAGGGGGAGGGGGGGTTGGGTGGGAGGGTTGTGGGGAAATTGTGTTTGTTTTAAAACTTTTTCAATAAAAAAAAAATATGCCTGGCCAGGGTGTTTGAATATGTGAAATGTGATGTAGGAAGTTAGCACCCCCACCTTTCCTGGAAGAGTGAAATATTTTAGGAAATATGAAAAAGGCAGAATATTATATTTCCCTGGGATAAGCATGTTTTGAAGCAGCTCCCATCTTCCTGCCCCCACTCTTTGTCAATGGGCCATTAAGGCTTGGGCCAGTCTATTCTACATAACAAAGATCTACCTCCTTCAGGCAGAGCCATAGTAGGAATTGCCAAAGATCCAACAAAGATAGGATTAGCCCTCTACACAATAGCAGCAGAAACTCACCACATGTGACCTGGGAAGCACATGTGACCATCAGCCAGCAAGGCTAGCTAAGACCCCCACCCCCTGGGAGTCTGACAACCAATCAGGATACTCTTTCTGGGCCCCAGGAAGTTCAGAGCCAGGGAGAGCATAAAAACCCAGGGACTCACTGTATCTGCCCTTTTCTGTTCAGGAACTCAAGCCATGTGATCCTGTCCACCATTAAACCATCTTTCCAAGCAGTCTCCATGTTTCCAGTGTCTGTTTCCCCACTTGGAGCAGAACCCAGAAGGATGTTTCTTCCAACAGTGAGAACTCTGATCTTTTATTTTGTGTGAGAGACTTAATGAGCTAAGTATGCTGTCAATGACTGATCTATAGAAAACCCATAGAAAGCTATGTATTTCCCTCAGTCCCTATAGCTTGGAGGGTGAGAAGAGGGGGGGCTCTTTAATTGTTACCCCTCTCCAAAAAAATGCATTAAGTGCCCCCAGCCTTTTCTAACTGGAATGTGTGAGACAAAGAGGAAGACTAGGTTTTCATAAGTTTCCTAGAGAAGGAATGCAAGCAAATGTAAGAAATCTGTTATTGGTGGCACAAGGGTTATGTTTTGAAAGTATTGTGTGTGAGTGTTTTGGTCAAATATGTTTCCCTGTCTGTAATTTTATTATTTTCTGGCTAACTCACTGGTTAAATAGTATTTAATATGGTTTCTGAAGGAATTATTTTCTATTATCCCTTTGTTAAATTAAGAAACATCTGCACTATGTTTGTGGGCAATTGTTTTAGACAAATCTGAGTGAGATCTCTCTCTACAAAAGACCCAAGGGAAGTAGTTAAGAATAACTGCTGGACAGAATATTTAAGGTAATGCAAATCCCATTCTGTCTTTCTAATTGTACATGTCTTCTTTGTAAGAAAGTCTGTGACTGATACCTGCATGTAGAAAGGGTGATTGGAAAAAATGGGAGGTTAAGGAATCAAGCAGCTGAGTTTGATATAATGTAGAGAGGAAGCAAGAGGATGTTTGTACTGTATCTGAAATGTGATTCAGATATAAAAAGATGTTGAGACTTTAGAAAGAGTGCAGAAAAGAGCAACAAAGATGATTAGGAAGAATGGTTATAGGAATTGGATAGGTTTACTTTGATAAAAAGAATATGGTAGCAGTGTTCCAATATCTGAGGGGCTGCCACAAAGAAGAGGAGGTCAACCTATTCTTAAAAGCACATAAAGGCAGAACAAAAAGAAATGAATGGAAATTAATCAAGGAGAGAACCAACCTAGAACTAAGGAGAAAATGTGAGAACAATTAATCAGTGGAACGACTTGTCCCCAGAAGTTGTGGGTGATTCATTATTGGAGGTTTTTAAGGAGAAATTGAGCAACCATTTGGCTAAAATGATATAGAGTTTCCTGCTTCAGCATGGGGTTGGACTAGAAGACCTCTAAGGTCCCTTCCAATTCTGTTATTCCATTCTTTTGTGTCAAAATTTAAGTTATTTTCTTTTGCATTTTAGTCTGGATTTGTCCTTAATAATGATTTGAGGGCATTCTAGTCAAAGGAAAAATCTTATGAAATTTGTTTTAACATTTGATAAAGCATGTGCATTTGGAACTCCATGCAAAAGAGGTGATTAGTTGCTGGTTGATGTGTGTGCTCAATTTGTTTTCCTTTTCCTTGGAGCCAAGGAGGGGAAGGCAAACCTTAACAGAGAGCCAGTTTGGTCAAGTGGTTAAGGCACTAGGCTAGAAAGCTGGAGAACTGTGATTTCAAATCCTGCTTTGGCCATGAGGGCAGAGCACTCGGGCCACCACAGGCACTTCCGAACACAAGTGATGTTGAGCTGGCCATGCCCACCCCAGCCCCTGAGGTCAAACACAACCCTGATGCTGCCCTCAATGAAATTGAGTTTGACACCCCTGATCTAGGCAATTGCTAACAACATTGTCTCACTAGTGTCAGAAGAATAGTTTGGGATTCCAACTTGAGCCAGAGTTGCACAAGAATAAATAAAAATGAGATGCAGACAGCTGTGTGGAAAGAAGAAATATTTATTCCTAAAAGCAAAACTGTTTGCTTTTAGGGACAGGCTGCAGAGAAATGGGGTACAGTGGCAAACTTTTATAGGGTGAAATTGTCTGGGGTGTGGAGGTGTCTATGTGCTGAGCGGTGTGTGTGTGTATGTATTCTTGGGAACATACAGTTCTGCTGGGAGATTTAATTTACTCTATTTGTGTTTGCAGAACTTATCTTTTGATATATGGATTAGGGCTGGGTAATTTATTTTATTTTATTTATTTTATTTATTTATTTATTTTTATTTAATTTATATGCCGCCCTTCTCCGGAGACTCAGGGCTGCTTACAATGCATTAAGCAATAGCCTTCATACTTTTGTATATTTTTTATACAAAGTCAGCTTATTGCCCCCACAATCTGGGTCCTCATTTTACCTACCTTAGAAAGGATGGAAGGCTGAGTCAACCTTGAGCCTGGTGAGATTTGAATTTGCAATAATTGCAGGCAGCTGATGTTAATAACTGTTAATAACAGTGCTTTAGTCTGCCGCGCCACCAAGCTCTTTTTAATTTTGGGGTTTGAGTAAGGTGACCAGATTTTAACATTGGTAAAGCGGGACACCCACCATTTTGTGGGCGTAGCTTGGAGGTCATGTGACTGGGTGGGTGTGGCTAGCTGGTCATGTGACCAGGTGACCATGGCTATGTGTATAGAAAAAAGTCATTTCTGACAGGTCCTCGCACTTTTGACTGGTCCTCACACTTATGACCATCCTCACATTTATGCCCGTGCAGCATTCTTAACAACCATGTCACTCATTTCAGAACTGCTTCTCTTCACCATGGTGACAAGATAGGGCAAAAATGTAAAATGTGAGGACAGTCGTAAGTTCGAGGACTGGTCAAAAGTGTGAGGACCAGACCAGTCAAAAATAACTTTTTCAGCCCTCTGAGTAGTCCATATGCATAAAAGGATACAGCAATAGAGAGGGATGAAGGAAGGGAAGGGAAATTAGAGTAGGAGTGAGGGTAAGAGAGGGAGGAAGAGAGGAGGAGAAGGAGAAAGGAAAAGGAAGTAGGGAGGAGAAGAAGAGGGGGGAAGAGAAAGTAAGAAGGAAAGAAAAGAGAGAGGTGGTAGGTTTGAAGAGAAAGATTGCTGTACAAAAAAAAGATGAAAGGGAAGAAAGCCAACCCCAAACAAATATAAGGATATTAAGATAAAGAATGAATTGTTAAACTTTAAAGAATAAAAGAGAACAAATATGAATAAATAGCAATAATTAGAAACACACATACAAACATACAATGTATTTTCTTTGAACAGAATATTTGGCTGGTTCACAAATTTAAACAGTGTTTAGTCATTTCAATTAAATTTACAATTTCTATATTTCCTTTTTGCCATATTTATTCCTCATCTATTTTTTTAAAAAACCAATATTACCCTTCATCCTCATCTCTAATCTTAATCAAATTCAATTTTTCCCTTCTATTCTATATTATACCCCTTCCCATTGTCATCTATTTTTATATCCATCCTCACATTGGTTAATTATGTAATTATGTAATACAGTTGTTTAATACAAATTCAACATTTTAATATAAATCAATTAGTTATATAACTATCTTTTTTGTATATCAATCAATATGAACATGAATATTCCAATTATTTCCATGCAATCCAATTTCTTACAAATCAATTAATTATATTTACCAATAATAATAAACCAAATAATTTCCCCCATATATTCCTCCAAACCACAACTTAACCATTTCTGCTTTCAACACAATATACAATTAATAGTATCTCAATTATTACAATTCCCTAGTTAAATAGAGCTTTTTTTCTTTTGTGTTTTAAAATCTTGAACTCTCCTCTTTTGCCCTAAATTTCCCATTGTTTGCAGTTTTGCACCTACCTTTTTTGGTGAGGAAAAAGAAAAAGAAATCTCTCTCTGCCTCATTTTGCCACGTTGCAGCAAAGACCCTGCTTTACTTTCAGTTTCGCTTTTTCAGTATAGTTAGGGGGAAAAAATCTCCAGCACTCTGCAGCTAGCAACTACAGAGCCCTGAGCAAAACAGCTGAGAGCAAATCAGCTGAGAGTCGGGAAGCCGATCTAATCAACTTGTGCTAATTAACCTATGCTGAAGCTTTAAGGGGCTGTTTTTTCTATTTTTTGCAGGCATCGGTCTACTCATTTGTTTTCTTTTAGCACTGATCAGCTGTAGGGCGGCCCTTTGAAGCCCCACGGCAAGAGTTTAAACAGTTTTTTTCCCTCTAGCCATCAGCTGGGACTCAGGAGGCAGCCGGGAGCAACCCACCACTGCGCCGTGCATTCTTTCCAAAAATCGGGACATTTTTAAAATGCCGCGGGATGCGGGACAAATTGTTCAAAAGCGGGACTGTCCCGCCAACAGCGGGACGTCTGGTCACCTTAGGTTTGAGGAAGTTTGCTACTTTGATTAACTTGGAGACACTGATTCTCAGACCATTGTGGATTCTGTTCAGAGGTGGGTTTCAGCAGGTTCTGACCTGTTATGAGTAAATGCCTAACTATGTATATATCAATGCATAGACTGACCCCTCCTCCCTCACCTAGCCCTTCCCAAAAATTTTGAAACCCACCACTGATTCTGTTAATATTTTAAGGGAAGATTTTATATATATATATCTGTGTGTGTGTGTGTGTATGTATTATATATATTAATGAGTGTAGTTTATAACCATACCTTTTGTCTATTTGTAACTTCATAAGGGAAACATCAGGAAGAGGGGTTCATTAATGAACATTGTTAGAAGAAAAACAATAGTATAGTGCTTCAAACTATGCAATCCTATGTTCTATAGACTGAGAAGTTATTCTGGGAGGAATTTGTTAGGAAAGGGTCAATACAAGGCCAATTATTCCAACAAGTGACAACCCTCACAATCTGCCACACCCAGTCTTCCACACATTTTTCTTGGAGTTTCACATGATGGGGGTTAGTTTAAGGTCTTGTTTTGCCCATATGCATTGTGGATACATGGTACGCTAATAATAATTGCATATGTTAGAACATGCCAATAATTACCAGTATACAAATGAATATCCAATTTTTCCCGCTACCTCCCCTGTTCCATGAGTCCCAATAAATCCAATAAATTCTATTGCTGGTAGGTTGGTCTTTGCATCTGTGGTGATCAGCAGGAAGAGATGAAGTGAAACATCAGGCAGGCACTTTGCTTGGTGAAGGTTAACTAAGTCCAATGCTCTTTAAAGGAGACTTGGATTTGGTTGCCAAGAATTGCCTCCTGACAGCACAAACAGTTATTGCTATACTTGACCAGCTCTTGGAAGCAAACAAAAAGATTGAAGAATTAAAGTCTCTAATGGGAAACTACATCTCTAAATTAGAAAAGGAAGTAAATAGCAAAGCCCATGCTTCAAAACGTACTCTAAATTCACAGATAGCTCACGTGGATTGGGGCCTTCAAGATGGAGAAGACACGGAGGAGAGGTTAGTTCTACAGAGACATAGGATTCTACTCCAAGTTGCTGATATTTCTTTGAACAGGGGCAGGTTGCATAACAGATGAGTAATACTGAACTCTCTTTCCCAACTTTTACACTGTAGAGTACATTCTAATGAATTAACAGAGTGTCACATTCCATAGTTCAGCATCAAGAAACCGCAGCCAACACAGTTCAGTTTGAAGCATTTATCCTTGAAAGCGTGAAAACCTGGCACGGAGTGACCAACAAGCAAACAAGCAAACAAAGTCAGTGCTAACTGCAGTCTATCCCTTCACCCTTAAATATGTGTGCCTACCCCACCCCCTGGCGTCCCTACCCCCTGGCTGCCGCCCACATTGAGTCCGTTAGAAGCTTCGTGCACGCCCACACCTCACCCCCCCTGGCTTCTGGTCACTTACGCTCAGCTGTTTCGGCTGGGTCTCCGCTTCTCAGCTGACTGCAGGCTCTCCGCTTCTCAGCTGACTGCAGGCCCCGAAGCATTCCCAGCAGCACCCAGCTGAACGGAGCAGCATCATGGTGTTCAGCCAGTTCTAAGAGAATGTTGGCTGTTCACCTCCTCAGCTGATGGCTTCCAAGGTGACGGTGGATCCTCCCCTCCCCAAATGGCAGCCCCGAGATGGCCAGCCACTGCAAGCTGTTTCGGGGCTGACATGCGGCCCCCTCCTACCATGGAGACGACATCTGGAAGGCAAAAGACACTGTTAGTTGTTTATTGGGCTCATGGCGCTCTCTCCGCCAGGTTTGCATGGGTTCTTTCGGTGAAACCATTTTACTAGCCAAGGAGCCCTTACATCCCTGCTCCTTACCAAGGAGGCCTCTGACAGGGGATACCCTTACCACTGTACCAGATACTGTAGTGCCCCTCTATATACACAGGAGTCTAGGATCTGTTCGACTTCATAGTGAAGCTCCCCTCCTACCTGCACAGGGTGAGGTGCCTGCCCTGTGGGCTCCTGTATGTCGGAGGTTTTCACTGGCTATAGCAACCTACTATGGAACACTGGGTGTATCTTACCCAACAGCTGAGGGAGCTTCAGCTCCACTGTGACTGGGTTGCTAATATGCACGATAGGAAATGGGCCCAAGAATTTTCGGGCTAACTTATGGCAAGGTACCTTGAGCCGTAAGTATTTGGTGGAGAGGTACACCTGTTCCCCAACCCGGAATGGGGCTTGGGGATTGCACTTCTTGTCAGCGTGAACCTTTTGGGCTTCTTTCTGTAAGGCCTCCCTCACATCTTCCCACACCCGTTGCATGTTGTCCAGCCACTCGACCAGGCTAACGGCTGCGGGGGTCTCCCAAGGGCATTCTGGTATGAGGACAAAATCTATCCCGTTTGCTACACAAAAGAGGGTAAACCCTGTGCTGCTCTGCACAGCATTATTATAGGCCACTTCTGCATAGGATAGGAGATCAGCCCAGTCAGTCTGTTGGTAACTGACATAGCAGTGGATGTATTGCTCCACCATAGCATTGGTGCTTTTGGCCGCTCCATTGGTAGCTGGGTGGAAGCCTGAACTCAATCCCTGGGAGGACCCGATCATTCTCAGAAACTCCTGCCAAAACTTAGCCGTGAATTGTACCCCCCAATCCGAGATAATCCTCCGTGGCATGCTGTGGAGGCGGTAAATATGGGCGATGAACACCTTTGCCAGTTTGTGTGCTGACAGAAGGCTTGGACAGGCCACAAAATGTGCTTGCTTAGAGAAGAGATCGATAACCATCCAGATGACGGTGTTGCCGTGACTCTCTGGGAGTTCAACAATGAAGTCCATGGCAATTTCTTCCCATGGTCGGGTGGGGTTTACCACAGGTTGCAACAGGCCATGGGGGTGGGGGTGGGGGTGGGGGGTTCCCTTGTTGCTTCTTCATTGCTGCACATTTTTAAAAAAGTTTTTTATTTTTATTTCTCATAAACACATTTACATGTACAGTCATTTCCATCATTTTTCATTCATCTTTTCTTTTAACTTTCATTTTTCATTTTTACTTTTTCAGGGCTGCTCTTTTACCCTTTACCTTTACTCCAACCTTTCTTCTTCTCCTCCCCTTCTCTTCCTTCCTGTTTCTCCTCCTACTTCCTTCATTCTTCCTCTCCTTCTCTTTCCTACTTCCCTTTCTCTTCCCCCACTCCTCTCTTCTTACCCCCTTCTAGCCTTCTCCTCTGTTCCTCTTTCCCCTCCCTTTTCTTCCTCTCCTTTTCCCTTTCTTCTTTCTCCTCTCCTTTCTTCTCCCTTCCTCTCTCTCTACTCCTTCCCCTCTCTCTTGTTGTTTCCTATTTATTTATTTATTTATTTATTTATTTATTTATTTATTTATTGGTTCGATTTATATGCCGCCCCTTCTCCAGAGACTCAGGGCGGCTTACAATGCGTTAAGCAATAGCCTTCATACTTTTGTATATACCTGCTTAGTAGGGCTTTTGCCCCCCCCCCCAAAACGGTGTTCTTTTTTTATACAAAGTCAGCTTTCAATTCAATCTAAAGTGGTATTTGAGCAGCCCCGATTTTCTAATTATCTTTATTCTTATTTCAATTTCTTATTCAATTATTATTTATTTTTATTTCATCATTTGCGTATAATCTCTCACTTTTTTCCTTTTTACACCCCCCCCCCCCTTCTCCTTTTACTTGACATCATCTGGGTATCTATTTTTCTAATTGTTTTCTCCCATCTATTCTCTATCTATTTCATCTCTATGTCCTTATACATATTTCTTTTCTAACCAATCATAAAATTTATCCCATGTCTTGAAATACATCGACTCCTCTTTATCTTTTATTCTCAATGTTAATCTATTCATTTCTGCACATTCTAAAATTTTCTTGATAATTTCTCCTTCCAGCGGGATTTTATCTGCTTTCCAGTTTTGTGCAAATACAATTCTAGCCGCTGTTATTATATGAATAATCAAATCTGTATCTTCTTTACTATAATTCTCTGGTAAAATTTCCAATAAGAATATCTCTGGTTTTAACTCTATATGTTGCTGCAACATTCCCTCTAACCATGTTTGTATTTTCACCCAATATTGTTTTGCTTCTTTACACAACCACCACATATGATAGTATGATCCCGGCAACTGGTGACATTTCCAAAACTTAGCTGATTTATCTTTAAACGTCTTAGCTAATATTTCTGGCGGCATATGCCATCTATAAAACATCTTATACAAGTTTTCTTTATAGGCTGTTGCCATTGATAATTTATAGTTTCTTTCCCTAAATTCTTGCCATTTCTCCAATTCTATGGTGTATCCAAAATTCTTTGCCCATGCTATCATTGTTTCTTTTACTTCTTCATCCTCTAGTCTAATACGCAATAAATAATTATATAATTTCTTAATCATTTTCTCATCTGTTCCTGTCAATATTTCATCCAGTTCTGATTTCCCCAAGTTAAAGCCATATTGTCTACGATCTGCTTCATATCTTGATTGTATTTGCAGTCTTATATACCAATCTATCTCAATCCCTTGACTCTCTAGTTCTTGTTTTTGTTTCAGTTCTCCCTGATCTGTCAAGGTGTCTTT
Source organism: Arizona elegans (assembly GCA_022577455.1). Taxonomy (NCBI): domain Eukaryota; kingdom Metazoa; phylum Chordata; class Lepidosauria; order Squamata; family Colubridae; genus Arizona; species Arizona elegans. The sequence continues at coordinate 4,862,101 of JAKOOJ010000010.1, read as the reverse complement.
ATATCTAACAATATTCCCCATGTTCACGATATTTGGGTATGTCACCGCTTCTATTGTAGAAAGCCACATTGGTATGTTCAGATAATGTTTTTCTTTCACTCTCTCCCACACTGATAACAAACCATTTCTTACATAATGTCTTTGGAAATATCCATGTATCCTTTGTTTCCTGTACCATACAAAGGCATGCCAACCCAGTTGTAAATCATGACCCTCCAATGTCAGTAGTCTTGTATTCCTTAATAAAATCCATTCTTTAATCCATGTTAACGCTGCAGCTTGATAATACAATTCCCAATTCGGAAGGCCAAACCCACCTCTAATTCTGCATCTTGTAGCATTTTTATGTTGATCTTTGCTCTCTTTCCTTGCCACACATATTTCCACATTATTTTCTTCAACTCTTCAAAATATTTTTTCTCCAAATTATTGGTATAGTTTGAAATAAAAATAATATTTTGGTAATACATTCATTTTTATTAATGCTATTCTTCCCATTAGTGATAATTGCAAGTTTCTCCATTTCTCCAGGTCTATTTAAATTTGTTTCTGATAATTTTCTTCCTTGAGCGTTGCACATCTTGATGTCAGATAGATGCCCAAATATTTCACTTTCTTCACAATTTGCATGTCCAGTTTCTCCATCATCTCCTTCTTTTGCTTTTCTCTCATATTTTTAACTAGTATTTTTGTCTTATCTTTATTGATTTTCAGACCTGCTACTTTACCATATTCTTCTATTTGCTCTAATAGTTTTGGCGCTGTCTCTATTGGGTCTTCCATGATAAACACCAAATCATCTGCAAATGCTTGTAGTTTATATTCTTCTTTTTTGATTCTCATTCCTTTTATTTCCTTTTCCTGTCTCACTTTTCTATTTAGAATCTCTAATGTCAATATAAATAATAATGGAGACAGAGGGCATCCTTGTTTTGTTCCTTTTCTAATATCTATTTTCTCTGTCATTTCACCATTTACCATCACCTTTGCCACTTGGTCTCTATATATAGTTTGGATCATATTTATAAATCTGTCTCCAAAATCCATCATTTTCAACTGTTTTATTATAAATTGCCAATTCACATTGTCAAACACCTTTTGTGCATCTAAAAATAACAACGCTATTTGTTTCTCTGAGTGTAATTCATAATATTCTAATGTGTTTAATATAGTTCGTATATTATCTCTAATTTGTCTTTTTGGTAAGAAGCCATTTTGGTCCAAATGTATAAACTCGTTTAATATTTTTTTAATCTTTCAGCCATGATTGATGCAAAAATCTTATCTGCATTTAATAAAGATATCGGTCTATAATTTTTTTTTATTGCAAAAGTTTTACAATTACATTTTCACCCCTTTCCCCCCCCCTCAGCCCACCCCGAACTTCCCAACCTCCCTAACCCTCCCTAACCCTCCCCTCCCCCCAGACTTCCACACCATATACTCATATCAAGTAAAAAAACCCCCTTTATATAAAACTTGAACCCCTCCCTCCCCCGTATAATTTTTCATCTTCATTACATTAAAATATTTCTATCTTAATATAACATTTTCAGATAAAAGCTATTTGATACTTCCTAGTTTGATATTTGTTCTGAACATAATCTATCCACTTTTTCCATTCCCATTCATAAGTCTCCTGTGAACAATCTTTTAAATATGCTGAAATCTTCGCCATCTCTGCAAAACTGGCCATCTTCAAAGTCCATTCCTCGATCGTGGGCAAAGCTTCATTTTTCCAGTATTTACCTATCAACAGTCTTGCTGCTGTTATCATGTACAATATCAATTTTGTTTCACCCAATGTAAAACCCTTAACTATACCCAGTAAAAACAATTGTGGAGAAAATTGAATTTTTTTCTTCAAAACATTCTGCATGACCCACCAAATTTTTATCCAAAAAGCCTTAACTTTCTTGCAAGTCCACCAAGCATGATAATATGTAGCATCTAAACTATCACATCTCCAACATTTTGGCTGAACATTAGGGTACATACACGACAATTTTTTGGGATCTAAATGCCATCTATAAAACATTTTATAGAAATTTTCCCTCAAGTTCTGCGACTGTGTGAACTTAACGTTCTGGACCCAATTTTTTTCCCATGTTTCCAACATGACTGGTTCTGCAAAATTTTGTGCCCATTTAATCATACAATCTTTAACCAATTCAGTTTCTGAATCCCTTTCTAACAAAACATTATAAAACCTTTTAATATGCATTGGACCTTTCTCTTTTATATGTCTAACCAGTTCTTCCTCGTGCAACATAATACCAGTTTTTTGGTCCTCTTTCCATCTCAGTGTTAATTGATTATATTGTAACCATGTTAAATTAATCCCTTCGTCCAACAGTGTCTCTAATGTCTTCAGCTGCCATCTGCCCGCATCTGTAAAAAGAACCTCTTTGTATAAAAACCCCCCGAGTGACATTATATTTGTATTCCACAAAGTATGACCAAGATCCAGCCATAATGGTATTTTATAATCCCATTTGAATCGGTGCTTCTTCCAAACCCTCATCAAAGAATCTCTAAGTATATGGCTTTTAAATACTTGATCCACTTTGTTCTCATAAAATAAGTAAGCATGCCATCCAAATTCAAGATCAAAACTTTCTATATTCAATATTCCAGTCTTTTTCCTTCCAAACCAGTCGCTTGCTTGAGTCAAAGCTGCTGCTTCATAATATAATTGTAGGTTTGGTAGTTTAAGACCTCCCCTTTCTGGAACATCTTGCATAATTTTCAGTTTCACTCTCAGTTTCTTCTCGGTCTATAATTCTTTATCTGTTGCAGATCTGCCTCTTCTTTTGGTATTAAAGTTATATATGCCTCCATCCATGAGTCCGGAATTTTAGCTTTAAGTAATAGTTCATTGAATACTTGCAGCATCACATTGCTTAGTACATCTTGTAGGGTTTTATATACCTCTGCTGGTAATCCATCTGGGTCTGGTGTCTTCCCATTTTTCTGTCTTTTAATTCCCTCCATTAATTCCATCATAGATATTTTTTCTTCTAATAATTTTTTGAACTTTTCCGGGATTCTGGGCAATTCCATTTTCTTCAAATATTGTTCTAGCTCATCTTCTTCTATTATTTCTTGTTGATACAATCCATTGTAGTATTCCTCAATTATCCTCCTCTTTTCCTCACTTTTATAACATATTTTTCCATCTTGGTCTATTAATTGACTTATTAATTTCTTTTCTTTCTCTTTTTTCATTTTATATGCTAACCATCATCCTGGTTTATTTGCATTTTCAAAAAAGTTTTGCTTTGTAGCTTTTATTTTATTTGCCAATTCTTCATTTTCCATTAAATTTATCTTATGTTTTTTCAAATCCAACAAGTTTTTAATCTTTTTGTTGTGCGGGTTTTTTTGTAGTTCCATCTCTAATCTCTTATGTTCTTCCTCTAAGTTCTTTTGCAATTGTCTGTTTTGTTTATTTCGTTTTCCTAAATATGTCATTGCCAGTCCTCTACTGTATGCTTTACTGGTATCCCACATGGTTTTGTAAAGATGTATCTTCTTTCTTATTCTCTTTAAAAAAGAAAGTCAATTCTTTTTCCATATATTGTTGGAATTTTTTTTCATTTAGTAATTTGATTTAATGTCCATCTCATTTTTCTTTTTCTTTTTTTTCCTTTCCATGTCATTATTATTGGATTGTGGTCTGCCCATACATTTATTCCAATATCAATTTCTTGTATTTTAGCTATAAATTCTGTTGACATCCACATCATGTCTATTCTTGACCATGACAGATGTCTATTTGAGTAAAATGTGTACTGCTTTTCGACTTCCGGTTGGTGACTTGCAGCGATAGGGTGTTGAGTGAGTGTTCGCTGCTCCTCAACACCTCTTATCACCGCGTTTTGGGGATCCCTTTGGGGGCGCGGGACCCGGAGAGTCCTGCAGACAAAAGAGGAAGCCAGGCGAGTGGGAAAGTGGGGTGCGACCACTTCCCGCTAGACTATGCGGCTCTGTCGATCCAACGCAGTGAGCCGGCCATGGATGGCGGGCCTGAAGCTGCAATAGCCAGCAAAAGACGGGAAGCTAAGAAGGAGATCGGAGGTGCCGTGTCAGATTTAAAGCCTTTTTCCCATACCTGAAGTGATTGAGCGTTGAAAGAGGAGGTCGGTGGAGTCAGGAGAGGAGTGCTCGGTTCGGTGAGAGGCGGCGACGAAGAGGGTAGAGCAGATCGTATCCACGGAGACCCGACAAGCCAACGAGTGGACGAGAGATACGGAGGGAGTAGATCGCTTTTATAAAGAGCTCCGGAAGGTGTGGTGAGAGGGAAAAGAAAAGAAAAGACCATCGGTGTGGCTGGTGTTGTGTTTTGTGAACGAGGTGGAAAGGAAGCAGGAGAAACACAGTGATTTGTTTTTCGAGAGCTTCAGCGAAACAAGAAGTGCGCCCATTGAACTGGAAGAGTGAAACAGCAGAGGACGAACAAGAAGACGCTCTAGCAGAGAGATTTACCATCGAGAAGCGTTGGAGCCCAGCAGAGCGGCGAGGTGAAGACTTACAACTTCGTAAACACTATAAAACAACATATTTACATTTATATGTACTCTCCCTCCTCCTCTTTTTGAGCATCTGTGATTCTAATACTTGAACTTTGACTTTTAAAATTATTTTTATAACTACTATTAACTAGATTTGTTGATTGTTAAGAATATAGAACATAGAAATATAAAAATTAAGTATTAAGTACTGATTCTATCAAATAGCCATTAGACATATTTATAAATAAGAACTTAGATTTGTATTTAATGAATTAACTTATTATATCATATATTGTATCTATAGTTATCTAGTCATATTTATTAATTTATCTAACCTAGAATATTTATCTCTACAGGTAGCATTTAGTAACTTATTTATATTAATATCTTATATTAAGACCTGAATTTAGAACTTATTAACTTATTAACTCATTGTTATTAATGCTTAGATTAAGGTTGAACCTAGCTATATAAGAACTATATAGATAGTGATTGTTGTTTGTTGGAAACGTTGAACTATCCTATTACAGTAATTTAGAAATTTAGAAATTAAGCATTAACTGAAATTTATTGAGAGCGTATTGGGAATTAATAAAGGAGCTAAACAAGGATTTAAGAAAGTACCCCGGAGCAAAACGTGGCAAGTGCCACTGGATGATTATTTGGAGAAAGATAGAGGCGATAATAAGAGACCAAAAATCGCTTTTGAAAGAAATGGCAAGTTTGACATCAACAATTGCAAAAACCGGTAAAAAAGTGCCATCTATCCCCACCTTAGCAATGTCATCCCCAGCCACCCAGAAATCAGTAGAAGGTCTCCAGAAAACAGATAAACCCCCAGTAACCCCAACGTTGCAAACGGTACAATCGTCTCTCAATACAAGAAACCATGCTTGCGATGCAAGAGAAACTTTTGAACAGTCATTCCGAATTAAAATTAGACATACATGCACTTGATTCCAAAATGAATGAGATTCAAACTGCTATTGCCAGCAATGAAAATAGAATTCAAAAAGCAGAACAAAGGATTGAAAAAAACGAGAAAAAACTGGACATAGTGGATCAAACTCTGTTGGCGCAGAATAAAGAAACAGAAGACGCCCTGATACAACTCGAGATGGATAAGGCCTCGTTTTACCTTCGATTCCAAAACATATTGGAAGACAAGGAAGAGGACCTAGGAGATAAGATGGCTGAGTTGATCACAGAGACCCTTCAACAAGACAAGCAGGAAATAATTCGAGAGATTGACGAGGTGTACAGAGTCCAAACGAATTACGTGAGAAGAAACAGGCTCCCTAGAGAGGTTCACATTCGCTTCGCTAGAAAAAAAGTTAGAGACATTCTGTATAATATAGCCCGGGAGGAAAAAATTATCTATGGGGGAAAAGAAGTGAGTATCTTGAAACAAATTCCAAGGAGAGTGAGGGAAAGGAGGAAAAACTACAGATTCCTGACAAATCAATTAAATAGGAGAAGCATAATATTTAGGTGGCTCTTGCCAGAAGGAATGCTAATTTCTTGGCAAGGGAGGAAAATTAAAATCGACTGTTTAAGCGATGCCCAAGATTTCCTAGACCAATTAAGGGGAGGAGAAGAGGAACAAACTAGTAAGGAGGAAAACGAAATAGCAAATACGGAAGAAGAGACATCTCAAGAACAAATCACAAGGGAAGACATAGAAGAGGAGAAGAAAAAGGAAGACACAGAAGAAAAAGGGAAAAAATCTAGACCATTGAGAGCAGTAACTTTAAAAGGTAAATAAGAACCAGAGACCAGAGACCAATTACAGGAATGAACGATACAAAGATCATATCGCTAAACGTGAATGGCTTAAATGATTATAAAAAAAGAAAGATAATATTGTCGAAACTGGCGAAACAGAATCCCGATATAATTTGTATTCAAGAGGTCCATATAAAAAAAGATGAAGCCAACTATCTAAATTATACCAAATTTGGCAAGGTATTTTTTTCATTAGCCGAGAAAAGAAAAAGGGGGGTCGCTATTTATGTCAAGAAAGGAATAGAGGCAGAATGTAAATATAAAGATGAAAAAGGGAGAATACTTATAGTAGAAATAACGAGAGGTAATTCTAAGGTGTTATTGGTAGGGGTTTATGCCCCGAACAAAAAACAAGGGAAATTTTACCGGAAACTGCATGAACAGCTGGCAAAATGGGCACATAATGAAATATGCATGCTAGGGGACTTTAATGGAATTGTTGATCCAAATCACGATTATAAATGTGACATAACTAAAAAGAATAAAAGATCTTCCTTACCAAAGACCTTTTTTGACTTGGTGGATGAGATAAATCTAATAGATATGTGGCGTACTTTACACCCCCAGGATAGACAATTTACTTTTTACTCAATGCCACAGAACTCTTGGAATAGAATAGATATGGTCTGGGCTACCAGAAAATTGGGCCTAGAAATTAAAAAGGTTAATATGTGTACAAATGCCTGGGCAGACCATAAGTTCCTTGAAATTAGTTGGCATCACGATACCAAGAGAATACAACAGAGATGGAGTTTAAGGACAAATTTGCTAAATGAAAAAGAGTTTACACTGAAACTGAATGAAGAAGTCAAACGCTTCTTCATAGAAAACGGGAATCAAGAGACAGCCAAAGAAATTGTGTGGGACACCATGAAGGCTTATGTGAGAGGGGTAGCCATCTCATATACCACCTTCAAAAATAAGGAAAAAAGAAAGATCAGAGAAGAGCTTACCAAAAAGCTATTACAAGCTGAAGATGAACTCCAGCAATGCCCGGGAGATGAGGCGATTAAACAACAGTGGTCGATGGCGAGACATAGATTGAATTTATTGGACCAGGAGGAGATGGCACAAAAAATAAAAAGATCCAAGCATTATTGTTTTGAGAATGCTAATAAATCGGGGAGATGGCTGGCGTATAAATTTAAAAAAGAGAAGGAAAAAAACCAAATATTAGTATTAGAAGACTCTCAGGGTAACCTTCTGACGAAGGAAGAAGACAAATTAGAAAGCATAAGAAAATTTTACGAATGTCTATACAAAAATGAAGGAATTGAGTCAAACAAGGTAGAACAGTATTTGTTGGAAGCCAACGTACCTCTAATCTCTGAAGAAGAAAAGGAAATGTTAAACGAAAAGATCACTATAGAGGAATTAAAAACTGCCCTCTCTAAAATAAAGAAGAACAAAACCCCAGGCCCAGATGGTCTCCCCGGGGAAATATATCAAAAATTCGATGAAGTCCTGAAACTAGAATTATTAGAAATACTAAATGAGGCTCTAGCTGGTATAACAATTCCAGATTCTTGGAGGGAAGCGTATTTGACGCTCATACTTGGCATAGGACCCGGGTACCTTCGAGACCGACTTCTGCCACCAGTAGCCTCCCACCGACCAGTCCGCTCCCACAGAGAGGGTCTCCTCAGGGTGCCATCGGCCAAGTTATGTCGGCTGGCGACACCCAGGGGTAGGGCCTTCTCTGTGGGAGCCCCAGCCCTGTGGAATGAACTGCCCCCCAAAATACGTAGGATCTCCGACCTCCGGGTGTTTCGCTGCGCTCTGAAGACCCTGTTGTTCTGCCAGGCAGGGCTATTAACATAATGTTTTAAATTGGGGGTATTTTAAATTTCTGGGATTTTAATTGGAGCCTAATTATTTAATGATTTTAAATTTTAAATTGTTGTTTTGTTTCTGTGTTTTTAAATAGGCTGTACACCGCCCTGAGTCCTTCGGGAGAAGGGCGGTATAGAAATAAAATTATTATTATTATTATACTGAAAGAAGGTGCCGACCCGAAGCAGATATCAAATTACAGACCCATCTCATTGCTGAATGCAGATTACAAACTGTTCATGAATATAATTGCGGAGAGGCTTAAAAAAATTTTAAATCAGTGGATACATAAAGATCAAAACGGTTTTCTCCCAGGGAGACAGATCAGAGACAACTTGAGAATTGTTTTAAACACCATAGAATCCTATGAACAACACCCTGAAAAACAGCTGGCCCTAATGTTCGTCAATGCCCAAAAGGCATTCGACAATTTGAATTGGACTTTTATGATAAATCAAATTGACCTAATGGGATTCGGGACCAACTTTAGGAAGATGATCGAGAATATTTACCAAAACCAGAGGGCAAACATATTAGTGAATGGAGACAGAACTCAAGTATTTCAGATCCAAAAAGGAGTGAGGCAGGGATGCCCCCTATCTCCCTTACTTTATATTTTGGCGCTAGAGGTGCTACTTAGAAAGATTAGAGCTAATAAAGAAATTAAACGATTAAAGATCAGGAAGGAAACATTCAAAATCCAAGCCTTTGCTGACGACGTAGCCCTCATAATAGAAGATCCATTAGAAACTGATTTAAAATTAATGCAGGAAATACAGGATTATGGAGAAGTGGTGGGCCTTAAACTCAATAAGAATAAAACTAAAATAATAGTGAAAAACATGACAGATCTACAAAAGAAAGAATTGGAAAACTTATTAGGCCTCCAGGCAGTTAAGAAAATAAAATATTTGGGAATATGGATTACTGCGAGATTCTCCTCACTAAAAGACGATAACTATATCCCCCTACTGCAGAAAATACATCAAGACCTTGAAAGATGGAAAAGGCTTAAATTGTCCCTGATTGGTAAAATTGCAGCGATTAAAATGAACATCTTACCTAAAATTCTGTTCCTATTCCAAAACATTCCGATATCATTAGATAAAAAATTCTTTCTGGACTTGAACAAACATATTAGAAACTTTCTATGGGAGGGCAAGAAATCGAGGATTTCTTTTAAGACACTCCAAGGGAAAAGAAATCTGGGAGGATTTGGGCTCCCTGATTGGGAAATATATCAAAAGGCGGCAAAAATAATCTGGATTAAGGAGTGGATGAAGCTACAAGATAGGAGAATTCTGACATTAGAAGGACACGATCTTCTAGAAGGATGGCATGCTCACCTGTGGGATACAAAGAACAAGAAAAAATCCTACTTTCATAAACACAAAATTAGGGAGACCCTTATTCGCACGTGGGAGGAAATTAGACAGAGGATCTATACCAAGGTACCCAACTGGCTGTCTATTATGGAAGCCTTAGCGGCCCCAAACAGGCGAGACGATTATAAATTGGGCACATATAAGGACATTCTTGATGAAGAAGGGAAGCTCAAACCTTTGGTTTTATTGAGGGACCAAGGGTTCAACTTGGATTGGTAGAACTATCTTCAGATTAATTCCAGATTTCAAAAAGATAGAGACAAATTTGGTATAGAAGCTAAATACGGAAATTTTGATAAAATTATTTGGGGAATAGACAAGAAAATGCTAATGAAAATCTATAACTTCCTATTAGATGAGGATAGAGCAGAGACCATAGCAAAAAATCAGCTAAATATTTGGGAAAAAACCCTGGGATATAGACTAAATTTTAACGACTGGGAGATGGCCTGGAATAGGAACTACAAAATAACGAAATCGGCAACATTTAGAGAAAACCACTATAAAATGTTACACAGGTGGTACCTAGCCCCGGCTAGGTTAGCGAAAATATTTCCAAATCTCTCAGCCACATGTTGGAAATGTGGAAAAACGGTCGGCACCTTCTATCATCTATGGTGGACCTGTCCTGAGACCAAAAAGTTTTGGTCAAAAATTCAACTCTGGCTTTGCGAAATAACGGAACAGGAGAATCCTTCCTCCTGGGTATGACTGAAGATGGCCTTAATAATAACAAAACGCAACTCATAATCCAGATTACAACTGTGGCTAGACTAGCCTTTGCGAAACTCTGGAAAAATAAATCTACACCCTCAGAAGAAATATTAATAAATAAAATTCTAGAGTGCGCAGAAATGGCAAAATTGACGAGTGAGTTAAAAAATGAGGAGAATTCTAAATATTATGAAGTATGGGGAAATTGGTATAATTGGTTGAAGAATAAAATAAAAGCATGATTGTAGGATATGACTTGTTATGTACTTGAATTTGAGTTATATTGCATAGAACATTGTATAGCTAAGGATGAAATTTATTTAACGTATGATTCACCAATTGTATAAACACTGTACCTCTGATCGAGATAGAGATTGTATATTATCTTTTTATTATGGAAAAATTCAATAAAGTATTTAAAAAAAAATGTGTACTGCTTTTCTTTTGGATGGCTTTGCCTCCAAGCATCTTGTAGACTTAATTCATCTATCATTGTGGAAAAGGTTTTTGGCAATGTTTTTCTTATCTTCTTATTTAATTTTGTAGGTTTATAGTCCAACTCATTGTCTATTATTGCATTGAAATCCCCGAATATACATATCTCTTCATATTCATATTCTATTATTTTTTTATGTAATTTCCCATAATATTCTTCTTGATTATCATTTGGAGCATATATTGCCACTAACAATGTTTTTTTTTTATTCATAGTTATTTCAACCATTAATGTCCTTCCTTCCTCATCTTCAAAAATCTGTTTGGATTGAATTGTTTTTTTAATATATAATGCTACCCCTCTTTTACTTTGACTGGCAAGTGTTGTATATAGTATTCCCAATTTCTTTTGCTCCAATAGATATTTATGCTGTTTCTGAATATGAACTTTTTGTAGACATATAATCTCTAATTTTAATTTTTCTAATTTGTTAAATATTCTTCTTCTTTTTATTACTGAATTTAGTCCATTTATATTCACTGATATTACTTTTACGTCTTCCATTTTCACTTGTTTATTTGTTTAGTAGATCTAGTCACTCTTATTTCTCTTTGTTCTTTTATCTCTTTCGCTCTTGCCCCATCTCTCAATGCTCTTTCCTCTTGTTCCTTGGTTGTCTCCATTAGTTGTTCTCTTTTCTCTTCTTGGCAGCTTGCCCCTCCTTCTTCTCTCACTTTCTCCTTGTTGTTCTATATATTGCTGATAGAATAGCTCTGCCTTTTCTACTGTATCCAATCTGTGCCTTTGTTCTTGTAAATTCACCAAGTTTCCTTCTGGTATCAACCATCTAAAACACTCCTTTTTTAATCAAATGTTTTGTCAAAAATTTGTATTCTTTTCTTAGATCTCTCACTCTTCTTGGAACTTGTTTCAATACCACTATATCTCTACCTTTATATTGTATCGTTGTGTTCCTCATAAGTTGCAAAATCTCTGTTCTCAACATTTTTTTAGTAAATCTAAAATGTATTTCTCTAGGTAGATTATTCCTCATCGCATATCTTGTATATACTCTGTAAATTTCCTCTATCTCATTAATTATCTTTTCTGGGCTCTCTTTTGTAACTTCTGCTAATATTCCAGCAATTCTTTCTAGTAAATTCTCTCCTTTTTCTTCCTCTATATTTTGGAATCTTAAGTAAAAATCTGCCCTGTCCATCTCGAGCTGTATAATTGTCTTTTCCTGGCTTTTATCTGTAGTTGTGAGTCTATAGTCCATCTCCTCCACCTTTTTCTCTGTAGCTTCTGCTTTCTCTTCTACTTTTATCAATCTTTGTTCATTTCTTCCCATCATCTCTTTCATTTCCTTAAGATCGTCATGCATTGCCTGTATCATACTTTTTAATTCCATGTTGGTTTTGTCTTGTTGTCTTGTTGTTTCTGCTGCTTTTTGTGCTGCGGAGCTTGGTGCTGCTGTTATTGATGGTGATGATAAATGTTGTGGTAGCTTCTTCATTTTGATTTTTACTTTCAAATCACTCAATTTATAATCCAAATATCATAAATCAATATTTATAATCCACGTTTATCGTCCTGGTCACCGCAGTTCTTCAGGTTCTTGATACCCTAATCCATATGTTTAAAAAATGCTATTAACAAAACCAAACACTAATGTTCCCCCTAAAGGGAAACTAAAGTGAGAAAAAAGAAGAAAAAGAAAAAAAAACCACACCAACTGCCAAAAAATTATAATAATCAAGAAACAAAAACAAAAACTTTGAAGATGGCCAGTTTTGCAGAGATGGCGAAGATTTCAGCATATTTAAAAGATTGTTCACAAGAGACTTATGAATGGGAATGGAAAAAGTGGATAGATTATGTTCAGAACAAATATCAAACTAGGAAGTATCAAATAGCTTTTATCTGAAAATGTTATATTAAGATAGAAATATTTTAAGGTAATGAAGACAAAAATTTATTTGAAAAAGTTATATTAAGATAGAAATATGTTAATGTAATGAAGATGAAAATTTATAAGGGGGAGGGAGGGGTTCAAGTTTTATATACAAAGGTGGGTTTTTCCTTTTACTTGATAGTATACTGTGCGGAAGTCCAGGGGGAGGGGAGGGTTAGGGTGGGTTAGGGAGGTTGGGAAGTTTGGGGTGGGTTGAGGGGGGGAAAAAGGGGTGAAAATGTAATTGTAAAACTTTTGCAATAAAAAAAAAAGAAAGAAACAAAAACAAAAGCAAGAAGTCCAAAGATCAGCCAAAAAATATAAAAAACCAAACTGTAAATAAGAGAATTAAGAAAAACTATAGGCAAATAGACAATAAGGATAATGCAATAAAAAACAAGGAGAAGAAAAAAAATACAAAATATTAAATGTCAAGGAATGCAAAATCCCCCACAAAAAAGGAAAAATACCATATCCAAATTTTAGCTTTTCCACATTTCAGGTTTTGAACAGAAAAAAAATAGAGGAAAGGAAGAGAAAAGATCCAAAAATTTTCACTCCAAATAGTCAGCAAAAATAGTATACCAGCGGATAATGTATAAACAGGGGAAAAAAAAAACAATTCCAACAAAGTAGTTGTCAAGTTTCCGAAAGATGCCCTAATTAATTCATGAGCCATGATCCAAACTTCAAAGGAAATATAGTGATTTATTAGGAGCACCATTCCGGCAATACTGGGATGCAGTCAGGACTGACCCCATGCAGATTTATGTCCCCCTATGACCCTGTCTCTCCCCTCCTCCCTGGCCATGTCATAAATCACATTCTCCAATTACCCACTTTGGCTGGCTGTGAAACCTAACACCCTCCTGATTGCGGTCAGAAAAAATGTATGGAATTCACTTCAGTTCTCCCTCCCTCCTGCTCATGGCAACTTGAAAGCTTTGCAAGTTGACATTCGGCTCCCCTCACTTCCCGAGGGCAACCTGCACAAAGCAAAACAATTTGAGTACAGATGCAGAGTTTAGGGATGTGACCCCCCAACCAGGCTTGTTTGGATTTTCTGCATGAAATTTGGCTATAAGGCGATCAGCCTGGATGTTTCGACTCTTTACCCAAGATGCCTCTGATAAGGGGTAACCCTTCCACTTGATTAAATATTGCAGTTGCCTCCTGTGCCACCTCAAATTGAGGATTTGCTGCACCTCATAATGGGTCTGGCCCCCTATGACCACGGGGTCTGGGGGCTCATGGGGTAGTGGCCTCAGGGTCGATCCGACCATGGGTTTTAAGAGGCTACTATGGAATACCGGGTGTATCTTCCCTAGCAATCGGGGCAACTTCAATTGCACTGTGACTGGGTTGATTATCTTTACTATGGAGAATGGTCCTATAAACTTTGGTCCCAATTTCTTACTAGGAAGTTTTAACCTCAAATATTTTGTGGAGAGGTAAACTTTCTCCCCCAATTGAAATGGCCTTTGGGGATCTCGGTGTTAGTCTGCCTGTTTCTTATAGGTTTGTGCTGCTTTAGCTAGCGCTTTCTTGACATTCTCCCAGGTTGCTTTCAGTGTCGCCATCCAATTGGTCAAGCTGACTGAGGAGGGAGGCTCCCTTGGGTACTCAGGCATTGGGACAAAGTCCATGCTGCTCACTACCTTAAACGGGGTTAGCCCCGTGCTACTGTGAACAGCATTATTATACGCAACCTCAGCGAAAGACAGGAGGTCCGCCCAATTGGACTGCTGATAGTTCACGTAGCACCTCAGGTACTGCTCTACCATGGCATTCAGTCTCTCCGCCCCACCATTGGTGCTCGGGTGAAACGCTGATCTGAGGCCTTGGGATGACCCTATGGACCATAGGAATTCTCTCCAGAAGACTTCCGGTTGGTGACTTGTGGTGACATGGCGTGGTAAGAGCAATCGCTCCTTCCCACTGCCACTTAACGCTACGTTTTGGGGACCCTTCGAGGCGTGGAAGCCTGGAGGGCTTCGCGGACAATAGTGGGGCTTCGGTGAGTCGAGTGGTGGAGTGCAAACCCACCCGGCGGGACCGATATCCACTGTCAATCTAACGGGGCACGTCTGCCTGTTAATGGCAGACCCGAAGCCACGATAGCTAACGAGACGGGAAGCAAAAATTCCGGGAAAGAGAGGCGGAGTGCACTCGTAACCACTTCTTCTAGAGCATGCCTGAGATTGGCAAGAGCTTTGCTGGCTGGGTCGGATCAAAAGGTCTCATAGGAGGAAAAAGCGGCGACTGAAAGAAAGAGGAGGATTTGACAGCTGATAGGATCGCAGACAGGCCGGCAAGAAACAAGAAGGAGAGATTGGCAAGCGGAACAGCGGCACTACCTGATTTGGATGTAACTTGCTGTGTGGATCGATCAAGAGAGCTCTGAAGACGTAGGAAAGAGATTTTGCTGATTGGAAAGGAGAACGACCGGAAATTAGGACCGGAAGTGCAACCATACTTGATACCAACGAGAAGAACAACGAAGAGCTAGAGAGGAAAGAAGGAGTACCAGGAAGTGACAAGCGGAATAATTATACTCATTTTCATAAGATTCTAAAGAAGCGAGAAATAAAACGGGTGATATTAAATTATCATACTTTCCTGCACAGACTTTAACAAGTGTGGTCCCTGAAGGGACTAAGAAGAACTGAATAAAATTTGTACCTACATAGATTATTATTAGTTTAAAATTAGTCTATATTTACAATATATTTATATCTATTTTCTTTTCTTTATACATTTAAAGTATTTAAAGTATCTATATAAGTACTTAAAGTATTTAAAGTATTTATATATTTAAAGTATTAAAAGTATCAATATAACGTAGCTAATTAACATATTTACAAAGTTGAATACAACTCTTATTGCATCAAATAACTAGTATATTATAAGGTTAAATATCTGCATAGTCATATTAGGATCTATTCTCTTTTCTTGTTTTCCTTTTTTTTTTTGCTTGTTATGTGCATAGATTGACTATATTGCCTAATATCATTAAGGATTATTTTTTTTAAACAGTGATTTATTTTATAATATTAATTAATTAATTGTTTATTGATTGGCTATTGAGCATTAACTTACTGGCCTCCTGCTGACTATATATATATATATATATATATATATATATATATATATATATATATATATATATATATATATATATATATATATATATATGTACTGAGAGCCTTTTTATGAATTGAGAATTTAATTAATTGATAATTAGGATTTAAGCTAAATAAGAAATATTGTCTTTAAATATTGACTAGCTACCAAAGCTAATTAGTTGGTAGCACAGTGGAGAAACTGTTTGATTGTGCTATTTAATATTTGTCCTGCAAATTGGGAATATTTTAAAATAATTCCTAGTCCTGTTAATCTAAGTAAAGGGAAAAACAATTAGTGGATGATTATTTGAAGGAACATAGAAAAGATAGTCAGAGAACAGGCGAAAGTGTTGAGGGAGATGACAAGTCTTGCATCCACTGTGGCAAAAACAGGAAAGAAAGTAACCTCCAGCTTCTCAAACCCCACAATTACAATGTCGTCCCCTGCAACCCAAAAGTCGATAGAAGGGCTATCAAAAATAGAGAAATCATCAGTGATTCCAACAATGCAAGCGATGCAGTCGTCATTAGCAACGATTCAAGAGACAATGCTCTTAATGCAAGAGAAGATGTCCAGCAATCACCAAGAATTGAAAACAGACATATAAAGCATTGACCAGAAAATGAGTGACATACAACAAGCTATACAAAAGAACGAACAGAGAATACAAAAAATGGAATCTAAGATTGAACAACAGGAGAAGAACCTAGAGACAGTAGATCAAAAATTAATGGCCCAGAACAGGGATTTGGAAGATTTGATTACACAGCTGGAAATGGATAGAGCTTCTTTCTATCTGCGTTTCCAAAATATTGCAGAAGATAAGGACGAAAACCTGGGCCAAGTAATGGCAGAATTAATAGCGGAGGTTCTTCAACAAGATACAGACGACATAATAAAAGAACTGGACGAGGTGTACAGGGTACAGACGAACTATGCTAGACAGAACAAACTACCTAGAGAGGTACACATAAGATTTGCACGGAAGAAAGTTAAAGACATCTTTTATAAAATGGTAAAGGAAGAACCAATCAACTATAAGGAAAGTGAGGTGGTCGTCTTGAAGCAAGTGCCGAGGAGGGTGAGAGAACAACGAAGAGATTATAGATTCCTTGCCATACAGCTGAACAAAAGGAATATACTCTTCAGATGGACCTTGCCAGAGGGTATGCTGGTTACATGGCAAGGGAGGAAAATTAAAATAAACAGCCTGGTGGAGGCTCAAGAATTCCTTGACCAACTGAGAGGGTTAGAAGATGAACAGAGTAGTAAAGAGGAATTGGAAGCAGCTACCACAGAAGAGGAACTCACCCAAAGAAGATCCAAAGAAAGGACCCCGGAGGGGAAAGAGAGTTTAGAGGAGAAAGAGAAGGAAGAGAAAGAAAGCAGAGAAGCAGGGAAGAAACAAAGACCACAAAGAGCGGTTCGAGCAAACACCAACCTTAAATTCAAGTAAAACAACACAAGGCAAAAAGGATGGATGATTGGAAAACCCTATCGATCAATGTAAATGGACTTAATGATTATAAAAAAAAGAAAAACTTTCTTTAACAAATTAGTCACTCAAAATGTAGATATAGTGCCTTTTCCGGACTTCTGGGTTTGACTGCCACTGGCGAAGACAGTCGCTTTTGAAGGGCCGCCAGCCCCGCCGCCTGTAGAGCCGCCCCGAGTGAGGGAAGCGGCTTGAAAACTCCAAAATCCTGAGGATTTGAGGAGAAGAGTGAAGCAAGAGGCAGGTTGAGCCCCCGTGAACCCCCAGAAGTTTGCTACTGGGGAGGAAACGGGTGTGGCTCCCTTTTAACTTGTGGAGACTCCGGACGGTGTGGGACGACTCTGTTCACCAGAGCAAGCCGGTTGCAGCAAACATTTAAACTGATGGGAAAATAATTTTGTCATAAAACAACCTCAACCCCCAAACCAAGAAACTGCAAGTATTTCTTCTCTTTTGAACTTTTGATTTGGGAAAAAGCTAGAGCGAGTGGAAACGGCTTGAAAAAATGGCGCCGTTCCAGCGTTAACAAGCTGAAAGGGAGAGTGATTACGCAAAACTATTCTAACAAGCTACATTGTAGCAGTGCTTGTTGCAAGCGAACGGAGAAGAGTGGAAAAGAAAAGAAAAATTTCTTTTTTTAAAAAAAATAAATCTGAGCTTGCTTCAGTCTATTTAAATCTGGGGGACTTTTTCAAAGGATATTGTGGAGGTGCAAAGGAAAAAAAAAAGATTTTCTTTTTTCAGAAAAGTTAATTTACGTGGCAAAATGGCTTCAAAGAAACAGGAAGGAAAGGTTGTAGGGGAGGGATCTCCCACCCACAAACCAGAACAGCAGCCCCCTCCCAGTCAGCAGAGGGAGGGAAAGGACTTTGATGTGCAAAGTTTAAAAGATTTTATTACCCAGGCTCTGGATGATAAATTTCAAAAATCACAACAGGAAATGAAGAGGGAAATTAATGAATTTAAAGAGGCAATGAAAGAAAATTATGATAAGGTGTCTGATAAATTGTCAAATGTGGTTTCTGACTTGGCAGAATCCATTTCTAAAGTGGACTCCAAACTGGAAGAATTTAAATCAGAAGTTAATGTTAAAATGAAGGATACTGATTTTAAAATTGCTGATGTGGATAACAAAGTGGAGAGAGTCGAAAACGAAATTACAATGATACAGTTCCGATCCATGGAATTTGCTATTAGGCTTCGAGGAATTAAAGAGAATGATAGGCAAGATCTGAGACAGATTTGTTCTGATGCCTTGGCTGTATTGCTAAAAATTGATCCAGCAGATGTGGTCTATAAAATAGATAAAATTTACAGAGTGAATTCATGGGTTGCTAGACAAAGAAAATTGCCCAGAGATGTGGTGATATACTTTACTGATAGAAGAATAAGAAATGATATTTTGCAAAGATCCTTTCTTTCCTCTGTGCAAGTGGAGGGAGTTCAAATTGGAATTTATAAGGAATTACCACCTAAGATGTTAAAAGATCGAAAAGAGTATAGGTTCTTAGTGAATGAATTGCAAAAGCAAGAAATACCATTTCGGTGGGATGCCCCAACTGGTATAATTTTGAAATATAATGGAGAGAGACATCGATTGAATACTTTTCAGAAGGCGGAATATTTTTATTATAATATCCTTAAAGAAAGATCATCATCCCCACGTACATCTACATTGTTGGAGATAAAAAGTGATAAGGAAAAGCAATCTCAGCACGAGAGGGCACAACAGTCTAAGCAGATGGAACCAGTGGAAATGCAGGGTGCTGCACGAGGAGGAGGCTTTATGGAGGAATCACTGTTAGAACCTTCCCCAATTCTGTCAACTGGTGCTGTTTTGGATTTAGCTGGGATGCCTGAAGTTAAAGACCAGCGTATAACTCGTGCAATTTCCAAGCAAATAAAAGAAAAACAATATAAAGGAGGAGCTAAAAGTACTACACAAAGTGAAGCCATGGGAGGAGCAAGGCCGAAGACTTCAGAAGAAGTTAGGCAAAGCAGCTCATCGCTTCAGAAAGGTCAAGATGACAATTAGGCTCTTATCCTGGAATGTTAATGGACTAAATTCACCACAAAAAAGGAAGAAATTATTTACATATTTGAGACAATTTAATAATGATATAATTTGTTTACAAGAAACTCATATTCGAACTCAAGATCATAAATATTTGATAAATTCTAAATTAGGAACACATTTTATAGCTTCAACCTCGGAAAAAAAGAATGGTGTGGTTATTTATGTGAATAAAAGACTGTCCGCTAAAATTATAGAAGCAGATGAAGATGGTAGGTTTATCGCAATTGAATTGCACACAGCAAATGGCCAAATTCTTTTGATTGGAATTTATGCTCCGAACCAACAACAGGATCATTTTTATAAGACTCTACATAATAAAATATTGCAATGGGACTATAGATCTATTCTAATAATGGGAGACTGGAATGGAGTAATTGATTCTAAATTAGATAAAAAGAGTTTGGCGAAATCAAGGATCAGACTGCCACAGACTTTTTTTGATATGAAAGAAGATTTGGAATTAAAAGATATCTGGAGAATATATAACCCAAAAGAACTGGACTATACTTTTTTCTCTGACAGACATAGATCTTTCTCCAGGATTGACTTTATCTTGTTATCAGATGATTTACTTGTTAAAACAAAAAGAACAAAGATATTTCCAAGAACTTTAACTGATCATAGCTCTGTATGGATAGAAATCGAGATGGGAAAGTCTGAGAGAAGGTCATGGAGACTAAATGAACATTTGTTCAGATATGAAAAAAATATAATAGAACTTAAAAAACAGATGAAAGAATTTTTTGAAATGAATTTGAATAAGGGTACCCCAATTGAAATAGTATGGGACGCGAGCAAAGCTTATATGAGAGGGGTACTTATTTATATGAACTTTAAACATAAACAGAATCGACAAAGGAAAAGACTCGAATTGGAAGCAGAAATAAAGAATAAGGAACAGTTACTTATTAAAAACCCAACAGATGAAAGAATACGTGGTGCTATAAAACTTTTGAAAGATCAGTTTCAAATGCTTTTGGCGGAGCAAGCTGCAACAAATCTACAATATGCGAAGCATAATACGTTTTGTAATGCCAGCAAACCGGGGAGATGGTTGGCTTATACTTTAAGGAAAAAGCAGAGTATACGGACTATTGAGAGTATTGATATTGGGGGGAAAGAAATTTTCCAACAAAAACTGATTAAAGAAGCCTTTGTAGATTACTACGTTAAATTATATGCTAAAGATGACATACAGAATGGACTTATAGAAAAATATTTAGAAGAGAAAAGAGTCTCAAAAATTACTAGCCAACAAAAAGAAAGAATGAATTACCCTATAACAGTCGAGGAAATAATCGCAGCAATTAAACAATTGAAAACAGCTAAAGCTCCTGGAACAGATGGATTGACAGCAGTGTATTATAAAACTTTACAAGCAGAAATGGTGGAACAACTTAGAGACTTATTTTGTAATATACAACAAGGGGGTAAAATACCCCCATCATGGAAATCAGCATATATTACTTTGATACCAAAAGAACAGGTAGGTCCTAAAAAACCGGAAAATTATAGACCAATATCTCTTTTAAATAATGACTATAAAATTTATGCAAAAGTATTAGCCAACAGACTGATGCCAGTAATTCAAGAGGTGATTAATGACGACCAAGCGGGATTCATAGAGGGTAGACACATGAAGGACAATGTAAGGCAAGTTATAGATTTACTGGAATATCTTGAGAAGAATAAACAGATCTCTGCAGTGCTGTTTTTTTTGGATGCGGAGAAGGCCTTTGATAGAGTGGACTGGAATTTTCTACTAAAGACTTTAAAAAAAATGGGATTTGGAGACCAATTTATACAGGCGGTTTCAGCAATTTACCAAGAGCAAAAGGCACAGATTATTATTAATGGAAGTTTGACATCAGAGTTTAATATTGAAAAAGGAACCAGACAAGGCTGTCCGTTATCCCCATTGTTATTTATTTTAACACTAGAAGTCTTGCTGAATATAATACGGGATTCGAATAACTTGAAAGGTATAGTGATAAGGCAGGAGGATTACAGAATAAGGGCATTTGCAGATGATCTGGTTGTTACCCTAGCACAGCCGATGGAATCAATAATCCAGATGAAAGACATTATCCAAGATTATGGTACAGTATCAGGTTTTAGATTGAATCGGAAAAAAACTAAGATGATAGTTAAAAATATGACACAAGATCAACGACACAAACTTGAAAATAAGGCAGGTTTTGAGATTGTACCAAAGGTTAAATATCTAGGAGTTCAGGTTGCAGAATCAAACATGAAACTGTTTCAAAATAATTATGAGGTGTTGTGGCGAGAGGCGCAGAAAGATATGGAAACTTGGAAAAAACTGCAGCTGTCTTTACTTGGAAGAATAGCAGCAGTTAAGATGAATATTTTGCCAAGATTTCTTTTTTTGTTTCAAATGATTCCGGTGCTTAAAAGTGATAAACAATTAAAAGTCTGGCAAACTGGAGTGAATAAGTTTGTCTGGAATGAGAAAAAACCGAGAGTGAAATTGAAAATCATGCAAGATGCTCCAGAAAGGGGAGGCCTTAAACTTCCAAACCTACAACTATATTATGATGCAGCAGCTTTGACTTTAACAAGTGATTGGTTTGGAGGGAAAAAGACTGGAATATTGAACGCAGAAAGTTTTGATTTGGAATTTGGATGGCATGCTTACTTATTTTATGATAATAAAGTGGATAAAGTATTTAAAAGCCATATATTCAGAGACTCTTTGAGAGTATGGAAGAAGCACTGACTCAAATGGGATTACAAAATACCGTTATGGCTGGATCTTGGTCATATCATGTGGAATACAAATATAATGTCACTCGGGGGGGTGAGCGGGTTATATAAAGAGGTTCTCTTTACAGATGCGGGCAGATGGCAACTGAAGACATTAGAGACACTGTTGGGACGAAGGGATTAATTTAATTTGGCTACAGTATAATCAACTTCAATTGAGATGGAAAGAGGACCAAAAAATTGGTAGTATGTTGCACGAGGAAGAATTGGTTAGACATATAAAAGAGAAAGGTCCAATGCATATTAAAAGGCTTTATAATGTTTTGTTAGAAAGGGATTCAGAAACTGAATTAGTTAAAGATTGTATGATTAAGTGGGCACAAAATTTTGAAGAACCAGTGATGTTGGAAACATGGGAAAAAATCTGGGTTCAGAATGTTAAATTTACACAGTCGCAGAATTTGAGGGAAAATTTTTACAAAATGTTTTATAGATGGCATTTAGATCCTAAGAAATTGTCGTGTATGTACCCTAATGTTCAGCCAAAATGTTGGAGGTGTGATTGTTTAGATGCTACATATTATCATATTTGGTGGACTTGTAAGAAAGTTAAGGCTTTTTGGATAAAAATCTGGTGGGTCATGCAGAATGTTTTAAAGAAAAAAATCCAATTTTCTCCACAATTGCTTTTATTGGGTATAGTTAAGGGTTTTACAGTGGATGAAACAAAGTTGATTTTGTATATGATTACAGCAGCGAGATTGTTGATAGGTAAATATTGGAAAAATGAAGCTCTGCCCACTGTAGAAGAATGGATTTTGAAGATGGCCAGTTTCGCGGAGATGGCGAAGATTTCAGCATACTTAAAAGATCGCTCACAAGAGACTTATGAATGTGGATGGAAAAAGTGGATAGATTATGTGCAGAACAAATATCAAACTAGGAAGTATCAAATAGCTTTTCATTGATAGTATTATATTATATTAAGATAGAAATAGTTGAACTATGTGAAGATGAAAAATGATATGGGGGTTGGGGGGGTTCAAGGTTTTTATATAGGGGATAATGATATTCTATGGAAGTCCGGGGGGGAGGGGAGGGTTAGGGGCGGTTTGGGAGGGTGGGTTGGGGAGTTTGGGGTGGGTTAGGGGGGTGAAAATGGGGTGAAAATGTAATTGCAAAACTTTTACAATAAAAAATAAAAAATAAAAAAATAAAAATGTAGATATAGTCTGTCTCCAGGAGATACATATTAAACAAGAAGACAAAAAATATTTGGAATATAAAAAATTGGGGAATCTTTATACCTCCTTAGACATGAAGAAGAAGAGAGGGGTGGCACTATATATCAAAAAAGAGATAAAAACAGAATTGAAATATGCAGATCCAAAAGGTAGACTACTAATAGTTGAAATTAAGAGAGGCAACTCTCCAATATTAATAGCAGCGATCTACGCTCCAAACAAAAATTTGAAAGAGTTTTATAATAAAATGCAAGAAATAATAAGGAGAATGGATAATAACAATGTTTGCATCATTGGGGACTTCAACGGAGTGGTAGACGCGAATAAAGATCATAAAAGACCCAGAGGCCAAAAGAAAAAAAGGAAAAATCTACCAAAAACCTTCTTCGACTTAGTGGATGAACTAAATCTCGTAGACATTTGGCGAACATTACACCCCAATAAAAGACAGTACACTTTCTATTCTAATCCTAATAAATCATGGTCTCGAATAGATATGATGTGGGTGAGCAGGAATATGGGAATGGACATTGTATCAGCAGAGATCTTACCCAACACCTGGGCAGACCATAACCCACTGGAAATTAGATGGAAGAGTAGATACAAGAGAAAGAATATGAGATGGAGAATGAACATACAATTCCTATGAGACAAAAAAAATATTGATAAAGTTAGAGGGGAGCTAACAAACTTTTTTGAAGAAAATGAAAAAAAACCAACGGACTGAGGAATAATCTGGGATACGATGAAGGCCTATTTAAGAGGCCTATTGATAGCATACGGAGCATACAGAAACAAAGAGAGGAGAGAAGCTCAAAGAACATTGCTAGAAGAACTGGCAAAGGCAGAGAAAGAGGCACAACAAAACCCTGATAATGAAACAATAAAAGAAAATTGGATGACCATTCGTCATAAACTAAATATAATGGATCAAGAAAAATTAGCATATGGAATTAAGAGAACAAAACAATATTGTTTTGAGAACGCCAATAAGCCAGGCAGGTGGTTGTCCTATAGAATTAAAAAAAAGAGAGAGAAAGGAATTATTTTCCAATTAGAGGACCTGGAAGGCCACATTGTAACCAAGGAGGAAGAAAAACTGGAAATAGCACGTGAATACTATGCGTCTTTATATAAAGAAGATGATATTCCCAAAGAGAAAGTAAAACAATATCTATTGGAGGAGGGAATGCCACAGATCGGAGAGGAGGAAAAAGATGTTGAATAAAGAGATTACATTGACAGAGTTAAAAACAGCAATTGCCAAACTGAAAAAGAATAAATCTCCGGGCCCGGATGGATTCCCAGGGGAATTATATAAAAACTTAGAATTAGAAGACATTCTACTTCCAAGAATGCTTGAAATTTTTAATGAGGCCCTACTGAAAAATAAAATACCAGAATCTTGGAGAGAGGCTTATATTACACTCCTACCAAAAGAAGGAACAGACACCAAATTGATACAGAATTATAGGCCAATTTCTCTTCTCAATATTGATTATACATGAGCATATTAGCGGAAAGACTAAAAAGAATCCTCAATAAGATAATACATAGTGACCAGAATGGATTCCTCCCAGGGAGGCAAATTAGGAATAACACAAGGACGATTCTGGATGTGATAGAATATTATGAGGAACATCCAGACAAAGAGGTGGCATTAGTATTTTTAGACGCCCAGAAGGTCTTCGACAATTTGAATTGGGAGTTTATAAAGTAACAAATTGATATAATGGGATTTGGACAAAATTTTGCAAACACAATAAACACGATTTACGAGAAGCAAAGGGCTAACATCTTAGTAAACGGCGAACTCACTAAAACATTTCAGATCAGTAAAGGAGTAAGACAGGGATGCCCAATGTCACCACTTCTGTATATATTGGCACTAGAAGTGTTATTAAAGAAGATTAGGGAGAGTGATCAAATTAAAGGGCTCAAAATCAGGAAGGAAATATATAAAGTCCAAGCGTTCACGGATGGTGTCGTCTTAATCATGGAAGAACCGGTGGAAACAGGCATACAAATATTGGATGTACTTGACAAGTATGGAGAAGTAGCGGGGCTCAAATTAAACAAATCTAAAACCAAAATGCTCACCAAAAATATGACAAAAAATCAGAAAGAAGCCCTGGAGGAATCCATGGGAATACAAATTGTGAAGAAAGTTAAATACCTGGGAGTGTGGATCTCAACAAAATATTCGGCCCTCAAAGAGGACAATTATGTCCCTTTGATAAAAAGCATAAAACAAGACTTAGAGAAATGGGGGAAGCTCCAGATTTCCTTCTTAGGGAGGAAAGCGACAATCAAAATGAGTGTCTTACCTAAGTTGTTGTATCTGTTTCAAACGGCGCCAATTAAATTAGACAAAAAAATTTTCAGGGAACTTAATGCCATCATTAGGAAATTTATTTGGGGAGGAAAAAAGCCAAGAATAGCAATTAGGAGTTTACAAGATAAAAAAGATAGAGGAGGGCTTGGACTACCTATTTGGGAAACTTATCATAAAGCAGCAATTCTAGTTTGGCTAAAAGATTGGGCGACCTTGGCGAACAAAAGAATTTTAACGTTAGAAGGGCATGATCTTCAGAAAGGCTGGCATGCCTTCCTATGGGAAACAGGGAAAAAAACAAAAACACACTTTAATAAACACAAATTGAGGGATATATTGAAGTTAACCTGGGAAGAAATAAGACGAAAACACTATACTAAAATCCCCAGTTGGCTCTCAATTATGGAGGCGATAATATACCCAAACTTTCTGGAACTTGGTAAAACGGTGAAATATAAAGAAATATTAGACGAGGCAGGAAATCTCAAAACAATAGAACAGTTAAAAGAACAAGGTACTCACATAGAATGGTGGACATACGCACAGATAAAATCAAGGTACAAAAAAGATAAAGAACAATACGGTATAGAAATGGGTAGCAAAGATTTTGATAAGATTTGGATGAGCACGGACAATAAATTACTGGCTAAATTGTACAATTATTTGGTAGAATATGACCTGATGGAGGAGGTGGTTAAAGATCCAATGTTAGCATGGGCCAAAAATATTGGGAAAAATATAAATTTGGAAGAATGGGACCAAATATGGAATAACAATGTAAGACTCACCAAGGCAACCACATACAAGGAGAACCAGTATAAGATGATCTATAGGTGGCACCTAGCACCAGCTAGGATTGCCAAAATTTATCCCAACCTAAGTCCAAATTGTTGGAAGTGCGGGCATCAGCAAGGCACTTTTTACCATTGCTGGTGGACCTGCCCTCAAGCTAAAAAATATTGGAAGATGATTGGCAATTGGCTTTCAGAAATAATAGGTGAAACTTTTGAATTAGATCCTAAAATATTCCTCCTGGGAATTCTGAAGACGGAAATGGCAAAAGAGAAGAAATACCTAGCAGTGCATATAATAACAGCAGCAAGAATCTCTTTTGCTCAACAATGGAAAGAGAAAAAAATACCAACTAAGGAACAAGTAATCGGTAAAATAATGGAATGTGCCGAGATGAATAAATTAACGTTGGAAATCAATGACAGAGAAGATACTGACTATTATAGCGTGTGGGACAAGTGGTACGGGTGGTTAGAGAAGAGGAAAATGAAATAAAAAAAATGGAAGAGACTAGATTGAGTACAAGAAGTAGTCAAATGATATAGTAAGAGAAGATGTACCGCAGATTGTAGAAAGTAAAATGAAGTAAGGAAAGGTTATATAGGTAAGCAAAAGATATGACTTATGTATTTATTAATTTACTTTTAAAGACTTATTATATATATATATACATTAAGAATGATATAAGTACATATCAGTATAAGTACATATTTATATGCTATGTAATTGAGTAGCAAAGATTATCTATATGTACATACATCTGTATTCTTATTTATTTCCTTTTCCTATACTATGTAACCGGATGGACAAAAACTGTATTATTATAATTTCTTAACAATAAAATATTAAAAAAAAAAAGGAATTCTCTCCAGAATTTTGCTGTGAACTGGACACCTCGATCGGAGATGATTCTTCTGGGTACTCCATGCAGGCGGTAGATGTGTTTCAGGAAAAGTTTGGACAACTGGCGGGCTGAGGGTAGCCCGCTGCAGGGTATGAAATGTGCCTGTTTGGAGAATAAGTCTATTACAGTCCAGATCACTGTGTTTCCACCACTCCTCGATAGTTCTACTATAAAGTCCATTGCAATCTCCTCCCATGGCCTTGTCGGTTCAGCTACTGGCTGCAACAGCCTGGGAGGTCTTCCTGGTCATTTTTTCATCGTGGCACAGATGGTACAACTTTTCACATAACTGTCTATGTCTTTTCTCATGTGGGGCCACCAAAACTGTCTTCGTACTAAGTGCAGAGTCTTTAGGAAGCCTAAATGTCCCGCTGGTTTAACGTCGTGGCTTCTCTTGAGGATCAGGGTGCATAGAGTCTCTGGGACATAGAGTTTTGTTCCCTTCCATGCTAGGTCATCACTTTTTGTTAAGAGATGTTGGTTGTCTCAGAACCAGGGGTCCGCCGATGTTTCAGTTTTGAGTCTTGTTGTTAAGTCACTTGCAGGTTGGCCTTGCTGGTCGCAACATTGCCATCTGGTGATTACTTTATTTATTTATTTATTTATTTATTTAATTTGTATACCGCCCTTCTCCCAGAAGGGACTCAGGGCGGTGAACAGCCAAAATTAAAAAACATACAAATGCAAAAGTTAAGATAATTAAAAGAATTAAATCACTGGCTACCCAATTTAAAACCTCAAAATCCATAAAATTTAAAATCCCAATTAAAAACCATTTAGGCTAGGCCGGCTTGATGAAATAAAAACGTCTTCAGGGCTTTACGGAAGGTACGGAGGTCCGGGATCAATCGTATTCCAGGAGGCAGCTCATTCCACAGGGCGGGTGCCCCCACAGAGAAGGCTCGCCCCCTGGGGGCCGCCAGCCGACATTGCCTGACCGACGGCACCCCGAGGAGGCCCTCTCTGTGAGAGCGTATTGGCCGGTGGGAGGTTATCGGTAGCAGCAGGCGGTCTCGCAAATACCCTGGCCCTAAGCCATGGAGCGCTTTAAAGATGAGAATCAACACCTTAAAGCGCAGCCGAAAGACCACCGGGAGCCAATGCAGCTTGCGCAGGAGAGGTGTTACATGGGGGCGCCACGTCGCTCCCATAATCACCCGCGCAGCCGCATTCTGCACCAGCTGGAGCCTCCGGGTGCTCCTCAGGGGGAGCCCCATGTAGAGAGCGTTACAGTAGTCCAGGCGTGACGTAACCAAGGCATGAGTGACTGTGCATAAGGAGTCCTGATCCAGAAAGGGGCGCAACTGGCGTATCAGGCGAAACTGATAAAAAGCCCCCCTGGCCACGGCCGTCATATGCTCTTCTAAAGACAGCCGTGTGTCCAGGAGGATGCCCAAGTTGCGAGCCCCCTCTGTGGGGGTCAGTGACTCGCCCCCAATAGCCAGCGATGGCGCCAGCTGTCTATACTGGGACGCCGGCATCCACAGCCACTCGGTCTTGGAAGGGTTGAGCCGAAGCCTGTTCCTCCCCATCCAGACCCGCACGGCCTCCAGACACTGGGACATCACTTCGAGGGCATCATTGGGGTGGTCTGGGGTGGAAATGTACAGCTGAGTGTCATCAGCGTACAGATGGCATCGCACCCCAAAACCACGGATGATCTCACCCAGCGGCTTCACATAAATGTTGAACAGGAGCGGCGAGGGGACCGACCCTTGTGGCACCCCGCAAGCAAGGCGCCTCGAGGTCGACCTCTGCCCCCCTGCCAACACAGACTGCGACCGGTCAGAGAGATAGGAGGAGAACCACCGCAGCACGGTGCCTCCCACCCCCAATCCCTCTAGCCGGCGCAGCATGATACCATGGTCGATGGTATCAAAAGCCGCTGAGAGGTCTAACAGGACCAGAACAGAGGAACAACTCCTGTCCCGAGCCCTCCAGAGATCATCCACCAATGCGACCAATGCCATCTCCGTGCTGTACCCAGGCCTGAAGCCGGACTGGCACGGATCTAGATAGACGGTTTCATCCAGGAACTGTGGGAGCTGTCGCGCAACCACACTCTCCACAACCTTCACAACAAAGCGAAGGTTGGAGACTGGACGGTAGTTTGCCAAAATGGCCGGGTCCAGAGAAGGCTTCTTGAGGAGGGGCCTCACCACCGCCTCTTTCAAGGTGGGAGGCAAGAAACCCTCTCTCAGAGAAGCATTTATAATCCTCTGGAGCCAGCCTCGTGTTACCTCCCGGGTGGCCAGTACCAGCCAGGAGGGGCACGGGTCCAATAAACATGTGGTTGTGTTTAACCTCCCCAGGATCCTGTCCACATCCTCAGGAGTCACAGGGTCGAACTCATCCCAGATAACATTCTCAAGACCAGCCTCAGTCACCCTGCCAGGATCTACCCAGTCAGAGTCCAAGCCTTCCCGAATCTGAGCGATTTTATCGTGCAGATACTGTACAAAATCCTTAGCCTGCCCTTGCAAGGGGTCTTCCCGTGCTCCCTGATGTAGGAGGGAGCGAGTCACCCTAAACAAGGCGGCTGGGCGGTTATCTGCCGATGCAATAAGAGCGGAAAAGTGGTTACGCTTTGCCGCTTTTATCGCCACTAGATAGGTCTTAATATGGGACCTAACTAGTGTTCGGTCGGATTCGGAGCGATTAGCCCTCCAACCACTCTCTAGGCGTCTTTTCCGGCACTTCATCTCCCTCAGCTCCTCGGAAAACCAAGGGGCCGGGCAGGTTCGGCGTCGGGTCAGAGGCCGCAAAGGCACAACTCGGTCCAGAGCACTGGTGTCCGTCCTATCCCAGGCAGCCACCAGATCTTCAGCCGAGTCGTGAGCCAGAGTTTCAGGAACTGGCCCAAGCTCCCTCTGGAACCTATCAGGATCCATCAGGCGCCTGGGGCGGAACCACCTGGTCGGTTCCGCCTCCCTGCAGTGGGGTGCAGCGGTCAAAAGGTCCAGTCTTAGGAGAGAATGGTCCGACCATGACAGGGGTTCAATAACTATATCCCCTATATCCAGACCACTCAGCCACTGACCAGAGATAAAAACCAAGTCCAGAGTGTGTCCTCCCACATGAGTGGGGCCATGAATTAATTGTGTCAGGTCCATGGCTGTCATGGAAGCCATAAACTCCCGAGCCATCCCAGACGCCTCACCGGTAGACGGCAGGTTGAAATCCCCCATGACCAAAAGTGTGGGGGTATCAACCGCCACCCCGGCAATAACGTTGAGAAGCTCGGGCAGGGCCGCTGTCACGTGGCAGGGAGCCAGGTACGCGATCAGCAGGCCCACCTGCATCCCATGGCCCCACTTCACCAGGAGAGACTCACAAGACTCACTTGACCTACTCCTTGGGCAGAGGGGATGATGGCATTCACTACCTGCTCCCGCTCACTGTTGTATTGAGGCATTCGGGAGAGGGCATCGGCCAGAAAGTTTTTCCCCCCTGGGATGTGTTTCAGCTCGAAGTTGAAACGATTGAAGTATTGGGCCCACCGGACTTGCCTGGGCGACAACTTCCGTGGGGTCCTGAGGGCCTCCAGATTCTTATGGTCAGTCCAAACTTTGAACGGTCTCTGGCCTCCTTCTAGAAGGTGTCACCAGGTCAACAGCGCCCATCTCACTGCGAACGCTTCCTTTTCCCACGCCGCCCATTGTCTTTCTGTGTCGGTGAGTTTGTGGGATGTGTAGGCACAAGGTTGTAGGTTCCCTTGGCTGTTCTTTTGGAGTAGCACGGCCCCCACTGCCACATCGCTGGCATCTGCTTGGATGACGAAGGGTGGTTTGGGGTCAGGATGCTTTAAGACTGGTTCTTTTGCAAACATTTCTTTTAGTGTTTCGAATGCTTGTTGGCAGGCCAGGTCCCACTGTAGAGGTTGTCCTGGGCGGGGTTTTGTTGCTGGATTCCCTGTTTTTAGGAGGTCCATCAGAGGTTTGGCAATTCTTGCAAAAGAGGGGATGAATTGTCTGTAGAGGTTCGCGAACCCCAGGAAGCTTTGCAGTTGTCTGCGGGTGCGAGGGGGTCGCCAGTTTAGGACTGATTGTACTTTGGCTGGGTCCATTTCTATCCCCTCATTTGACACTCGGTAGCCTAAGTAGTCTAGCCGTGACTGGTGGAACTTGCATTTTGATAGCTTGACATATAGGTTCGCCCCCAGCAGTCATCTAGGTAGACGAGGACCCCCTTATAGAGGTGCTCATGCAGAACCTTATTTATTAATTGCATGAACACCGCCGGGGCTCCCTGCAGTCCAAATGGCATCACTTTAAATTGGGAACTCCCTAGGGGGCAGTTGAATGCTGTTTTCCACTCATCTCCTTCCCTGATGCGTATCCGGTAGTAGGCTTCGCGGAGGTCTAGTTTGGTGAAAACTTTCCCTTTGACCAGGTGGGCTAGCATGTCTTTCATGAGGAAAAGGGGATCTAAGTTGTGTACGCAGACAGCGTTGAAACTCTAAAATCAACCACCAGGTGCATAGAGCCGTCTTTCTTCTCTTTGAAGAGGACCGGTGCCGCGACCTGTGGTTTGGCTGGCTCAATAAAACCCCTTTGTAGGTTCTTGTCTATGTAGTTCCGCATTTCTTGCATTTCACAGGGCGTCATGGCATACAATTTGGGTTTAGGTAGTTTCGCCCCAGGGATGATTTCAATGGCGCAATCTGCCTCTCGGTGGGGAGGCAGGACATCACACTCGGCCTCGCTGAATACTTCTGCAAGGTCCTGATATTCCTTTGGGATCTGTTAGGTCTCTGGGGTTTTGTCGGATGTGGCTGCCAGTTGCTCTGGTGTGCTCTTTTGGAGGGTTCCCTGCATGGGCGGTATTTCTGCTTGCTGGTGCGGCAGGGGTTGGGGCCCCTTTGCTATTCTTAGTCTGCGGGTACCCCCTTGCCACCAGATGGTCGGTCCCCACTTGTCTAGCCATGAGAGTCCCAGTATGACTGGATCTGTCATTCTGGGGGCTATTACGAATCGAATTACTTCCCAGTGATCCGCTAGCTCTAGCCTCACTGGTTCAGTCAGGTGAGTGGCATAGGCTCCTCCCATTAGGGACCCATCAACCTGTTCGAACCGGATTGGGTGGGTCAGTCTTTTTGCTCTGATCCCCAGTTTCAGGACTGTGGTTAGGTTGATCAAGCATCTAGTGCAGCCTGAGTCTATCAGGGCTTGAAAGGCCCCCTGGGTCCCTGTTTTTGGGGCTGTGAGGCGTATTGGGAAAACGAAAGGGTGGACTGGTTCCCTCACCATTGGGTCGTTTTCACCCTCGTCCTCGCTATCATAGGGTTCTGGCAACTGGTCATCGTTGCCTGGTGTCCCCCCCCACCTTCGGCTGGGTGGGAAGGGACCTCTTCAGCCCGGAGGGCCCTCTGGGACCTGTTGGTGGCCTGTTTGGGGCCTCGTTCCAGCTGTGCCCTGGGTGGTGGCTCTGGCCTAGGCCTTGGGGCTGGGGTCATGCACACAGATACCATGTGGCCCTTCCTCCCACATCTGTAGCACTTCAGCAGGCTTCAAGGGAGGGCTGGTTTCAGGTCGGGTTGCTCCCTCTCTTTCGTGTCTGGTTGTTCTCTCATGTTGTTGGCGCGCAATCCACTGTCGACTTTTATTGCTACTCGGAACCACTCAGAGAGCTGGTTTGGGATGTCCAAGTAAGCGGTTACCTGAGCAATTTGATTGTCCAGGCTTGTTCTGAAAAAGTGCACTAGCAACCGCTCTGGCAAAGGGGGTAGTCTCCCAACAACTCTCCTAAATTGGTGGATGTGTTCTTTAATGAGACGGCCCCTCTTCTTTAGATAGCTGAGCTCATCCTCTGCATACAGGTCTTCCTCTGCCTCCTCGAATCTGGCCTCTAGCAGTCATAGGAAGTCATCTACATCTTGCAGTTGGGGGGCTCTCCTCTTGTGGAGGGCTGCTAGCCATTCTCTTGCTTCCCCCTCTAGCCCCTCTGTGATGGTATTCACCATAGCTCTGGGGGATGGGTAGAGGTGTCCATAACATTCTAGGTGGATCTCAGCTGAGTCAAGGAATAGAGCTAGCTGGTCTGAGACCCCATCAAACTTTCCTCTGAACTGGGGCAGTTCATTCAGCACTGCTCCTCTCTCCCCCTGTTGGCCTCTGTATGCTTGCATTTGATGTAGCTGGGCCTCTTCCTCAGCTCTAGTTTGGAGGGAGAGAGGGGTTTGTCTGCCCTGGGCAGCCTGCCTGCTGCATGGGAAAGACACTGGTTGTGGCCTCCTTCTTATGGGTGGAGAAGGGGGGCTGTGCTCCTGTCTGCTTCTCCTCACTTCAAAGGAATCCACTGCTCCTCCCCTCTCCTTTGGCCTGCATGACAGCCCCTCATCGGGAAGGGTGGCTTGGTCAAATTCCTCCCGCGGCTGCTCTCTGGAACTCCCCAGGGGCTTTGGGAGCCTGGCTTGTTTCCAGTCCAACCTCCACTCCACTCTTCCCAGCTCACTCAGGGGCTTCCCCTTTTTCAGGGCATTGGGGTGGGGAAACTCGACTTCAGCTGCCTTAGAGATTAACTCCCCCCAATACTCATCTTTTCTTGCTTCCGTTGCTGAAGCAGGCATCTCAGCTTTGATGTCCGAGGGAGGCTGCATTCTGGCTGCAATTAGGCTGTCTTCAGATAGCTCGTCTCCAGCCATGGTTGCCTGATTTTCCCTCCCAGCCCCCAAGACATCGGGGAGCTGTTGGAGAGTCCAGGATTCAGGAAACCTGGTAATCTTTACAGATTTTTAAAAGAAGTCCTGACTGTCTGTCAAGTTTCCGAAAGATGCCCTAATTAATTCATGAGCCATGATCCAAACTTCAAAGGAAATATAGTGATTTATTAGGAGCACCATTCCGGCAATACTGGGATGCAGTCAGGACTGACCCCACGCAGATTTATGTCCCCCTATGACCCTGTCTCTCCCCTCCTCCCTGGCCATGTCATAAATCACATTCTCCAATTACCCACTTTGGCTGGCTGTGAAACCTAACACCCTCCTGATTGCGGTCAGAAAAAATGTATGGAATTCACTTCAGTTCTCCCTCCCTCCTGCTCATGGCAACTTGAAAGCTTTGCAAGTTGACAGTAGTCTGTGAACTATTTTCTTTTTTTCTTCTTCTTTCCCTTCTCCTCTTTTACTCCCACTAAGTCATAAGTTTATCTCAAATGTTACTCAAAGTCATTCTTTGTTCATTCCACACTTCTAAAAACAAAAAGAAAAAATGAATTTTTTTCACCACTAGATGGCACTGTATACCTTCAAAACTTATTTTCACTGATCTAAAGTCTGTTCGTTCTGACTTAGATCTTTCCGGTTTCTAATTTAAAGTCCAGAATTTATTCGTATTTCAATCTAAATTCACTTCTGCCCAATCTGCTTTCCCTTATTTTCACAATCAGTTCATATTCTTTGAGAACATTAATTTTTATACTTGGCCAGCTCTTATATCGCCACTAATCTGGAAATGGGGAGTTAGCCAGATATCCACTTCCTCCCCTTTCGCTCTTGCCATTCCTTTTCGTTCTAATTAGTTTTTTTACAGTTCTGGTTATCTCTTGAAAAATCGAAGTCTTATTTCCAAGACAGCAATTACTTTCTCACCCAGATGTAATGTCTTGTTTCCTCTTTCTTTCTCTTCACTCATGACTGCTCCGGCTTTGTGACAGCTCTCAATGGCTGTCTTCCCAGCTGTAGAGTCGAAGGCTCTTCGCTGGCATTACAGGGAGTTTGCGGATTCCCTGTCCACACCAGCCTGTGCCCCCTTTCTTCACCGATCCTACGGTTCGGCTATGGTCCCCTATGGACCCCCAAAACAGCTGAGATATCGGCACTCACTCCCCTCCCCGAATGGCAGCCCTGAGATGGCCAGTCGCTGGCAAGCCATTTCGGGGCTGACATGGATATCTCTTGGCTTCCCAGCAGACATGGTTGCAAAAGAATATTGTTAACCTTTGGGCAGATTGTTCTTCCTTTGATGTTATTCAGGCTTGAAACCTTTTTAAGGAAATATTCTATTTGGGCAATACGGGTGTTTTATAGCACCAAAATCCAGCCTCTGCTTAAGTCTGGGCAGAGAGCCAAAACAGTGAGGGAGGCTGACTTCAACCCTGAAAATTCCAAAATATTAACAACTAAGCAAAGAACCCCTCTATTAACAAGGATAGAACAAGATAAGGATAATATAAAAGAGAACTCAGATCTACGTAATGGACAGTTACAGTTTATGGATGATGAGGAAGAATTAATCCATCAGTTTGCCACCCTTTGCCCAGGAGACCAACAGCTGATTCTAAAGAAAATCAAAGTAATTAGTTCAATGTTGAAATTTGTGACTAATTTGTGACTACAACAGAAAGGCTGAACACTTTGCTTCCCTCTCACTGCTCTTCTGAGGAATTGTTACCAAGCTTGGTTTCTGAAAGCGCCAAATTCCCAACAAATAAAAAGAGAAGGCATGTCAGCCCAAAGCAAAAAGTAAAGGAAAAGGATACTCAGCAGGATATAACAGTACAAGTCCAAATTAACCATCCAGTACAAAAATTAGATAATGAGGAGGGGGTCAGAGTCCTCATTCATTAGTGAAAGGCCAATCTCAGATCAAAATCAGGGGAATACTAGCAATCAAGATAAAGAAGAGGAACAACAATTACAACATATGAGGAGGAATATTGTGTTTACACAGGAAGCATAGTCAATATCAACCCAGCTCCAAAAACAAGTTGACATTCGGTACCCTTATTCCCTAGTCAACCAACCCAGTCAGAATATCTTGCTTATGGGAGTTCTATACAAATTGTGACTTGGTACATAGCTGGCTGGAAAGAAGTGGTTGACAGTGAACTAATGAGTTTCCTATCTAAATTTGATGTAATAGCCATCCAGGAAACCTGGTTAACTGAAGAGGATGAACTAGTACAACTTCTGGGCTTTCAGGGATGAGCTTCCCCAGCCCGAAAAACAAAGAATGAGAAATTGAAGGCAGCCATGAGACTCGCACAGAGGAGTCCTATCCCTCATATACAAGCCGAGATGCTGCATATAAGAGAATACAAAAAACTCATAAAATTAAAGAAAAAAAGTTTTGCCATTTCAATCTGGTCAGAACTCGAGCTGGCTGCCAAAAGTCATAACTCAGTAATATTTTGACACTCTGTAGCAGGAGTCCTAAAGGAAAGGAGATTTGCATTTGATATACCAATCTCTGCTGAGGACTGGGAGAATTACTATCAATATCTGTTTGCTTCCATGGAACCTGTAGAGAAACCATCTTTAAGCAGTGATTTAGCAATCCCTGGAACTCCTCCCCCTTGGCCACCAGTCTCAGTAAGAGATGCAATCCATCATTAAAAGTCTAAAGAGTAATAAAGCCCCAGGTAAGGATTTTTTACCAGCAGAATTATTTAAGAAATTTCCCAATTGGTGGGGTCCAGTATTGGCAGGCCTTTTTACACATATAAATAACACCTGCCATATACCAGGTGGGTGGAAGATGGCAATAGTTGTCCCCATATACAAAAAAGGTAATAAAAAGGATCCTAGTAATTATCAGTCTGATTGACATTGTAGCAAATATATATGCTTTTGAATAGAATTGAAATCTGGGTAGAGGAAAATCATATCCTTGCAGAAGAACAAGCAGGTTTTAGACAAAGCCGATCTACCATCGATAACTGCTTTGTCTTGAACCATCTAATTGCCAAATTTGCCTATAAGAGGAGACCCCTGTTTGCTGCTTTTATAGATCTCACAGCAGCATTTGATATGGTAAACAAAGAAGTACTATGGAGTAAATTGACATCTCTTAAAATAGAACCTAGACTGCTGGCTTTGATTAAATCCCTTTACACAAGTACCTGTTTGAAGGTGTGGTATGGGGTTAATGGAGCTCTGACTAACAGGATTCACACAAATAAAGGGATAAGACAAGGGTATATCTTGGCTTCATTATTATTTAGTTTATACATCAATGACTTGCCAGGGTTAATGAAGGATCCCATGGTATATATGTTGATGATCCTAAATACATATTGTAACATCTTGCTCTATGCTGATGATATGATTTTATTATCATATTCACAAGTAGGATTGAATAGGCTATTAAGAAGATTTAGCTCCTATTGCCAGGATAACTCTCTAACTATTAGTAAATCTAAATAAAAAATTATGGTGTTTGGAAAACATCATCAGAGACATAGATGTCAATTAGATGGTGAACCAATTGAACAGGTTAACACCTTTGTATAGTTAGGCATAACTTTTTCCAAGACTGGGTCTTCGGTTTGCCATCATCAACGAAGTACACTTAGAGCAAAAGCTCGTTTGAATTTACTGCTTAAATTAAAGAATCATAGTTATCCACAGTCCCTAGCCCCATTAATTAAAGTATATTAAGCGAAGCTTACCCCTGTGCTCTTGAATGCAGCAGAGGTTTGGGATCTATATTCTACTACAGTATTAGAACAAACAGTCCCAGCACTTGAGATATATTTTGGGTGTAGATCTAAGGACTCCTGCTGCAGCAGTTAGAGCTGAATTGGCAATTTATACAAGTCATGCACTGTCTAAAATCAGAGCATATAACTACTGGCACAAAATCAACGAAATGGAGACTGACAGACTTCCCAAGTTATGTTAGAGCAGATAAAATCACAACTACAAACCTCTTGGATCACTAAACTGACAAATTTTGTAAGAAGCTGTGGTCTTCCTGTCTCTTGTGTAACAGGAGAACAAGTTGAAAAAGAGCTGCTCAAAGAATCAAGGATATAGAAGCACAAAATGATATAGCCAGAGGTGAGCTTCAGCCGGTTCGGACTAGTTCAAGCAAACCGGTTGTTAAGTTTCTGCGCAGTTCGGCGAACCAGCAAATCCCACCACTGGCTGGCCCTGCCCCACCCCACCCCGCACAGTCACTCCTCATCTCACCCGCTCACCCGGCATAGCTGCTGCTGTTCTCTGTCTGGCTCCCTCGTTTGCCTCGACCACATGCTCTCTGCAGGCCAGGCAGCTTGCCTGCCTTCGCCGCCACGGCTACATCCCACACAGCCCAGCTGAGCAGCCCTGATCTGCCTGGGTGAGCCTGTGAGCAAGGCCCGAATCCCGGCCTAGCTGCCTCCCACGTGGTCCAGCCAGCTTGGCTGCCTTCCACTACAGCCTACCATGTGGTGGCCGCAGTCCAGCTCTCTGCCTCAACTGCCTTCCTTTGTCGATCTCCACTCCTCCTCGTTCACCTAGACTAGACTCGCCCAGCTGCCTTGGCCTCCTCCCGCCCACTCCAGTAGCAGAAGCCTCAAGGCAGAGGTAAGCATGGCTGGGTGCCCCCTCGGGGAAGCGGGGCTGGGAAGGGTGCTCATCTCCAAAGCCTCCTGTTTCTCTCGTCCTCCGCCTCCTACCGCTTCTCTCAGCCTTAATCCATTTCTCTCCCTCTGCCTCCTACCGCTTCTCAAGGCCTGAAACAAAGTGCCTGGTCTGGGCACACAGCCCTCCACAATGGAGCCCTTCCTGGGAAGCAAAGCCTTGGATGACCTGATCTGTCCTGAAGACCTCGAGGAGTTCCAGACTTTCCATGCGTGCCTCCGCTGGCCCGAGTGCCCTGCCCTTCAGATCCCAATGAAGCCAGCACCCAGCGATGGCACTCTGGGAGGGCACTGATGGGGGGATGCGCCGCTTCTGGGTGCACATGTCCAACCCTGGGAAATCCGCCCTCCCTTCTGGAGCGCCACCGGTGCTGCCACTCTGGAGCTTGCCTTCTACCACCACCGCCACTCTGGAGCTCCGTTTCTGCCTTCCACTGCCACCGCCGCTACCACTCTGGAGCTCACCTTCTGCTGCCACCGCTGCTGCTCTGGAGCTCGCCTTCAGAATGGATCAGTTCGTCCAAGCCATGTTTTGCTCCCCAGGAAGGGCTCCGTCATGGAGGGCCGTGTGCCCAGACCAGGAGCTTTCTCTCGGGCCTCCCGCCTCTCATGGGGCTGCAGGAGGAGGAAGTATGTGGCTGGGAAGGCTGCCTGAAGTTCTTGCAGCCAAAGCCGGGATGTCTGTGAACCCACAAGTATGTATGAGGTCTTCTGCCTTGAGCAGAAGGTTGAACTATAAGACCTCCAAGATACCTTCTTCTAGCCTATGATTCTAAAGTCTACAAGACAAGGGAATTTGCTTAAATTGTGCATGTGTGAGAGAGGGGGGAAGGGAGGGAGATACCATATGTGGCTTCTTGGGGAAGCATTTTGGAGAAGTATCAAGAGAAATGCCAAAAGAGCAATCATCTTGGGATTAAATTCCAAATGAAATTGGGTCTTCAGGGTAAGCAGACATGAAGAACTTTCAACTACAAGTTTCTAAAAATCTTATTAAAATTAATGTCTAGAGGCAGCTCTTTAACTCATTAGTCCAGAGGGAGCAAAAGAGATAGGATCCCAATGAGGGTCTTAGCTATTTAGCTCAGGAATAACAGAAGGGATCGAGCACCCAGAACTTCTGGATACAAGCAGTTCCACTGGTTAATTGTTCTCACTGTCAGGAAGTTTCTCCTTAGTTTTAGGTTGCTTCTCTCTTTGTTCAGTTTCCATCCATTGCTTCTTGTTTTGCCTTCTGCTTTTTTGGAAAATACATTGCCCCCCCCCCCCTTCTTTGTGGCAGCCCCTCAAAAGCCTGTTTTGTGACCTACCTATCACACTCTTGGGCAAAGCATGTAAGCCATTTCCTCCTTTCAGTGGTCCATGAAAGTACATCTATAGTATGTAGATGCAGATAATGTTAGGTGTTTTGTGCCAGCCATGGCAGTCTCTTCAAAGGCCACCAGATGGGGGTAAAGAGGCACCTTTGATCCCACTGGTGGGTCAAGGGGCTCCAGCCCCTGCAGCCCCATTGGGGAGAGTTAATGGCCCTCCGGCCCCCTCACACACCTTGTAAGGGAGGGGCCAGGGGCCCCTATAAGAACCCCTGCACAGGGGCTGCTCCCTCCCTTTTCTCTTTTGCCCTTTTTTGCTTTTTACCCTTTTCCCTTTTTCCCTGCTCTTGTTCTAGTCTCCTATGGGAATGACCCATGGGCTCAATCCAGGCATGGATGCCTCCATGTCTGGGACCTTATTTTACTCTATCTTTACTTCTAAATAAAGACTTAATTTGATTGCATCCTTGCGTGCTGACCTTTTCTTGGAAGCGCCCTCAACGAACCATCGTTCTTCGTGAGATCCCTCACAGATAATAAAGTCAAAAAAAGATGAACAACATTTTTACAGAACTATAGATATGTTGTGGCCGGGCGTGACAAGGAGTGGCTGGGAGGGGAGGGGCTGGGTGAGGCACCCTTTGACATGAGTGATGGTGAGTTGGCCATGCCCACCCAGTCACATGCCCACCCAGCCACGCCCACCCAGCCAGTCATTAGGGCAGAGAACCGGTTGTTAAAAAATTTGAATCGCACCACTGGATGACAATCATGATTTATCACTTGTTCCTTGTATGTACACTGAGAGCTTATGCACTGGAGACAAATTCCAATCATATTTGGCCAATAAAGAATTCTATTCTATTCTATTTGATTCTATTTGATTCACAACTGGGGTTAATTTTATAACTTGCAATGAATACTCAGTTCATCCCTCCCCATCCTCACACCCACACAAGTTCCTCTTAAGAATGCTTTTTGGACAAATAACTTACTCTAATGTAAACCCCTCAAATATACTACAAGTAGTTTTTTTAAAAAAAAGGTCTGAGAAAAGAGTTTGTCTTCTGTTTCTGATTAAGTGAGAAATTTCGTAAAAGACTGCTATAGAATCTCTCTGGGATATTCTATATTCTGTGTATCTCAGAATGTTGATGTGTCTGTTCTAAATGCGGGGCTCCTTTTATCTTTTTTTATTTCTGCTGGAGGGGCAAGCTGTTTCTGAAAAAAATATGTCTGTGCAGTGCATTTTAATTTTGAACCTTGGTAACAAGGTTAGTGAATCCAGAAAACCAGTACTCATGTGGCTATTTCAGAAGTTGACTCATATTTTTCATAAATATATGTATGCATTTTCTTTTTTTCTTTTTTTTTCAATTTTAAAAAGTTTTTTATTTTAAACACTTTAAAAACACATTAAAAATCAAACATATACATACAACAAAAAGTAACACAAAAAAGAAAAATATCACTTTTCTTTCAGCTATACACAGCGGTCTGCTCTTTCTATACATCAATATTTACAAATATTTAAGTATATACTTATTTGACGTTCATTTTCTACTTTATATCATTTCTTCTTTACTAACAAAAGATCATACACATTTTCCCCCTCCTTTCTTCATTCATTTAACTTATTTCCTTATGTTTCAACCATTCATACCATCTACTCCAAACCTTATAATACTTTGATTCTTCTTTCCCCTTAATTTCTTTAGTTAATTTATCTAATTCTGCACATTCTAGAATTTTTTTAATTAAATCCTCTTCCATTGGTAGTGTTTCCTTCTTCCAATATTGTGCGTATACAATACGTGCTGCAGTCAATATATGCAATATAAGGTACTGTATTTCTTTAGTATAGTTGTCTATTGAGATTCCTAACAGAAATTGTTCCGGTTTTCCCTCTATTGGGTTCTGAATTATTTCTACTATCCAAGTTTTGATTTTCTTCCAGAATTTTTGTGCCATCGTACAGGTCCACCATTGATGATAGTATGTTCCGTAGCCAGTCTTGCACTTCCAACATTTCGGGGAGTTGGTAGGGAACATTTTTGCAATTCTGGCCGGTGGGAGGTGCCATCTATAAAACATTTTCATTCATTTTCAGTAAGCATTTCCTGTTATACATAAATATTACCTCCTGTTTTGGTAAAAGTTGAACATTGACAGACTGCATATCAACATTTTATTTATTTATTGAATCCTCCAGAAAATGGCACGCTGAGCAGTGAGACAATTTTTTTTCTCCTACCAACAAACAGCTAACTTTGCTGCCAAAGCTGGTTCTTTGGCAGTGCACTCCCCAGATTTCATTGGGAGCAACTAGGAACCCAAGATGACCCTCGAACAACTGTGTACTTGCCTGGAAAGAGAAAACTAGACAATTGCAATTCTCGGTAAGAGCGGTCAGAGGATTGGGACTCCATCTTTTCCTGTCAGTGCTTGGGTTTTTTTAGGCACACCTCAGTTTTAAACATCACGTTTTGAACCTTTGTTTTGCTTTTGACTTACATTTTTAATTAATGATCTGGTTGAATGCTGACTTATTGTATACCCCGTTGCTGGACTATAAATGTGATCTTTTAACCTTTTTTTTTACTGTTTTGCTTTGGAGTTATGAAACACTTTCGCTTTTGCTGCATGGATGCTGATGACACGAAGACAGTGAAAGTGATTTAATTTATATTTGCATCGTAGTTCTACTGCAAGGATTTTGTAATTTACTAGTTTTTAAAAGAACTTTGCTGTTTTATTTTTCTTTTGTATGTATCTCTGGTCTTTTTTCTTGGGAATTTTCCCTTTTCTATTTACTCTCTATCGTAAGAAATATTATCTTAATTTTTCCTATGTTCATTTTGTTATGGAACATCTACTTCTTTTGTCCTTGAGAGGAATTGCCTGGAGACAGAACAGGAATTCATGTCAAAATAGGAAGGAATTGATAAGAGAACACCTATCTGCTTTGGACAAGTTGAAATCTCCAGAACCAGATGGTTTACATCCCAGGGTACTGAAGAAGCTGGCAGATGTAATCTCTGAACCACTAAATGAAATCTTTCAGACCTCCTGGAGCATGGGGGAACTGCCAGAGGACTGGAAAAGAGCTGATGTGGTTCCAGTCTTTAAAAAGGGTAAAAAAAGTGGATCCAGGAAATTACAGACCAATTAGCTGACACCAATACCTGGGAAAATCCTGGAAAAGATAATCAAGCAGCAGATTTGTGAGCATCTAGAAATGAACAAGGTGATTACTGGAAGCCAGCATGGATTTGTTGAAAACAGATCATACCAAACAAACCTTATTCCTTTCTTTGATAAAATAACTAAATTATTGGATCAGGGAAATGTTCTGGATATAGTTTACATGGACTTCAGTAAAGCATTTGACAAAGTAGAGCACAGCCTACTTCTTGGTAAGATAGAACAATGTGGCATAGACAGTACCACCACCAGATGGATATGCAGTTGGCTGACCAACCACACTCAGCATGTAGTCCTCAATGGAGCTACATCTACATGGAGAGAAGCATGCAGTGGGGTACCTCAAGGTTCTGTCTTGGGCCTGGTACTCTTCAACCTCTTCATAAATGATCTAGATAAGGGGATAGAAGGGGAACTCATCAAATTTGCAGACAACAGGAAGCTGGGGGAAATTGCCAACACTTTGGAAGATAGACTCAAGATTCAGAGGGATCTTTACAGACTTGAGCATTGGGCCCTTTCCAACAAGATGCAGTTCAGTGGTTAGAAAAGTAAGGTCCTGCACTTAGGCAGGTAAAACCAAATGCATAGGTATAGGATAGGAGGTACCTAGTTCAACAGTAGTAACAGAGAGGGATGTAGTTGTCCTGGTGGGTCACCACTTAAGTATGGGTCAGCAGTGTTCTGCAGCTGCCAAAAAAGCCAATACTGTCCTAGGCTGCATCAACAGTGATAGTGCCACTAGATGGCACTGCAGGTTAACTTTCTGCCTTAAACAACGCTGTCAATACTTTCACTTTAAAACAAAGTATCTTTTAAGCAATCAACATCGTAACAGTCCATTCAAAAAAAAAGAAAAAATAATAGGTAATCCATTCAGTCATTCAAAGCTATAATATCCAAATGTCCAAATATCCAATTGTTTTTAAAGTCTCCAAATCTTTTTTTTTCAGTAAAAGTTTAATTAAAAAAAAAAGTTAATGGGCTCTCAGTCACGCATTCCTTGCCGTCCCAGTTTTCCAGATGTGGTTGTGAGCACACACCCGCACCCACTCCTCACTCTCAGCCTCTCTTCTCCACCCTTTGATCATCCAGTTAGTTTAAGAGAAACTTTCAAGTGATAAAATCAAGTCAGTCTCACCTCGATGTCACAGGCT
Source organism: Arizona elegans (assembly GCA_022577455.1). Taxonomy (NCBI): domain Eukaryota; kingdom Metazoa; phylum Chordata; class Lepidosauria; order Squamata; family Colubridae; genus Arizona; species Arizona elegans. The sequence goes on along the minus strand of JAKOOJ010000010.1, from coordinate 4,817,760 downwards.
GATTCTTTACTTTCTCTTCTGGTATGACCGCTACAGCTTTTTAGCGACTTCCTGGTCACTTTCCCACCGTGTCCAATTTGAGGAGCTTCTTCTAGTCTTCCTAGGGCAGTGGTTCTCAACCTTCCTAATGCCGTGACCATTTAATACAGTTCCTCATGTTGTGGTGACCCGCAACCATAAAGTTATTCGTAAAACCATCGAAAATATGTGTTTTCCTATGGTCTTAGGTCAGGGGTCCCCAACTTTTTGGACCTCAGGGAACACCAAGTTCATAATTTTAAATTTCGCGGACCACTAATACGAATCCAGTGCACCGCTTGCTGAAGCACCCGGACTCCCAGTGACGGGATGGGGTCCTTCAGGCACTCTCCCTCCTCTCTCTCTCTCTCTCTCTCTCTCTCTCTCTCTCTCTCTCTCTCTCTCTCTCTCTCTCCCACTCTCTCTCTCTCATTCTCTCTCTCTCCCCCTCTCTCTTTCTCATTCTTTCTCTCTCCCCCTCTTTCTCTCTCTCTCCCCCCCCACTCTCTCTCATTCTCTTTCTCTCTCTCCCCCCTCTCTTTCTCATTCTCACGTTCTCGCTCTCTCCCCCCACTCTCTCTCATTCTCTTTCTCTCCCCCTTTCTCTCTCCCCCACTCTTTCTCTCTCCCCCCTCTTTCTCTCTCTCTTCCACTCTTTCTCTCTCATTCTCTCTTTCTCTCTCCCCCTCTTTCTCTCTCTCTCTCCCCCACACTCTCTCTCTCATTCTGAGTCTCTTTCCTTTTGTCTCTCTCTCTCTCATTCTTGTCATGTATAAATGCCTCACCCACACAAGCAGGTACATATGGCTCAGGACTGCAAGGGTTAACCCACACAAACCATACATCCACCTCCCCCCTAGACCACTCCTTACCTCAGACTCCACCTCCCAGGTACTTAAGGTTGTCCCACGCTGCTCCAGATGTTCTTGCAGATGATTGCTGTAACGAGAAGATCAATGTTAATAAACGGTTAACTGATTAAACATTAATGGGTCTATGTCTGTTATTGGGTCCGATCCTTAAGATTAGTAACAAAATGGTAGCAGAGGATGGTTTAATGACCCAATAACAAGAATATATGCCAAAAGAACAAATCACAACCAAAGAAAAGAAGAAGCCAAACACCCGAGCACGAACCAAGAGAATGGCGGCACAGCTGTCCCCCCATGGCAACCTCCCGGTGGGAATGCCAGAAAAACCCGAAGCCAAGGCCAGCCCCGAAACCGCAACGATGGACAACGGAAAGGGGACCGGAGGCCAGACCCGCCAAGAAATCGATGCACAAGGGAGCAACAAACTCCGACTCGATATACTGGAACTACTGAAATCACCTACGGCCGATGAGAACCTCATTGCGAACCTCCAGAACCTGATCCAAGGCCATGGAGCAGCGAGAGGAGACCGCGACCAAAGCCCAGAACCTGATGACCATGGCCCGGTAAAAAAATCACCCCCAGCCGAAGCCGTGACTGACAATGAAGAGCCTGATCCAGCACCAAATTTTGAATGGCGGCCATCTTTGTATGAGCAGCCTGCCAAGATGGCCGACCACTGACCAATCGAAGGCCGAGATTCAAAATGGCTGGCGCAAAAAGCATGCACCCCCCAAACCAGCGAGGAAGATGAGCCCTATGGGGATGAGGGGTCTGACCCAAGTCTCGAAGCATCCCCAACTGAGCGGCAGATTGAACGGGCCATAAGGACCCTCACTGCCGCCCTCGGCTCAGAACTAAAAATTCCAAAGAACAAACCCAAAGCACAAAGGAGAACCAGAAGCAAAGAGGAGAAGCGCCAAGCCACCCCACACGAGGGACACGGATGCTGGTGACAGCCCACCGACATCACTGCATCCCACGAGAATGCGACACCACCCCTTGCCGAGGCCGCAATCGCCGGAGCGCAAAGACTGGGCCAGATACTCACCGCTGATACAGGACCACCCGAGCCGACTGGATCTCCCCCTGGACGACTTCGTGGTGACTCGACCACCCTCGACTCACCACTGGACTCACAAAGTCAAAGCCGAGGCCTACCCGACAGAGAGAGACCTCTACGCGGGAGCTACAGCAACGAGAACCTCCTCCGACGACTGCAGAGCTGAAATGGACTTCGCGCATGCGCAGTTTCGCCTAGAGGAAGAAAGAGAAAAAAAGTGCAGAGAGAACTTTTTAAACTTCCAGCAAGTATCCCCATGCCGTATTGCGGCTATAGAAACATTCAGAACCATGGACAGCCACCTGCTGTAAGTAATCTAACAAATAATACAGGGAATTTGCCAAATGATTTCCCAAAGTTAAAAATGGATGGGTCTAACCTCCTGGAGTGGAGCCAACAGCTCCAGGTTGTTTTTTTGAGGGAAAATATATTATTCTTTATTACTAACCCCCCAGAAAGACCATGGACTTTTGAACTGGACTGTCTGCACCACAAGGCTTTTTACTTACTAATCTCCAGTATTTCTCCCACCATATACCCCAGTGCTAAACATTATTTAACGGTATCAGAATTAATGTGAAAAATGTTTGGGCTTTTCTATAGTGAGAGCATGGCAACCACAACCAGAATCTCTAAAGAATTCTTTTCTGCCAGGATTAGGCCAGGGGCTTCTATGAGTGAACACCTGCTAGGGTTAAGTGCTACCAGGGCTGAGTTACACTTGAGAGGGGAAATTGTGTCAGATCAAACCATGAAGAGCATGATAGTTAATTCCCTAGACCCCACCTGGGATAACTTTATCACACACTTAGACTCACTAAACCTGGGGCACATATCTATTGACAGCCTAACCAACAGGTTGATAGCTGAAGATAACCTGAGGAAGAGCTGCCCCATATCACGCAGAGAGCACAGGCCCATAAAGAAAGTAGACTTCCAGGACAGACAACAGGAAACAGCAGAATGCTACAATTGTGGGTCCAGAAGCCACTACAAAAGGGACTGTCCCAGAAACTTCAGAGAAAGGGACAGACATGAGCACAGACCCAGACATCCAGAGAGACAAACAACAGACTATAGGTATAGACGTAGGGATTCTCCCAACCCAAGGGATAGACGGGGAAACAGGGACAGTTGAAGAGACAGCCGAACCGGGTCATTATATGGGATTGGGAAACACACACTAGGTACACATCAAGACAGGGAGGACTCCATGTGGCTCATAGACACAGGAGCCACCAATCACACCACATATAACAGGCAGATACTCTCTTCGTTCACAGAAGAGGATTTCTTAGTCAAGGTAGCCAACCAGAGTGATGTCCGGGTGACTGGGAAGGGAAACGCTTACCTACCAGGGATAGGAAAAGTAGAGGGGATATTGCTGGTCCCAGAGATACCCCACAACATTCTAGCCGTCCTGAAACTCAGCAAAGAATCAGGGATAGAGGTAACCTTCAAGGGAGGAAGGGCCCTCATGAATAGGAACAGGGAGAACATAGGAGAGGTGGTAGTTAGAGGAGGGCTACCATACCTATATACCGATGGCAACAACATGCATAGTATAAACACCAACATGGAGACAGAGATAGGTAAGACAAACACCGAACCAGAAGAAGACAAAACCAACAGCGTAGATGAAGGGGACCAGGGAAATGGAGTTGCCAGTGCACATGAACATAACACACACAGTCAGAGGAAACCCAATATAGGCAAGCCCATCCACGATGATTGTGCCCACCTGTTACACTGAAAGTTGGGGCATGCTAGCTTCCCTATTATTCAAAAAATGACCAAATGTACCGAAGGTATCAAAGTAAAGGACTGTAAAAATTATCTCAAGTGTTCGGTCTGTAAATGCTCAAAACTAAAAACCAAAGCCAGGCCCAAGAAGGCAACACGCACCACCAGTCACATCTTTAACTTAGTACACATGGACTTAGTGGGGCCCCTAAGGCCATCCATAAAATATAGAAAAAGATACTTCCTCACCATCGTGGACGACTACAGTCGCTACGGTTTCGTGTACACACTAAACCACAAAAGCGAGGTGTATCAGAAATTTAAGGAGTTCTACAAGAGGGTAGAAGTTCAACATAACACTCTGATAAAGCAAATAATGACTGACATGGGATCAGAATTTATCTTGAAGGAATTCACACACTGGCTCAAGTCTAAGGGGATACTACACTACACGTCCTCACTGTTTTCGGCCTTCCTGAATGGGGTGGCGGAACGAAGGAATTCCACGCTACAAACCATGGTTAGGTGCGCGTTAGAAGATGCGGGGATTGGCCAACATTTTTGGTCAGAGGCCTTAGTGTATTCCAACTACATGCTCAACAGACTATGGTCTAGCGTGATTGATAAAACCCCATACGAGTTGATGTACAACCAAAAGCCACAAATAGGACACCTACATGTATTTGGAGTAACAGCTGATGTACACATACCAAAGCAACTACGCCACAAGGGGGACAAGGTATCCAGAAGGCTTAGGTTTATGGGTTACGAACCAGGCACCAAGGGATTCCGGTTTGTAGATAACAACAACAGGTTCATTGTATCCAGAACAGCTGTGTTCCATGAACAAGCGAACTGGTCCAAAATACAGCTCAACGAATTACTCCCCAGTCAGGAGACAGGTCATAATACACAGGGACAGGCCAAACAAACCATAATAGATAGCGAGAAGGATGGGGAACCCAAGCCCATTCACCAGAAAGTGAAAATCAGAGAATGGAAGGGAGACCACCCCAAAATAAAGATAGACACACTCTCACAGAAGGAAGCAAGGTACTTGCACGACACCGAATCGGCCCCAAACAGACCGGTTAGGGCAAGCAGGAACCAGTTGCCCAAAAGACTTGAGGACTATGTACTCCATATACACGACAACCCAATCACTCCTAACTGGAACGAGGAGGTGCTCAAACTCCCCCAGGAAGAAAAGTTAAAATGGGAGTCAGCCATGGAAAAAGAAATGAGCAGCCTCAAAGAGTTAGATGTGTTCACACCTGCCAAGGTCCCCGAAGATAAGTCCCCAATAGGAACCAGATGGATCTTTAAAATCAAGACGCTAGAAGGTGGCAAGACACTGTACAAGGCCCAGCTAGTGGCTCAAGGGTTTGCCCAAAAATACCCAGAGGACTATACCGAAACCTACTCACCCACCGTGAGAGCAGAGAGCGTTAAAAGTGCCCTAGTAATAAAAGAACAAAGATTTTGCCAAGAACTTTGACTGATCACAGTCCAGTCTGGATAGAAATTGAGACATGTAAGAATGAGAGACGCTCTTGGAGATTAAATGAAAACTTGTTTAGATATGAGAAAAATATAATAGAACTTAAAAAGCATCTGAAAGAGTTTTTTGAAATGAACTTGAATAAAGGCACCCCAATGGAAATTGTGTGGGACGCAAGCAAAGCTTATATGAGAGGGGTGCTTATATATATGAACTCTAAACATAAGCGGATTCGACAAAAGAAAAGACTTGAATTGGAAGCAGAAATAAAGGACAAAGAACAGTTACTTATTAAAAATCCAACAGATGAAAGAATACTTAGTGTTATAAAACTTCTGAAAGACCAATTCCAAATGCTTATAGCGGAACAAGTTGCAACAAACTTACAATATGCGAAGCATAATACATTCTGCAATGCTAATAAACCAGGCAGGTGGTTGGCTTACACATTAAGGAAGAAACAAAGCATACGGACTATTGATAGTGTTGATATTGGGGGGAAAGAAGTTTTTCAACAGAATTTAATAAAAGAAGCCTTTCTTCAATATTACACTAAACTATATGCCAGAGAGGAGGTGCAGAATGGACTTATAGAAAAATATTTGGACAATAAAAGAGTTACAAAAATCACTGAACAACAAAAGGAAAGAATGGATTATCCCATAACAGAGGAGGAGATAATAGCAGCAATAAAACAATTAAAAACAGCCAAAGCTCCTGGAACGGATGGTCTGACAGCAGTGTATTATAAAACTTTACAGGCAGAAATGGTGGAACAACTCAGAGACTTATTTTGCAACATACAACAAGGGGGAAAAGTACCTCCATCGTGGACTACAGCTTATATTTCTTTGATACCAAAAGAGCAAGCAGGTCCTAAAAAACCGGAGAATTACAGACCAATATCTCTTTTGAATACGGATTATAAAATTTACGCAAAAGTATTAGCCAACAGACTGATGCCAGTAATTCAAAAGGTGATTCATGATGACCAAGCGGGATTTATTGAGGGTAGGCACATGAAGGACAATGTAAGGCAAGTAATAGATTTATTGGAATATCTTGAGAAGAATAAACAGATCCCTGCAGTGCTGGTCTTTCTGGATGCAGAGAAGGCCTTTGATAGAGTGGATTGGAATTTTCTATTAAAGACATTAAAAAAGATGGACTTTGGGGACCAATATATACAGGCGGTCTCAGCAATTTATCAAGAGCAAAAGGCACAGATCATTATCAATGGAAGTTTGACAACAGAGTTTAAAATTGAAAAAGGTACAAGACAGGGATGTCCACTGTCCCCATTGTTGTTCATTTTAACACTAGAAGTCTTGTTAAATACAATAAGGGATTCTAACACATTGAAAGGTATAATGATAAGGCAAGAGGATTACAGAATAAAGGCATTTGCAGATGATCTGGTCGTTACCCTAACACAGCCAATGGAATCAATAATCCAGATGAAGGACATTATACAAGACTATGGTAAAGTTTCAGGTTTTAGACTGAATCAGAAAAAAACTAAGATGATAGTCAAAAATATGACACAAGATCGTAAACTGGAGTTAGAAAGGAGGGCAGGTTTTGAGATTGTACCAAAGGTAAAATATCTAGGAGTTCAGGTTGCAGAATCAAATATGAAATTGTTTCAAAATAACTATGAGGCGTTGTGGCGAGAGGTGCAAAAAGATATGGAGATTTGGAAAAAACTACAGCTGTCTTTACTTGGAAGAATAGCAGCAGTTAAGATGAACATTTTGCCAAGATTTCTTTTTTTGTTTCAAATGATTCCGGTGCTCAAAAATGATAAACAACTAAAAGCATGGCAAACTGGTATCAACAAATTTGTCTGGAACGAGAAAAAACCAAGAGTAAAAATGAAAATTATGCAAGACATCCCAGAAAGGGGAGGTCTCAAACTTCCAAACCTACAATTATATTATGATGCAACAGCTTTGACTTTAGTAAGTGATTGGTTTGGAGGAAAAAAGACTGGAATATTGAATGCAGAAAGTTTTGATCTGGAATTTGGATGGCACGCTTACTTATTTTATGACAGCAAAGTGGATAAAGTATTTAAAAGCCATATACTTAGAGATTCTTTGCTGAGAGTTTGGAAGAAGCACCGAAACAACTGGAATTATAAAATACCGCTATGGCTGGATCTTGGTCATACCTTGTGGAATACAAATATAATGTCACTCGGGGGGTTTTTATATAAAGAGGTTCTTTTTACAGATGCGGGCAGATGGCAGCTGAAGACATTACAGACATTGTTGGCTGAAGGGATTAATTTAACTTGGTTACAATATAATCAACTGCAATTGAGATGGAAAGAGGACCAAAAAACTGGTATTATGATGTATGAGGAAGAATTAGTTAGACATATAAAAGAGAAAGGCCCAATGCATATTAAAAGACTTTATAATGTCTTGTTAGAAAGGGATTCAGAAACTGAACTAGTTAAAGACTGCATGGTTAAGTGGGCACAAAATTTTGAGGAACCAGTGATGTTGGAAACATGGGAAAAAATTTGGGTTCAGAATGTTAAATTTACACAGTCGCAGAATCTGCGGGAAAATTTCTATAAAATGTTTTATAGATGGCATTTAGATCCAAAAAAATTGTCGTGTATGTACCCTAGTGCCCAGCCTAAATGTTGGAGATGTGACTGCTTAGACGCTACATATTATCATGTTTGGTGGACCTGTAAGAAAGTTAAGGCTTTTTGGGTAAAAATTTGGTGGGTCATGCAGAATGTTTAGAAGAGAAAAATTCAATTTTCTCCACAACTGTTTTTATTGGGTATAGTTAAGGGTTTTACATTGGGGGAAACAAAAATGATATTGTACATGATAACTGCAGCAAGATTGTTGATAGGTAAATACTGGAAAAATGAAGCGCTGCCTTCGATTGAGGAATGGACTTTGAAGATGGCCAGTTTTGCGGAGATGGCGAAGATTTCAGCATATTTAAAAGATTGTTCTCAAGAGACTTATGAATGGGAATGGAAGAAGTGGATAAATTATGTTCAGCATAAATATCAAACTAGGAAGTATCAAATAGCCTTTATTTAAAAATGTTATATAAGATAGAAACATTTTAGGGTTGAGGATAAAAATTTGTTAGAAAATGTTATATTAAGATAGAAATATTTTAAGGTTAAGGATGAAAATTTGTTAGAAAATGTTACATTATGATAGAAATATTTTTAAGGTAATCAGGATGAAAATTTATCTGAAAATGATATACCAAGATAGAAATAGGTTAATGTAATGAAGATGAAAATTTGTAAGGGGGAGGGAGGGGTTCAAGTTTTATATACAAAGGAGGGTTTTTTCCTTTTATCTGACATGAGCATACTAGGAAGTCTGGGGGGAGGGGAGGGTTAGGGTGGGCTGGGGAGGTTGGGAAGTTTGGGGGGGGTAGTGGGGGGGGAAAAGGGGGTGAAAATGTAATTGTAAAACTTTTGCAATTAAAAAAAAAAAAAGTGCCCTAGTAATCGCGTCCATCCTAGGTCTAGAAGTACATCAGTTCGATGTGCAGACTGCATACCTGCATGCCAAACTGGACAAGGAGATCTATGTCAAGGCTCCACACAGCAGGGACACACGCAAGGGTGACACATGGCTACTCAATAAGAGCTTGTACGGATTGAAGCAGTCTGGGAAACGGTGGTACGAGTGCCTGGTCAAGGTGCTTGAAACAATGGGCTTCACTGCAACCCCAGCAGACAACTGCTTCTTTGTCAGAAAGGAAGGTGGTTCCCTAGAGTACGTACTCATCTACGTGGATGATATACTGTACATTGGCAAATACAAAGAAAAATGTGACTCCTTCGCAAGCAAGCTAGGTGAACATTTCTCACTAAAGTCTCTAGGGAAGATTAACAAATATCTGGGTGTACAGATCAACGAAACACCCAAGGGGTTTCGTTTGTCACAAAAAGAAAAAATCATTGAACTCCTACACAAGTGTAACATGGCAGATGCCAAACAAAGTGAAACCCCCATGCAACCAGACTTTGTGAAAAACATGTACGGCGAAGCACCCGAATTCAAGGACAATACACTCTACAGGTCAACTATAGGGTCACTTTTGTACATTGCCAATTGGACCAGGCCTGACATCGCCCTATCTGTCAACTTGCTCTCCAGACACGTGGGCAAACCCACCGTATACCACTGGGAAGCAGTCAAGAGGGTACTCAGATACCTGAAGTACAGTTCAGACGCATGTCTATGCCTAGAGCCAGAGGCACTCGATGGGCCAGTCCTCACCTGCTACACGGATGCCGATTGGGCAGGAGATGTAAAGAGCAGGAAGAGCACTTCAGGTTACGTGTTCTTCCTTAACAACAGCCCTGTACATTGGTACATGGGCAAGCAAAATCTAGTAGCTACATCAACCACCAGAGTACATGTGCTTATCCAAGGCAGCCAATAACCTGACATGGTTCGATGACCTACTCAACAGCATCTGGGCCGAACCTGCCTACCCCATAGTCATCCACGAGGATAACAAGGCAGCTATTGAAATATCCAGGGCAGATGCCATAGGCCAAAGATCCAGACACATTGATATAAAGCACAAACACATGAGGCAACTATCAAAAATCGGGTTCATCAAGGCCACACACTGTGACACCGAAGAACAAACTGCGGACATATTAACGAAACCTCTGCAGGGCAAGCAACACGCATACCTAGTGTCCAAACTATGCGTTCTCCTCTGTACTCTTCCCCAAACACAAAGCACACACATGCAGGTTAGGCATTTAGAGGGGGATTTGTCATGTATAAATGCCTCACCCACACAGGCAGGTACATATGGCTCGGGACTGCAAGGGTTAACCCACACAAACCATACATCCACCTCCCCGCTAGACCACTCCTTACCTCAGACTCCACCTCCCAGGTACTTAAGGTTGTCCCACGCTGCTCCAGATGTTCTTGCAGATGATTGCTGTAACGAGAAGATCAATGTTAATAAACGGTTAACTGATTAAACATTAATGGGTCTATGTCTGTTATTGGGTCCGATCCTTAAGATTAGTAACAATTCTCTCTCTGATTCTCTCTCTTTCATTCTCTGTCTCTTTCTCTGTCTCTCATTCTCTCTCTCACTCTCTCTGATTCTCTCTGTCTCTTTCTCTCAGTCTCTCTCTTTCATTCTGTCTTTCTCTTTCATTCTTTGTCTTTCTCTGTCTCATTCTGATTCTCTCTCTTTCTTTCTCTCTCTCATCTCATGGGCCATGTCTTGGGGCTGAGAGGAAGTCAAGCATCTCTCTGAGAGACCGAGGGCTGGAAGAAGTGTGGGAGCAAAGCACTACTTGACCTTGCACGGCATGAGCATTCGCCTTGGTATATTTGCACCAGCCGGTGGCCAAGGCAGCCCTCATCTCTCCACTGAAAGTGCGGCATCAGGATTCCGCCTTGGTATATTTGTGGCGCAAGGCAGCCCTCCTGCGGCTTGGGACTCAGAGCGGTAAACAGTGACTGGTCCGGGGACCAGCTGGATTTTGCTCTCCATTGCGGATGCCAGATCGGCCTCCTACAAGCTCTCGTCTCTTGAGGAGCACTCCCTGAAGCAGCGCTGGAAACTTTGGTCGGGCTCCTCGAGAGACAAGAGCTTGCAGGGGGGTGACCTGGTGTCTGCAATGGAAAGCAAAATCCAGCTTCTTCTCTCTGCTGTAAATGCGGCATCAGGATTCCGCCTTGGTATATTTGCGGTGCAAGGCAGCCTTCGTTTCCTGCCACTTGGGACTCAGAGCGGTAAACAGCGTCTGGTTCGGGGAGCAGCTGGATTTTGCTCTCCATTGCGGATGCCAGATCAGCCCCCTGCAAGCTCTCGTCTCTCGAGGAGCCCAACCAAAGTTTCCCGCACCACTTCAGGGAGCGCTCCTCGAGAGACCAGAGCTTGCAGGGGGCCGATCTGGCATCCGCAATGGAGAGCAAAATCCGGCTGCTGCCCGGACCAGTCACCATTTACCGTTCCGAGTCCCAAGCATCAGGAGATGAGGGCTGCCTTGTGCCACAAATATACCAAGGCGGAATCCTGATGCCGCACCATTCTCTTTTAAAACACTTGGATTACAGTCTTTCTTTTTTTCTTTCCTCCCTCTCCTCTGGCTTGTTTTTTTTCCCCCTTACTTTTTCCTTATATTTTTGAAGGGAAGGGATGATTTGAGAATTTTTCCTTTTTTCCTTTTTTCTATTTCTTTTTTAATTTTTTTGCCAACTAATTCAATTATTGAATTAGACATTTGGATTATAATTAAACCATAAGTGGATTATCAACTATTTATATTAAGCTTTTGGAGAAGTGGAAATGAAGAAATATACACAGCCAGCACCAAGTCCCTCAGCAGCAGAAATGCAGAAAACTTCCGAGAGGATGGAGTTGTGCAAATTTATGCAATCACTTCACAATGATATCAAACAGGAACTGCAAGAAATGAAAAAAATAATGGGGAAGAACGAGGAGAGAATTAAGAAAGTAGAAGAAAAAGTGGAAATGACAGAGAAAAAGTTGAAAATCTGGTTTCTGTGGACAAAATCCATGAAAGGACAATTATCTTGCTTGAAATGGAACGCTCTAAATTTTACTTAAGATTCCAAAATATAGAAGAAGAAAAAGGAGAAAATTTACCAGAAATAATTGCAGAGATTTTGGCTGAAGCCTTGGAACAACCCAAAGAAAAGATTTTAAATGAGATTGTTGAAGCCTTTAGAATCTATACTAGATATGCAGTAAGGAATAAACTACCAAGGGAAGTACATGTAAGATTTACAAAGAGAGTGATGAAATCAGAGATACTTCAAGCAGTAAGGACCACAGCACTGAAACACAAGGATAAAGAACTTGTGGTTCTACGACAAATACCTAGAAGAGTTAGAGATTTGAGGAGAGAATACCAATTTTTAACAAGATTTTTAATATCCAAAGGAGTGAGTTTTAGATGGTTGATACCTGAAGGGATTATGGTGACATGGAGAGAACAAAGACACAGACTTGATTCAATTGAGAAAGCAAAGTTATTTTATCAACAACTTTGTGGATCAATGGAAGAAGATTTGGGAGCTGTAGGCATTGCAAAAGAGAAAGATGAAGAAAAGGATAAAGAGGAAAAAACGAAAGAAGAGAGGGCTCGGAGAGAAGGGGCAAGAGCCAAAGACCCAATCGAACAAAGAGAGATGAGGGCAATGAAATTAAAACCTAGTAATAAGTAAACGTGGGAGAAGAAATGAAAGCAATATCCTTAAATGTAAATGGATTAAATTCAGCGATAAAAAGAAACAGACAATTGACTAAATTAAATACTCTGAAGATGGACATTATATGTTTACAAGAAGTTCATATTAGAAAACAACACATAAAATTATTACAATATCCCAAATTAGGAGTTTTATTTACATCACTGATACAACAAAGTAAAAGAGGCGTGACATTATATATAAAAGAAAAATTAGAACCTAAACTAATTTTTGAAGATGAGGAAGGCAGGATGTTGATGGTGGAAATAAAAATGAACTTTAAACAAATACTTTTGATAGTATTGTATGCACCAAATGAAAAGCAGGAAGAATTTTATCGTCAATTGCACAGAAAAATTATAGCATTGAACTATGAAAATGTATGTATAATGGGTGATTTTAATGCCGTTACAGACCCAGATTTGGACTATAAAACTCTGAAGACAAATAAAAAAACTAGAAGAACATTACCAAAATCCTTTTTTACAATGGTAGAAGAATTAAGTATCCAAGATATTTGGAGACAAAAACATTTCAAGGAGAGTCAATATAATTTTTATTCAAATAGACATCCATCATGATCAAGGATAGATATGGTATGGATGTCAACTGGACTTATAGAAGAGGTTCAAGAAGTGAATATTGGTTCAAATATTTGGGCTGACCACAGTCCGATGACAATAGTATGGAAAGGGAAAAAGAAAAGGACAAGATGGACTTTGAATACAACAATATTAAATGAAAAAGGATTCCAGGAATTTGTGGGAAAGGAATTGGACATTTAAAAATAAATAAATAAAAAGGAAGATACATCACTCCAAAATGTATGGGACATAATGAAAGCATATATTAGAGGACTGGCAATAACATATTTGGGGAAAAAGAACAAAAAGAAATGGCAGAAACAAGTAAGATTGGAAGAAGAATATAAAAGCCTGGAAAAAAGTTCCAGAAAGATGTTCAAAATAAAAAAAAATAAGAAATTGATGGAACTGAAGAAGCATGAAATAATCTTAAATGAACAAGAATCATGTGATACACAGGAAATACCTGTCACCCGGAAAATAATTGACAGAGAGTTGAAATATAAGACAAGAAAAAAGTTTATTTCTTTGCAAAGGTCCCTCTCAAATTGAGAGAGCAAATTACAATGTCTTTCTTACCGTCTTTTATACAATTTCAGGTTACATCGTACAGGATACAAGCCAGGATACAAGCATGTCCCTTGAGTACAATTTCAGACTTTATATAACAAGTTAAACACATGTTTTCCCCTTGTGGAAAGTCCCCACAATTCCAGTATATAAAAATACCCCACTTAAAAATATTGCTTATACGTGTAATATGTAATATCAGCATATGCGTACTTCCCCTTTTTAATGAGGGCAAGATGCTTGAGGGCAAGATGACCTGAAAGCATATTTCCTGCCAGATAAACACAGTCTCAAGAACACAGGAATTACACAGTTCCTTTCTCATGTTCTTAAATGTCAGCTAAATTATATAATCAGGATATACAGAGTAAAATAAAGCCTTGACATGATTTCAAAATGGCGTAACTTAGGCTATACGTTTTTACAGGAATAATCCTAATTCTTTATTTCTCACAATCCCCCCTTCTCCTCTTCATTACTTTTTATTCCTGTAAATTATGTATATCCTGCAACATTATAGAAACTTCTCTTCTCCCTAAGCCACCATGTGAATCTCCAACTAATTTCTTTTGCTTCTTTATTCAGCAGCAACACTTCCAAACATCACAGCAAATAGGTATGCATTTAATACAAAGACAAGAAATAAGACATATAACTATAATTAATAATATGCCTACAAACAATTCCCTTAACCATGCAAAGTTAGGTAACCATGAGGTTAATATATCCCAAACTCCCCTAAAAGCTGTATTTTCAGTTACATGTGTTAAATGTGTAGTGATATTATGTAATGTCTTTATCTTAGATTCTATAAATTGAGATTGATCGGATATATTGAAACAACAAAGGCCGTGGAATTCCTCGCACCCATGACCCATTCTTAATAGCATATAATCTATAGCCACTCTATTTTGTAATAATGATTGTCTTATTTCTCCCATCTCATCAGCTAATGCAGCAATAGCAGACGATGTTTCATTTATACTTTTAGCTAAAGCACAAGCTAGGTGTCCAAGTTGATTCTGGCTATATTAATTTATCATATAAAAACCGCACCTTGTCCGTATAATCATCAATCCACAATCTACAATAACCCACCAAACCAAGCAATTTCCTAACTTCCTTCTTAGTGTTTGGCAAAGGCTGAGTTATTATTCCTTCTACTCTCTCAGGATTAATCCGTTTACTTCCCTGGCTTATCAGATGACCTAAATATTTAACTTCTAACTCCACATATTGAAGTTTCCTTTTAGACACTCGCAAGCCATTTCTTCCCAGGAAATTCAACAATGCATTTGTTCCTTTTTCAACCTCAACCTTCTTCTCTCCAGATAACAACAAATCATCTACATATTGTAACACCTGCAATCCAGAAGGAATACAAAATCTTTCCAACACCTGTTCCAACATCTGTCCAAACAAGTTCGGACTTTCAGAAAATCCCTGTGGCAAAACACACCATCTATATTGCTGGTTCCTATGAGTATCTGGATCAGCCCATTCAAAAGCAAAAATATCTCTTGACTCCTCATCTAAAGGACATGTCCAAAACGCATCCTTCAAATCTATCACACTAAAATATTTATGACTATGTGGTATTCTCCTTAACAACATATAAGGATTTCCTACAATTGAATGTCGATTGACAACCAATAAATTTATCTTTCTCAGATGTGGGAATGCGGTGGCCATAGTACATGTATAGACCAGTTTAACTGGTTGGACACGAGTATGGAGCTTAGCACTGAAATAATCTGACTATGAAATGCGGGTTCAGCTGGATACTCTCTGAAGGGCCCTATTTTGTTCTCTCTTTGTTAATAACATAGACTGTATTTGTAAAGCAGAAACATCTCCTTGCAGAACGGGGCCTCTCTGTTGGCAGGTGATGGGATGCTGGGAACAAAGCCAAATATGATAACACAGCCAGAGTTAAATTTTGTTTTGCACCTTAAGTATTGCTTTCCTAGAATTCACGTGATTTACTGTAAATTGTAGAATGTGAAACCTATATGGATATTTTTCTATTTCTTGTATGTAATATGAGATGTGTAGCCATAATAACGCCTTCTGATGATGCTGTATTTGGATAACTAATAAAAGAGATGGTAGCCTTTTGTTCGCTGCTCTCTCATCCCGAGAAAACACCTGTCCTTGTGTTTTTTCTAAACTGGAACCCTCATGAGAAGCCCACCAGAATGAATGCAACATCTGGTGACCCCGACGTGATTCATGGATCGAGCACGTCTCTTGGCACCCTCATACTCATTCGGCTGGAAGAGCCTCTGCAAACCAGGGCCGGTCGTCTGCGAACGAAGCACCCTCCCATAAATCGTGAGTATGGGGGCAGAATTCTCTAATTCTCCCAGGTTACGCACCTCCATAAACTTAGAGAATTGGCCGTCCTCAATTATTGTTTTAAAAAGATAACGGGAAAGTCCTGCCCGTGATAAAAAAGAATTTGATCTACCTTCTAAAATACTTTTGGCAACCGGAAAAGGGCTCTTTAAAAGTGAATATGTGGAAGCAGATGGGAACATGCCTCCACGAACCTCCCCAGCCCTTAAAAAATTTTTGCACTCTGGAGATTAGTTATAGAGTGTTTAATGATACATTAAAAAAAAAAAGCCTTCAGGACACTGTTAATAGTTCCTTTTCAGACTTTGTTGAGAGATTGCTCTCGCGTTAAATCACCCACGCAGACGCACGGCATGAAATTAAACATCAGCTCATTCTGAAGGAGTCAGTTACACCCCCACTAAGCAGAATTTAAAGAAACAGACAAAAAAAGGGGGATGGAATATAGAATAAATTTTTGAATTGCTTTCAGTCTGTCTACCGGCTGCAACTTTGCACGTTTATTTGGCAGATATGATTAAAGTGTGTCAGGATATAGGAACATCGTATAAAACTAATTTGTTAGCACTGCCTGATCATCAGGCAGCAAAACCTCAAGGAAAAGTGTAAAAATCCAAAAAGTGGGGGCATGTCTGTAACATCTAGCCCTCAAAACCCTGGTTATCATCGTATAGATGACATTTTAATTGGAGCACAAAAAATACAACCTAATTGGCTTTTTGAAAATACAAAATGATTTATGTGTAAATGAATTGCACATTGCCCCAGAGAAAATACAGCTGTACACTCCTTATCTGTATGTGCAATCTCTTTCTGCTCCGGCAGAACAAAGTTAAATTTGCAACAATTACTGGGTACTATTAATTGGGATTGCTCATATTTTTCTTTACCTATGCATTTACTTAGCCCATTATTTGAGTTATTGACTAAAAGAAAAAGCCAGGAGATTTAATTCTGTTTTAGAACAGCAAAAAGTACATTGCTTTATTTGTCTCATTACCATCTAAAAATGTTTTACCCTTTATTTAAGCTATTGCTGAAATTATAACCTTGGGGCGTACGCCAGACTGTCGAAGAAATGGAACTGATCTAATAAATATTATTCTTTCTATCTCAAAATCTGACTTTCACTTTTATCTTCAGAATAATTCATCTCTTCAGTGTGCTCTAACTGACTATGTAGGCTGTATTTCATATCATTTGCCTAAAGATCCTAGGTTTACTTGCTTAATTATTTCCTCCAGAGGAGCCATTGCTTACAAGGATACTCATGACGACATCTGGAAAGAATCTTACACTAATTGTCTGCGACTATCTTAGCTTTCACACTTTTTCTCAACAAGCTTTTAATATGATCTCTGACTCTCAGTATGTTTGACAGGCTGAAACTTGAAGTGATTTCTGTTTAAAATATTTTGTTGATGTACATCTATAATGATAGTGTGTGGAATTGATATGCTTGGCTGGCCAGCAAAAATTGACTGGGCTTGAACTTGAAACTGTGGAAAACCGGACAATGGTTATGGGCCCAAAAATTCACCATTGTGATTAAGACTGTTGCCTGAATTTTTTCCGCTGTTTTGGGAATAAGCTAATTCATTGAAATAATTTGAATGACTGATTCGCATGAAGGATGTATTATAAAAAAGGTCTGATTGCAGTACAGATGTGAATGGGTGTGTATTGGATTGCATGAAATGTAATTTTGTGTATAAGCACCTTTCTTGTCTGTTTTAAAAATTGTTTCCTTTCCCTCACCCCCTCCTTCTTTTTTTCCCTGGGAGATGAGAGGCACGAAAGGGGGGGGGGGCTACGGTTTTTCTGTTCTTTTAACCATTTTTTTTTCTCTCAGAGAACCAGCCAGAGAAAGGCGGGAGTGAAAGGGTGATATCTGATACCTGCCTTTGCAGAGCACTGTCTTGGCTCAGAATGCAATATCTTCTTTTTCCTTCTGGAAATTTTTGACGTTTCAAATACTTTCATACCCAATTCTATTTCAGAGTATTGACTCAAAGTACCTCATTTAGATTGTTTGTTTATTTTTGAAGCTGTTTTTCTTACTTTTATGTTTTTATGTCTGCGTGCATTTTGCATACTTAACAGATGGCACGTTTGTTCTTTGTTTGTCTGTTGTTTATTTGTTTGTTTGTCAGCAGCATAAACTGCCATTTTTAGGAATTATCACAGAGATGAGTTAGAAATTACAATATGTAGACAGAGATAAAATACATAGGACATTTAATTAATGAAAGAAAATAACACCTGAAGAGTTGAGGAAATTTTTAGGATTGACTGGATATTGTAGGCTATGAATAGATAATTGTGCTATTTTGAATAAAGACTGGTATGCAAAGAACCCAGTGTTACAGGGAATGTAAGAGAGAGTTAGTGAAGGAAAGCAGAAACTTGACTTTTGGAAGTATGCTTGTTTACAAGGAGATTTAGAAGGAAGTATCAGATATTGGTGCGGAGAAGGAGTTGAATTGTTTAAGAGAAAAGTTGGTTTGTGCAGACTTGGGCTGGCTTGGAAGTCAGAATGGCAGTGGGAGAAGGACTTGAATGTTTAGTGTTATAAGGAGATTGGTTTATTGAAAGGTTATAGATGTTATGGGTAGCGGAGACAGAGATTGGAAGAGGGAAATGACAAAGCTGCAACTGCGCTCATGGTTATATCTTCCATCACACCATGGGACAGTCATGCCTATTTTCATCAAAATAAAAAGCATTAGCAAAACAATTTGGTCTCACGGCAGCTGAAGCGACTGCCATCATACAACAATGTCCTACCTGTAGTCAACAAGCTCATTCTATCCCTATGGGTGTAAAACCTAGTGTCAGCGTTCCAAATTAGGCTCTCTTCCAGCGCTGACATAACGAGATGAAGCAGAGAGAGAGCAGAAGCTTGATTTATTGCTGAGATGAACTTTTACCTAGTTTTTGTATGTTACAGATAGTGTTTCCTGGGAGACGAGGAGGGGGGCTACATTCCTGTGAAAAGAACGTGCTGGGATGTAGAGATGGATCTGCATGATGGCCAATGGGACATTGGGTTTGGAGTGCGGAAGAGGAGGGGGTTGGAAGGAGGGGCCAGTTTGGCTGCAACATGAATCAGGAATGTCGGACTCTGCTTAAAATAAAAGTGGTTCATTAGAGAGTTTGCGCTTGAGAATGAAGTTTATTCAAGATAGCACCGAAACCTGACAGACAGCCAAACTCTCCTCCAAATCCAGGCTGGCTGAGTTTAAATCATCCCGTTCCCTCCCAGACATCTGGTCGGACGGACTATGGCTGAAGCCAAGCTCTCGGAGGAAAGCCTGCTTCAAGAGACGGGAGGAGCAGAAGCGGTCGTGATTCCAGCCAACTTGGAAAATACAAAGGTTCAACTTTCTCCGCCTTCCCTCCCCGCAGAATTTCAAGCAAAGAAACGTGAGGCAGATAAGTACCCGGGGACTGTGCCAAAAGCCTTAGAGGCGGAATTTCCTGTTGCAAATGTAAAAGATAAAGAAAAACCCCTAAGTGAATTGGGAAGGGCGAGCTGGGGATGGGAATGGCAGCGAAGCCCAGACAAAGCAGCACCTCCCCACCCCAGGATGAGAGACGAGGCAGAGGATTATCAACACCAAGGCTGGCCCTCCAGAGCTCAGCACAGAGAGGAGAGGGCAGAGAGGGAGGAGCCACCCCAGTTCAGAGGGAAGTTCGATGGTGACCCAGACAACCTCGCCCAATTCCTCAATTCAGCTGAGATATACATAGAGCGGTTTGGACACCTCTACCCTTTCCCCAGAGCCCTAGTGAATGCTATCTCGGAAGGGCTGGAGGGAGAAGCAAAGAGGTGGTCAGCATCACTCTACAAATACAGGGCCCCCCAGCTATGAGATGCAGATGGGTTCTTGCAACTATTGAGAGCCCGTTATGAGGAGGAGGAGGAGGACCCTTATGTGGAAGACGAGCTCAGAAACCTAATGCAGAGGGGGAAGCCTATCAGAGAGCATATCCGTGAATTCAGGAGAGTCATTGGGACACTGCCTCCCCTACCAGAGCGATTGCTGGTGTATTTTTTTAGAACAAGTCTAGATAAAAGAATTTCCCAAGTGACTGCCTATCGTGACATCCCAAACCGACTCGCTGAATGGTTCCGGGTAGCGATAAAAGTCGACAGAGGGCTGCGGGCGAGTGACACGTCAAAACCACCAGAGGGAAAGGAGAGAGGCCGACCAGACCAGGGGCCACTCAACAGACGAGAAACCCCAACATCACAGCCCTCCTACAGACCAACTGCCCCACGGAGCCCACTGAAATGCTACAGATGTGGAGGAATCGGCCACATAGCAGCAAGATGTGGAACACCTAGACCGGGACCAGCTCCACCGCCCAAAGCACGACCGGAACGAGGGCCCAAGCGCGTCACCCACGTACCGCGGGAAGCTCCCCAAATCCCTGAGTTTTTCGCTCATCTGACCGAAACCAGAGGAATCCCAGATGAGGGAGATCAATCCCCCGAACCCTATGACACGGAAGACGAAGGCGAGGATGACCCGATGGTGAGTGGACCTGTCCATCCTTTTCTTTTCCCCATATGCCTAACAGCCCCCAAAACAGGGGCCCAAGAGACTTTCCAAGCCCTAATAGACTCGGGTAGCACACGGTGCCTAATCAACCTACCCACAGTTCTAAAATTGGGAATCCGAGCTAAACAGCTCAAACAACCAATTCGCTTCGAGCAAGTTGATGGGTCCCTAGTGGGAGGAACGTACGCGACACACTTGACTGAACCCGTGAGACTAGAACTCGCAGATCACTGGGAGACGATCCGCTTCATAATAGCCCCCAAGATGACAGAACCAGTCATATTGGGACTCTCATGGCTCGACAAATGGGGCCCAATCATTTGGTGGCAAGAGGGAACCCGCAGGCTGAGAATAGCAAAAGGGCCCCAATCCCTGCCCCCCCGACCAGAAGAATTCCCTCCCACGCTGAAACCCCAAAGCAGCCCTCCACTACAGAAGAAAACACCACCAACACAAGGGTCCCTCCCAGAAGGTGCAGCAAAGCAATTGGCAGCCGCACCCACCACCGCTTGTAACGCAAACCAGATCCCAAGGGAGTACCAAGACCTGGCAGGGGTATTCAGCGAGGCCGAGTGTGACATTCTGCCCCCCCCACCGCGAGACCGATTGTGCCATCGAAATTATCCCAGGAGCGAAACTACCCAAACCTAAAATGTATGCCATGACGCCCCGAGAAATGCAGGAAATGCGAGACTACATAGACAAAAACTTACAAAGGGGATTTATTGAGCCAGTGAAACCAAGGGTAGCGGTGCCGGTCATGTTTAAAGAGAAAAAGGACGGCTCCATGAGACTGGTGGTCGACTTTCGAAGTATCAACACCGTTTGCGTACACAACTTGTACCCCCTCCCCCTCATGAAAGACATGTTAGCCCACCTAGCTAAAGGGAAGGTTTTCACCAAACTAGACCTTCGAGAAGCTTATTACCGAGTACGCATAAGGCAGGAGATGAATGGAAAACAGCATTCAACTGCCCCCTGGGTAGTTTCCAGTTTAAAATAATACCTTTTGGATTGCAAGGAGCCCCGGCAGTATTCATGCAGTTAATAAATGAAGTCTTACATGAACACCTTTACAAAGGGGTCCTCGTCTACCTGGACGATATTCTTATCTACACGGAGACCATAGACGAACATATACCCCTCGTCCGCCAAGTACTGAAAAAACTGCTACGGGCAAACCTATATGTCAAACTGCCAAAATGCGATTTCCACCAATCATGGCTAGACTACCTGGGCTACCGAGTATCAAATGAGGGGATAGAGATGGACCCAGCCAAGGTCCAATCAGTTCTACAATGGCAGCCCCCTCGCACCCACAGACAACTGCAAAGTTTTCTAGGCTTTGTGAATTTCTACAGACAATTCATCCCCTCATTCGCGAAGATTGCCAAACCCTTGATGGACCTCCTAAAGACAGGAAGCCCAGCGATGAAACCTCGCCCAGGACAACCCCTACAGTGGGACCTGACCTGCCAACAGGCATTTGAGAAGCTAAAAGGACTGTTCGCGAAAGAACCTGTCTTAAAACACCTGGACCCGGAACAGGCTTTTGTCATCCAAGCAGACGCAAGTGATGTGGCAGTAGGAGCCATGTTACTCCAAAAGAACAACCAAGGTGATCTACAACCCTGCGCCTACACCTCCCGCAAACTCACCGATACGGAGAGGCGATGGGCAGCGTGGGAGAAGGAAGCGTTTGCAGTAAGGTGGGCCTTGTTGACCTGGCAGCACCTTCTAGAGGGAGGCCAGAAACCATTTGAAGTCTGGACTGATCATAAAAACCTAGAGGCCCTAAAAACCCCACGAAAACTGTCGCCCAGGCAAGTGCGGTGGGCACAATACTTCAATCGTTTCAATTTCAAGCTTAAGCACATCCCAGGAGGGAGAAATGTCCTGGCTGATGCCCTCTCCCGGATGCCCCAATACAACAGTGAGCGGGAGCAGGTAGTGAATGCCATCATCCCCTCCACCCAAGCTGCGGCCCAAGTGATCACCAGACGGCAACGACGTGACCAGCAAGGCCAACTTGCAAGTGACTTAACTGCAAAATTAAAAAATGAAACGCTGACAGACCCCTGGTATCGGGACAATCAACATCTCTTGACAAAAAGAGATGAACTAGCATGGAGGGGGACAAAGCTCTATGTCCCACAGAGTTTACGCATCCTGATTCTCAAGAGGAGCCACGACATTAAACCAGCAGGACACTTCGGATTCCTAAAGACTCTGCACCTAGTACGAAGGCAGTTCTGGTGGCCACACATGAGAAAGGACGTAGACAGTTATGTAAAAAGCTGCACCATTTGTGCCACGATGAAGACAAGGCCAGGGCGCCCGCCTGGATTGTTGCAACCAGTAGCTGAACCAACAAGGCCATGGGAGGAGATTGCAATGGACTTTATAGTAGACCTACCGAGGAGCAGTGGAAATACAGTGATCTGGACTGTAATAGACTTATTCTCCAAACAGGCACACTTCATTCCTTGTAGTGGACTGCCTTCAGCCCGTCAGTTATCCAAACTGTTCCTGAAACACATTTATCGCCTACATGGAGTCCCCAGGAGAATCATTTCCGACAGAGGGGTCCAGTTCACAGCAAAGTTCTGGAGGGAGTTTCTACGATCCATAGGTTCATCCCAAGGGCTCAGCTCAGCATTTCACCCGAGCACCAATGGGGGGGCAGAAAGACTGAACGCTATGATAGAACAGTATTTAAGATGCTACCTCGACTACCAGCAGTCCAATTGGGCAGACCTCCTATCTTTTGCGGAGGTTGCATATAATAATGCTGTCCACAGCAGCACGGGGCTAACCCCGTTCAAAATAGTGAGTGGCATGGATTTTGTTCCCATGCCAGAATACCCGAGGGAGCCCCCTTCCTCAGTCAGTTTGACCGACTGGATGGCAATGTTGAGACAAACTTGGGAAAATGTTAAGAGGGCGCTGGCAAAGGCGGCTCAATCTTATAAGGAACAAGCAGACAAGCACCGAACTCCCCAAAGACCATTTCAGCTGGGAGAGAAAGTTTACCTCTCCACCAAGTACTTGAGACTTAGACTCCCGAGCAGGAAATTGGGCCCAAAATTTATAGGACCATTTCCTATAATAAAAATAATCAACCCCGTTACAGTGCAATTGCAGTTGCCACGGCTTTTGGGGAAAATTCACCCCGTTTTTCACAGTAGCCTTCTAAAACCTGTAGTGGGGTCTACTTTAAGGCCAATGCCATGTGAACCCCCTGGGCCCCTGGTTGTTGGGGGCCAAACGCACTACGAAGTGCAGTGGATCCTTGATTCAAGATGGCACAGGGGGCGCCTTCAGTACTTAATTAAATGGAAGGGTTACCCAGTGTCAGAGGCTTCCTGGGTGAAGAGCGCAAACATTCAAGCTGATCGCCTCATAGCAAAATTCCATGCAGACCACCCGGGAAAGCCGGGAGGGGGGGTGCACAGCCAGGGAGGGGCTGATGAGACTAATCTTGTTGTGTTTTCCCTATAGGATAGGTGATGTCGCAGAAGTGAAGGGAGAGGGGCCAGATGTCAGCGTTCCAAATTAGGCTCTCTTCCAGCGCTGACATAACGAGCTGAAGCAGAGAGAGCAGAAGCTTGATTTATTGCTGAGATGAACTTTTACCTAGTTTTTGTATGTTACAGATAGGGTTTCCTGGGAAACGAGGATGGGGGCTACATTCCTGTGAAAAGAACGTGCTGGGATGTAGAGATGGATCTGCATGATGGCCAATGGGACATCGGGGTTGGAGTGCGGAAGAGGAGGGGGTTGGAAGGAGGGGCCAGTTTGGCTGCAACTTGAATCAGGAATGTCGGACTCTGCTTAAAATAAAAGTGATTCATTAGAGAGTTTGCGCTTGAGAATGAAGTTTATTCAAGATAGCACCGAAACCTGACAGGTAGTGATAGTGTGATAGAGTGATAGAGTGATAGAGAGAGAGAGAGACAGACAGAGAGACAGATAGATAGAGTGACAGAGTGATAGATAGAGTGATAGTGTGATAGAGTGATAGAGTGATAGATAGAGTGATAGATAGAGTGATATATGGATTAGAGGCATGCAGTTAGACAAAATGACAGGTTAGATTGGTAGATCATTAGATGATAGATAGATAGATAGATAGATAGATAGATAGACAGATAATAGACAGACAGACAGACAGACAGATAGACAGACAGACGATGGGATAGATAGAGTGATAGATGGATTATATTCATGTAGGTAGACAGAATGACTGGCTAGATAGATATAGACAGACAGGTAGACAGACAGACAGACAGATGATGGGATAGATAGAAAGAGTGATAGATGAATTATAGGCTTGTAGGTAGACAGAATGAAAGGATAGATATAGATTGATGGATAGATAGATAGATAGATAGATAGAGTGATAGATAGATAGAGTGATAGATAGAGTGATAGATAGATAGAGTGATAGATGGATTAGGGGCTTGTAGTTAGACAAAATGACAAGATAGATTGGTAGATGATTAGAAGATAGAGAGAGAGAGAGTGATAGAGTGATAGATAGAGTGATAGATGGAGTGATAGATCTATAATAAATCTATAAATCTATAATAAAGAGAATGTATATTTAATTATTCATGTATTAACCACAGCTAGAATTGTATTTGCACAACATTGGAAAAGTGGAGATATTCCCATTGAAGAGAAGGTGATAAGGAAAATATTAGAATGTGCAGAAATGAATATATTAACATTAGCAATTAAGGAGAGAGAGCAAATTGAATATTATATGATATGGGAAGTATTTTACCAGTGGTTGGAGAATAAAAATGGAGTTTGGAAATGAAAAAATAAATAAATAAAAGAAAATATATTAAGATGGTGATATAAATAAGATGAAAATTTTTAGTAGGTGTATGAAGTAAATAATGATATTTGATGTCAATATGGTATTATAAAAAAATACAAAAAAGAAAAAAGAAATTTAAGCAATGGGTAAGCTTCGTAGAAAGGAGATACAAACAACAGGTATGTCAGCTGCAGACTGATAGAGGTTCAGAATTCATGTCAACAAGTTTTCAACAATGGTTGGGACAGTTAGGTATAAAACACAGATGCACAAATCCATACACAGCAGCTGAGAATGGTTTTGTTGAGAGGTGGAATGGAGTCTTTCAAACCATGAAGGACTCACTGCTGGAGGACTCTGGTCTGAGCAGGTCATATTGGGGTGAAGCCATGTTGACTGCTATTATTTAATCAGTAGGCTGTGGAGTTCATCAATAAATGATACTCCATATGCAGTGCTATATGGGAGAAAACCATCTCTGGCACATTTAAGGGTTTTTGGAAGCAATGTGTGGGTTCATATTCCAAAAGCAGTCAGAAGAAAGGAACAACCAAAGGCTAGAAAGCTCAGGTTTATGGGCTATGAGCCTGGTTCAAAAAGCTATTGCTTTAGCGATGGGAACAAAGGAATAGTGATTTCAAGGTCTGCTAGTTTTGCAGAGGAAAACTGGAACAGAATTGATGCAATTTTTTGGAATGATCCACTTTGTGATGGTGATCCACTTAGTGATGGTAACTCACTTAGTGACGGTAACTCACTTAGTGACAGTGTCAGTGTTCAGGGAGGAGAAGCTGAAAAAGATATGAAGCAAGAGAGGTTTGAAGCACAGGAGCAGTCAATGCCACGCAGGACAGAGTGATGGAACAAGGGGATTCCACCTGACAGGTATTCTGCTAGTAAAGTAAAAATATTTAATGTATGGTATCAGCCAAGAAACTATAAGGAAGTATTGGCATTACCTAAATTTGAACAAATAAAATGGAAAAAAGCCATGGACAAGGAAATGAAATCCATGGGTGAAGATAACGTGTTCACATCTATGACTTTGCCACAGGGTAGCAAAGCCATAGGATGCAAATGGGTGTACAAGAAGAAAGTATTACCCAATAATGAGATACAATATAAAGCAAGGTTAGTGGCACAAGGTTTTTCACAGATGAAAAATGTGTACTATGATGAAGTATTTGCGCCAACTGTAAAGAGTGAAAGCATAAGGCTGGCACTAGCATTGGCAGCGGCACATGGCCATAAAATTTGGCATTTTGACATAACCACTGCATTCCTCAATGCAGAATTAGAGGAAGAAATTTACATGGTTCAAGCACCATGAAAGTAAGAAGCCTAACATGGTGTATAAATTGAACAAGGCCATTTATGGGCTGAAGCAGTCAGCCAGGAATTGGAATATCTGTCTAGATGCTGCATTGAAGGGTCTCGGGTTCAAGAGTTACAAGGCTGATGGTTGTATATACACTGGAAAGTTACATGGTGGGGATTGTCAACTATTAGCATTTGTGGATGATCTTTGTTTCATTGCAAAGGATGTATCACAGTAAAAAGGATTCTCAAGTATTTGAAGGGAACTGTGAATTGTTTGATTGATTGATTGATTGATTGATTGATTTGATTTGATTTCTATACCGCCCTACTCCCGAAGGACTCTGGGCGGTGCACAGCCAAACAATAAAACACATACATACAAAATTTAAAAGTAGAATAAAATCAAATTAAATAATTTTGGCCCCGACAAATTTAAAACCCCAAACTTTTAAAACCAATTTAAAATTGAATGTATAAAATACTAAAAGATATTTAAAAATTAAAAATCTTTTATAAAAGAGGGAGAAAATTAAGCCAGGCCTGCCTGGTGAAATAGTAAGGTCTTTAAAGCGCGGCGGAAGGTGCGCAGATCCGGGATCCTCCATATCTCTGGGGGGAGCTCGTTCCAGATAGTAGGTGCCCCCACAGAGAAGGCTCTCCCCCTGGGGACCGCCAGTCGGCATTGTTTGGCTGACGGCACCCAGAGCAAACCCTCTCTATGGGAGCGTACCGGCCGGTGGGAGGCTATTGGTGGTAGTAGGCGGTCCCGCAAGTACCCAGGTCCTAAGCCATGGAGCACTTTAAAGGTGGTAACCAAAACCTTGAAGCGCACCCGGAAGACCACCGGGAGCCAGTGCAGCTCGCGCAGGAGGGGTGTTACATGGGAACGCCATGTCGCTCCCATTACCACCCGTGCGGCCGCACTCTGCGCCAGTTGGAGCCTCCGGGTGCTCCTCAAGGGGAGCCCCATGTAGAGAGCGTTGCAATAGTCCAGGCGGGAGGTGACAAGGGCATGAGTGACTGCGTAATGAGTCCCGATCCAGAAAGGGACGCAACTGGCGAATCAGGCGGACCTGATGAAAAATCTTCCCGGTCGGACTTCCGGTTTGTCTGCCTCCAGTGAAAGACGGTCCTTCTTTAAGGACCGCCAGCCCCGCCACCTGTAGAGCCGCTTCGATTCTGAGAAGCGGCTTGAAAACTCCAAAATCTGAAGGATTTGAGGAGAAGAGTAAGCAAGGTGCAGGTCGAGCCCCTGTGAGCCCCCAGAAGATCGCTACTGGGGAGGAAACAGGCGCGGCTCCCTTTCAACTTGCTGAGACTCCGGACGGCGTGGGACGACTCTGCCTTCTGCAGAGCAAGCTGGCTGCAGCAAACATCCAAACTGAATGAAATTAACTTCAATAATTAGTGGAAAAAACAACCTGAACCTTTAAACCAAGAAACTGCAAGTATTATTTCTCTTGTGACTTCCTGACTTAAGCAAAAATCTGAGCGAGTGAAAGCGGCTTGAAAAAATGGCGCCCGGCTCCAGCGTTAACAAGCTGAGAGTGAGAGTGGTCTTGTAAAGTAATTCCAACAAGCTACAAAGTTGCACTGCTTGTAACAAGCAGGAACAGGAGAAGAGGGGAAAAAATTCTTTTTAAAATAAGCCTGAGCTCGCTTCAGTTTAATTTTATCCCCAATTTGACTAAACCTGGGGGATTTTTTTAGAGGACTTTGTGGTGCTGGAAAAGGAAAAAGGATCTCCTTTTTCAGAAAACCTAATCTACGTGGCAGAATGGCTTCTAAGAAACAGGAAGGCAAGGCAGCAGGGGGGGAATCCCCCCCCACACAAATCTGAACAGCAATTTCCTTTAGCTCAGCAGAGTCAGAAAAAAGATTTTGACTTTGAAAGTTTAAAAGAATTTATTACTCAGGCTCTGGATGATAATTTTCAAAAATCTCAACAGGAAATGGATGATAAATTTCAAAAATCACAACAGGAAATTAAGCAGGAAATTAATGAAATGAAAAAGGTGGTGCAAGAGAATTATGGCAAGGTGACTGATAAATTATCGAATGTGGTGTCTGGCCTGTCAGAAATTATTATTAAAGTGGACTCTAAATTGGAAGAATTTAAATCAGAAGTGAATGCCAAAATAAAGGATACGGATTTCAAAATTTTTGATGTGGATAATAAAATGCAGAGAGTTGAAAATGAAATTACGATGATGCAATTCCGGTCTATGGAATTCTCCATAAGAATTAGAGGTATTAAGGAGAATGATCGACAAGACTTGAGACAGATTTGTGCTGATGCTTTGGCTGTGTTGTTAAAAATTAATTCTGAAGAGATTTTTTACAAAATAGACAAAATTTACAGAGTGAATTCGTGGGTGGCCAGACAAAGACAACTGCCTAGAGATGTGGTGATATATTTTACAGATAGAAGAATGAGAAATGATATTTTGCAAAAATCTTTTCTCTATTCTGTGCAAGTGGAGGGAGCTCAAATTGGAATTTATAAAGAACTACCGCCTAAGATGTTGAAAGATAGAAAAGATTTTGGTTTTTTAGTAAATGATTTAAAAAAATTACAGATTCTATTTCGGTGGGATGCTCCAACTGGCATAATTTTGAAGTACAATGGAGAAAGATATCGATTGAATACTGTTGAAAAGGCGGAACACTTCTACTATACTGTTTTTAAAGAGAGATCACCATCTCCACGTACATCTACTGTGTTGGAGATAAAGGAGAGTGACAAGGAGAAGCAACCTCAGCAAGAGATGGAAGAGCAGCTTAAGCAGGTTGAATCAGAGCCAGTGGAAATGCAGGGTGCTACAGGAGGTTTTTTGGAGGAGCCTCTGTTAGAATCTTCTCCAATTTTGACCACAAGAGATGTGGCTTTGGACCTAGCTTGAATGGCTGAAGCCAAAGACCAGCATATAACTCGTGCAATCTCTAAACAACTCAAAGAAAAGTAACTACAGGAAAGAGCTAAGGCACAACAATATAAAAAAGGAGTCAAGAGTACCACACAAGAAAGTGAAGCCATGGGGGGAGCAAAGCCAAAGATTTCGGAAGATATCCAGCAATTCTGCTCGTCGCTTCAAAAAGGTATACATGACGGTTAAGTTTTTATCTTGGAATGTGAATGGATTGAACTCACCACAGAAAAGGAAGAAGATATTTACATATTTGAGACAATTTAATAATGATATAATTTGCTTACAAGAAACTCATGTCAGAACACAAGATCAAAAATATTTGATAAATTCAAAATTAGGAATACATTTCATAGCTTCAAATTCGGAAAAAAAGAATGGTGTGGTTATTTACATAAATAAAAGACTGTCAGCTCAAATTATAGAAGCAGATGAAGGTGGCAGGTTTATAGCAATTGAATTGCACACTGTTTATGGCCAAATTCTTGTGATTGGAATTTATGCTCCTAATCAACAACAGGATCATTTTTATAAAATTTTGCACACCAAAATATTGCAATGGGATTACAGATCTATTTTAATCATGGGAGATTGGAATGGAGTAATTGATTCCAAATTAGATAAAAAGAGTCTGGCGAAGTCAAGGATCAGACTACCACAAACCTTTTTTGATATGAAAGAAGATTTGGAATTAAAAGATATTTGGAGAATACATAATCCAAAAGACTTGGACTATACTTTTTTCTCTGATAGACATAGATCTTTTTCTAGGATTGATTTTATTTTATTATCAAATGATTTACTTGTTAAAACAAAAAGAACTAAGATTTTTCCAAGAACTCTATCCGACCATAGTCCAGTATGGATAGAAATTGAGAGTGGAAAGACTGAGAGAAGATCATGGAGATTAAATGAAAATTTGTTTAGATATGAAAAAAATATAATAGAACTTAAAAAACAGAATAAAGAATTTTTTGAAATAAACTTGAATAAGGGTACCCCAATTGAAATTGTGTGGGATGCGAGTAAAGCGTATATGAGAGGGGTATTCATTCATATGAATTCTAAACATAAACTGAATCGACAAAAAAAAAGATCTGAACTGGAAGTAGAAATAAAGAATAAAGAACAGTTACTTATTAAAAATCCAACAGATGAAAGAATACGTGGTGCTATAAAACTTCTGAAAGACCAATTCCAAATGCTTATGGCGGAACAAGTGGCAACAAATTTACAATATGCGAAGCATAATACATTTTGTAATGCCAATAAACCGGGTCGATGGTTGGCCTATACATTAAGGAAGAAGCAGAGTATGCTGACTATTGATAGTATCGATATTGGAGGGAAAGAAATTTCTCAACAAAAAATTAATTAAAGAAGTCTTTGTAGATTACTACACCAAATTATATGCTAAAGATGACATGCAGAATGGACTTATAGAAAAATATTTAGAAAATAAAAGAGTTACAAAAATTACCAACCAACAAAAGGAAAGAATGAATCATCCTATAACAGTTGAGATAATTGCAGCAATTAAACAATTGAAAACAGCTAAAGCTCCTGGAACAGATGGCTTGACTGCACTATATTATAAAACTTTGCAAGCAGAAATGGTGGAACAACTCAGAGACTTATTTTGTTTAGTTTAGTTTAGTTTAGTTTAGTTTAGTTTTTTAGTTTTATTTGATTTGTATACCGCCCTACTCCCGAAGGACTCAGGGCGGTGAACAGCCAACAATAAAATACATAGATACACAAAATTTAAAAACCCAATAAAATCAAATTAAATTATTTGGCCCAGACAAATTAAAACACCCCGATAATTTAAAAACAGATTAAAATTTAAATATTTAAAAAGGGAAGAGATTAGGCCAAGCCCGCTTGATGGAATAAAAAGGTCTTCACAGCACGGCGGAAGGAGCGCAGATCCGGGATCCTCCGTATCTCCAGGGGGACCTCATTCCAGATAGTAGGTGCCCCCACAGAGAAGGCTCTCCCCCTAGGGGCCGCCAGTCGACACTGTTTGGCTGACGGCACCCGGAGGAGTCCCTCTCTATGAGAGCGTACTGGCCGGTGGGAAGCTATTGGTGGTAGTAGGCGGTCCCGTAGATAACCAGGCCCTAAGCCATGGAGCGCTTTAAAGGTGGTAACCAAAACCTTGAAGCGCACCCGGAAGACCACCGGGAGCCAGTGCAGCTCGCGCAGGAGAGGTGTTACATGGGAACGCCATGTCGCTCCCATTACCACCCGTGCGGCCGCACTCTGCGCCAGTTGGAGCCTCCGGGTGCTCCTCAAGGGGAGCCCCATGTAGAGAGCATTACAATAGTCCAGGCGGGAGGTGACGAGGGCATGAGTGACCGTGCGTAACGAGTCCCGATCCAGAAAGGGACGCAACTGGCGAATCAGGCGAACCTGATAAAAAATCCTCCCGGTCACGGCCGTCAAATGCTCTTCTAAAGACAGCCGTGAGTCCAGGAGGACGCCCAAGTTGTGAGCCCTCTCCGTGGGGGCCAATGATTCGCCCCCAATAGTCAGTGATGGCGTCAACTGACTATATCGGGATGTCGGAAACCACAGCCACTCGGTCTTGGATGGGTTGAGCCTGAGCCTGTTCCTCCCCATCCAGATCCGTACGGCCTCCAGGCACCGGGACATCACTTTAAGGGCATCGTTGGGGTGATCCGGGGTGGAGATGTACAGCTGAGTGTCATCAGCGTACTGATGGTACTCCACCCCGAAACCACGGATGATCTCGCCCAGCGGCTTCACATAAATGTTGAACAGGAGAGGCGAGAGGACCGACCCTTGCGGCACCCCACATATGAGGGGCCTCGGGGTCGACCTCTGTCCCCCTGCCAACACAGACTGCAACCGGTCAGAGAGAAAGGAGGAGAACCACCGCAACACAGTGCCTCCCACCCCTAACTCTTCCAACCGGTGCAGAATGATACCATGGTCGATGGTATCAAAAGCCGCTGAGAGATCTAACAGGACCAGGACAGAGGAGCACCCTCTGTCCCGAGCCCTCCAGAGATCATCAACCAACGCGACCAATGCCGTTTCCGTGCTGTACCCAGGCCTGAAGCCCGACTGGAACGGATCCAGATACGTCGTTTCATCCAGGTGCTGGGGGAGCTGTTGCACAACCACACTCTCAACAACCTTCGCCACAAAACGAAGGTTAGAGACTGGACGATAATTTACCAACATTGCCGGGTCCAGGGAAGGCTTCTTGAGGAGAGGCCTCACCACCGCCTCTTTCAAGGCGGCAGGAAAGACACCCTCACCCAGCGAAGCATTTATAATCCCCTGGAACCAGCCTCGTGTCACCTCCTGAGAAGCCAGCACTAACCCGGAGGGACACGGGTCCAATAAACAAGTGGTCGCGTTCAGTCTACCCAGAATCCTGTCCACATCCTCAGGGGTCACAGGATCAAACTCATCCCAGATAACATTCTCAAGACCTGCCCCAGTCCCTCCCCCTGAGACTACCCAGTCGGAGTCCAGATCTTCCCGAATCTGAGCGATTTTGTCATACAGATATTGAACAAAATCCTCGGCTCTACCCTCCAAGGGGTCCTCCCGCGCTTCCTGGTGGAGCAGGGAGCGGGTCACCCTAAACAGGGCGGCCGGGCGATTATCTGATGACGCAATAAGAGCAGCAAAATAGCTACATTTCGCTGCTTTTATCGCCACTAGGTAATTCCTAATATGAGATCTTACCAGTGTCTGGCCAGATTCAGAAAGACTGGCCCTCCAACTACTCTCTAGGCGTCTTTTCCGGCGCTTCAACTCCCTCAGCTCCTCAGTGAACCAAGGAGCTAAATGAGATCAGCGCCGGGTCAGAGGCCGCAAAGGCACGACCCGATCCAGAGCTCCAGCGGCTGCCCTATCCCAGGCGGCCACTAGGTCTCCAGTCGAGGCGTGTGCCAGAGCCTCAGGGAATGGCCCAAGCTCCATCTGGAACCTATCAGGTTCCATCAGGCACCTGGGGCGGAACCATCTTACCGGCTCCGCCTCCCTGTGGCGGGGTGTAGCGGTTCGAAGGTCGAGACGAAGGAGAGAGTGATCAGACCATGACAAGGGCTCGGTGACTATATCCCCTATCTCGAGATCACTTTTGTAATATACAACAACGGGGTAAAATACCCCCATCATGGAAAACAGCTTACATTTCTTTGATACCAAAAGAGCAAGTAGGTCCTAAAAAACTGGAGAACTATAGACCAATATCTCTTCTGAATAATGATTATAAAATTTATGCAAAAGTATTAGCCAACAGGTTGATGCCAGTAATTCAAGAGGTGATTCATGATGATCAAGCGGGATTTATAGAGGGTAGATATATGAAGGACAATGTAAGGCAAGTTATAGATTTATTGGAATATCTTGAGAAGAATAAACAGATCCCTGCAGTGCTGGTTTTCTTGGATGCGGAGAAGGCCTTTGATAGAGTGGACTGGAATTTTCTATTAAAGACTTTAAAAAAGATGGACTTTGGGGATCAATTTATACAGGCGGTTTCAGCAATTTACCAAGAGCAAAAGTCACAGATTATTATTAATGGAAGTTTGACAACAGACTTTAATATTGAAAAAGGAACAAGACAAGGTTGTCCGTTATCCCCATTGTTATTTATTTTAACACTAGAAGTCTTGTTGAATACAATACGGGACTCTAATGTCTTGAAAGGCATAGTGATAAGGCAAGAGGATTACAGAATAAGGGCATTTGCAGATGATCTGGTTGTTACCCTAACACAGCCGATGGAATCAATAATCCAGATGAAAGACATTATAAAAGACTATGGCACAGTATCAGGATTTAGACTGAACCAGAAAAAAACTAAGATGATAGTTAAAAATATGACACAAGATCGAAAACACGAACTTGAAAGGAGGGCAGGTTTTGAGATTGTACCTAAGGTTAAATATCTAGGAGTTCAGGTTGCAGAATCAAATATGAAATTGTTTCAAAATAGTTATGACGTGTTGTGCCGAGATATACAGAAAGATATGGAGACTTGGAAAAAACTGCAGCTGTCTTTACTTGGAAGAATAGCAGCAGTTAAGATGAATATTTTGCCAAGATTTCTTTTTTTGTTTCAAATCATTCCGGTGCTTAAAAGTGATAAACAACTGAAAGAATGGCAAAGTGGAGTGAACAAGTTTGTCTGGAACGAGAAAAAACCGAGAGTGAAATTGAAAATTATGTAAGATGCTCCAGAAAGGGGAGGTCTTAAACTTCCAAACCTACAGTTATATTACGAAGCAGCAGCTTTGACTCAAGCAAGTGATTGGTTTGGAAGGAAAAAGACTGGAATATTGAATATAGAAAGCTTTGATCTTGAATTTGGATGGCACGCTTACTTATTTTATGAAAACAAAGTGGATAAAGTATTTAAAAGCCATATACTTAGAGATTCCTTGATGAGAGTTTAGAAGAAGCACCGACTCAAATGGGATTACAAAATACCATTATGGCTGGATCTTGGTCATACCATGTGGAATACAAATATAATGTCACTCGGGGGGGGGGTGAGTGGGTTATATAAAGAGGTTCTCTTTACAGATGCGGGCAGATGGCAACTGAAGACATTAGAGACACTGTTGGACGAAGGGATTAATTTAATTTGGCTACAGTATAATCAACTTCAATTGAGATGGAAAGAGGACCAAAAAATTGGTATTATGTTGCATGAGGAAGAACTGGCTAGACATATAAAAGAGAAAGGTCCAATGCATATTAAAAGGCTTTACAATGTTTTGCTAGAAAGGGATTCAGAAACTGAATTGGTTAAAGATTGTATGATTAAGTGGGCACAAAATTTTGCAGAACCAGTGATGTTGGAAACATGGGAAAAAATTTGGGCGCAGAATGTTAAATTTACACAGTCGCAGAATTTGAGGGAAATTTTTTATAAAATGTTTTACAGATGGCATTTAGATCCCAAGAAATTGTCGTGTATGTACCCTAATGTTCAGCCAAAATGTTGGAGATGTGATTGTTTAGATGCTACATATTATCATGTTTGGTGGACCTGTAAGAAAGTTAAGGCTTTTTGGATAAAAATTTGGTGGGTCATGCAGAATGTTTTGAAGAAAAAAATTCAATTTTCTCCACAATTGTTTTTACTGGGGATAGTTAAGGGTTTTACATTGGATGAAACAAAGTTGATATTGTATATGATAACAGCAGCGAGATTATTGATAGGTAAATACTGGAAAAATGAAGCTTTGCCCACTATCGCGGAATGGACTTTGAAGATGGCCAGCTTTGCAGAGATGGCGAAGATTTCAGCATATCTAAAAGATCGCTCACAAGAGACTTATGAATGGGAATGGAAAAAGTGGATAGATTATGTGCAGAACAAATACCAAACCAGGAAGTATCAAATAGCTTTTCACTGAAAGTATTATATAAAAATAGAAATATTTGAATTTTGTGAAGATGGAAAATTATATGGGGGTTGGAGGGGTTCAGGTTTTGTAAAAAGGAGATTTTGATGGGATTATATTCTGTGGAAGTCAGGGGGGAGCGGGGTTAGGTTGGGGGGCTTGGGGTGGGTTTGGGGGGGGGGAAATGGGGTGAAAATGTAATTGTAAAACTTTTGCAATAAAAAAAAAAATCCTCCCGGTCACGGCTGTCAAGTGCTCTTCTAAAGACAGCCGTGAATCCAGGAGGACGCCCAAGTTGTGAGCCCTCTCCGTGGGGGCCAATGATTCACCCCCAATAGTCAGTGATGGTGTCAACTGACTATATCGGGACGTCGGAAACCACAGCCACTCGGTCTTGGATGGGTTGAGCCTGAGCCTGTTCCTCCCCATCCAGATCCGTACGGCCTCCAGGCACCGGGACATCACTTCAAGGGCATCGTTGGGGTGATCCGGGGTGGAGATGTACAGCTGGGTGTCGTCAGCGTACTGATGGTACTCCACCCCGAAACCACGGATGATCTTGCCCAGCGGCTTCACATAAATGTTGAACAGGAGAGGCGAGAGGACCGACCCTTGCGGCACCCCACATATGAGGGGCCTCGGGGTCGACCTCTGTCCCCCTGTCAACACAGACTGCAACCGGTCAGAGAGAAAGGAGGAGAACCACCGCAACACAGTGCCTCCCACCCCTAACTCTTCCAACCAGTGCAGCATGATACCATGGTCGATGGTATCAAAAGCCGCCAAGAGATCTAACAGGACCAGGACAAAGGAGCACCCCCTGTCCCGAGCCCTCCAGAGTTCATCAACCAACGCGACCAATGCCGTTTCCGTGCTGTACCTGGGCCTGAAGCCCGACTGGAACGGATCCAGATACGTCGTTTCATCCAGGTGCTGGGGGAGCTTATAAAGAAGTTCCTTATATGTAATCTTATCTTGCTTTTGCTCTAAGTTTATATTCTCTATCGCGTGTCTGGGTACTGTCCATATTGGTAACTTATCACTTAATTTATATTTATACTTTTTCCAGACCTGCAATAGAGAATTTCTTAATATATGACTTTTAAAAGCCTTATCTACTTTCTTGTCATAGACTAAATAAGCATGCCAGCTGTAGACCAAACCATATCCTTCAATATTCAATATCTTTTCCTCCGTTAAATTTATCCAGTCTGTAATTGCTGAGAGGGCAGCGGCTTCATAGTACAATCTTAAATTGGGCATTTTAAGACCACCTCTTTCTTGGATATCTTGCATTATCTTTTGTTTAACTCGAGGTTTCTTCCCTGCCCACACAAACTTGTTTATGCCCTTCTGCCATTCCTTCAAATTTTCATCTTTTTTAAGTATAGGTATCATTTGAAAAAGAAATAAAAATTTTGGTAGAATATTCATTTTTACAGCGGCTATCCTTCTCAGCAAAGACAATTGTAGTTTTTTTCCAATTTTCCATCTCCTTTTGTATTTTGTGCCATAGTGGTTCATAATTGTGCTGATATAATTTCATATTTGCAGTCATAATATAAACCCCTAAGTATTTAACCTTCTTAACTACTTCAAATCCTGTTAACCTTTCTATCTCTTCTTTCTGGCTTCTGACCATATTTTTAGCTATTATTTTCGTTTTGGCTGCATTTATTTTAAAACCAGATACTTGTCCATATAAGCAGGTTATATCCATCAAGGCTGTAATCGATTGTACCGGTTGGGTTAAGGTAACAACCAGGTCATCCGCAAACGCTCGTAACTTATACTCATGCTGTCTAATTTTAATTCCCTTTATTGTGTCCATCTCACGTATTTTACTTAGTAAAACTTCCAGCGTCAACACAAACAATAACGGAGACAAGGGACAACCTTGCCTTGTTCCTTTTTCTATATTAAAAGGATCTGTTAAGCCACCATTAAC
This sequence comes from Arizona elegans, assembly GCA_022577455.1. NCBI lineage: Eukaryota > Metazoa > Chordata > Lepidosauria > Squamata > Colubridae > Arizona > Arizona elegans. Next base: position 4,779,806 of record JAKOOJ010000010.1, on the reverse strand, counting down.
TATTATTTGCGCTGTTTGTTTGTTTTTTATTAAAAAGTTTTACAAAAAGGAGAAAATTCCCCCCCCTTCCCCCCACCCTTTACCCCGCTTCATCCCCCCCCCCGAGTTCCCAGAGTAAAATACAAGGTATTTCATTTAGTCAAACATAAACTAGATTAATCTACTTATCCTCAAAGTACTACCTCCCCCACTGAAACCTTAACTCCACTATCGATAACCAAATACTTCTAATACTAACAGTCATTCATAATATATGATTAATTAATAAATTAGTAAATCCCGCTTCAATTTGATATTTTCTTGTCTGATACTTATTTTGAATATAATCAATCCATCTTCTCCATTCCGATACGTATCTTTCTTGCATGTGGTCCTTCAAATACGCCAAGATTTTTGCCATTTCTGCTAGGTTTGTTACTTTCAATGTCCACTCTTCAATAGTAGGCAAAGAGTCTTTCTTCCAATATTGAGCTACCAGCAGCCTAGCTGCTGATATTAAATTCAAAATCAATTTAATCTCTAAAACTGTACAGTCTGTAGTTATACCCAATAGAAACAATTATTGCGCTGTTTGTTTTTGATATATTGCCTTAATAGATTGTACAAATTGTTCTCCAAATTGCATCCTTTCTATTAATTTTAATAAAAATTGCCAATTCAGTCTGTCAAAGGCTTTTTCAGCATCCAAAAACACTAGCACTGTGGGGACCTGATTGTTCCTTCCCAGATACTCTAATATGTTTTGGCAAACTATTGTCCTGTCTCCAACCTTCGCTTTGTGGCGAAGGTTGTTGAGAGTGTGGTTGCGTGACAGCTCCCACAGTACCTGGATGAAGCTGTCTATCTGGATCCGTTCCAGTCCGGCTTCCGGCCTGGGTACAGCACGGAAACGGCATTGGTCGCGTTGGTTGATGATCTCTGGAGGGCTCGGGACAGGGGTTGTTCCTCTGTCCTGGTCCTATTAGATCTCTCAGCGGCTTTTGATACCATCGACCATGGTATCATGCTGCGCCGGCTGGAGGGGTTGGGAGTGGGAGGCACCATTTTACGGTGGTTCTCCTCTTATCTCTCCGACCGGTCGCAGTCCGTGTTGGCAGGGGGGCAGAGGTCGACCCCGAGGCACCTTGTTTGTGGGGTGCCGCAAGGGTCGGTCCTCTCGCCTCTCCTTTTCAACATTTATGTGAAGCCGCTGGGCGAGATCATCCGTGGATTTGGGGTGCGATGCCATCTGTATGCTGATGATACTCAGCTGTACATCTCCACCCCAGACCACCCCAACGATGCCCTTGAAGTGATGTCCCGGTGCCTGGAGGCCGTGCGGGTCTGGATGGGGAGGAACAGGCTTCGACTCAACCCTTCCAAGACCGAGTGGCTGTGGACGCCGGCTTCCCGATATAGCCAGCTGGTGCCAACTCTGGCTATTGGGGGCGAGTCAGTGGCCCCCACGGAGAGGGCTCGCAACTTGGGCGTCCTCCTGGATGCACGGCTGTCTTTAGAAGAACATATGACGGCCGTGGCCAGGGGGGCTTTTTATCAGGTCCGCCTGATACGCCAGTTGCGTCCCTTTCTGGATCGGGACTCCCTATGCACGGTCACTCATGCCCTCGTCACCTCTCGCCTGGACTACTGCAATGCTCTCTACATGGGGCTCCCCTTGAGGAGCACTCGGAAGCTCCAGATGGTCCAGAATGCGGCCGCGCGGGTGATTATGGGAGCGACTTGGGGCTCCCATGTGACACCTTGCCTGCGCGAGCTGCACTGGCTCCCGGTGGTCTTCCGGGTGCGCTTCAAGGTATTGGTTCTCACCTTTAAAGCGCTCCATGGCTTAGGGCCCGGCTATCTGCGAGACCACCTTCTGCCACCGATAACCTCCCACCGGCCAATTCGGTCCCACAGAGAGGGGCCCTTAGGGTGCCGTCGGTCAAGCAATGCCGACTGGCGGCCCCCAGGGGGAGGGCCTTCTCTGTGGGGGCACCCGCCCTCTGGAACGAGCTCCCCCCAGGAATACGACTAATCCCAGACCTCCGTACCTTCCGTCGAGCTTTGAAGACCTTCCTATTCCAGCAAGCTGGCCTGGCTTAAAAATTTTTAAAGGGTTTTTAAGGGTAATGGGTTTTAATACTTCGGGAAGCCAATTGGATTTAATTTTGTTTTAAATTATTTTAAATTTTGTATTGTATGTATTTTAATTTGGCTGTGCACCGCCCTGAGTCCTTCGGGAGAAGGGCAGTATACAAATTTAATAAAAAATAAATAATAATAATAATAAAAGTTAACAATTTGCCTTACTTTACTCTTCATTTGTCTGCCATTTATAAAACCAGTTTGATCATGGTGAATCATTTGCTGCATAACTGTCATTAATCTATTTGCTAAAATTTTAGCAAAAATCTTATAGTCTGTGTTCAGTAATGAAATCGGCCTATAATTTTTAGGATCTGTATCGTCATTCCCTTCTTTTGGGATCAACGAGATAAATGCTGTCTTCCAAGTTGGAGGCACCTCTCCTCCCTGTTGTATATTGTTAAATAATTCTTTCAATGGTTCCAACATTTCCTCCTGTAAAGTTTTATAATAAATAGCTGTCAGACCGTCTGTCCCAGGGGCTTTACCCACTTTCAACTGCTTAATTGCTAACACAATTTCCTCGGAAGTTATTATTTGGTTTAAGCTATCCCTCTGCTCATTTGAGATTGTATAAATATTCTCTTTCTGCAAATATCTATCTATAGCTATATCTTTAATTTTATCACCAGTATACAGCCTCGAATAAAACTCTAAGAAAGATTTTTTAATCAATTGTTGCTCATAAACCTCCTTACCCTTATATCTTATTTTCTCTATTGTCCTTGATTTTTGCTTTTTCCTTAACAGGTATGCTAACCACCTGCCTGGTTTGTTGGCATTATAAAAAGTAGTATGTTTTGCATATCGTAAATTAGTTGCCACTTGATCTGCTATCAACATGTTAAATTGACCTTTCAATACATTGATTGCCTCTTTAATTTTCTTATCTGTTGGATTGACTATTAAAGCCTGTTCCTGTTTACTAATCTCATCTTCTAATTCTTTTCTTTTTGCCCCCTGTTTCTTTCTATGCTTATTATTCAAATATATCAAAATTCCTCGCATATATGCTTTACTTGCATCCCATACCATTTCCATCAATACAGCAACGTATTGAAAAGGAAGTTTTAATGATGCAATATAATTTTACTGAATATGCGATCAGACTGAGAGGATTACAGGAAAATAACAGAGAGGATTTAAGGAAAATATCTTCTGAAGTTCTGGCTGGGATTTTAAAGGTTCAACCTGAGGAGGTGTTTTGTAGGATCAATAGAATTTATAGAATAAACTCCTGGATTGCAAAGCAAAGGCAATTGCCTAGAGATGTGGTGATTTATTTTACAGATAAAGAAATAAGAAATAATATTGTGCAGAAATCTTTTAAGTCTACTTTGCAACTCTTTGGAAGAAAGATTTGGATTTATAAAGAGCTCCCGCCTAAAATATTATTGGAAAGAAAGAAATTTGGTTTCCTGGTGGCTGAGCTTAAAAAAAGAAATATTTTATTCAGATGGAATGCTCCAGTTGGTATAATATTGAGATATCAAGGAGAAAGATATCAATTAAATACTGTTGAAAAAGCGGAAGAATTTTATCAAAAAATTTTAAAAATGAATTTAACATCTTTATGCACAACACAAGACAAGCAGAACGAGTTAGAAATAAAGGAAAAATATCGAGTTACAGAGGCCTTTGCAGATGAATTGCCTTTGGATTCTCCAGATATCTCAGCTGGATTATTTATAAATAAGAGAGAAGTGGCATCGGATTCTAACGTGACGACTCACCAAGTTACAGATAACCATGGAAATCAACTAATTGATATACAACTTACAGAAAAGAAATATGAGTCACAAAAACAAAACCAACAAGATCAAGTTATAAACCAGAATGAAAACCGATCAGTTGATACACAACTTGCAGAAAGGAAATCAGGATGGAGATCAAACCCACAAAAAGAAAGGAAAAAAAGAAACAGGTCTCACAAAAATAAAAAATTTTAAATTAAGCAACAGCGAAGCCAGTTATGTGGTTAATATCATCCTGAGGAGAGTGACAGACTTCTGTAATGCCGTAATTTTGGGATGTGAAAAGGGCCTTGAATTGTTGGATTGGAATTATCTATTTTTGGTTTTCTTTTTATTGATCAACGTATTATATCTATGCTGAGCCATAAGGCAAGAGAGTTATGCTGGGGCATGCAGAAGATCTGGTTGTTACCCCATTATGAGAATGGGAAATAATAATCCTGAAGAAAGCCACTATTACAGATATTATATGGATTACAATCATAAAGTCACTCGGGTGGTTGTTTTCATATATATATATATATATATATATATATATATATATATATATATATATATATATATATATATATATATATATGAAGATATTCATTATTGATGGGGGCAGATGATAACTGAGGATTTTGAATATTCTGTTGCAACTGGGATGTTATGTTACCCTAATCCGGATGATGGAGTCAGCAATCCAGTGGAAAGATATCAAAGAAGATATTATATGGATTATAAGTTTAAAGTTATTGATTTTGTTTATATAAGGGAATATTTTTTTAGTAGGATGGGCAGAAGAACAAAGATATTAAGAATTGTTGTGTATGGTAATTTTGTAGGAAAGTGGGTGGAAACAGGCTAGTGTATTGATTGTATAGATTAAGAAAAGGGATGCTTAAGAGATATATTTATGGGAGTGGAGGAAATGGATAGAGTAGAACAAATGTAAAATTAGAATTCATGGGGCAGGCTGCTTTGAAATGTCATATTAATATACGCAAAAGATTAAATGTTAAAGTAGGATTTATTATATAGTTTTAAAGTGGAAGGTTGTTTTGAAATGTTATATTAATATACAGACATAAGTATGGGGGAGGAGGAAAAAAAGGGCAGATTATTGATAAATTGGGAGTTATAACAATGTTACTGTGTTAAATTAGAAGTTATTACATAGTGTTATAATGGAATGTTATTTTGAAGTGTATGGTAAGGGGGAAGTAATAATATTAATAATATTACTAGAAGTAAGGGTCAGTATTTGGAGGAGGGAGTAAGGGGATGGTAAAATATTATATAATCTGTTATGTATTAGGTTTTTATTTTGAAGAAGTCACAGGGGGGAGGGGGGTTGGGGTGGTGAGGGGGGGTTAGGGAGGAGGGGGGAAAAGGGGGGGAAATTTGTAATTGAAAACTTTTTCAATAAAAAAAAAATTCTTTCATACATTTTTAACACTCTTTTACATTTTCTTCATACCTAAACAAGTTATCATTTAACCTCCAGGACCTCCTAGACCCTTTCCCACACTCCAGTTCCAACCAAACTTGTGGAAATTGGGATCGTAGAAACACCCAGGAGCATAGAAGAGTCCAAAGACAGATGCATGAATAAATGTGATAAATGTATTTATTCATATAACAAAACATATTAACTATATACAAAGGCTGTCTTAATATCCATTAGGATAGGGGGCACACACCCTTATCAAAGATCATGTCTCATGGAGAACAAACGTAAAAGAGAGCATGGTGGAAAGGTTAGAGGGGGTTTTATACTCAGTGTAAGCCCCTCCTTTCCACATAGGGGTGGGGGCACTTTCTGCCTCCACTAGTGTCTGTATGATACATGTGCCAATGGCTTGCAAATACTTGACAGTTCCCCTCCTTTCGAGCCAATGGCATGCAAACATACAAATGCAATGCACAACAGATTTTACCCTGTGAGATATAACTTTTTACACAGATCTTTGTGCCTATCTGCTGGTAGAGGTTTTGTGAAAATATCAGCTGTTTGATATTTGGTCTGACAATGTGATAAAGATATAAACCCCATCTCTACTAGTTGCCTAACATTTTGATAGCGGATATCAATATGTCTGGACCTTTTTCCCACCGCATAGGCTTTGGCAATGCCTATGGCCCCGCTGTTGTCTTCTATAATTTGGATGGGCAAAGTCGGTGGTGTCCAGATGCTAGAAATTAAGGCATCAAACCATATCAGATCGTTCCCTGCCTCTGATAGGCATGCATATTCAGCCTCAGCGGTGGAGCACGAAACAAATTTCTGTTGCCCCACATGCCAATGGATGGGTGCCTCATTTAATAGTACCAAGAAGCCCGAAGTACTCCTATGTGTCTTGGTATCTCCGGCCCAGTCCGCATCCACGAAGCATTTTAATTGGGCCTTGTCTCTATTCTCAGGTTCCAAGCAAAGCACGTAATCTGCTGTGGTCTTGAGATACCTTAATAGCTTTTTAATGGCCAACCAGTGGAACTGGGTAGGATGTTCCACTTGTCTAGATAGCAGGTTTACGGCCAGGGCAATATCTGGATGGCTCCAGTTACTTATATATAGTAATGAGCCGATCACTGACCTAAATAGAGTACTATTTTGGAACTCTGGGCTATCCTTGTGTGCCAATCCATAATAGTCGGTCTGCATTGGGATAGCCGTTGGCTTGCTATCTTCCATTTTACATTTCACCAAGAGTTCCTCTATCTTTTCCTTTTGGGAGAGAGCAAAACCTTTTGGTGTAGTGATGATTTGTACGCCTAGGTACTTGTCCACATATCCTAAAGACTTTAGAGTGAACTTTTTTTGTAGGGTCCTGGCAAATATAATACATCCCCGCTTGTCAGGCCCTATATATAAAAGGTCATCGACATACACTAGGACTTTCTCCAGCCCCCCTTTGGTATCCCTTGTGAAGGTACATTTATCAGCTGGAGATGGATGGAAACCCAGTGATTTGAGAGTTTTAGTCAGGCATTTGTACCACAGTCTGCCTGATTGTTTGAGGCCGTACAAACTTTTCTTCAGAAGCCAGGTGTGGCCTTCCTGCCGTTGAAATCCGGGGGCACCTCTGATGTAAATTTCTTGTTTTAGATGTGCGTGTAAATAAGCAGTTTGCACATCAAATTGAAAAATGTGTTCCCCATGTGCTGCTGCGGTGACCAAAGCAGCCCTCACACTTTCCGCTCTCACGGTGGGGGAGTATGTTTCATCAAAGTCCTGCAAGTAGCGCTGTGCGTAGCCTTGTGCTACCAGCCGGGACTTATAGAGGAGTTTGTTGTTGGGCATTGGCTTGACCTTGTAGACCCAACGGGTGCCAATTGCTTTCCTCTTTTTGGGGACTTCCATGGGGATGAAGACTTTCAATTTTTTGAGACTGTCCATTTCCCGCTCCATTGCCACCCTCCACCTGCGCTGTTCTTCCTCGGGAAGCTGGAGGACATCTGAGTACGTTTTAGGGGCCATGGTAACGCTGTTGACCGAGGCAACACAGTCAATGTCCAACCTTTTGGGTGGCACCCCTTTATTGGAGCGTTTTGACCGTCTGGGGAATTGCCACTCACCATCATCATTGTCATCCGGAGCATCGGTGTCAGAATTGGAGCTGCCGGAGGTATCTTTCCAATCAAAATGGGGCGGGCCTCTGTCCCAGGCGCTGCGAAAATATGGTCGTTTAGGTGAGGCAGGAGGTGTGAAGTCACCCAGGGATTCCTTGTCTGAATCGTCAGAGTCAGGTAGGGATTCATCACCATCCGGATCTTCGCTGGTCAGTTGTTTGGAGTTTGTTGGTTCATCCTCTTCAGGTGGTGCTGCTTGTTCAGTGTCGCTTCTAATAGGGGAATAACCGGGTTCATTGGAATGAATTTTTGACCAATTTGACCCCTCCTCAAAGGAAGCTGATCTAGAGACAATGACAAGGTTATTTTTGTCTACAAACCTAGAGGCCTTGCTGCCGGTTGCATAACCTATAAATCTGAGCCTCCTTGATGCCTTACCCCCCTTTCTTCTGAGGTGCTTGGGAATATGGACCCAGCCATAGGAACCAAAAATTCTCAGGTGTGAAAGGCTAGGTTTCCTTCCATGGACCAGGAAGTATGGGGTAATGGCACTACTCCACGTCCTGTTGACTAGATAATTAGCCATTTTGACCGCTTCTGCCCAAAAAACTTGGCTCATGTCAGCATCTGCAAGTAGGCAGTTCATGACATTCTGCAGCATGCCATTTCTCCTTTCTACAATGCCATTCTCGGACGGAGTTCGAGGGGATGATTTAAAATGGAGGATACCTCTCTCCTTCATCCACTTTTCAAAAGTCTTGGATGTAAACTCAGTCCCCCTATCGCTCTGCACCTGAGCGCTGCACACCTTGTGTTGCATTTGGATCTGGTTGTAAAGATATTTGAAGTTGGTAAAGACTTCAGTTTTGACCTTTAAAATAAATACATGGCCATAACGAGAGTAATCATCTACTACTGTTAAAAAATAACGCCCCCTACCAAGGGAGGGTCTGAAAGGACCAACCAAATCCATGTGTACCAGCTGATAAGGGTACCTTGCACGATGGGAAGAGACCTTATAGGTATAGCAGCAGTTTTAGATTTTGCTGCCTTACAGATGGCACATTCCAAATAGGTATTACAATTCTTTATCTTAAGCCCATCAGAAAAATCTTGCATTTTCCTAATAACCGGGAAGCTGGCATGGCCAAGCCTGCGGTGTAATATATGAGCACAATCCAAATGTAAAGGTTTACCCATGCATACTTTGTCAACCTTATGTATCTTACCATTACAAGCCTTGGTCTGTTCAGTAATGAGAGTAGGCACTGGATTAATGGTCACCTTAGAGTTCCTCAGGGTTGGCTGAGGAGTTGTGACCTTAATGGGCTCAGCCTTAATGGCTTTGGATGTCCTAGGAGCTGGTTTAAAAGCTTCATTGGTTTTAGGTCCAGGGTCCTTGAGTTTGGACAACCTGGGGGCTGGCAGAGAAGCTTTCTGCTCTATCTGGGCGTTAACTCCCTGAGCCCTCTTGTTAGGTTTCTTGTGCCTTTTGACCTTTGCTTTTGGGGAAAAATAAGGCAAATTGTTGATTTTTACAATATCGCCAACAACACCCCCACTTTCGAAAACATAACCTCCACCCTTCTCAAAAACCAGTTTTACATTTTTATCCTCAGTCAATTTTAAGATGTTTAAAAGGTTGTTCTTGATTGAGGGAACATACAGTGCCCCTGTGACATCTCCTATACCAGGCACATTGATCACGCCTTCCCCAGTTACCTCTGCCTTGTCCCAAGTGGCAACTTTTACTGAGGACTTGAGTGGGTGTAAAACCTTAAATCGTTGCTTCGTGTTGGCTATATGCATTGATGCACCTGAATCAAGAAGCCACAGCCCCTCAGCATCCTTTACCTGGGAGGTGTGATTGTCACTAGTGACACTACAGAATTGGTATCCTTTATGACCACCTCCCCCTCTTCCACAGCCTCTTTTATTTTTATTATGCTTAGGTCCAGCCGTGTTGGCCCTAGAGCGAGGGCACTCCCTTTTAAAGTGACCTTGTATGCCACAGTCAAAGCAGGTGGGAAGGGTATTATTCCTTTCACTTGTGTCCTGGCGCCTCCTCTGAGGCCTAGGCCTGTGATATGCCTCCTTCATTTCTTGTTGTTCCTCATCTCTGCGCCTTAAATCTTCCTCAATAAAGCGGCCAGAAAAGTATTCTATATTTCTTTGTTCCCTAGAAACCCCTTCTAGAGAAATAATAAAGGGACTCCAGGATTTGTCTAGGGAGTTCAACATCACACTAATTAAAGTGGATTCAGAAACAGGCTCCCCCCTCTGTATAAGCTCATCCCTCATGGCTTTAAGCGTTGCCAAATGTTCCCCCATTTTGACACCAGGTTTGAGTTTATAATTGTGGAAAATTCTTGACAAACTGCTGGTTGCAGCCATATTGTCACTATGGAACAAATTATATAGGGCAGTCCAAACTTCCTGAGCTGTGAGGCCGTCTGAAAGACTGGCATACAGAGCTGTGTCTATAGAACTTAACAGGGTTGTGTAAGCTCTTTTATGCAGGAACTCGATTTCAGGGCTCCAAGGTAAAGGGGGTGGTCTTTTGATCATGTCCAGAGTATTTTCTCTTAAGAGAATTATCTGAATCTCTTTACACCATTTTTTAAAATTCTGACCACTTAGATGTAATTTTTCAAAATTATTTAGCAAAGTTACAAAATTATTGCCATTAAACTGCATGGGGAGTTGTTCAAATGGCTGAAAAGAGCCTGTTGTGAATGGCATTGGGATCCCTAAACCTGGGATCGATTGCTTAGGTCTGGCTCCTTTTTGTAGTCCTTCCGTAGTTTGAAGCAACTGGGCACGTGCAGGAAATGGAGCATGCTCCAAAGCCTTTTCTTGTTAGAGCTCCGATCTCCCTCTCTGAGCTCTGAAGTCAGGTCTGGCTGGAGCTTCAGCATATGCCCGAACATCAGCTGTGTGGCGGGGAAACCTTGGAGGAGTGGGAAGAAGGCCTGGAGATCTTTCTGGAGACTGGAGGCCCATCAGATGAGGTCCATGGGCTGGATAGGCCTGGAAATGTCTCTGGATCTCCTCTTCTCCATCAGAGGAGCAGGATTGCAGCTCTGGATCATCCCAGCAGGACCGGAAAGGTGCGGAGGCCTCAGCCTGGGCCTCCATGGAGCATTCAGTGAATGATGAGCGCCTCTGCAGTGGGGGGTGGGAGGCTGCAGGTCCATCTGGGTTCCTCCGTGGGTGGGAGGTTGGATTTGGGACCCTCCTTAAGTGGGCAGCTGGGTCTGGGACCTCGGGGCGGCCGGTGGGTGGTTGCTCCATAAGTTCCAGGGCAGCGACCAGGGCCTCTATGGCCTCTTTGATGTTTGCCTTGGCAGGCGGGGCCTGGCAAGGGGCTTGTCTGTTCGAAGTGGTCCTCTGGGCCGCTGGAATGCTGAACTGACTGGCTGGCGTTGTAGGTCTGGGCTGTGGAGCTGGGGATGGCCTGGCTCGTGGTTCTGGCAAAGTGCCCAGGGGAGCAGCCATCTTGGAGGAAGTTGCCTCCGGAAGTGGCCTGGTGACCATTTTGTTTGGCAGGAAACTGGGTGGGGGGGGAGTCTCTCTGGCGGCAGGCGCCATCTTGGAGAGATCAGGCAGGGGAGTCCTTACCGGGATGGCAGGCATCTCTGGTGCTGCCTCCTCAGGCCTTTATCTGGCTGCTGCCCTTGTCTTCAGGAGGAAGGCGAGCGCTGCTCGGCACTCCTCTTCTGACATCTCAGCCACTTGCCTGTCCAGGCTTTCATCTTGTCCTTCTGCCCCCTCTTCATCAGTGCTGAAGAAGCCTTCTCCAACATTGCCTGGCTCGGCCCCTGGGATCTCTTGCTGCATCTGGGTGGCCTCTGGCTGCCAGGGTGTAGCTGGATGGAAACCCCCTTCAATGTTTTCCATCTTTGATTCAGACTGGGGCTGCTGTGAAGTTCTCCTCCATTGAAGGCCTCTGGTCAGAACAGGGGAGCTTCTCTCACAGGTTATTTTGGAGGGCATCTCGCCTTTTCAACAGCTCCTGGAGTGGAGTTCTGCTACCATTCCCTCTGCTACCATTCTGTGGAAATTGGGATCGTAGAAACACCCAGGAGCATAGAAGAGTCCAAAGACAGATGCATGAATAAATGTGATAAATGTATTTATTCATATAACAAAACATATTAACTATATACAAAGGCTGTCTTAATATCCATTAGGATAGGGGGCACACAGCGTGTGTGACTACCCTTATCAAAGATCATGTCTCATGGAGAACAAACGTAAAAGAGAGCATGGTGGAAAGGTTAGAGGGGGTTTTATACTCAGTGTAAGCCCCTCCTTTCCACATAGGGGTGGGGGCACTTTATGCCTCCACTAGTGTCTGTATGATACATGTGCCAATGGCTTGCAAATACTTGACAAAACTGGACTATGATCTGTCAATATTCTGAATATTAAAAGGACTATATTTTCCTTTTCTTTTTTGGCTAATTCCTTATATATATATATATATATATATAAGAACAACCTAGCTTACGTAGGTAAAACCTGGCTAGAAAGAATATGCACATAAAAGCCTACGAAAAACAGAAAAAGACATATATATATATATATATGTATGTATGTATGTATGTATGTATGTATGTATATGTATATGTATATGTATATATGTATATATGTATATATGTATATGTGTGTGTGTGTGTGTGTATAAATTATATATATATATGTATAAATTTTATACATACATATATATGTGTGTGTGTGTGTGTGTGCAGAATGCTGTCTTGATGTTGTGTTTTTGGTTTGTGCAGAATGCTGTCTTGATGTTGTGTTTGTGGAGGATCTTGCTGATTCTGTCTGTGGTGCCTTTTATGTATGGGAGGAGGGCTTTGCCGTTTTCTTGTTCTCTGTCTTGGATTTTAGTGGGGGTTACTTTTTGGATAGAGCGAAGAGATCAGCAAAGAGATCCAGCAAAGAATCATTCCCAGAGATAAATCATCCAGATGCCTTAAGCTCTATGGTCTCCCCAAGATACACAAAGAAGGAACTCCACTTAGACCCATAGTCAGCTCCATAGGCTCACCTCTACAAAACCTAGCCAAATTTCTCGCCAAACAACTATAGCCCTATGCAGAATCCATCACCTCACACATAAAAAACTCATTCCAGTTCATAGAGATCATAAAGAAACAAAACTTACAGCCCAGCGACCTACTCGTGAGCTTCGATGTCATATCCCTCTTCACCCAAGTGCCAATCAAAGAAGCCTTGACAGCTATCCAAAACAAATATAACCCCCCCAAGCACATCCTAGATCTGACCAACCACTGCCTATCCAACACATATGTCATCTATAACGGACAAAAATACAAACAAATAGAAGGAGCACCCATGGGATCACCCCTCTCACCTGTCATTGCAAACCTCTACATGGAACACTTTGAAACCCAAGCTCTAGAAAAATCTGATCACAAACCCAAACTTTGGCTCAGATACGTAGACGACACCTTCATAATCTGGCCACACGGGAAAGAAAAACTGGACAACTTTCTCACACACCTCAACAGCCTACACCCCAAAATACAGTTCACCATGGAAACAGAAGCTAACAACCAACTTCCCTTCCTGGATGTCTTAGTCTAAAAGAAATCCAATGGCTCCCTAGGACACACCATCTACCAGAAGAAAACACACACAAACCGCTATCTGCACGCACTCTCACATCACCACCCAGCACAGATCAACTCCGTAGCCAAGACACTCATCTCCAGAACGAAATGCTTAGCTGACGAACAACACCTAAAAACCGAACTACACACTCTCACTAAAGTACTAACATCCAACGGATTCCAAAGAAATAAGATTACCAACCTAATCCAAAAAGAAGAAACCCCCACTAAAATCCAAGACAGAGAACAAGAAAATGGCAAAGCCCTCCTCCCTTACATAAAAGGCACCACAGACAGAATCAGCAAGATCCTCCACAAACATAACATCAAGACAGCATTCTGCACAAACCAAAAAATATCCACCATCCTAAGAAACCTCAAAGACAAAATTGAGTTAGAAAATCAAGGAGTATATGAAATCCCATGCACCACCTGCCCCACCACATACATCGGACAAACCAACAGAAGAATAAGTGCACGCATTGAAGAACACAAGAACTCAGTCAAAAAAGAGGAACCAACTTCTTCCCTGGTCCAACACCTTAAAGCCACAGGACATGAAATTGACTTTAAAAAGACCAGAACTATCGCCAAAACTGAATACTTTAACAACAGAATAATCAGAGAAGCCATCGAGATAGAAAAGCGCCCACACAGCATGAATAAACGAGATGATACCTCCTGCCTACCAGCCATTTGGAAACCCACCTTTATTGACAAATGATTCCCTAACACAAAGAATGTCACCAGACCTACACTCACGAAAACCACACAGGATGTCACCACCACACATTCACGCAAAAAGCAAACTAAAACCCACACCAATGATGAGGCACGACCACAAACCAGAAGCCAGTCCACAGCTGCATCATTAGCCACTTTAAACCCTTCCAATCCATACATGAAGCAAACTGACACCCACCATGAAGATGTGGCACGACGATGAACGCGAAGCCAAACAACAGCAACGCAGCTCACCAGCTCAAATCCCCCTGAAAACTCAGACTAACCCAAGCACAACCAAGCCCCCACCCAAACAGAACACACCCCCAGCCAATCAGAGCACAGCCAACCCCCCCATCCAATCAGAGCACAGCCAAGCCCCCAATCAATCAGAACACATCTCCACCCAATCAGAACACAGCCAAGCTCCCACCCAATCAGCTCACACCCTCACTGGCAGTTAAAAGGAAGAAACAGCTGTGATCACACATTGCTCCTAGAAGCATGAAGCCGAAACACCAGCCTGAAGATGACGAATGAGACTTTGTCAAAACGTCGCCAAGACACTTCCAATTTTACGTGGGAGAAAACCCGAATAACCAAAGACCTACATACAAACACCCACGAAAACCTCAGAAAACATATATATATGTAAAAAATTAAAATCTCGGGTGTTTTCCCGTGTCACGTTAAATAAGTTAGTTAAAATGTTTAAAATTCTGCTTAAAATCCCAGCTTAAAATCTTCTAAAAATCCTTACAGAGCACTCTGCAAGGTCCTTTAAAACCTTAGCTAAAATCCTACCAGTACCTTAAAAGTTTTTCTTATAGCAACGTTTCGACAGGCTCACAACCCTGTCATCTTCAGGCTCTTATCTAGTTTAGAAGCTGTGGGTGTGTTGCGAGGTCGGAGCTGTCGCTTTTCTATGTTTGCTGCTGCTGACGTATGCTGGTTAGCAGGTTGTGAGCCTGTCGAAACATTGCTATAAGAAAAACTTTTAAGGTACTGTAAGGATTTTTAGAAGATTTTAAACTGGGATTTTAGCCAGAATTTTAAACATTTTAACTAATTTATTTAACATGACGCGGGAAAGCACACGAGATTTTAATTTTTTGCATATACACACCCGCGAAAACTTAAGAAGACATATATATATATATATATATATATATATATATATATATATATATATATATATATATATATGTGTGTGTGTGTGTGTGTGTGTGTGTGTGTGTGTGTGTGTGTGTGTGTGTGTGTGTTTCTTCTAGCCAGGTTTTCCCTACGTAACCAAGGTTTTTTTGTAGCTCCAGCTCAGTAGAATCACATCTACTCGGTTCTGGGCTTTTTTCCTTTCTAACAGCTAGCATGCTCTAACTGCTAGGTGGGAGACCTAAATAGATCCATTTCTAGCTCGTTTGCTTTCATCAGTAGGCCACACCCATATCTTATGTATCCTCCCTGTAAAGGTACAGTATCAATTTTCTTACATCTTCGTAGGGTTTATGTGTGTTTTTCTTCTAGCCAGGTGTGTATATATATATATTCTTCTTTTTAAAAAAAAATTTGGCACAATAACATTGGATTAAGGCAAGCAAGAGCCTGAAGATGTGTTGTTTTTGGATTTTTGTTTTTTTTATTGGTCTTTTCTTTTTCTTTTTCTTGTTCTTTTTCTTTCTTTTTTTTTTCCCCCCCTTCCCGCATTAAGGATTAAGGTTTGGAAGAAACTGAAGAATTTGAATTGATTGTTTTTTCTTCTTGCTTTTTTTCTTTTTTACTTGTCTTTTTGGAATATTTTTTCCTTTTTCTTTTTTTTGTTCCTTTTCCCTTATTTTTTTTGCAACTCGATTGGATTACAAAATGGGTAGAAAAGTAGCAACAGTGGGAGCAGCAGCGACTACAACATCCTCTTCACCATCTGGAAGCCAACGTACTATTCAAGCAATGTTGCAACAGGAGAAAGAGAAAGAATCATTGACTCAAACGATTATACAAACACTTCAAAGGATGGAACAACAACAACAAAGGATGGAACAATGGACTTCCGGTGGCACCGCAGGAGTCAGCAGCAGTTCCTTTGGGAGCGCTAACCCCCACGATTTCGTAAGCTGCTAGAGCAGCGAAAATCAGCTGTTCTAGCGGCTCGAAACTTTCCCCTTGGGAGAAGAGGGGAAGGTGAGCAGGCAGGTGTGGGTTGAGCTCCCCAGGACCCCCAGGATTAATCCTGGGGCACAGAGGGTGACAGCTCCCCAAGCACCTGAAGAAGCTCCGGATCTGGGACGTGTCTGTTTTTTAACAGAACAAGGCGCCGCGACCACCCCTGTGAACCAAATGACTTTACATTGATTGACTTGAAAGCAGGCAGAGCAAGACAGGAGAAATCACAACTGCAAGTACTAAACTTTAACTCTAATAAATTACCACTTCCTTCGGAGTTTGAGATGGGAGAAAGTTAAAGAAGATGGCGCTGAGCTGCTTAAGGGCATGAAATCGAAAGTTAAAAGAGAAAGTGCCTGTTAATGCTCATTAATGCTCGTTAACGCTGTCAGTACCTTTAAAAGACTTTGCTGGGGATTTTTGAGGATTGGAAATTAATATTGATTTAATAATAAGCCATAATAAGTATTAAGGACTGAGATTAAGAAGACCTGTTTACATATAAGGAACTCCTTTATAAGGAAGGAGTTAGATTACAATTAAAATCTATGGAACAATTAATAGAAGAAGGAATTATTAAGACTTGGTTTCAGTATGGTCAGCTGCAGGCCAGATGGAGAGAGGATCAAAAAACTGGTATTTTGCAGCAGGATGAGAATTTGAGAAAGCAAATAAGAGATAAAGGTCAAATGCATATTAAAAGGCTGTATAATGTATTAGTGGAAATAGATTCGGAAACAGAGCTAGTCAAGGATTGTATGATAAAATGGGCACAAAACATAGGTGAACCAATAATGTTGGATACATGGGAAAAGATATGGGTTAGAAATGTAAGATTCACACAAGCTCAAAACTTAAGAGAGAACTTTTACAAAATGTTTTATAGATGGCATTTAGACCCCAAAAAACTAGCCTGTATGTATCCAAATTTACAACCTAAGTGTTGGCGATGTGAGTGTGAAGATGCTACATATTTTCATATATGGTGGACATGTAAAAAAATTAAGGCTTTTTGGATAAAAATATGGTGGATTATTCAAAATATTTTAAGGAAAAAAATTAAATTTACGCCACAGTTTTTTTTGTTGGGAATAGTCACGGATTGTACTGTAATAGAGACTAAGTTGGTTTTGAATTTAATAACAGCTGCCAGGTTACTGGTGGCACAGTACTGGAAGAAGGAAGATCCACCTACCATTGAGGAATGGACATTAAAAGTTGTGCATTTGGTAGAGATGGCAAAAATTTCATCATATCTTAAAGATCATTCAAATGAAGGATACATATCAGAATGGAGAAGATGGATTGACTATATACAAAAAAAGTATCCGAACAAGAAGATTCATATAGCTTATGAATGAAATATTTTTAAGTAGTCTATGTTTATAGTTTTTGAGTTATAAGGAGTTAAAGATTTAGGGAGAATATGAATGCAATAATTTGTTAGCATATTTTAGCTTTATGTTTGTGAATGCTATACCCTGTGCTTGTTCTGGGAAGTCTAGGGAGGGGGGTGGGGGGGAAGGAGGGGAGGGGGAAAGGGTGGGGGGGAGAAAATGTTTGTATTTCTTATAAAACTTTTCAATTAAAAAAAAAAGACCTGTTGGTTCTGCTGAGTGGCTGGTGGGAAAGTGCTGGAGATGGCTGCGAAGCAAATAAAAACTGTGGTGACTAAAAGTGCAGGGACTTCTCCAGCCCAAACATCTAAAATGCAGTCTTTGTTAGCCCCACCAGATACACAAACACTGACACTAGAAGTTCTTCAGGGAGCTTTAAAGAAATTGTCTACTGAATTGTCTAATGATTTGGAAGAAAAAATCACAATCCGTTTTGTGGAAAAAATCAAAGGAGTGTCTGAGGAGCTGCTTGAAATTAAAGAAACAATTAAAACCCAAAATGATACAATAAGAGAAGATATTGTGGATGCATTTAAGGGACTGGTGGGTCATGTTACATCATTGGAAGAAAGGGTGGATGAAATTGATCAGTTTAATCTGAATGTGGAAGCTAAATTGGGAGAGGCTCAAAACAAGATGGAAAAGGCGAAAGCAGAACTTATAATGACACAATACAGAGCGATGGAATGGGCAGTGAGGGTCAGAGGCTTGAAAGAAAATAACCAGGAAAATCTCAGAGAGATTTTTGCAGAAGCCCTTGCTCAGTTTACTGGAGAGTCTAAAGCAGAGTGTGACTGGCAAATAGACAAAATTTATCGCGTCAATTCATGGATTGCCAGACAGAGACAATTACCAAGAGATATTGTGATCTACTTTGTCACAAGGAGAACAAGAAATGGAGTTTTACAAGTCTCTTATAAGAAGAAACTTCAAGTGGCAGGACAGGAGGTTTCAGTAATGAAGGAGATTCCCCCCAAAATGTTGAGATCTTGAAAGGACTATGCATTTTTAATTGATGAACTTAGAAGGCGTCAGTTACAGTACAGATGGGAAGCCCCAGATGGATTAGTGGTGAATTATTTGGGTGAGAGACATTGTCTCAACTCAGTTTGGAAGGCAAGAGATTTTTACACTACCATACTAAAGGCTGGAAACCCACCATCTCCAGATGCCAGAAGAAGGAAAGAACCAGGAGAGGTCAGAAAGGGGGGAAAGGAAATTATGCAGGCACAAGCTCAAGGAGGCGTTTTGACCACCCAACAAGAATTATTGCAACTTTCAGAGGATGTTCAACTTCTGGATTTATTTGAAAAAATGGAAGACCCCAAGGACCAAAGACAAACTTGAGCAGCAACCAAACGCAAAGAACAAGAACTAAAGAAGCAACAAAGCCAGATAACAACCCAAGAAATTGTAACTACAAATATAGAAGCTGTGGGAGGAGCTAGACCGAAGAGGAAATTCCAGGAGGACTTCCAGTCGGTGCTCTATAAGCTTTCAGGGGCCAAGGATGGCAAATAAATTTTTGACATGGAACGTTAATGGCCTAAACTCACCACAAAAGAGAAAGAAAATATTTCATTATTTGAAACAGTTTAAAAATGATGTAATCTGCTTGCAAGAAACACATATCAGAACAACTGATCAGAAATACCTAATAAATGCTAGATTGGGCAAACACTTGGTTGCATCAGCTCCTGAGAAGAAAAATGGTATAGTTATATACCTAAGAACAGACTTAAGGGCTAAATTAATTGAAGCAGATCCACAAGGAAGATATATAATGATTGAACTATTAATAGAAGGGAAGAAAATACTTTTAGTGGGAGTATATGCTCCCAATCAGCAACAAGAGAAATTTTATAAACTTTTGCATAAAAAATTAATACAAATGGATTACAAATCATGCATAATGATGGGTGATTGGAATGGCGTATTAGACACCACAAAAGATAAAAAAAACTCTTTTGCCAAATATTCAAACATGGGCTAAATTGCCTAAATCTTTTTTTGACATGATGGATGATATGGAGTTGAGAGATATATGGCGTGAACGGAATTTTAAAGAACAGGATTTTACATTTTTTTCTGATAGGCACCAATCTTTTTCTAGAATTGATTTTACACTAATTACAAATGATTTTCTTTCCAGGGTAAAGAAGACGAAGATATGTCCACGAACTTTAACAGACCATAATCCGGTCTGGATGGAACTAGAATCTGGGGAGGGGTCCAGGAGATCCTGGAGACTGAATGAAAACTTGTTTCGATATGAGGCAAATGTGATAGAATGTAAAAAGTTAATGAAAGAATTTTTTGTTTTCAATATGCATAAGGGTACACCTGTGGAAATGGTATGGAATGCAAGTAAAGCATATATGAGAGGAGTTTTAATAAATTTGAATAATTCTTACAGGCGTAGACAGGGGAAAAAAGGGAGGGAATTGGAAGAGGAAATAAAAAAGAAAGAACAGGTGTTAGTGGATAAACCAAATGACAAGAATATAAAAGAAGCCATTACAATATTGCAAGGACAGTTTAATATGTTGATGTCAGATCAAGTCGCAACGAATTTGCAATATGCTAAACATAATACTTTTTGTAACGCAAATAAACCAGGCAGGTGGTTAGCATATATGTTAAGGAAAAAACAAAAATCTCATACAATAGAAAAAATAGAGTATAAAGGTAAAGAGGTATATCAACAGAATATGATTAAGAAAGCATTCTTAGATTTCTATATGAGGTTATATGCTGGTGATAATATACAAGGTTATGATATAGAGAGATATTTGAAGAAGGAAAATATTCTTGCAATTACTGAGGAACAAAGGGAAAGATTGAATGTATTAATAACCACTGAGGAAATTCTTTTGGCAATTAAACAGTTAAAAAGTGGAAAGGCTCCTGGTACAGATGGTTTGACAGCAGTGTACTATAAAAATTTTCAATCAGAAATGGTAGAACAGCGGTTCTCAACCTGGGGGGTCACGACCCCTTTGGGGGTCGAACGGCCATTTCACAGGGGTCGCCAAAGCCCTCTCTCACCCCCCCACACCTTCACTCGCCCTCACCCTCTGCCTCTGTTGGATCACCGGTCGCCGGTCGCTTTCCCCGCCCACTCCCAATCTATTGCTGCCTCCTGAGTCCCAGCTGATGGCTAGAGGGAAACAAACCATTTAAATTCTTGCCGCAGGGCTTCAAAGGGCCGCCCTACAGCTGATCAGTGTTAAAAGAAAACAAATGAGAAGACCGGTGCCTGCAAAAATAAAAAAAAGCAGCCCCTTTCAGCTTCAGCATAGGTTAATTACCATAAGTTGATTTGATCAGCCTCCGGACCCTCAGCTGATTTGCTCTCAGCTGTTTTGCGGAGGGCTCTGTTGCTAGCTGCAAAGAGAGGAGCAGATTTTTTTTTTCCCCTAGCTATGCTGAAAAAACAAAACTGAAAGTAAAGCAGGGTCTTTGCTGCAACGTGACAAAATGAGGCAGAGAGAGATTTTCTTTTTCTTTTTCCTCACCAAAAAAGGTAGGTGCAAAACTGCAAACAATGGGAAATTTAGGGCAAAAGAGGAGGTTCAAGATTTTAAAAAAACAAAAGAAAAAAGCTCTATTTAACTAGGGAATTGTAATAATTGAGATACTATTTATTGTATATTATGTTGAAAGCAGAAATGGTTAAGTTGTGGTTTGGAGGAATATTTGGGGGAAATTATTTGGTTTATTATTATTGGTAAATATAATTCATTGATTTGTAAGAAGTTGGATTGCATGGAAATAATTGGAATATTCATGTTCATATTGATTGATATACAAAAAAGATAGTTATATAACTAATTGATTTATATTAAAATGTTGAATTTGTATTAAACAACTATTACATAATTACATAATTAACCAATGTGAGGATGGATATAAAAATAGATGACAATGGGAAGGGGTATAATATAGAATAGAAGGGAAAAATTGAATTTGATTAAGATTAGAGAGGAGGATGAAGGGTAATATTGGTTTTTTAAAAAAATAGTTGAGGAATAAATATGGCAAAAAGAAAATATAGAAATTGTAAATTTAATTGAAATGACTAAACACTGGTTAAATTTGTGAACCGGCCAAATACTCTGTTCAAAGAAAATACATTGTATGTTTGTATGTGTGTTTCTAATTATTGCTATTTATTCATATTTGTTCTCTTTTATTCTTTAAAGTTTAACAATTCATTCTTTATCTTAATATCTTTATATTTGTTTGGGGTTGGCTTTCTTCCCTTTCATCTTTTTTATTGTACAGCAATCTTTCTCCTCAAACCTACCACCTCTCTCTTTTCTTTCCTTCTTACTTTCTCTTCCCCCCACCCTCTTCTTCTTCTCCCTACTTCCTCTTCCTTTCTCCTTCTCCTCCTCTCTTCCACCCTCTCTTACCCTCCCTCCTACTCTAATTTCCCTTCCCTTCCTTCATCCCTCTCTATTGCTGTATCCTTTTATGCATATGGACTACTCAGAGGGCTGAAAAAGTTATTTTTGACTGGTCCTCGCACTTTTGACCAGTCCTCGAACTTACAACTGTCCTCACATTTTACTTTTTTGCCCTATCTTGTCACCATGGTGAAGAGAAGCAGTTGTGAAATGAGTGACACGGTTGTTAAGAATGCTACAATGGGCATGATGACAAGTCATAAGTGCGAAGACCGGTCAAAAGTGCGAGGACCTGTCAGAAATCACTTTTTTCAGCCCTCTAGCTAGTCCTTTTGTGCACATGGACTATGCAGAGGGCTGAAAAAGTTATTTTTGACTGGTCCTCGCACTTTTGACCAGTCCTCGAATTTAAGACTGTCCTCACATTTTACGTTTTTTGCCCTATCTTATCACCATGGTGAAGAGAAGCAGTTGTGAAATGAGTGACATGGTTGTTAAGAATGCTGCACGGGCATAAATGTGAGGATGGTCGTAAGTGTGAGGACCAGTCAAAAGTGCGAAGATCTGTCAGAAATGACTTTTTTCAGCCTTCTGAGTAGTCCCTATACACATAGCCATGGCCACCCGGTCACATGACCAGCTAGCCATGCCCACCCAGTCACATGACCTCCAAGCCACGCCCACAAAATAAGCCATGCCCACAGAACCGATAGTAAAAAATTTTAGAACCCACCCCTGGTTAGGGGTCACCACAACATGAGGAACTGTATTAATGGGTCGCGGCATTAGGAAGGTTGAGAACCACTGTGGTAGAACCTCTTAAGGAGTTATTTGTTAAAATACAACAGGGAGGAGAAGTGCCTCCATCCTGGAGAACAGCTTTTATTTCCCTGATCCCGAAAGAAGATCAGGATCATAGTCAACCCAAAAATTATAGACCCATATCATTGCTTAACACAGATTATAAGATTTTTGCAAAAATTCTGGCAAATAGATTAATGTCAGTTATGCAACAAGTGATTCATAAAGATCAAACTGGATTTATACAAGGGAGACAAATGAAAAGCAATGTAAGACAAATAGTTAATATACTGGAGTATTTGGGGAAGAACAACCAAGTCCCTGCAGTGCTTATGTTTCTGGATGCAGAGAAAGCATTTGATCGATTGAATTGGCAGTTTTTATTGAAAGTAGCACAAAAGATGCAGTTGGGAGAGCATTTTATACAGTCTATTAAGGCAATATATCAGAAACAGACAGCACAAATAATAGTTAATGGTAGTCTTACAGAAATATTTCAAATTGAGAAAGGAACAAGACAGGGATGTCCCCTGTCTCCTTTACTGTTTATTCTAACTTTGGAAGTATTGCTGAACAGAATACGGGATTCGGATAAGATACAGGGTATTAAGATCAGGCAACATGATTATAGATTACGAGCATTTGCAGATGATTTGGTTGTAACTTTAACCCAACCAATAAGCTCAGTTACAGGTCTGATGGAGATAATTAGGCAATATGGTCAAGTGTCAGGGTTTAAAATAAATATAGGGAAAACAAAGATGATAGTTAAGAATATGAATACAAATCAAAAAGAAGATATGGAAAGAGTAACAGGATGCGAGATAGTGAAAAAGGTTAAGTACTTAGGAATTGTTATCACAACGTCAAATGGGAAATTATACAAGCATAATTATGAATTGTTATGGCATAAAATACAGAGATGGATAAATGGAAAAAATTACAATTGTCTTTGTTGGGAAGAATAGCAGTAGTTAAAATGAATGTTTTGCCCAAGTTTCTATTTCTTTTTCAAATGATACCAATACTTAAAAAGGATGCAAATTTGGAGGAATGGCAGAGAGGTATTAACAACTTTGTTTGGGTAGGGAAGAGACCAAGTGTTAAACTAAAAATAATGCAGGATATACGTGAAAGAGGAGGTTTGAAATTGCCCAATCTAAAATTGTATTATGAAGCAGCTGTTTTGTCAGCAATTAGTGATTGGATTAATTTAACAGATGAAAGAATATTGAACATTGAAGGGTATGATTTGTTATATGGTTGGCATGCCTACTTAGTTTATGAGAAGAAGGTGGATAGGACTTTTAAAAGTCATATATTACGGAATGCCCTCCTGCGTGTTTGGAAAAAATACCAATACAATTTGAATGGCAAGATACCCATGTGGGCAGTACCCAGACATGCGATAGAAAATATAAGTATAAAACAAAGACAAGATGTAATTACTTATAAAGAACTTCTGTTTACAGAAAGAAATGTACTACAGTTAAAGCCTTTGAATGTATTAAGAGAGGAAAGGGCAATTCAAACCTGGTTTCAGTATGTACAGCTGCAGAATAGATGGAAAAAAGATCAGAAAATTGGTATTATACAAAGTGAAGAAAATTTGATAAAACAAATTAGGGATTAGAGTAGAATGCATATAAAAAGGTTGTATAATATCTTGATAGAAATAGATTCGGAGACAGAGTTAGTTAAAGATTGTATGATAAAATGGGCACAAAATTTTGAGGAACCAATAATGATGGAAACATGGGAAAGGATCTCGGTAAGAAATATAAAATTTACACAAGCTCAAAACTTGAGAGAAAATGTTTATAAAATGTTTTATAGATGACACTTGGATCCTAAAAAGTTAGCTTGTATGTACCCAAACTTACAACCTAAATGTTGGAGATGTGATTGTGTTGATGTTACCTATTTTCATGTTTGGTGGACCTGTAAAAAAGTTAAAGCATTTTGGATAAAAATATGGTGGATTATTCAAAATATTCTAAAAAAAAAGGATAAAGTTTACTCCACAGTTGTTTTTGTTAGGTATAATTACAGAATGTATGGCTATAGAGACTAATTTGATTCTGAACTTAATAACTGCAGCAAGACTTTTGGTGGCGCAGTACTGGAAGAAGGAAGATTTACCTACTATTCAAGAATGGACATTAAAAATAGTAAATTTAGCAGAAATGGCGAAAATTTCGGCATATCTAAAGGATCACTCAAATGAGAAATATATGTTAGAATGAAAAAGACGGATTGATTATATTCAAGGCAAATATCGGACTAAAAAATTTCAAATAGCTTATGAATGATTAGAGAGATTTTATAAAATACTTAAATTTAGTATAGTAAAAGGGGAGTTAAAAGTTCAAGAGGGGGATAGAGGCTATAGATAATTAGCTTATGTTAGCTTATGATTGTCAAATGTTATACCCTGTATTTTGCTCTGGGAAGGGCGGGGGAAGGGGAGGGTTGGAAGGGGAGGAGGGAGGGAGAAGGGGAAATGTTTGTAAATTTTTTAAAAAACTTTTCAATAAAAAAACCAAAGGACAGAACAACATTTATTGAAGAGAGACGAAAAAGTCCAGCGGATGGAACAACAACTGCTTAAAACAGATGGAAAGGTGGTTAATATTCAACAAACAATGTCAAAATGTGAAGAAAGGCTGGAAACTAGAAGAAAAAGATGATCAAAAAGAAGAAAAATTTAAGGAAATAGAGAGTAGATTGGGAGAGATTGAACAAGAAATGACTGCTTCAATTGGATGGGAAATGGACAGAGCAGAATTTTTCTTAAGATTCCAAAACGTGGAAGAAGAAAAAGGGGAAAACTTGGCAGATGTTATGAATGGGATGTTGGCCGAAGCTTTAGAAATAACCAAAGAGAAGATGAGGGATGGGATTGACGAGTTTTATCGCGTTCATACCAGATATGCAATGCGTAATAAACTGCCAAGAGAAGTACATATAAGATTTACAAAGAAATCGATTAAAACACAAATTCTCCAGGCAGCCAGAGAAAAGACCTTGAAATACAAGGGGAAAGAAGTGACAGTTTTGAAACAAATACCAAGGAAAGTGAGAGAGTTGCGAAGAGGATACCAATTTTTGACAAAAATTTTACTGCAAAAAGGAATTAATTATAGATGGTTAATTCCAGAAGGATTAATTTTGACATGGCAATTTCAAAGATACAGGTTGAATACAATTGATAAAGCGAGAGCTTTTTATGATGAATTTTTCAAAGAGAAAGAAACTGAATTAGAAGTTGAAACCAAATCTGCAGTTGTTCCAATAAAACTTACAGAAGAAGAACTGGCAATGCTTGAGTCAACAGAAGGAGCGGTTGGCGGGGTCGTGGAATATAAGGAGCAACGGGAAGTTAGATCAACTAGAGCTACAAAACCTACATATAAAGTATGAATATGGAAGAAAGAAAATTAATTTCAATAAATGTAAATGGACTTAATTTGGCCAATAAAAGAAGAAAAGTATTTCATAAATTAGAGAAATTAAAATTTAATATAATTTGTTTACAGGAAGTACATATTAAAAAACATGAACAATTATTGATCCAGCCAAAACTTGGAAAAACTTTTTTATCCCTGTCACAAAGCAAAAAGAGAGGAGTTGCTCTATATATTAGAAATACAATAATAGCAGAACAGAAATATGTAGACCCAGAAGGTAGAATATTGATGGTGGAAATAATTGATAACAATACGAAACTACTTCTGGTAGCAATATATGCTCCAAATAATAAACAAAGTGATTTTTACAGAAAACTTCATAATAAAATAATTGAAATGGACTATGACAATATATGTATGATGGGTGACTTTAATGGAATTGTGGATGAAAAACTGGACTATAAAACACACAAAATAATAAGACACACTAGAAAGACGCTACCGAGATCCTTTTTTAAAATGGTAGAGGAAATAAATCTAAAAGATATATGGAGGGAGAGAAATGGGCAAAATAGACAATATACTTTTTATTCTGACAGACACTCATCTTGGTCTAGACTGGATATGATATGGACAACAATGGACTTGATTCTAAATATTGAACAAGTGAAGATAGAATCAAATTTGTGTGTTACAGGAAAAGAAACGGGACCAGGCCAAGCTCTTCAATGCAAGAAAGAGTTTATTGTGCACGGTTCAAACAGCCCAAAGGCAAACAAAAAGTCTGAACCCCGAGGGGTCCTTCATGACAAGTATTTATACAATCCAATTGCATATGCATATCAGGGAGCGTTACATTTAACACGTAGGAACTAACCTCCATCAGTGTGCAAGGATCAAAGAGGAGAGGAAATAATAAACACCCACTAACACATTCATGTTCTCTGGTCAGTGTCTCAAGACAAAACATAAGAAGATAAGGGACTGGAAGACGCCTCAAGGGCAATAAAGGAAGCAGCAAATGTCAGTTTTGTTGGATGTTGTTTGTCCGCGGACACTTTCCAGCCGGTGTCAGCTGCTGCCTTGACTCGTGTCCAATGGATCCATGATTTTGATTCTGCAATCTTAATAGCAAGTGGAGAAGTCATAATAACAATAAAAGGTCCTTTCCTTCTTCCTTCTAGTGGCTCTTTCTTCCAGTGTTTGACCCACACTTGGTCCCCAGGTCTAAATGAGTGACAATGAGTTACTAATCTAGGGGGTACTTGTTCCATCCCATATCGTTGGAGTCTCTCAACTTGCTTATTAAGTTCTTGTACCATCTCCATATTCCACCAAACCCCCCTTTATGACCTAAATCAGGCCACCCAGCATACATATTTACCTTATTTTACCATATTTACAGATTTACACATCCAATGTTTCTCCCTTGTTTCTCCCTTGTTTCTCCCTTGGCCGTTTCTAAAGCCCGTATCAATGCCCATAATTCAGCCACCCGTGCGCTATGTCCACCCCCCAGAGGACCACTTTTTCATCATCCACAATAGCATATCCGGATACTCGCCTCCCATCTATAACATAACTTAACCCATCCGTATACCAATTAAGCTGCACATTTGGCAACGGAATATCCGTTAAATCTGGTCAGGTGGAATAAACCTTCTCCAATACCTGTTAAACAATCATGCTCAGAAACAGACTCCGTAGGCAACAAAGTTGCTGGATTTAATCGGTTAGACACCACCAGACGCACCTGTGGATTCTCACTCATAATTGCTTGATATTTTGCCAACCTTTGCCCACTAATCCACAAATGTCCCTTAGTATCCAACACAGACTATACCACATGAGGGGAGTGCATGAGTATAGGACAAGAAAAAGTAAGGTTATTACAATCCTGAATCAATTCTGCACTTGCAGCCAGCACCTTCAAACAGTGGGGCCAGCCTTTGGCCACTCCATCCAATTGTTTTGACAAATAGGCTACAGGTTGTTGCCAACTTCCCAAAGGCTGAGTACCCCTAAAGCAATGTTTCTACTAGTGTCTACGTACAGATTAAAAGGCTTCCTCAAGTTCGGTAAAGCCAGAGCTGGAGCTTGCGTCAATGCAAATTTTATGTCCTTAAAAGCCTTTTTCTGTTCCCTCCCCCCCAACTCAAGGGGTTCTACATTTGCTTCTTTGGTGGCTGCCTACAAGGGTGCGGCCATCAAAGCAAAGTTAGGGATCCAACTACGGCAAAAGCTAGCTAATCCTAAAAAGCTTCTCAGTTGTCTTTTTGTTCGGGGTTCTGCCAGCATTAGGACGGCCCTTTTCCGCGCTCTGGTCCTAAAGCTCGACGACCCTTATATCGTATCACAAATAACTAACTTTCCTTTTCACCAATTGAGCTTTCTTCCTTGATACCCAATAACCACACTCTAATAACAAAACTAGCATTATCGTGCATTCATCTTAGTATTATCCCAACATAAATCCTCTGTCAGTCCTGTGATCAACACATCGTCAACATACTGCAGTATTGTGTCTCCTGATTGTCGAGGCACATAATACTGTAAATCTCTAGCTAACGCTGTTCCAAACAATGTGGGGGAGGTCTTAAATCCCTGAGGCAGCCGAGTCCAAATATATTGCATTTTCGTTCCTGTATAAGGATTCTCCCACTCAAATGCAAACAGTGGATGGCTTACGGGGTGAATGGGAATTGTAAAGAATGCATCCTTTAAATCAATAATGGAAAACCACTCAGCCTGGGGTGGAATTAAACTTAACAGGGTATACGGATTTGACACGGCCAGGTGTAAGGTTACCGTCAGGTGATTCACAAGCCTTAGGTCTTGCGCCGGGCGGTAAGACCCATCTGACTTTTTAATTGGGATAATTGGAGTATTCCAGGGGGACTGAATAGGCACAAAAAACCCCGCTTCCAAATATCTGTGAATGCTTTCATAAATAGCACAAATAGCTTCCCAAGAAACGGGACGCTGCCCTAGACTCACAGGCACAACTCCAGGTTTTAGTTCCACCACCACTGGAGGGTGGTGAGCTGCAAAACCCGGCGGGTTATCCTCAGCCCACAATCCCGGCACATCAAACAATCCCCACTTCTCATCTTTCTCCTTCCCTTCAACCTGTCTCCCTACCATCAACCTCCAAGTTTCCTCCGGAGAAGGTCTTATGGTCACCCTTTGGCGACCCTCATCAAATGAAATTGTTGCCCCTAATTTGCTAAGCAGATCCCTGCCTAACAATGGAATAGGGAATTCAGGAATATACAAGAATCCAACAATCATGCTGGATTTCAGCTCCCTTAAAGTCACACATCATTGGTTTCAAGACCTGTCGCCCCATGACTTGCCCTGATACCCCCTGGACCTGAATTTTATGGGATCCGGGGGCTGCAATCTGCTTATTTACAGCTGATCTTCCTGCTCCCGTATCTACCAGAAACATTGTTTGCTGACCCCCTATTTTCATTGTAACCAATGGCTCAGGTGGGGGTTCTTCCAAGCCTGGTCCCCATCAATCTGACCAAGTCATGTCTGCCAATCCAATGCTTTCCGCTTCCTGCTGCCCCGCGCCCTCTCCAAATCCTCTACCGAAACCCCGACCTGAACTTGTCTGTCCAACCTTCTACTCAAACCTCTCCTCTGTCTTCATTCTCCCCTTCTCCCAGAGAACTACCCACACATCCCTGACCCAATATCTGGTCTTCTCATCCCTCTACCTCTCACCATTCGTCTTGGGCATTCTCTCTGCCAATGTCCTTCCTCCTTATAGTAAGCACATTGTATTGCATAGCCTTCACTTTCTCCACCCGGTATCTTCCCTTGCTTACCCCGCACCCCCTTACTTTTCCTGCCTGCCCAGATACACATAACCTAACCATTTCAGCCTGACATTGCAACAAATCCTCAGCTTTTTACGTTAAAGCCCTTGCTCACTGATCAATATATAGAACTTGATCAGGATATTTATCCTGATTTACCACTATCACTCCCCACAATTTATCCACTGTTTCTCCCCTTAAAGACCCCTGAGGGGGGCCAGCCAGTCCCCATCTGTGGCCACACATTTTTGCATAGGAATTTTAATCGGTCTTTCGACCCTTTCGGGTGTGAGGGGTTGCTAAAATAATTATCAAAACCTTTTAACATGCACGCCAACAAAGTGTTGGACACACTTTGAGCCCCCCCCCCATCCTAGCACACTGCCGCTGACTCGTAGCCCCGGAACTCATGGTCACTAACGAGAACTGCGACAGCTTACCCAACCCACACAGCCTGACACGGACTTCATTAGGGTCGCCGCCCCGAGTCCAAGGGATTGATCAAGTCCCTTCTTTTGCTTACAAATGAGGCAGGTACAACACCTTTACTATATACTTGCCTGAGATGTCTCCACTCCTTAACTTCCTGGCCAGGAATTTGTTCAGACCTCCTTTCCTGCACTGCAGGGTTCTTGGACTCGTTCAGAGCACCATCGGTCCCACAGGGCTGCTGCTGCCGTCTCCCAGAGATATACCCCCGTGGCGCCTGGAGAATATTCAGGAGCGACTTCCCGATGGTCCCAAGGGGTCGAACGGCCCTCAGCGAAATATCGCCTTGTACCTAGTCCCGGCAGAGTCGCCAGCTGTTGCAGGAAAAGAAACGGGACCAGGCCAAGCTCTTCAATGCAGGAAAGAGTTTATTGTGCACGGTTCAAACAGCCCAAAGGCAAACAAAAAGTCTGAACCCCGAGGGGTACTTCATGACAAGTATTTATACAATCCAATTGCATATGTTACATTTAACACGTAGGAACTAACCTCCATCAGTTTGCAAGGATCAAAGAGGAGAGGAAATAATAAACACCCACTAACACATTCATGTTCTCTGGTCAGTGTCTCAAGACAAAACATAAGAAGATAAGGGACTGAAGATAAGGGACTCAAGGGTAATAAAGGAAGCAGCATTTGTTATCCGGGGATATACATGACATTTGGGGTACAATAAACAGTGAGTAACAGGATGCATCTGTTTTGGGTCATTTTACCCTTTTACAGATAAGTACCTTCGTCAAATACCTTCGTCAATCCAGCAACCTTTTATCGGCACGGAAGAGGAACTTCAGCCTTGGCCAAAGTTTTAGGACATTAATATTCGAAGTTTAGCCAATATCAGAATTTGGTCTGCCTCATGTGGGCAGATCATAATCCTATGATTGCCATCTGGAAAGGGCGGAAAGGAAGAGCTAGATGGACCTTAAATAATACAATATTAAAAGAGAAAGACTTTGTACAGAAAATGGAAAGAGAGTTGGATTTCTTTTTTAAGGAAAATAAGAAAGAAGAAACATCGATACAAAATTGTTGGGATACAATGAAGGCCTATGCCAGAGGATTAATTATAGATTATACTAAGAAAAGAAATGGGAAGAAAAGACAAACCTTTAAAATATTGACCAACGATTATAAAAGATGTGAAAAGGAATTCCAGAAAGATCCATATAAGAAAGATGATAAAATTAAAATGGACATAATAAAACATAAAATAGACCTGCTGGAAAAGGAAGATCTAGCTGTAAAAATAAGAATCACCAAACAGAACTATTTTGAAAATGTGAATAAGCCTGGAAGATGGCTAGCTTATAAACTGAAAAAGGATAGAGAATCAAGGAAATTAATGCAATTACTTGATGACCAAGGACAATGTAAATTTGGAAATAAAGAGATGGGGAAAATTATACAAGAATATTATAGACAACTTTACAAAAAAGAGACAATAGAGGAGGAAAAAGTGGCAAGGTACTTACAAAAAGCAAATCTACCACAGATTCCCAAGGATATAGAGGAGATGATGGAAAGGAGCATCATGATGATGGAACTAACAGAGGCAATTAAGAAGCAGAAGAGTGGAAAGGCACCAGGACCAGATGGTCTGCCGGTTGAGTATTATAGGACGCTACAAGAATCCTTAAGTCTTCCATTACTGGAAGTTATGAATGAAGTAATGACAAAAAAGGAAATACCCAAATCATGGACAGAGGCTTATATGACATTGATCCATAAAGAAGACACAGACCCACAACAAATCAAAAACTATAGGCCTATATCCTTGCTAAATTCAGATTACAAAATTTTTGCTTCAATACTAGCTGAAAGACTTAAGAGATATTTGAATAACTTTATACATTCAGATCAAAATGGATTCCTACCCAAAAGACAAATTAGAGATAATATAAGAATAATATTGGATACTTTAGAATATTATGAAGCGCATCCTGAAAAGCAGATGGCTTTGATATTTTTAGACGCACAAAAAGCATTTGACAACGTGAATTGACGATTTATGACGTTACAAATGGAAAAGATGGTCTTTGGTAGGAAATTTATTCAGGCAATTGAAGCTATATATTCTAAACAGACGGCGAAGGTTATGATTAATGGAGAATTGACAGATTCTATTGAGATAGAAAAAGGTACTTGCCAAAGATGCCCATTGTCCCCATTGTTGTTTATTTTGACACTGGAAATTTTAAATAGAAATATTAGAGAAGAAAAAGAGATAAAAGGTATGAAAATTTGAAAAGAAGAATATAAACTACAAGCTTTTGCTGATGACCTGGTCTTTATTATTGAAGAACCACTAGCATCAATAAAAAAAACTGATAGAAATTATTGAAGAGTTTGGGGAAGTTGCTGGTTTGAAAATTAATGAAGAAAAGACAAAAATAATGACTAAAATATGTTAAAAAAACAAAAAGAAGAACTGATGGAGATTTCCAAGATGCAGGTCACAAACAAGGTAAAATATTTGGGGATACATTTGACAATGAGGTGTAGATCACTTAAAGAAAATAATTATAATAAGCTTAAGCAACAGATAGGACAAGATTTGGTGGAATGGGGAAATTTGCAGTTATCTATGATTGGTAGGATTGCAACTATTAAGATGAATATTTTACCTAGAATTTTGTACCTTTTTCAGACTATTCCAATAAAGTTGGGTAAGGAATTTTTTGTAGATTTGAGCAAAATGGTGTCGAAATACATTTGGCAGGGAAAAAAGGCAAGAATAAAACTTAAGCTGTTACAAGACGCTAAAATGAGGGGTGATTTTGGATTACCGAACTTTGAATTATATTATCAAGCAGCTAATTTAATGTGGATTAAAGAATGGATAACTTTGAAAAATACTAGACTATTGAATTTGGAGGGACATGATTTGTTGATGGGGTGGCATGCCTTTCTATGGTATAAAGGAACTAAAATACAGGGGTATTTTAGAAGACATCAGATACGGGAAGCTTTATTTTTGAATTGGGAGAGGATTAAAAAATATCATTATTTGAAGATTCCAGTCTGGGTATCGACAATTGAAGCCTTCTCATATCCAATGATATTTAAAGGGGAACAAATTGTTAGATACAGTGAGTTATTGGATGAAAAGGGTGAACTTAAGTTAAAACAAGATTTAGAAGATCAGGGATTTAAGATGGATTGGTTTTCATATATGCAAATATTTTCTAGATATCGAGAAGATCTCAAACAAGAAGGTATTTATAATGTTTTGACTATTTTAGACAAGATATTAATGGGTTCTGATGATCATGTAATTAAAAAGTTATATGGATATTTGTTAGAGGTAAAATTGGAAGAAGAACATGTGGGGATGATTGCTTTCTCAGTGGCTGGCAAACCACGCTGAGGAATGCAACGTCAGCACAATGATCCTTAATGATCCTTCCTCAGGAAGTGTGAGACATGAGGTTTGTCACGTAGGCAGATCACATTGTTTGCAGCAGGAAAGCATGAGCTGTCCATGAGCTGTCCACATGGATAGCATAGCCATACCATGAGCTTTGTTTAGCCAATCAGCTACAAGGGAACTTTGATCAATGAATCAGCTTCTGCCACGGAGCCTGTATATATCAATAAAAGGGAGCTCCCAGAAGCTGTTCGGGGTGCCTTTCCATTAACCTTCTTCCTGCCTATGCGTTTTTTCTTCATCACAACAACATCTGGTGACCCCAACGTGATACCCCTCTGCACTCATTCGGCCAGACGAGCCCAGGTGCACCACAGTGAACTTCGCTCCCAAAAAATACGTGAGTATGGGGGGGAACTGTCAGCTCCGCAGAAGCTTCATGCAAAAGAGCTACAGAAAATACTTAAGAATAATGGAACAGCAGGAATTAGTTTAAGTGATTTAGAGCAGTTAGTAAATGAAATAGGTTGTCAATGCCCATGGTATCCTGAAGAAGGAACTTTAGACATATGGGATTGGATAAAACTTGGAATACATTTGCATTCACCACCACGAGCATCAATACAACATTTGTTGCTGTGGCAAAAATGTAAGGAAGCAATTGAGGTTATGGGGACTCATAAACTCAAGGCACCGTCACCATCTCTCTCTTTGCTTCCTGAGGAGGGGTCTGCTCCCCCTCCGCCATATATGCAGCTGACTCTGCCAGCAGCAACTACGCTGAAGACAGTGGAGTCTAGCTCCCCGACTGCACCCTTACCGATCACTTTTTCACAGGAGCCATTTAGCGCAGTCAGAGCAGGGTTTCGGGAAGAGCAGCAAAAAGGAACCCTCACTGGGATAGAACTTGCAGAGGGTCTCCAAGCTTTTCCGGTCACACAGACAGTCAATCCACAAGGGCAAGCTCAATATCAGTGGAATCCCTTGCCATATCAAATTTTGAGAGAGCTGCAGAAAGGTATCACAGAGACAGGTTTGCATTCCACCTATACTGTTGGAATGGTGGAAGGCATATCTAATGGTTATAATTTGATCCCACAAGATTGGAAGGATTTGTTTTGCATGCTTCTCACATCAGCACAGTATGTTGTTTGGGATTCAGAATACCAGAGAGAGGCAATTCATGCAGGAAACAATTCAGGAGGTTTATATATACCAGACCAACTGTACGGAGTTGGTGCTTTTACTACAATACAGCAACAAGCCACAGGCACACCCCCGCCAGCTTACTCCGTGATAGGGCGTTGTGTGCTCAAAACATTTAAGAAAGTGCCAATCTCAGGCAAACCTAGCAAGTCTTTTTCAGCAATTCGACAGGGTGCTGGTGAAACATATTCTGATTTTATTGATAGATTGCAAGAAGCTATTCAGAGGCAAGTAGATAATGAGGGCCAGGAGGAGGTCAAGTAAATTGTCACCTCCCTCCCTGGTGCATATGTTACACCATCTTTGGATGATGATCTTCTGTCCCTCTTTTTGACATTACAGCAAGTTTTGCAAATTAGAAAGAATCAAATTTACATCGCACATATCAGAAGTCATCAGTCTTTTCCCGGCATATTGTCAGAGGGAAATGCTGTTGCAGATGCCGCAACAAAGCAGCATGTTCTGTCTGTTACTCCATGGGAAAGTCATTCTATGTTTCATCAAAATGCCAAGGCTCTTGCAAAACAATTTCACATTCCTCTAGATCATGCTAAAGCAGTCATACAACAATGCCCTCAATGTTCTCAAATCACCCCATCTCCCTCCATTGGGGTGAACCCGAGAGGTCTTAAAGCAAATGAACTTTGGCAAATGGATGTAACCCAATACCCCTCTTTTGCCCCTTGGAAATATCTTCATGTAACTATTGATACTTTTTCTCATTTTATTTGGGCTACTCCTCAGAAAGGGGAAGCCACCAAACATGTTAATCATTGTATTCGAACATTTGCTGTCATGGGCCTACCTTCTACGTTAAAAACAGACAATGGCCCTGCATATTGTAGCCGCTCCTTTGCTGATTTTTGTGTCAAATGGCAAATTAAACATCTTTTTGGCATACCTTATAAGTCTACGGGACAGGCCATAGTGGAGCAAGCAAATTTTACATTAAAATCTGCTTTGGATAAACATAAGAGTTTGACTCTGTGACTCCTGATGACGTGGACAGGATTCTGGGGAGATTTAGTGCGGCCACATGTTTACTGGACCCGTGTCCCTCCTGGTTAGTACTGGCTTCCCGGGAGGTTACACGAGGCTGGCTCCAGGGAATCATCAACGCTTCGTTGAGTGAGGGTTACTTCCCCACTGCCTTGAAAGAGGCGGTGGTGAGGCCTCTCCTCAAGAAGCCTTCCCTGGATCCGGCAGTATTAGCCAAGTACCGTCCTGTCTCCAACCTTCACTTTGTGGCGAAGGTTGTTGAGAGTGTGGTCGCGTGACAGTTTCCACAATTCCTGGAGGAAACGTCTTATCTAGATCCATTCCAGTCGGGTTTCAGGCCCAGGCACAGCACGGAAACGGCATTGGTCGCGTTGGTAGATGATCAGGTTCGCCTGATACGCCAGTTGCATCCCTTTCTGGATCGGGACTCCCTACGCATGGTCACTCAAGCACTCGTCACTTCCCGCCTGGACTACTGCAATGCTCTCTACATGGGGCTCCCCTTGGGGTGCACCCGAAGGCTGCAGTTGGTCCAGAATGCGGCCGCGCAGGGGATTATGGGAGCGACATGGCACTCCCATGTGACACCTCTCCTGCGCGAGCTGCACTGGCTTCCTGTGGTCTTCTGGGTGCGCTTCAAGGTGTTGGTGATCACCTTTAAAGCGCTCCATGGCTTAGGGCCGGGGTATTTGCGAGACCGCCTTCTGCCGCCAATAGCCTCCCACCGGCCGGTTCGCTCGCACAGAGAGGGCCTCCTCAGGGTGCCGTCGGCCAGACAGCGCTGGCTGGCGACCCCCAGGGGGAGAGCCTTCTCTGTGGCGGCACCAGCCCTCTGGAACGACCTACCCCCTGAGATACGCACGATATCAGACCTCCGGACTTTTCGTCGGGCCCTAAAAACACACTTATTCCATCTAGCTGGGCTGGCTTGATCCCGTCCTCTCAGTTTTAATTGATTCGGTTTTAATTTGGGTTGTTTTAAATTATTTGGGCCAAAATTATTTAATTGTTTTTAAATTGTTTTTTAAATTTTGTATACAATGTTTTATTTTGGCTGTGCACCGCCCTGAGTCCTGCGGGAGAAGGGCGGTATAGAAATAAAAATAAATTAAATAAATAAATAAATAAATAAATAAAATCTCTGGAGGGCGCAGGACAAGGGTTGCTCCTCTGTCCTAGCCCTGTTAGATCTCTCAGTGGCTTTTGACCATGGTATCATGCTGCACCGGTTGGAGGAGGTTTTTTTTAATGTTTTTTTTAAATTTTTGATTTATATGCCGCCCTTCTCCGGAGACTCAGGGCGGCTTACAATGTGCTCAGCAATAGCGTTCATCCTTTTGTATATTTATACAAAGTCAGCTTATTGCCCCCACAACTGGGTCCTCAATTTACCTACCTAGTTGGGGATGGGGGGCACCGTATTACGGTGGTTCTCCTCCTTTCTCTCAGACCGGTCGCAGTTCGTGTTGGCAGGGGGGCAGAGGTCGACCTCGAGGCCTCTCATTTGTAGAGTGCCTCAGTGGTCGGTTCTCTCGCCCCTTCTGTTCAACATTTATGTGAAGCCGCTGGGTGAGATCATCCGTGGCTTTGGGGTGAAGTACCACCAGTACACTGATGACACCCAGCTGTACATCTCCACCCCAGGCCACCCCAACGATGCCCTTGAAGTGATGTCCCAGTGCCTGGAGGCTGTGCAGATCTGGATGGGGAGGAACAGGCTCAGGCTCAACCCTTCCAAGACTAAGTGGCTGTGGTTCCCGGCATCCCAATATAGTCAGTTGACTCCATCGCTGACTATCGGGGGCGAGTCTTTGGCCCCCGCGGAGAGGGCGCGCAATCTGGGAGTCCTCCTGGATACGCAGCTGTCCTTGGAGAAACATCTGACGGCTGTAGCCAGGGGGACCTTCTGTCAGGTTCGCCTGATTCACCAGTTGCGGCCCTTTCTTGATCGGGATTCCCTGTGCACAGTCACCCACGCCCTCGTCACCTCGCACCTGGACTACTGCAATGCTCTCTACATGGGGCTCCCCTTGAGGAACACCCAGAGGCTCCAACTGGTCCAGAATGCGGCCACGCGGGTAATCACAGGAGCCGCCTGGCACTCCCACATAACACCGCTCCTGCGTGAGCTGCACTGGCTCCCACTGGTCTTCCGGGTGTGCTTCAAGGTGTTGGTTACCACCTTTAAAGCTCTCCATGGCATAGGACCTAGTTATCTTCGAGATTGCCTGCTGCTACTGATGACCTCCCACCAACCTGTGCGCTCCCACAGAGAGGGCCTCCTCGGGGTGCCATCAGCCAAACAATGTAGGCTGGTGACCCCCAGGGGGAGGGCCTTCTCTGTGGGGGCACCTACCCTCTGGAATCAGCTGCCCCCAGAGATAAGGAGAATCCAAGACCTTGGTGCCTTCCGCCGTGCCCTTAAAACTTTCTTTTTTCAGCAAGCCGGGCTGGCTTAACATATTTTTTAACATATTTTTAAAATATTTTTAATTGGTTTGTTATCTTAAATTGGGGCCCCATTAATATATATCCTTTTAATTGTTTTTAATGTTTGTATTGTATGTTTTTATCTGGCTGTACACTGCCCTGAGTCCCTCGGGAGAAGGTGCGGTATATAAATTCGAAATAAAATAATAAAATAAAAAATAAATAAACAAACAGGAGGGATTCCTATAGGTCTCCCTGGTAAACAGGAATGGTTGAATAAAGTTCTGTTTACCCTGAATCATCTTAATATCACAAATTTATCAACTCCAGTAGATAATCATTTTGGAAGTAGAATGAGTCATCCCCAGCCACAGGTAATGTATAGATTATTGCCTAATCCCGAATGGCATGGACCTGTTCCCTTATTGACGTGGGGACGGGGATATGCTGCTGTGCTTGCTCCTACAGGTCCGGTGCGGATCCCTGCTCGGTGTGTGAAACCGTGGAAGGATGGCGTGGCACCAAGGACTGAAAAACCCGATCCCGAACTTCTCACTCAGCCTGCAGAACCCTCAGCAGGATCAGGACCGAGCACTTCATCAGAAACATCAAGTGACCTGGGGACAGATTAAAGCCCCCTCTGTGCAGTCTACAAAATTGTTATTTTAGTTATCATTGCCTTAATTTGCTGTTGCTGCTGTGTGCAATGTTTGCCTGGTTTGGTAACGGTATTTCGTCCAAGAATTCAGCCCTCCAGATCTGAAGTTATGTATGCATACAAATTATTAAAAAATAAAGAATAAAATAAAAAGGAGGACATGTGGGGATGATTGCTTTCTCAGTGGCTGGCAAACCATGCTGAGGAATGCAACGTCAGCACAATGATCCTTAATGATCCTTCCTCAGGAAGTGTGAGACATGAGGTTTCTGTCAGCCTCCTCTGGAACCACCTGTGCTCCGCCGAACAAACACCACACGCACACACTCAAAGGTGGAGCTATCTGGTTTAATCGTAGCTTACACGGTGGTCATACAGTAAGCGCTGAAGTTTTCTGATGAAAAACAAAGTTGGAGACGCCCGATTCCTCCACTTAACTGGCTTTATAGAACGCCCCCAAGCGCCCCTCCCTTGCTCAATTGTGCATTTAAAGTGACCGCGCTATTTAATCCTTCAGTTACTTCTGGATCGCGCTGTCCCTCGCATTGAAAGGCGTTTGTTTCCTTTGACATCGTTTTATTGACCCTGCCCCCAGATTCCCTATCCCGTCCACCACCTGATATCACCGTGCCCTGCTAAACGCTACAACACCCCCCTTCACCGTGTCTCTGTTCTTCTGGCTTGTCACAGTCCCCGGGATCATGTGTCGAGGGAATGGCTGACACTCGACATGCGGCCCCCCCCTACCAGGTCTCTTCCTGTAGGGACATAAAAGCATTCGGTTATTCTCATTAAGTGGGAAAGTGTCCACCTGGTTTGTTTGGATATGTTTCATGGAATTGTTTTAGTAATCGTGGAGCATCTATATCCTTCGTTTTCACCCATGTTGCTTCTGATATAGGGTATCCCTTCCAATGTACTAAATACCTAAGCTTCCCATGATATATTTTAGAATCGAGGATCTTTTTAATTTCGTATGAATTTCCTGTCACAGGCCCTGGACGTGTTCCTGTCTCTCTTATTTTGGCTGCTGGTTTTAGGAGACTACTGTGGAATACTGGGTGTATTCTTCTCAGTAAGGGGGGTAGTTTTAAAGATACCGTTACGGGATTTATTATTTTGGTGATGGGAAAGGGACCTATATACTTTGGGCCTAATTTTTTACTGGGCATACGCAGATTGATATATTTTGTGGACAAATACACCTTTTCTCCTATTTTGAAGGGTAGGTTATCTCGTCTCCGTTTGTTAACTTGGGTTTTGTACGCTTCAGAAGCTTTTTCTAATGCATTTTTGATGTGTGGCCAACTCTGTTTAACCTTCTCTGTCCATTCTTTTGGACTATGGGAACTAGTCATTTGTACATCTAGATCGGGGATGGCTGGGAACTCTTTTCCAGAAACTACTAGGAAGGGTGTATAACCAGTACTGCTGTGCACGGTGTTATTATATGCTGATTCTGCGAAAGGTAAGAGTTCGTACCAGTCTGTTTGTTGGTATGACACATAAGAACGTAGATACCTTTCTACCATGGCATTGGCTCTTTCAGCGGCTCCGTTGGTATTTGGGTGGAACGCAGAGCTCAGTCCCTGTTCTGTTCCTAATACCTAGGAAACGTCTCCAGAACCGGGCGGTAAATTGGGGACCCCGTCTGAGATTATACGTTTGGGTGTGCCATGAAGTCGATATACATGTTGGACAAACAGTTTCGCTAGACGCCTTGCGGACGGTAGTCCTTTACAGGGGACAAAATGCGCCTGTTTGGAAAACAGGTCAATAATAGTCCATATTACATTGTGTCCTTTGCTGGGAGGTAATTCGACTATGAAATCCATGGCTATATCTTCCCAAGGTCTCTGTGGTTCAGCCACCGACTGTAACAAACCAGACGGTTTCCCTGACAAGGGTTTAGCTCTTATACAGACGGGACAGCCTTGTACATATGTCTCTACCTGTTTTCGCATATGTGGCCACCAGAACTGTCTCCTCACTAGATGCAATGTTTTCACGAAACCAAAATGCCCTGCTGTTTTTACATCGTGGCATTGTCGTAACACCTTATTTCTCAATCCTTCGGGGATATATAATTTATCTCCTTTCCACATTAGTCCTCTTTTCTGTGTCACTATCTGGGGATTGGTCTTCAGCCAACTGTCTGTTGCTAATTTTTTCCTCAACTCCACTATCCAGGTTGTGGGGAGCGGGAATACGTCCCTTCCTTGCTTTCCTGTCTGTTTATAAGGTATTAAGGCTTGTGTTATCTCCTCTTTTTGGCTCTCAAATTGTGGCATGCGTGACAGGGCATCAGCTAAATAGTTCTTTCCCCCTGGTATCGCTTTCAGCTTGATGGTAAATCTGCGGAAATACTGCGCCCAACGTGCCTGTTTCGGGGACAGTTTACGAGGCGATTGAAGTGCCTCTAGATTTTTGTGATCCGTCCATACCTCAGACTCTACCTTAGTCCCTTCTAGCAAATGCCTCCACGTTTGCAAGGCCCATTTTATGGCATACGCCTCTTTTTCCCAAACCGTCCAATTTCGTTCTGTATCGGTTAGTTTTCGGGAGGTGTAGGTGCATGGTTGAAGAACCCCATGTTCATTTCTTTGTAGGAGAACACCCCCTACCGCCACATCACTTGCATCCGCCTGGATTACAAAGGGTTTTGAAGTGTTAGGATGTCTTAGTATGGGTTCATTAGCGAAGAGGGTTTTCAACGTGTCAAATGCACGTTGACATGATATCGTCCAATTTATTTTTTGTTGTGGGTTGCCTTTCCCGACTGCACTTTTTCTCGTCTTTAAGAGATCAGTCAACGGTAAAGCCACCTTAGCAAATGAGGGGATAAATCTTCTGTAAAAATTTGCAAAGCCCAGAAAACTTTGTAACTGTTTTCGGGTCTTTGGAGCCTGCCATTCCAACACTGTCTTAACCTTATTTGGGTCCATTTCAATCCCTTTTCCTGAAATCCTAAACCCCAAGTAATCTATCTCTGTCTTGTGAAATTCACATTTCGGTAGCTTTACATACAACTGAGCCTTCAACAACTTCAGTAATATTTGCCGTACCAGACGAACGTGTTCTTCTAGGGTATTGGAGTATATTAGAATATCGTCTAGATAAACGAGAACTCCACGATACAGGTGATCATAGAGTATACTATTGATAAACTGCATAAAAACGGCAGGGGCCCCCTGTAGACCAAATGGCATGACCCGGAACTTATAGCTGCCCAAAGGGCAGTTAAATGTGGTCTTCCACTCATCACCCGCTTTTACCCGGACCCTGTAATACGCTTCTCGGAGGTCCAACTTAGTAAAGATCTTCCCTGTCGTGAGAGTGGAAAGCAAATCCGTCATAAGGGGTAAGGGGTAAAGGGGTTCCATACAGACAGCGTTTAATTCCCGAAAATCAACACACAATCTTAGCCCTCCATCTTTCTTCTCCTTAAACAGAACTGGCGCCGCCATATGCGCACGACTGGGCGAGATAAAACCCCTGGCTAGGTTCTGATCTATATAACGCCGCAATTCCTCTAATTCAAGGGGAGTCATGGAATACATGCGGGGTTTAGGTAAACTAACACCTGGTTTTAACTCTATCGCACAGTCTGTAGGACGGTGGGGCGGAAGGGCCTCACATTCCTTCTCACTAAACACACGCCATAGATCTCTGTATACGTGTGGGACTTTTTCTAGACAGGGCATCTCCTTTCCAGTCGCTCCTATATCTCTACTGTCTTCAGGT
This sequence comes from Arizona elegans, assembly GCA_022577455.1. Taxonomy (NCBI): domain Eukaryota; kingdom Metazoa; phylum Chordata; class Lepidosauria; order Squamata; family Colubridae; genus Arizona; species Arizona elegans. The sequence goes on along the minus strand of JAKOOJ010000010.1, from coordinate 4,737,102 downwards.
GGATCAGGGCCTACTGCCAAGCGTAATTTGCGAAAAACCCCTTCCCACCAAATGGTAGGTTTCCACTTATCTAACCATGATAGGCCTAGAATGATGGGTTCAATCATTTTTTCTACAACCACAAATCGTATTACTTCCCAATGATTCCCGATCTCAAGTGTCACAGGTTCTGTAACATGGGTAGCTGGTTGTCCTCCTAGCGTTGAACCATCCATTTGCTCAAAATAAATAGGTTTTTGCAATTTCACTACACGGAGTCCAAGACTGTCTGCTATCGCCCTTCGTAAAAGGCAACGGGTGCAACCGGTATCTACTAAGGCCCCTTGCTGTTCCAATCTACCCGACCCAGGGTGTTTTAGTGTCACCTGGATAACGAACGGTCGAACAGGATCACATACCATAGGATCCGTGTGTTCCGTTTCCTCCTCAATGTTCCCCTCCTCCGTCGGTGTTCGGATGATGTCAGGAGATCCACCATTGCCATCACGACCATTGGCCTCGCCACCTCTTGTTTGAGCCGCGATACGAGAGCGCTCCGATAGTCTGGAACGGAAACCCGCCCGCCTACCGGAACCTGATGCCTGGATGTCTGGGGCCCGGAGAGGCGGGAGTGGGCAATCAAGCGCTCTGTGGCCCTCCTGGTCACACCGGTAACATCGGAATGGTCTTCGTGAGGCAATACCACCTCTTACTCCTATAGGCATATATGTTCGAATGCCTCCCCGCCCTATTGGTGGCTTCTCCAACACTTTCCGTGGTGGGGTCACGGTGTCGCTTCGCATCTGGAACTCCTTCAGGCCTACATCCAATTCGACAGCCGCTTTATACCAGGCCGTTATGTGAGGACCAAGGCCCCTATAAACGCAGGCCTGACGTAGGTCTCTATCCAGCCCCTTATGGAAATGGTGAACTAATAAACGTTCAGGCCAGCCCCTCAACCGATTAGCCAAGGTACGGAATTCCTTTACATAGTCTTTAGCCGCTCGTCCATTTTGTTTTAGTGAAACTAGATCACTTTCGACAATGGCCTGGGTGCTGGCATCGTCCTCAAATCGACTCCGTAACGCTTCCAGGAACAGTCCCAAATCTGCCAGTTCTCGAGCGTGCATGGTGTGTAAACTGGCCACCCAGTCAGCTGCCTCACCTGTCAAAACCGTCGTAACCGCTACTACTCTGGCCCACTGAGAGGAATAATAGTGCCCGTAAGCATCCATATAGCTGATCACCTGGCTTAGAAAGAGGGCTACACGGTCTGGATTCCCATCGAACGTGGCTTGTAAGGGAGGGAGACCCCATGGTATTTGCTGTACTCAAGGCCCTGGGATCCATGCAGGTGCTGGATCCCGTGCACGCCTGGACCGCTCTCCACCCCGAGGGGCTCTTCGTTCCAGTGAGCGGGACCGTCTAGCAGCAGGCTCACCTTCCTGGTCCTCACGATGCCCCTGACTAGGTTGCTGTCGTTGTGTACCATGTATCCCCTTGCTTGACAAGGAACCTCTCCCCTGGGGAGCAGGGTCCTCATCCCTTCTGTCCCTATATCGACTATGGTCTACTCGCAGCTTTGGACTGGCCAAACGCACCCTGGATTCGGATATTCCGCCCGTTGATGCTCCCACCCCACTCTGCCACGTGTTTGACTGGTCTGCCCCGGGCGCCCAGGGCTGCCAAGAGGGGGCATCCCGGAAGCTAGCTTCCCCAAATCTCTCCCTCAACATATCCATGGTGGTTACACCAGGGCCAGAAGAATAATCCCATTCCCCCTCTTCCTCCCCCTCCATCCATTGCCTTTCCCGCCATCCTTGGAATTGAGGGGCTGGAGGGGGGTTAGCTGACGTCTGAAACCCCAACTTCCCTAGTGTAGCGGTACTTTGCCACCAATTTCCAGATGGTTTTCGAGCAGCTTCAGTCCCCAATGAATCCTGTCTTCCCTGCTTGTCTTCTGGGGGGGGCGACACCACTCTCTGTTTGGGGCGTACCACTGGCTGTTCGCAACGCTCCTCTGTCTCCACGTTCTCCTCCTCCTCTGCCTCCAGCTCTGTCCCCAAATCCAACACCGTGGCATCATCCATCACGCCCTCTGCCATTACAGCTGCTTGCAGTCCTCAGACAGAAGAATAAAGTGTCTCCGACTTTCTGTCAGCCTCCTCTGGAACCACCTGTGCTCCGCCGAACAAACACCACACGCACACACTCAAAGGTGGAGCTATCCGGTTTAATCGTAGCTTACACGGTGGTCATACAGTAAGCGCTGAAGTTTTCTGATGAAAAACAAAGTCGGAGACGCCCGATTCCTCCACTTAACTGGCTTTATAGAACGCCCCCAAGCGCCCCTCCCTTGCTCAATTGTGCATTTAAAGTGACCGCGCTATTTAATCCTTCAGTTACTTCCAGATCGCGCTGTCCCTCGCATTGAAGGGCGTTTGTTTCCTTTGACATCGTTTTATTGACCCTGCCCCCAGATTCCCTATCCCGTCCACCACCTGATATCACCGTGCCCTGCTAAACGCTACAACACCCCCCTTCACCGTGTCTCTGTTCTTCTGGCTTGTCACAGTCCCCGGGATCATGTGTCGAGGGAATGGCTGACACTCGACAGTTTGTCACGTAGGCAGATCACATTGTTTGCAGCAGGAAAGCATGAGCTGTCCATGAGCTGTCCACATGGATAGCATAGCCATACCATGAGCTTTGTTTAGCCAATCAGCTACAAGGGAACCTTGATCAATGAATCAGCTTCTGCCACGGAGCCTGTATATATCAATAAAAGGGAGCTCCCAGAAGCTGTTCGGGGTGCCTTCCCATTAACCTTCTTCCTGCCTATGCATTTTTTCTTCATCACAACAACAAGAACAAGTTAAAGAATCAATGATAGCATGGGGGAAAATTTTTGGTTATGGTATTGATTTAGAGAAATGGCAAAAATTCTGGTCACATAATTATAAAATGACAATATCTCCAGCATATAAGGAGAATTGGTATAAGATGTTTTACAGGTGGCATTTACCCCCGACGAGGATAGCCAGAATGTTCAAGAACAAATCGGAGAAGTGTTGGAAGTGTCATCAGACCCCAGGATCTTTTTACCATATGTGATGGACATGTGTAGAAGCAAGGAGATTTTGGACTAATATACACACGTGGTTGGAAAAAATGACAAAGAGACATATTGACTTTAAACCAGAGACATTTTTATTAGGGATCTTACCAGAGACATTTAATAAAGAATTGCAATATTTAATTGTGAATATTTTAACAGCGGCTAGAATTGTATTTGCAAAAAATTGGAAAGGAGAGAAGATAATTACTGATGAAGAAATTATCAAAAAAATATTGGACTGTGCTGAAATGAGTAGATTGACATTTGAAATAAGAGAACAGGAAGATAAACAATATTATTTTATATGGGAACTATTTTATCAATGGATAGACAATAAAGAATGGAGATGAAATATTACATATGAAATGAAATTTGGATAAAATGTGTAAACACTTGTTTTTAGTTAGATGAAATAACTTTTGTCACAATTGAAATTTTTAAAATGTTGAGAGCACGAAATGACTTTAACCGATCGAAACACTGTCTGTAAGTATATGGAAGGATGATGTTTTTTATGTAGTTTTTATTTAAAAATAAAAAACTAAAAAAAAAAGAGAGAAAATATTCAGTTACCACCAGGAGAAAGATTAATAGGTTGTAAATGGGTTTATAAGCTAAAGACAGGTGTTGATGGAAATGTAACCCATAAAGCACGTTTAGTCGCTCAAGGTTTCGCGCAGTCTGAAAGAGACTACGATGAAGTTTTTGCTCCTAGTTTAAGAGCAACCACATTGAGGACAATGCTAGTGTGGGCAGCGAAGAATAACCATCAGATTACTCATATAGATGTTGAGACAGCATATTTACATGCACCTTTACATCACAACTTTTATATGAAGAAACCGTTAGGTGTAAGAACAGATGAGCGAACTGATTGCTGGAAATTAAAAAAGAGCCTTTATGGTTTGAAGCAATCAGGGTTTGAATGGAATAAGTGTATAGTGAAAGAACTGAATGCTATGGGGTTTAAGGAAGGTGTAGCAGACAAATGTCTCTTTAAAGGGGAGAAAAATGGTTTGATTTCATTTTTACTTTTGTTTACAGATGACATTGCCATCATAACGAAGACTGAACAGGAAGCAATAGAAATTATTAATTTGTTACAGAATAAGTTTAGGATAAGAAATCTAGGTAATATTAGACATTATTTAGGTCTTGATATTATAAGAACTGCTAGAGGGTATAAACTGTCTCAATCTAGCAAGATTAGCCAAGTGTTAAAGCGCTATAATATGGAGTTATGTAAGCCAGCAAAAACGCCTATGAGTCAGGACTTCAAACATGGAGATATACAAAGTCCTGTATTTAGCAAAGAGATTTATCAATCTTTAATAGGAAGTCTGTCGTATATCAGTAATTGGTCGAGGCCAGATATTTCCTATTGTGTTAATCAATTAGCAAGATATAATGCAGAACCAACAGAGAGGCATTGGCAAGCTGCAAAGTGAATATTAAGATACTTAAAACTAACAATGCATTACGCGTTATATTTAGAACCTAACTGTGATCTGATACTGACTGCATATGGTGATGCTAGTTTTGCTACTGATTTATCTACAAGAAAATCTACATCAGGTATTGCGATAATGTTAGGGAATTTGTTAATTGGATGGAAATCGATCAGGCAGAAGCATATTAGTTTATCCACCATGGAGGCTGAATTTTCTTGTTTGTCATTAATGTGCACAGACCTAATATATTACAAACAACTAATGATAGATATCGGCTTAACTGCGAATTATCCAATTGTAGTTTTTGAAGACAACCAAACTGCTATAAAAATGGCAACTAATTTGGCTGTGAAGACGAGGTCTAAATATACTGACATTAGATACTTAAATGTACGGCAGAGTATACAGAACAATATGATAAAATTGGAATATTGTATGTCAGAGAACAATATTGCTGACAATTTTACCAAGGCGCAGGGTGCAATCAAACATAGGACATGTTGTGAGAGTTACGGGTTAAGTGTCGAGCCCAAGCCTCCACTCGACAATAATGGGATGGGGAGGAGGAGAAAGACAATGGGCACACGTACCTGATACTGCAAGACTGCGCCCAGCAAACCAAGCAAACAAGGACGCAGGACTGCATCCAGATGCTGAACACAGAAACTCACAAGTGGTGGTGGTGGCACCGGGGTTTTGTGGCCGGGGCGGCGGGCTAGGGAACGGCGGAGGAGGGGCGGTGACCGGGGCGCTCCCAGGAACGAGGCGCCCGGAAGAGAGGCGTGTGTGATTGCCTGTCACAGCTGAATGCTCTCTGACCAGTAAATTAGGGAGGGGTAGAGCAAATGTATAAAGGGCGCTACGTAGCCGCTGTTCATAGTGCCAACTTTAAACTACTATAGCGCTCAGCGTTGTTCCGGAGCTCCTGCTAAGCATTAAACCAACTTCACTGAAGACCCTGCATGTGTCCCGTTGTGTTTTCTTGCTACCTGCGAGTCGCCTGGGAGAAGGAGCTGAGAGAAAGCTGGCACTACCTTCAAATCAGCATTAGTTTCTCCGTTCGCTTCGGGGACGAGAATGGCAGAAGGTGTGGATCCGGTGGAAAAATCCTCCGAGGTAACTCTGGTGGAGGAGGAGGACAGCATGAGTGTTGCGGCCCAGGATGACCCCCCGGCTCCTGCAGTTCGTCCAAAGGAGCCTCTGCGAAGCCAAGGGGAGGGGATAGCGAACCCCCACCGCCAAACCCATGGGCGTGCCAGCTGCCGCGGGGGAGTGGTGGACCAGCCCGGTGGTAACCGGGGGGGCGCACAAGGAAAGACCCTCCTCCAGAGCTGTCAGGGGAGCCATTTTGGTGCTGGAGAGAACGACGGTGGGTGGATGACGACGAAGGGGATTGGAGCTATTCAACCGGCCTCGGCTCCTCTACGCTGGACATTATCAAGGAGAAATATGGAGAGTTCAGCTTTAGAGATGCTTCATCGTGGCAGCCTTGGGCTCCTGGAGAGGAGCAAGTGCCCCCCTGGCGAGGCCCCAGTTCAGACCACCGGTTCCGGCTAGCTAGCCCCAAGCTGCGATTGGGCTCTCAGTCCGAGAGGGCCACTAGACGACCTGATGACTCCCCCATGGATGCTCATTCATCTGAAGGGAAGGGGCCTCACCGGATGGACTGTGGAAGGAGGGGCGCAGATGAACAGGGAGTCTGGGATACCAGTACCACCTGCTCAACCAAACCACACCCACAAGGGCTCCGAGCAGATAGAGTACCCGGACAGGGCCATCCTCCCAGGCCAGCATATGTGGGAGCCCCAGGGGGTTGGCCTCCCCAAGGGATGTGGGGACCTCCACCCCTCCAAGCTACGTTCGACAGAAGCCCTGACCGGCTGGCCATATTCCTAACTCAGGTGCTTAGTTACGTCGACTTATATGGCCATCTCTATCCATCACAATGGGCTATAGTTGTAGCCATCACCACAGGGCTGTGAGGGGAGGCAGCTGATTGGGCGGCTGACCTCCATAGCAACCATGCCCGTGAGTTAATTGATGTCGGCTTGTTCTTGGAGGGTCTCTGAACACGTTTTGAGGATGAGTCATGGGTCCAGCAAGCCGAGGGAGAACTAGTGTCATTACGACAGAAGGGCCGTCCTGCTAAGGAGTATGTGCGAGAGTTCAGATCCCTGGTGGGGAGACTGCGGGGCTGGCCTGAACAAATGTTAGTACATCAATTCCACCTCGGGCTGGACCGGGAGTTGAGGCAGGCATGTGTATATCGCGGCCTTCCGCCCCGCCTCATGGAGTGGTTTAAAGCCGCCATCGACCTGGACATTGGCCTCAAAGAGTTCAGGGTTCAGGGTTTGGCGGGCCCTTCCTATGCCGGCCGAACCCCAGAGAAACCACCACCTCCAGAGGAGCCCAGACCCTCCCGGGAGGCGGGGAAATCCAGAGCAGCACCGGGCCCTACAGACGGTACTCGTCGGGCCCCGTTCCGATGTTTCTGATCTGATCAATTAGGCCACCGAGTATCTGACTGCCCATCCCCCCCCCCACAAGCGACCACTGGACGCACTCCTGTGTCTACCGCACGAATGCGCCCAACAGCCGAACGATCCCGGGCAGTGTCTCAAGCATTACCAGCAAGCACTCCAACCAAGGATAGTGGGACGGGCCCAGACGGTCCTGAGGGGATGCCGATAGTAGTTGGAGACAGCGATGAGGAGGAAGACCAAGATCCCATGGTGAGTGAGCCAATTCGCCCTTTCATCATACCTGTCACCCTCTGGAACCCGCGTACCTGCAGTGAGGTGAAACAAGGGGCATTAATTGACTTGGGCTGCACCCGTTGCTTAATGAGAGCATCACTAGCGATCCGGTTGGGTCTCTGAGTGTTCAAACTACCGGAGCCCATACGTTTTGAGCAGATGGACGGCTCTATACTGGGGGAAAACCAGCTGTGTGGGTGACTGAGCGGGTTAAATTGGGGATAGGAGAACATTGGGAACTCCTTAGATTCGTCGTGGTGGAGACGATAATAGAACCCATTATTTTAGGGTTAGCTTGGTTAGACAAATGGCAGCCCACCATATGGTGGGAGGGGGGCTACAGGAAACTCCGGTTAGAACTAGGTCCTGAACCTATCTCGAAAGAGGGGGGAAGGTGCAGTAAGGACGTCGGGTTGCTACCCCAGAACCCAATGCCGCTGGTGTCGGGAGTCCCGGATGTATACAGAGATCTATCAGCGGTGTTTAGTGAAAATGAGTGTAACACTTTACCCCCTCATAGGCCTACCGATTGCACGATAGAACTAATACCCGGGGCTAAATTACCCAAGCCTCGAATGTATTCTATGACCCCAAGAGAGATAGCAGAACTGCGCAAATATATAGACCAAAATTTGGCCCGAGGCTTCATTACACCTAGCCGAGCACATATGGCCGCTCCCGTGTTGTTCCGGGAGAAGAAAGATGGCGGTCTGCACTTATGCGTGGACTTCCGGGGTCTGAATGCAGTAACCGTTGAACCGTTATACCCGTTGCCCTTGATAAAAGATTTAATGGCCACACTGTCCACTGGCCGAATCTTTCCTAATTAGATTTGTGAGAAGCGTACTACCGGGTATGAGTGAAAGCTGGAGATGAGTGGAAAACCACATTTAATTGCCCACTCAGAAGTTACAAATTCCAAGTGATGCCATTTGGACTGCAAGGAGCTCCAGCGGTATTTATGCAGTTAATTAACGAGGTATTACATGACCACCTGTATCATGGAGTATTGGTATATCTGGATGATATTTTAATCTATACCAATACGATGGAAGAACACGTGCCTCTAGTCCGCCAAGTCCTACAAAAACTTCTAGCAGCCAAACTTTTCGTTAAAGTTTCTAAGTGCGAGTTTCACCGCACCGAACTAGATTATTTGGGGTATCGAATATCTAGGAGAGGGCTAGGCATGGATCCCAACAAAGTAAAAACAGTGTTAGACTGGCAACCCCCTGTCACACGGAAGCAATTACACAGTTTGCTAGGGTTCGCCAACTTTTATAGGCAATTTATACCAGACTTTGCGAGAATAGCCTTACCCCTCACCGACCTCACCACAAAAGGACAGGTTACAAAAGTAAAACCGAGTCAGCATGTGTTATGGACAGAAAAATGTCAGAAGGCGTTTGAAACATTGAAAATGTTGTTTGCCCAAGAACCCATATTGCAGCACCCTAACCAAGAGGAGCCGTTTATTGTACAGGTAGATGCCAGTGATGTAGCGGTTGGCGCGGTCCTCTTGCAACCCAACAAAACCGGCCAGCTACTCCCATGCACATATACCTCAAAAAAGTTTACTTCCACCAAGAGAGGGTGGGCTATATGGGAAAAGGAGGCATTTGCTGTCAAATGGGCCCTCATGGCCTGGCGACACCTTCTGGAGGGTACCAAAAAGAGGTTCAAGGTGTGGATGGACCATAAGAATTTAATAGCATTGCAAACACCCAGGAAGTTGTCACCCAAACAGGTTCGGTGGGCCCAGTACTTTCAACGATTCGATTTTAGTTTAAAACACGTCACAGCAGGTAGGTGTCCCGTTGTGTTTTCTTGCTACCTGCGAGTCACCTGGGAGAAGAAGCTGAGATTAAGATTGTGAACCATTATATATTGTCCTGTCCAAAGGGGAGTATGTTAGGAAATGGGTATTGCCTAATTGGTTGGCCAGGAAATATATAAGCCAACATTGTATGTTTGTATTATGTGAATGTATTATGTAGCTTTAAGAATTGTGCTGAGTCATTGTGCATCCTGATTGGCTGAGCTCTGTAGCCAATGTATTTAAGGAGAGCTAAAGTATGGTTAGTTTGGAACACTACACCATTTTTACCTGCTGCTACGCTGTAACTCTTTTTGATTTCTCTATGGTCAACTGTTTGACCATGATTACGGTTTTCTGATATTTATTGAACTGTTTTTATATTGTTCCTGATTGTTCTTTGTATTTTTCTACAAACTGGTAAGAAGATTTTATATCCCTGGATTGATCTTATATTGCACTTTATATGGCTAAGACTTGGATTGTTAAAGGACTATGATTTTGCTTTTCCTTAAAAGTAAAATACTATATAACCCAGTTTGTCTGTATGTTATTCACAATTACTCTCAAACCGTTTCCGTGCGTAAAACTCTAACGGTACTCTGCTTTATAAACCACAACTTTGGGTGCAACTCAACAATATCCTTAACACAGTATACAGCAAAGTTTTGGTGGGAGTTCCTAAAGCAAATAGAGTCAGCTCAGGGACTTCGTTCGGGGTTCCATCCATGCACCAATGGGGTGGCAGAAAAAACTAACACAATGGTGGAGCAATAACTATGTTGCTATGTAAACTATCAGCAAACCAACTGGGCGGAGCTCCTACCTTTTGCAGAAGTGGCTTATAATAACTCAGTGCATAGCAGTACTGGATTCACCCCTTTTAAAGTAACCACGGGGGTTGAATTTGTACCAATGCCACAGTTTCCAAGGGAACCTCCTCCCTCAGTAACAATAGCTGAATGGATGGATACCCTGAAAGCTGCTTGGGGAAACATGCAGAAAGCCCTGAATAAGACCAGGGAGTCGCAAAAGAGACAGACAGATTGGAAGAGAGCACCTCAGAAGAACCTCAGAATTGGGGAGAGAGTTTACCTGTCTATGAAATACTTAAAGTTGGACCAACCTGGAAACTGGGTCCTAAGTACATCGGTCCGTTCCCAATTGTTCGAATCATAAACCCAGTTACCGAGGAGTTACAGTTGCCTGAGGTACTCATGCAAGTCTAGTCAGTGTTCCACTGTAGCTTATTGAAGCCCTTCCAAGGCTCCAAGTTAAGGCCAGTCGAGGACAAACCTCCACCTCCTGTGATGGTGGTGGTGGTGGTGGTGGAAAACACTATGAGATAAAGTGGATACTGGACTCAAGATACTTTAAGAGGAAATTACAATATTTAGTGCAGTGGAAATGATATCCCTCAGCCAATACAGAGTGGGTAGGTGCCCAAAACGTTAGCACAGACAAGTTAGTAGAAAGGTTCCATGCAAAATACCCCAAGCGACCAAAAAGATTGGTGAAGGCTAAAACCACCTAAGCAACAATAAATCTGTGTTTAATATTTTCCAGGTGCCCTTTTCCTTCAGGGGGTCCACATGTCAAGATTGAACCGCTTTGCTTCTTTCAAATCTAATGCTTTGCAACTTGCCAATGAACTGGGGGGAGGGAGATGGAATGTGGAGAATGTATGCAAAGATCGTGAGAGCATGGAGCCAGCAAGGTCACTATTGCAGATGCTTGAGAAAAAGAAGGACTGTTCCAGATGACCCACAGTCAGAGAGGTTCAACTGCAACCTCCTTGACATATTAGGTATGCAGACCACAGAAAGGAAGCAGCACTGGACTCAATACATTTCTGCCATTGTGCATGCATAAAACAGTATGGAAAATGATGCTACTGGGTACTCCCAATACTGATAGATGTTTGTAAGGGAGGCCTGGCTGCCGGTGGATATAGTGTTTGGTATTTCCTTGGATGAGATATCACTTCACACTGGGGCTACGTGGACCAGTTGAGGAACACTGAACACTGCTTACGAGAGGGCCCAAGCCATTTCAGGGACCCAAGAACAAAGAAACAAGAGCAATTATGACCTGAAGGTAAGAGTTCAGGACTTGCAACCCAGTGACCAAGTATTGTTGTGAAATCTGGGCATTCCTGAGAAGCATAAACTAGCAGACCAGTGGAGTTCCCAGCCTTACATTGTCTGTGACAAGCTACTTGGACTGCCAGTGTACTGGATTTGCCCACAGATGAGTATAGGGCCACTGAAGGCAGGGTACCAAAATCATCTCTTGTGTGAGGGATCTCACGAAGAACGATGGCTCGTTGAGGGCGCTTCCAAGAAAAGGTCAGCACGCAAGGATGCAATCAAATTAAGTCTTTATTTAGAAGTAAAAGTAGAGTAAAATAAGGTAACAGGCATGGAGGCATCCATGCCTGGATTGAGCCCATGGGTCAGTCCCATAGGAGACTAGAACAAGAGCAGGGAAAAAGGGAAAAAGGACAAAAGGGAGGGAGCAGCTCCTGTGCAGGGGTTCTTATAGGGGCTCCTGGCCCCTCCCTTACCCATGTGTGTGAGGGGGCTGGAGGGCCATTAACTCTCCCCAATGGGGCTGCAGGGGCTGGAGCCCCTTGACCCACCAGTGGGATCAAAGGTGCCTCTTTGCCCCCATCTGGTGGCCTTTGAAGAGACTGCCATGGCTGGCACAAAACACCTAACAATTCCCCTTCTTGCCAGCCAATGACAGGTGCCGGTGAATATGTCAGAGAAAGTCTTTGGGGTGACCACGACACTGTTGACGGATGCTACGTGCTCAATGTCAATTCTCTTAGGTGGGACCCCCTTGTTGGACCTCTTTGACCTTCTGACCTCCTGCCAATCACTACCCTTTTCCTCTGCGGGTTCTTCACCGACTGGCTGTTCACGACCGGGATGTGGAGGCCCTCGGTCCCAGGCATTGGGCATCATGGGCCTCTGAAGCGTCGCTGGAGGCGAAGAGTCAGGTGAAGATGGCGTGTCTTCCCCCTCAGGACTGGATGGCTCATCCTCCTCATCTGGACCAAGTAGGCTGACCTCTTCATCCTGTTCCTCGCTCTCATCGGTGGCAGGGTCTGTGGTTGTCTCAGGTGGTGTCATGGTTGGTGCGGCTTTGCTGGGCCAGTTGATGTATGGGCCCAGATCATTTGAGTGGATCTGGGTCCAATTGGAGTCCCCTTCGAAGGAGGCAGATTGGGAGGTCACAGTCCTGCCCCCTTCTTCCAGGAATCGGTAGGCCTTGGAGCCAGGGGCATAGCCCAAGAACCTCAGTCTCTGGGAGACGGATCTCCCCTTCTTCCGTAGCTGCTTGGGTATGTGCACCCAAGCGTAGGAGCCAAACACACGCAAGTGTCCCAAATTTGGCTTCCTACCGTGGACCAGAAAATATGGGGTCTGGTTCACAACGCTGCTCCAGGTGCGGTTCAGGGTGTAGTTGGCGTAGTGTACTGCCTCCGCCCAGTACGATTCCGCAACCCCAGCATCCGCAATCAGGCTGTGCACCATAGACTGTAGAATTCCGTTACGTTTTTCTGACACACTGTTCTGCGCAAGAGAAAAAGGTGCTGTACGAAAATGGTGTATGCCCTTGTGCCTTATCCAGTCCTGGAATTTTCGGGACATGAACTCGGCCCCACGGTCGCTCTGCAGCTGCACGATCTTTGTCTTGTACTGAGTTCCCACATAGTTGTACAATGATTTTATGGCATCAAAGGCTTCAGACTTTTCTGTGAGGGTATACACATGACCATACCTCGAGAAATCATCAACGGCAGTCGTCACTGTCCACCTGTGGCTGCGGGGACGTGCTTGGCTCTGAGCCTATCTTTTGGTCTTCGGTGTCCTCCGGAGGCATTGCCAGAGAGGAGGGTCCTGGAGAGGGAGGCCTTGCCAACTCCTCTTCCTCACTCTCAGAGTCTGCATCTGTCAATAGACCAGGCTCAGGCAACGGAGCCACAACACTGGTTGCCTTGGGCGGTACTGGCACTTTAGGCCCTTTTTTGGGCTTATCTGCCTTAGGTGCCTGCTGAGGCTCAGGTTTCTTGCCCGCATTGACCTTGGAAGGCCGTGATGTTGGTTGAGGCGGCGTGGGTGCAACTGCCTCAGTCTTGTGCATCTTTGACAGCCTGGGAGCTGGCTGTGGAGCCTTTCTCTCTCTCTGCACGCAGGCCCCTTCTGGGGTGGCACCCTGTGAGCTGTCTCCTGTGGCTGGGTACTCGGGGGAGAAATATGGCAAACCATTTATAATGGTAATATTCCCAATGACCCTTTTGTCTCCAGTGACATGACCTCCCCCTTTGCGAAACAATACCTCCACCCTGCCATCATCACATAGCTTGGTTATGCTTAACAGGTTATTGGCTATAGAGGGAGCATGTAATACACCTTCGACATTGCCCAGCCCTGGTACAGAGACAGTGCCCTCCCCAACAACTAAAGCATTGTTACCATTTGCAACCTTAACAGAGGAGTTAATTCTTCTTAACCTCTTAAAACCTTGCCTCAAGTTAGCAATGTGAGATGAATCCCCAGAGTCCAGTAACCAGAGGCCAGTAGGGCCATCAGCCTTTGTGGCGGGGGTGAAATAGCTAGTATACACAAAATTGCCCTTAGCACCACCTTTGCCCCCGCCAGGCCCCCTTCTCTGCCCCCTGCCCCTTCCTTGATTGGAGCCACGCTTAGGTCCTTGCTGGTAATGGGGGCAGTCCTTCTTCAGATGCTCCTCAGAGCCACAGATGAAACACTTGGGTAGAGTGTTAACCTGCTCTGAACTTTGGTGCCTTCTGTTGATGCGATGAGTTGTGGCCCTGGTGTACTCTCCCGCATCTCTACGCCTCCTGTCTTCCTCATTGAGCCTCCCTGTGAGGTAGGACAGAGTCATGGCTTCCTTTCTGGTTCCCTCTAGTGAGACAATAAAATTGCCCCAACTTTTGTCCAGGGATGCCAGAATGACAGCGATCATGTTGGCCTCAGTCACGGGGTAGTCCCTGAGCACCAGCTCTGCCCTGAGTGCCTTCAACTTTCCCAGGTGCTCAGCCATGCTAGCCCCAAATTTTAGCTTGGTGTTATAGAACTCCGTTGTGAGTCTTGTGGTGGAGCCCAAGCTATCACTATTAAATAAGCTATATAACCACCCCCAAATTTCACCAGCTGTGAGCCCATCTGGAATGCTAGGGTACAATTTAGCATCCAGTGAGCTCAGTAGAGTGGTATAGGCTCTCCTGTGGTGCCACTCTTCTTGAGGTCCCCAAGGGAAAGGAGGGGGGTCTAAAACCATTTCTAGGGTCCCCTCTTTTAAGAGACATACCTGAATCTCTTTGTTCCATATATTATAATTTTCCCCTCCCAGATGTAGCTTCTGAAAGTTATTTGGGAGAACAGACACAGCTGGGGCAGAAAATGCTGATGTATTTTGCTGTCCTTGGTATCTCTTCTTAGGTTTCATTGAAGTAAATGGGAGAGGGATCCCTCTGCTGGCCAGTGTAGGTATTTTTCTCTGATTATTTTTCTCCTTTTCAGATGGGGCCAACTGAGCACGCTCAGAACTCATTCCAGCCCAGGAGCCAACGGGAGCACACCTCTCTCTCTGTGCTTCAGGGCCAGGCCTGGGCCCAGGTCTCTGGGGCTATGAAGAGTCTTCTGGAAGCCTCCCTGGTACTGGAACACTTGCCAGGGAGCAAAGGCTGCAGGATGGGGCCGGAAAAGCCTGAAAATGCTGAGGATTGCCTGGAGGGGCCCGCCGCTGGTCCTGAAGACTCCGGAGGAGGCAGCCATCTTGGGAGGTGGGAGGCTCAGCTGGAGGCCCCCTGAAGTCATTGAGGTGAGTCCTCCATTGCCTCGGTGGGGGTGTTGGGAAGGCTGGAGCCCCCAGGGGTTCTTCTGGGGCTCTCTGGAGGCCTGGGTCCTGGCTGGGGGGCTCCAGACTGGACACCCCCCCTCGCTGGTCCCCTGGGGGTGTTGAGGGAGGCTGGCTGCCCCCGAGGTTGAGGCCACAGTCATCGTGGCCTCCAGGGCTGCGACCAGGACTTGGATTGCAGCCCTGATGCCTGCTGCAGCAGGAGCGGCTGGGCAGACTTCGAGGCTTGCTTGTGGGCGGGGGGGCAAGCAGTTTGCATGCTGCTTTGGCTGGCTGCCATCGGTTGCTGGGCCTCGTGGCCTAGCTGAGGCCTACCAAGCCTCACTGGAGTAGGTGGCCTGGGGGCTGCCATGTTGGGGAGCCTCCTGGGCGCTGGGGAAGGGCTTACCCGGTGTCCAGAGGCCCCCTGCGCTGGTGTCCCACGTGGCTTGGCTCCTGGCATCCCTCGGGTTGCTAGGAGCATTCGTAGCAGCTCTCTGCATTCCTCACCAGTGAGCTGGTCTACGCTGGGGGTGGCCTGGTCCCTGGCCGCATACCCAGTGTCCTGGCAGTCCTGGATGGACTGCTAGCCTTCCACGCCTTCCTCTGTGGCTTGCAGCTGCAGGGAAATGTGCGAAGGAGTCCCTTGCGTTCCGCTGGGTCCTCTGGGGGCATAGAGATCATCTGTACCCTCCTCTGGATCAAAGCTCGCATCAGGGACTGGATGCAGGGCTGCCAACCTTGCTTGGAGACTCCTGGTCATGACCGGGGAAGTCCTGCCATCCATCTCTTGGGGGTTCTTGCTGGAACCTCCTGGCATCTTGCTTCTGCTGGCTTGGAAGTCTTGCCTCAAACCATCCTCGGCTACCACTTTGTGAGGGATCTCACGAAGATCGATGGTTCGTTGAGGGCGCTTCCAAGAAAAGGCAGCATGCAAGGATGCAATCAAATTAAGTCTTTATTTAGAAGTAAAGTAAAGTAAAATGAGTTCCCTGGCATGGAGGCATCCATGCCTGGATTGAGCCCATGGATCAGTCCCATAGGAAGGTAGAACAAGAGCAGAAAGAGCAGCCCCTGTGCAGGGGTTCTTATAGGGGCCCCTGGCCCCTCCCTTACCAATGTGTGAGAGGGCCGGAGGGCCATTAACTCTCCCCAATGGGGCTGCAGGGGCTGGAGCCCCTTGACCCACCAGTGGGATCAAAGGTGCCTCTTTGCCCCCATCTGGTGGCCTTTGAAGAGACTGCCATGGCTGGCACAAAACACCTAACATCTTGCCTCTGAACAAGGCAGTACAGTTTCCTCCTCAGCAGCCTGCACTACAGCCGGTTGAACCCTGCTTGGCGAGGAGGGGTCCAGTGACCTGAACACAGGAGGATGACAGCGATGAGGAAAGGGGCTACATGAACCGGTTGTGGCCATCTGAGCACATTGGACACACATCAGACACAAATATGGGACCGGGGCACTTAGGCCAGGAGCCCCCGAGTTTGTGCCTCAAGCTCAAAAGCAGGTAGAAGTCCTTGGGGAACCCACAGGAGAGGCTGGTGAGCATTCTTCACAGTAGCCAGAACCAGAGAACAAGCCATCAGTCCCAGAGACCCCTGGGCCTGCTGAGCCCCCAGAGGAAGACCCATTCACTGCAGCTGAGCCCAAGGAACCAAGACCAAACATGGTGATACATCCCCCTCAGAGACTGACATATGATACTTTGGGTCACAGCACAGAGAAGGCGGTACTGTCCACTAGAAGGACCTCAGGAGTCCAACTGCAGCTCACTGAGACAACAGGGAAGGAGATGCCTGTCCCATCACCTGATACTACCACAGATGCTGTTGGTAGGAATTGCTACCATCTCCTCACTGGCGAAGGGCACCCAATGTATGGACAGACTATTGATGAACTGTTCCTCATTCTTTGGAGGACCAAAGAATTTTGGGTGGGGGGAGTGTGTAGCGGGGATTGGACCAGAGCTGATCAGATGAGCAACATCAGGCTGGGCTCAAGATTGGCAGCAGCAGTGGTGTGCAGCTGATCAGCACTGATCAGCTGGGTGGCGGGTGGCTGCAGGTGTCCCTGGGCAGCAGCACTCAACCAGGCCCAAAATAGGTGGTGGCAGCTGCAGGTGTCCCGGGGCAGCAGCACTCAGCTGGTGACCAGATGTAGGCACCTGAGGGGCAGCACCTGGTCAGTGACCAGATGGGGCATCCTGGGAATCACTTGGAAATGAAGGGGAAAGGCAGCATGGAACAAAGGAGGATAAAAGGAGGAGGTTTGGTGGGAAATGGGGGAGAACAGAGGAGAACAGAGGAGGAGGAAGAAGGGAGATGGAGAGAGAGGGGGGGGGGGATAGAGAGAGAGAGAGAGAAGCAAACAGAAGGGACCACAGAAGAGAAAAGGGGGACAGCAGAGGCAAGCAGAGAAGGAAGGCAAAGTAAGCAGAGAAAGAGGAGAGAGAGATGGGTGAATACAGCACGGTGCCAGGAAGGAAGGGGAGTAGAGACTGTATAATGAAGGAGGAGAGGGGAAGAAGGGCTTACCAGCCCATCCTACAGCCACCCCACTGCGTGGTCTCTGCTGTTGGGACTGCACGAGGAGTGACTGTGGCAAGAGAGAGAGTGCAAAGCAGGCGAGTGGGCAAGCCAGTGACCAGAGGGGGCACCAGACACACCAGACAGCAGTCGAGCTGAGCTGGGTGAGTGGAAGTGCAAGTCCAAATGACCAGAGCAAGCTGACAGCCAGGGCAAGTGACAGAATGAGAGATATTGAGATATTGAGATGCCAGGCCAGTAACAGAGAACGGGGAAGAACCTAATTGCCTGGAGGAAGGGACAGAGGGATCTCGACTCTAGCAGTGCTTTCGGGGGTAGTGCTACAGAAGAAACAGAATTTATCAAAGCTTACACAAGCTCATAAACAAATTATGAATGGCCCCATAACAATTTTTGAAATCTCAGAATCTATAAACAGAATTAAAACAGGGAAAGCACCAGGACCAGATGGACTTTCAAGTTTATATTATAAAAGTTTTGGAGATCAACTTTTAATTCCATTAAAAAATCTGATGAATTCTATTATGCAAGGGTCTGCCATGCCAGATTCTTGGAAAGAGGCAAATGATGCTTTATTACCAATGTAAGGACACAATTTGGCTTCTAATAAGAATTTTAGACCAATTTCATTGCTGAATAATGAACACATTTTTTTACAACAATACTGGCTGAAAGAATAAAAAAGATCTTATAGGAATTTATTCATGATGATCCATCTGGATTTTTACCTAGAAGACAATTACTGGATAATATGAGAACTGTCTTGGATATAATAGAATATTTTCAACAACATAATGAAAAACAAGTTGCATTGATCTTTTTGGATGCAGAAAAAACTGTTGACAATCTGAATTGGGATTCTATGTTTAAAGTTGTAGAAAATATGGTATTTAGGGTGAACTTTTTACAAGGGATTAAGTTGATTTACACATCCCAGAAGGCATATATTATTGTTTATGGTGATTTCACTAAAACATGTGAGATACAGAAAGGGACACGACAAGGATGTCCCCTGTCACCTTTACTTTTTATTTTAGTTCTGGAAGTGTTCAATAAAGACATACTGTAAGACAAGAAGAGCAAATTAGAGGTTTGAGAATAAAGAAAGAGACTTATATATTGAGAGCTTTTGCTGATGACTTAGTTTTGGTATTGCAAGAACCCCAGAATGGTATAGAACATTTAATGAAGAAGCTGAAGGACTTCGTCAGATTGGCAGGTTTTAAACTCAACAACAACAAAAAAGACAAAGATGCTTCTTAAAATATGAATATAAAAGACTAAGAAATTTTGATTAAAAAAAGACTGGTTTTAAAATTGAGAAGGTTAAATATTTAGGGATTACCCTAAACTGTATGTTGTTTCAGAATAACTTTGTTAAAGTATGGAATGATATAATGATAGAAAGATTTAAATTGGATAAAAATAACTTCGTTTTTGAAGAAGATGAAACAGACTTTGAAAGGGATTTATGTTATATTTTGATTGTCTAATTTGCATATTTTAATGAAAACTTTTAGGGTTTTTTATTTAATATATAAAATACAAAGAAAAATAGAAATAAGAAATTAGGGAAAGGAAAAAGAGGAGAAAAAGAATATGTGAGGTACAAAGGAAAAAAGAAAAAAAAGGCATTGACTTCCGACTCTTTTTAGCACAGTACAAGATAAAAACACTTTAGCCTCAACTTTTTCCTTTTGCACATTAGTATATAACTGTGAGGGATCTCACGAAGATCGATGGTTCGTTGAGGGCGCTTCCAAGAAAAGGCAGCATGCAAGGATACAATCAAATTAAGTCTTTATTTAGAAGTAAAGTAGAGTAAAATGAGTTCCCTGGCATGGAGGCATCCATGCCTGGATTGAGCCCATGGATCAGTCCCATAGGAAGGTAGAACAAGAGCAGAAAGAGCAGCCCCTGTGCAGGGGTTCTTATAGGGGCCCCTGGCCCCTCCCTTACCAATGTGTGAGAGAGCCGGAGGGCCATTAACTCTCCCCAATGGGGCTGCAGGGGCCGGAGTCCCTTGACCCACCAGTGGGATCAAAAGTCCCTCTTTGCTCCCATCTGGTGGCCTTTTAAGAAACTGCCATGGCTGGCACAAAATACCTAACAATAACTAGCCATTTCTATAACTACAAATCTATCTAATCAACAAAACCAAAGTCAAAATTTCATTTTTTTCCATCAGAAGCACAAAATCCAGAAGTGATATTCAAGTAAAAAACGTACTTAAATATGTTCTTCACTTTGAATAAAATGATCAATTTAAACATTCCTGCTTTATCTTCCTTGCTATGGAAATAGTATGCATTTCTATTTGCACCTAATAATCTTTGTGAACTATCACCATTTTTATTAACAAGGTTCACTGTATTCTTTCAAATTCTTTGACCTTACAGGGAAAAATACTCTTTTTTCACCCTTTTTAAAATACTAAACTTTTCTTTAAACACATTTCTAAAATCAAAATTTTCTAATACATCTTTTTTTTAACTTCTTAACATATAGGCTTTGAACTTCAGCATTAAATTTAGATCCCTTCCTCCAAGCTACCCTTATAGTTTATACCCTTTTTATTTTATAAACATCCTTTTTAAAACTCAATTTTTTTCTTTAAACTATTACATTTTCTTTAACTTTCTCTTAATACAGGTACTCTCCAATACATTTTCAATAAGCCGAGGGCCCAGGGGAGGGGCGGGGGGGGTGGCGGTTATTATTTATTATTTATTTTTTATTTTACTTCAAATTTATATACCGCCCTTCTCCCTAGGGACTCAGGGCGGTGTACAGCCAAGTAAAAACACATAAATACATAATACATAATACATAGATTAAGAACAGATTAAAAGGAAATATCTCAATTTGGCCCAAAATTTAAAAAGACATACGAATTTATAAAACATTTAAAATCATTTAAAAGGATTTCTGAGGCCAGCCCGGCTTGTTGAAAAAGGAAAGTTTTAAGGGAACGGCGGAAGGCACAAAGGTCTTGGATTCTCCTTATCTCTGGGGGCAGTTGATTCCAGAGGGTGGGAGCCCCCATAGAGAAGGCCCTCCCCCTGGGGGTCACCAGCCTGCATTGCTTGGCTGATGGCACCCTGAGGAGGCCCTCTCTGTGGGAGCGCACAGGTCGATGAGAGGTCGTCGGTGGCAGAAGGCGGTCTCAAAGATAACTAGGTCCTATGCCATGGAGTGCTTTAAAGGTGGTAACCAACACCTTGAAGCGCACCCGGAAGACCACTGGGAGCCAGTGCAGCTCGCGCAGGAGCGGTGTTATGCGGGAGCGCCATGCAGCTCCCGTAATTACCCGCACGGCCGCATTCTGGACCAGTTGGTGCCTCCGGGTGCTCCTCAAGGGGAGTCCCATGTAGAGAGCGTTGCAGTAGTCCAGGTGAGAGGTGACGAGGGCATGAGTGACTGTGCACACGGAATCCCGATCAAGAAAGGGGCGCAACTAGCGAATCAGGCGAACCTGACAAAAGGTCCCACTGGCAACAGCCGTCAGATGTTCCTCCAAGGACAGCTGTGTATCCAGGAGGACACCCAGATTGTGCGCCCTCTCCATGGGGGCCAAAGACTCGATGGAGTCAGCTGACTATATCGGGATGCCGGGAACCACAGTCACTCGGTCTTGGAAGGGTTGAGCTTGAGCCTGTTCCTCCCATCCAGATCCGTACAGCCTCCAGGCACTGGGCCATCACTTCAAGGGCATCACTGGGGTGGCCTGGGGTGGAGATGTACAGCTGGGTGTCATCAGCGTACTGGTGGTATCTCACCCCAAAGCCACGGATGATCTCTCCCAGCGACTTCACATAAATGTTGAACAGAAGGAGCGAGAGGACCGACCCTTGCGGCACTCCACAGATGAGAGGCCTCGAGGTCGACCTCTTCCCCCCCTGCCAACACGAACTGTGACCGGTCTGAGAGAAAGGAGGAGAACCACCATAACACGGTGCCCCCCATCCCCAACTCTTCCAGCCGGTGCAGCATGATACCATGGTCGATGGTATCAAAAGCCACTGAGAGATCTAATAGGACCAGAACAGAGGAGCAACCCCTGTCCCGAGCCCTCCAGAGATCATCAACCAACGCGACCAATGCCGTTTCCGTGCTGTGCCCAGGCCTGAAACCCGACTGGAACAGATCTACATAGGACGTTTCCTCCAGGATTTGTGGAAACTGTTGTGTGACCACACTCTCAACAACCTTCGCCACGAAGCGAAGGTTGGAGACAGGACGGTAGTTAGGCAATACTGCCGGGTCCAGAGACGGCTTCTTGAGGAGAGGCCTCCCCACCGCCTTTTTCAAGGCAGCGGGGAAGTGACCCTCACTCAATGAAGCGTTGATAATTCCCTGGAGCCAGCCTCGTGTGACCTCCTGGGAAGCCAGTACTAACCAGGAGGGACACGGGTCCAGTAAACATGTGGTCGCATTAAGTCTCCCCAAAATCCTGTCCATGTCATCCGGAGTCACAGAGTCAAACTCTTCCCAGATAACATTCTCAAGACTATTCCTCGCCATCCTGCTCGGATCTACCCAGTCAGAGTCCAAATCCCGCTGGATCTGAGCGATTTTGTCATACAGATATCGTCCAAAATCCTCAGCCCTGCCCTCCAAGGGGTCCTCCCGCACTCCCGGTTGAAGCAGGGAGCGGGTCACTCTAAACAGGGCGGCCGGACGATTCTCTGATGACGCAATAAGAGCGGAAAAGTAATTAGACTTCGCCGCTTTTATCGCCACTAGGTAGGTCTTAATATGCGACCTTACCAGTGTTCAATCAGATTCGGTGAAACTGGCCCTCCAACCGCTCTCTAGGCATCTTTTCCGGTGCTTCATCTCCCTCACCTCCTCAGTGAACCAAGGAGCCGCGAGGAATCAACACCGGGTCAGAGGCCACAAAGGCACGACTCGATCTAAGGCTCCGCTAGCAGCCCGATCCCAGGCCGCCACCAGGTTCCCAACCGAGTCATGTGCTAGAACCTCAGGAAATGGCCCAAGCTCCATCTGGAATCTATCAGAATCCATCAGGCGCCTGGGGCGGACCCATCTTGTAGGCTCCGCCTCCCTGCGGCGGGGTGTAGCGGTTCGAAGATCTAGGCGAAGGAGCGAGTGGTCAGACCATGACAAGGGTTCCATGTCTATATCCCCTATAACAAGGCCACTCAACCACTGGCCAGAGACAAAAATCAAGTCCAGAGTGTGACCCCCCCCCCGTGGGTGGGGCCATGAACTAACTGGGTCAGGTCCATGGCCATCATGGAAGCCATGAACTCCCGGGCCATCTCAGACATCTCACCAACGGATGGCAGGTTGAAATCACCCATGACCATAAGCCTGGGCATATCAACTGCCACCGTGGCTATCACGTCGAGTAGCTCGGGCAGGGCCGTTGCCACGAGGCAGGGAGCCAGGTACGTGAGCAACAGGCCCATCTGAGCCCCATGACCCCATCTCACAAAGAGGGATTCACATCCAGCAATCTGTGGCACAGTGGTCTCCCTCGGACCAAGACCTTCTTTAATAATAACCGCCACCCCCTGCCCCTCCCCTGATGAAGCGCTCTGAAGCCCAGTGGGCACATCTCAACCAGGGGGACCCCTCCCTCCGGGCCCAACCAAGTCTCAGTAATAGCTGCCAGGTCCGCTCCCCCCTCCTGTATAAGGTCATGGATGAGGGGGGCCTTATTAACCATGGACCTGGCATTGCATAACATCAGCCGGAGGCCCAGGTCCTGAGTATCTAAGCCACCTAGTATCTGAGTGGAGTCTTGGGGACCGGGGCGTGCAATTGCTCTCAAACAGCAAGTGCGCGCCCCCAGCACATGATGTGGCCCCCTACTCCCGCCATATCTGCCCCTCCCATTCACCGTGCTGATGGTAAATTCCTCCTTCGGATAGCCTGCCAACCCTTCCCCAATCCCTCGACCTGCACCCTCCGAACCATTCCCCTGTGCCGGGCTCGGCTCCGACCTTAGCGGATTACCCCCCTCAACCCCATTGGTTTTCCTCCCGGTTCCCCTTAGAAAATCATTAAAAACCCTAATTAAAAAACCCCTCAATCCCCGCTTTAAAACATGCCACCTCTCGGGACTCCAAAGCCCGTCCTTAAGGTAGGCCTTCAATAGGGTGGAAGGCCATCGCCGCAAGAGGGGGGCATCTCGCAGCGCAAGCAGATCTGCTGAGGTATAAGTCATTCAGATATGGTGGGAACGGAAATAAAAATGGAACTCTGGGTGTTAATGATAGTCATAGAGGTGAGAGATAAACAGTACAGTTGGACATGGAAAAGCTGGGGCCCCGTCACTCTCTCACAGTTATGGGGCGTCCAGGGCAAGTAGCAGTACAGGTGGGTGGCCACAGCCGTTCTCTCACAGCGGCAAGATAACATAGGCCAACATTCTTTCCCTGTGAATGGAACCGCAGTCATTGTCCTGGACTCTCAGCTTCTCCTTCCAACCAGCAATCTCCCTTCCCCCAGGCCAAGGCCAAAAGGCGGGATTTGGGAGGTAGGAGTAAAACAGCCAGCAGCAAAAGGAGCTAGAGATCAAACATAATAAATAAATCCAGGAGGGTGATAGAAAAATCCCATAATCAATAAAGATGGAAAGGTGGGCCGACCTGATAGAGAGTCTGGGCAGGGATGTGGGGAGGCCTATTTCATAAGGATGGGAGCGAATCCAAGGGGGAGACTAGATGGCAATTCGTCAATCCCCCTCTATTGCTCCCCACCCCTATCATTTTTCCAGGCCAATTCACCCCCTATAGTCCTACCCGTCTTCTCCGGGCAAATTCTTCCATGCTCTTCCCAGGTCTAGGTCCATTTAGGGGGGTTTTCAGGCTCAGCTGACCGCTGGGTCATATACCGCAATCCTTAAGTCTGGGCTAAATGATAGTTTGATGTGGCTTACTAGCCTCCGGGCCTCTGGGTGCCGGATTCGACGCCATCCGCTTCCCAACTTTCCCTCCGGCAGCCCATCTCCTTTCCGGCCACCGTAGTATCAAAGGGAGGTTTGGGTCGCTGTAGGTGATTCCTCCAGCTCTCTCGGCTCTCCATCCAGTTCCGTCAGACTCCCCCGACGCTCTAAACTCCTTCAGCTCCTTCGGTCGGTCCTCTAGGTAGATTGCCCGATCTTCGGGGCTCCGCGGCTGTGGAGTCATAATGGAGTCCGCCGCTGCCGCCGCCCTCCTCGCAGCGCTCCAATTTCATCTCCTTGCTGTAGCTCTACCGTCCCCGAGCCAATCCCAGCAAGGGATGGCTCATTCAAGCCGCCAGACCTTTGGCATGCCGAACATGGGGCCCAAGATCATTAAAACAGCCACCAGCGTCCGCAGAGTTCTCCATTTCCTCGCCGCCCTCAGCAGCTAGCCCCTCGGAGATCCGTCATCTTGGGCATGCGCAGAGACAATAACAATATTATTAAAGAAGGTCTTGGTCCGAGGGAGACCACTGTGTCACAGATTGCCGGATGTGAGTCCCTGTTTGTGAGATGGGGTCATGGGGTTCAGATGGGCTTGCTGCTTACGTACTTGGCTCCCTGCCACGTAGCAACGGCCCTGCCTGAGCTACTCGACGTGATAGCCACGGTGGCAGTTGATACACCCAGGCTTATGGTCATGGGTGATTTCAACTTGCCGTCCGTTCGTGAAACGTTGGAGATGGCTCGGGAGTTCATGGCTTCCATGACGGCCATGAACCTGACCCAGTTAGTTCATGGCCCCACTCACGGGGGGGGGGGGGGACACACTCTGGACTTGATTTTTGTCTCTGGCCAGTGGTTGAGTGGTCTTATTATAGGGGATATAGACATGAAACCCTTGTCATGGTCAGATCACTCACTCCTTCGTCTGGACCTTCGAACCGCTACACCTCGCCGCAGGGAGGCGGAGCCAATTAGGTGGGTCTGCCCCAGGCACCTGATGGATCCTGATAGGTTCCAGATGGAGCTTGGGCCATTTCCTGAAGATCTGGCACACGACTCGGCCGAGGACCTGGTGGCTGCCTGGGATCGGTGTCAATCCCTCGCGGCTCCTTGGTTCACCGAGGAGCTGAGGGAGATGAAATGCCGGAAAAGACGCCTAGAGAGCGGTTGGAGGGCCAGTCTCGCTGAATCTGACCGAACACTGGTAAGGTCGCATATTAAGACCTACTTAGTGGCGATAAAAGCGGCAAAGTTTAATTACTTTTCCACTCTTATTGCGTCATCAGAGAATCGTCCGGCCGCCCTGTTCAGGGAGACCCGCTCCCTGCTCCACCCGGGAGCGCGGGAGGACCCCTTGGAAGGCAGGGCCGAGGATTTCAGACAATATCTGTATGACAAAATTGCTCAGATCCGGGGGGATTTGGACTCTGACTGGGTAGATTCGGGCAGGGTGGCGAGGAATAGTCTTGAGAACGTTATCTGGGAAGAGTTTGACTCTGTGACCCCTGATGACGTGGACAGGATTCTGGGGAGACTTAGTGCGGCCCCATGTTTACTGGATCCGTGTCCCTCCTGGTTAGTACTGGCTTCCCGGGAGGTTACACGAGGCTGGCTCCAGGGAATTATTAACACTTCGTTGAGTGAGGGTTACTTCCCCACGGCCTTGAAAGAGGCGGTGGTGAGGCCTCTCCTCAAGAAGCCTTCCCTGGACCCAGCAGTATTAGCCAACTATTGTCTTGTCTCCAGCCTTCGCTTTGTGGTGAAGGTTGTCAGGAGTGTGGTCACACGACAGTTTCCGCAGTACCTGGAGGAAACGTCTTATCTAGATCCGTTCCAGTCGGGTTTCAGGGCTGGGCACAGCACGGAAACGGCATTGGTCGCGTTGGTAGATGATCTCTGGAGAGCTCGGGGCAGAGGTTGCTCTTCCGTTCTGGCCCTGTTAGACCTCTCAGTGGCTTTTGATACCATCGACCATGGTATCATGCTGCACCGGTTGGAAGAGTTGGGGATGGGGGGCACCGTGTTACGGTGGTTCTCCTCCTTTCTCTCAGACCGGTCGCAGTTTGTGTTGGCAGGGGGGCAGAGGTCGACCTCGAGGCCTCTCATATGTGGAGTGCCTCAGGGGTCGGTCCTCTCACCCCTTCTGTTCAATATTTATGTGAAGCCGCTGGGTGAGATCATCCGTGGCTTTGGGGTGAAGTACCATCAGTATGCTGATGACACCCAGCTGTATATCTCCACCCCAAGCCACCCCAACGATGCCCTTGAAGTGATGTCCCGGTGCCTGGAGGCTGTGCGGATCTGGATGGGGAGAAACAGGCTCAAGCTCAACCCTTCCAAGACTGAGTGGCTGTGGTTCCCAGCATCCCGATATAGTCAGTTGACTCCATCCCTGACTCTTGGGGGTGAGTCTTTGGCCCCCTCGGAGAGGGCTCGCAATCTGGGAGTCCTCCTGGATACGCAGCTGTCCTTGGAGGAACATCTGACGGCTGTTGCCAGGGGGACTTTTGGTCAGGTTCGCCTGATCCGCCAGTTGCGGCCCTTTCTTGATCGGGATTCCCTGTGCACAGTCACTCACGCCCTCGTCACCTCTCGCCTGGACTACTGCAATGCTCTCTACATGGGGCTCCCCTTGAAGGGCACCCGGAGGCTCCAACTGGTCCAGAATGCGGCCGCGCGGGTAGTTACGGGAGCTGCATGGCGCTCCCATACAACACCTCTCCTGCGTGAGCTGCACTGGCTCCCAGTGGTCTTCTGGGTGCGCTTCAAGGTGTTGGTTATCACCTTTAAAGCGCTCCATGGCATAGGACCTAGATATCTTCGAGACCGCCTGCTGCTACCGACGGCCTCCCATCGACCTGTGTGCTCCCACAGAGAGGGCCTCCTCGGGGTGCCTTCAGCCAAACAATGGAGGCTGGTGACCCCCAGGGGGAGGGCCTTCTCTGTGGGGGCACCTACCCTCTGGAACCAGCTGCCCCTAGAGATAAGGAGAATCCAAGACCTCAGTGCCTTCCGCCGTGCCCTTAAAACCTTCTTTTTCCACCAAGCCGGGCTGG
The DNA here is from genome assembly GCA_022577455.1 of Arizona elegans. Taxonomy (NCBI): domain Eukaryota; kingdom Metazoa; phylum Chordata; class Lepidosauria; order Squamata; family Colubridae; genus Arizona; species Arizona elegans. Next base: position 4,709,584 of record JAKOOJ010000010.1, on the reverse strand, counting down.
CCTAACACTTTTTTAAATGTTTTTAATTGTTTGTTATTGTTTTTAATCATGGGGCCAAATTTATATATATCTTTTTAATTTTATTTTAATGTTTGTAGTTTATGTTTTTACTTGGCTGTTCACCGCCCTGAGTCCTCAGGGAGAAGGGCGGTATACAAATTTAAATAAATAAATAAATAAATAAATAAATAAATAAATAAATAAATAACATTTGCATACTTTTGAGGCAGACCAAATTCTGATATTTGCCAAACTTCAAATATTAAAGGCCCAAAACTTTAGCCAAGGCTGACTTTCCTCTTCTGTGCTGATAAAACGTTGCTGGATTGATGAAGGTATTTGACAGAGGTACTTATCTGTAAAAGGGTAAAATGACCCAAAACAAATGCATCCTGTTACTCACTGTTTATTGTACCCCAAATGTCATGTATATCCCCAGATAACAAATGCTGCTTCCTTTATTACCCTTGAGGCGTCTTTTAATCCCTTATCTTATGTTTTGTCTTGAGACACTGACCAGAGAACCTGAATGTGTTAGTGGGTGTTTATTATTTCCTCTCTTCTTTGATCCTTGCAAACTGATGGAGGTTAGTTCTTACGTGTTAAATGTAACGCTCCCTGATATGCATATGTAGTTGGATTGTATAAATACTTGTCACAAAGGACCCCTCGGGGCTCAAACTTTTGTTTGCCTTTGGGCTGTTTGAACCGTGCACAATAAACTCTTTCCTGCATTGAAGAGCTTGGCCTGGTCCCGTTTTTTTCCTGCAACACTTTAAGAGTTACTTAAGCATTATATACTATATTAAAAATTACATTTTCAGATTTTGGATTCAGATTTTCTTTCAATTACAAATATCAAATTGTTGGAAGAAATTTCCTGAGTTCGTTCCCAGCTGGGACACACCAAAGACACTAAGAAGAAATGGATGCAGAAGCCAGCTGCCAGACAGTGGAATTATTTTAATGTAGGATGGCAAGAAGCAAAAAGTGACACAGCTCGAGCATGCCTGGCTTGTAAGCATCTTGGGAGTGTGAATCTGAGCCTTTTATGCTTAATTCCCCTTTGAAGCTCCTGCAGTTTGATGGGTTTTGATATGTTTCTGATTGCCCAGACAAACCGCTGTCGGGGAGTCTTTGGACCGGAACTGTCTTGGAGGGACAGTGAAGAAAGAGAGGCGCCTCGGAAGACCAAGAGGAACAGGCAAGTTCCTCAAAGGGTCGGAGGCAGCTCTTTTTTTTTTTTGAAAAAAGTTTTTTTATTTTTTTAAAACACAAACATAAAACACATCTTTTCCAAAACGAAGCATTGATCCGGTCACAAATTAGTACAAATCACTAACAAATCTTAACTTCCAATTAACACAACTTAATATTATACTCAGTTATTTCCCTAAATTCTATCAATTTAACAATGCCATTATCCCAAAAACCCGTTACTTAAATCTTAAATCCTAACCAAATATCATTCCATTTTTCTCTTCCTTTTTGCTTAGATGGATATAATTTAACAATATAAATCATTACAGTTATTGTAAACATTTAAAAAATATTTCAGCTATTACTCCCAATATAATCATCTTCATTACTTTACTATTAATCCCAACACAATCGTTTCATTTTTACTGTTCCCAACATAATCATTTTTAATTTTTGGCTGTTAATTCCTACATAATCATTTTATTTTACTGTTGAACTCAGCATTATCATCTTTATTTCTGTTGTTAAACCCAATTTATACATTTCATTTGTACTGTTAATCTCAACATACTCCTTATTTTGGCTGTCCTACCCAGCATAATAATTATTTTTTGGCTGTTAATCTCAGCATAATCATTTTGTTTTTACTATTAAACCTAACATCTTTATCTTTGTCTTTGTTGTTAAACCCAACATAATCATTTCATTTTTGCTGTTACTCCCAGCAAAATCCTCTTTATTTGGTTGTCCTGCCCAACATAATCATTTTTGTTTTTTGGCTGTTAAACACAGCATAGCATTTTTATTTTTTATTTTTGGCTGTTAAACACAGCATATTCTTTTTTGTTTTTTGGCTGTTAATCACAGCATAATCATAGTTAGCTTTGCTATTAATCCCAGCATCCTCCTCTTTTTTGTTGTTTCCATCCATCTTTACATTGCTTATTTCAGTTAATCATATTTATCATTATCCTTTTTAATGACAATTTAATATTATTATTATTATTATTATTATTATTATTATTATTATTATTATTATTATTATTATTATTATTATTGCTATTCAGCCCATTGATGTTAACTGACAATAGATGAATTTCCTCCCCCATCCCTTCTCCCTTCTGTTGCCCTTACTTGCCTTCTGCTTGGAGTTTCTTTTTTGTTTGTCTTGTTTCTCTCTGGCTCAGTCCCTCCACTCCTATCTCTGCCTGTATTTGCTTCTGTACTCTTCCTTTCTTTCTCCTGCCTAGCTGTTCTGGTTCCCCTCTCTCTTCCTCCTCTAATAATTCTTCCCCACTCTTGCTCTCTGACTCTTCTCCCACATCCAATTCTAAGGGGTTCATATATCTGATAAGAAAATCTCTGGCATCTCTAAGGTTGTCAATTCTCACTTTTTTTTTTTTGAACAATTTTTTTTATTTTTTTTTTAAATTCAAACAAATCAAACAAATCACTTGTCTATTTAAACATTTGTGCAACACCCCCCTTCCCTCCCCCCTCCCCTGACTTCCCAGAAGAAAAACAGGGTATAGATTTTACCAAACATACGCTAAAATATGCTAAATTAATGCAAGACATTAAAACTCCCTAGACCCCTTAACTCCCCTTCTACAGATTATTCATCAACCTCCCTTTAAACACAAAATAACATATAATCCTTTAGCCCTAAGAATTTTTTAAAAACCAATAACAAACACTAGTAGATAATACATACTTAATCATTTGGCTATTCCTCCTACTTTTGTGCTCAATATTCAAATATTTTTAACAATAACTAAACCTTAATTAATCATTAATTAAACTCTCAATTCATTTAGTTAATCATTGTAGTTAATCATTAATACATCAATAGTTAGACCAGAAAAAATTAATCTTCCCTTCTTCCTTTCTTTCTGTATTTTTTCCAATCTTTCTTCCTCCCTCCTTCTTTTATTTTGAGGAGGTTTTGAATTTTAAGTGGGGGTTGATGTATCTTTAAGACTTGTCCCTTTCTCGGAACCATTTCCTCTGATTTAGAGCCCCCATATCGACTCTTCTTGCTTGTATAGACAGTCAGTTCATAGAACAAAGAATTAACTCGATCAGTTTGCAAAGAAAAATCCAGTTGCTGCATTTCAATTAATTGTGTGAAAGCCTCTGCCAAATCATCTTTATCCGAAACCTCATAGAGCTGATCAGTTCCTTCTTCTTTCTGCTCCAAATTATATTTTTGAAAAGTTTTGTCAGTTAATTCCAAAAGGGCAGGAAGAGGGTTTGAAGATTCTTGAGGATCAGCCAGTTCCAGCTTCTCTGTCTTGATCAAAATGTCTCCTACATTGTCATTATGCTTTCCTTCAAAAACATCCTCAGTTGCTTTTTTATCCTCCACCAATTCTGTGAATTTTTGTTCCATGATTGCTGTAAAGTTATTAATAATTTCAATTTGGTTATTCATGGCTTCCTTTATAAATTCTGCAAGGTCTCTAAAAAAAACCTCCTGGCTCTGTGTTTCAGTTCTCTGTGTCATTTCTAACGTCATTAAAGAGCCTCCACCTTCAGAAACTCCTTCCTTGGAAGCCATATTATTTTAAAAGAATTTTTCTTTTCACAGCCATAAAGTCTCTCAAGCAGCTTTCTCAAATTTATTTGTAATTTATCAAGCAAGATAGTTTTTTCTAGACCCAGCTCTCAAATCCAGCAGTTTAAATCCAGTCTCTGAGCACAAGTCTATTAACAAGCACTTTCATTTCCTGCTTTCACTTTCACACCCACAACAAAGACGCCATTTCCAGCTCCAGCTCAGCAAAATCAAATAGAAACAATGTATCCCAGGAGTTAAGCATATACTTGCAAAAGCTTGTTCTCCTGCTTCCGTTCTGTCTGCTTTTTGAAATCAATTAATCTTCTTCTTGAAAGCAGAGTTGGTCGCCGGCATCTGGCTCCGTTTAAACAGAGTCGCCATGGATCCGGAGCTTCAGTGGGCTGAACGGGGAGCTCTCACCCTCCAAGCCCCTGGAATTAATCCAAGGGCTCCCGGGGAGCTCTACCCTTGCCCACCGGCTCTCCTCTCCTTCTTCTCCCAAAGGAGAGGTTTTTAAGCCATCTGACAGCTGATTAGCACTGTCAGAACGGCTCCAACGGAATCGCGGTGCTGGCGGTCCAAGAAGACCGTCCGCGACGCTGGCGGTGCCAACCGGAAGCCCTCAATTCTCACTTTTTTTATCTGCCCACGTAAATTGTAACCCTTCCAGTAATAGCCACCTGTATAGCACTTTGTGTTTCCTTAGTTGAGCAGTTAAGAAATGATAATTTCGCCGTAGTTCCTGTACCCATCTGGGGAGTTGTTTCAGAATTATCAGTTGTTTGTCTTTATATGTTACCGTTTTGTCTCTGGACTTCAAAATCACTTCTTCCCTAAGTGCTTTCTTGGATAACCTAGCATGGACCTCTATCGGGAGTTTCTGCCTCCTGGCGTAACTCGTATGTACACGGAAAACGTCATCAATATCTCTCAGAACATCTTCCTTAGCTATCTCCAGAATCCCAGCCAGAATGTCTGCCACTATATCTCTTAGAGGCTCCCCCCGTTCTTCCACCACATTTTGTATCCTCAGGTAAAAAGCTGATTCTTCCTTCTCGAGAAAAATAATTTCTTCTTCGAGGGCCCTATTCACTGAGAACTGCTCTCTTTCATTCCCATCCATTCTCTCCTCACATCGTCCCACTCTCTTCTCTACATCTTGTACTTTACTCTCCTGTTGTGTCAACGCCCCCTGCACACCTTCCAATCTCTCGTTCAACATTTTAATATCATTTCTGACAGCTCCCAGCTCCCCTTTAAGATCTGATGTTAAGTCCTCTAAGTTTTTGGAGATAACTTCTTGGTTTTTTGTCATCACCTCGTACATTGCCTGCAACATGTTCTGTAGATTTGATAACGATGGAGGTTTCCCTGCAGCAGCTAGATCATCCAAAGATTTAGAGGTTGAGGATGAGGATGAGGATGTAGGTGTGACAGGAGTAGCAACCGTTGGGAGTGTCAAAACTTTTTCCCCCGCTTTTGTGGTTGTCATGATTGTTGCACTCGACATCTTGCTTGTAGAAATATGACCAATCGCTTTCACATTTAATTATGATAATTATGTAATCAGTTCTGCTTACAGGGATTCGCCAAAATAATTGATCACCAAACAATATAACTTAATCCAATATTTAGTCTATTTCAGTATTAATTTAGTTAATTACCTAATCAAAAAAACAAAAAAGAAAAAGAAAAAAAGACCTTTAAATTAGCCAATTCCAGAAATAAATTATATTCTGAAACCTTCAAATCAAATTTAGTCAATAAGGGTGATAATCAATGGGGGTAATTCATTCAGTCAAATGTAAAAGAAACTTCAGATCTCTCCTCTTCTGGAGACTCAGTGTATATTGTATTCCACACGCTCAATAATGATCAAACAGAAAGCAGGAAGAGAAAAGGTCTGGAGAGGGATAAATCCGCCCATTCAATCAGGATTCTTAATCCACAAAGAAACCAAGAGTAAACACCATCCATCAACGAGAGGGAGGGGGGTATCCACCCAAAAACTTTCCAGCAATCAGATACAAATCCTTTTCCACGATGTTTCTTTCGATCAACTCAGCTCAGTAGTGGCCAAAGAGTTCATGGTATAATAAACAAACAGCCGCTTTCCCCGTCTCAGCTCCAATCGAAAGAATGGCACTCAAGTTAACTCTTTTTCCGCCACCACGAACACTCAAAATAGGGGGATCAAAGGAATCAAAGATCTGTCTCAAAGTAAAGTAATTTAAATTAGAAAGGGACTCCTTGCCCACCTGCGATCGAGTTTCCCTTCCAGTACGGGGTAGTCATCGTTTTGGGGCCGCCATGACTGGCGCCGTCTTCCCAGCCTGTGACAGGAGAGATTCGCCTTCGCGTGCCGGGTCTCCACTCCACACGCGCGCTATTGCTCCTCTCCGCTTACGGACGCCTCTCCGGGGCTGCCGCTGGCATAAAAGCTGCCCAGGCTAAGAAGTTTGCAAGAGTGAGGCAGGAGCGATCTCCATGCTCATCTTGCTAGCACGATGACGTCCCTTCTCTTGAGCCTGCGCTAGATCCTTCTTTTATTCCTGCGCCAGTTTTTTAAATTATTATTCCAATTATAAGAGTTCCATTGTAGTTTCCTTTTCTTTTCACCAAAGTCACGCTGCCTGCAAATGAGGAAAAAAAACCTCCTCCACAAAATCCCACAACTGTTATCTGTAAAGTTCAAAATTTTCCATAACAAAGACGAATTACAATGTTCCTTTTTAGACCAGAAGGTGTCCTTCTACAATCCACATTTTCCATTAGTCATGCAAGTATCCATTTTGTTACAATTATATAACAGTCCAATTTAATTACTCTTCTTCCTTTGATTTTAAAAATATCAAATCTTCTTTTTTAAAAAAAATCCAGTTCCAATTTTAAAATGTCCAGTCTTTTCACTCTCAATATTTAATTCCATTAGTTCTGTTCTAGAGTTAGTTGTTTGTCGGGTCTTTGTCTCTTTAAAGTTACATTTTAAACTTTCCATAGCCCCTTTGTTATTCAACCACAGTTTTAAGGCTAGGGGTCTTATAGTTAATAATATTGCTCTAAGCGTTGTTGCAAGCCTGGGTTTTGTTTTTTTTTAATTTGATTTATATGCCGCCCTTCTCCGAAGACTCAGGGCGGCTTACAATGTGCTCAGCAATAGCCTTCATCCTTTTGTATATTTATACAAAGTCAGCTTATTGCCCCCACAACTGGGTCCTCATTTCACCTACCTTAGAAAGGATGGAAGGCTGAGTCAACCTTGAGCCTTGGCGAGATTCGAACCCTGCAGTAATTGCAGGCAGCTGGTCTTAATAACCAGCTTAATAACAGGGTGCCTTAAACCCCTGTACTACCAAGGCTCAACCAAGGGTTGATTGTCACTCACCCGGCTTCAAAATGCTCCGTTTCAATCCACTTTCCTCCTGCACATCTCTTAGCCTGGTTGTCCCAGCTTCGTGGCAGCCGCCATGGCTGCCGCCCCCTGCCGCTGATTCACAGAGGGTTCCCTCTGACCTCCAAGGAACTTGCCTGTTCCTCTTGGTCGTCCAAGGCACCCCTCCTTTTTCCCCGTCCCTGCAGGACGGTTCCAGTCCGAAGACCCATCGGCGGCAGTTCGGCAGCTGGGGTTTTCGTGGCGCTCATCAGAGCCCGCTATTTCCCCAACTGTCTTGCTGCGATGCCAAACTGGAAGTCTACCTGGTCGGAGGCAGCTCTTTGATCCGGCAACGGGGGTGGCGGTCATTAAAACAACCACTCTAAGCTGGGCAACCGGACTAAGATTTGTGCAGGAGCGATGTGTGAATGGAGTATAGTTACTGGATGAGCGATTTAGCCAATTTAAAGGTAAAAAGAAATTCTTTGGAAAAAGCTTGAAAGAGGTCCCAGTGTGAAATGAGCGGCTAATTGGCACTTTGGAATGTTAATTGGAGGGAAAAGAACAAAGAGGAAGTTAAAAGACTAAAGCCCAAAAAAGAAAACTTTCTACCTGGACTTAAAATTGAATTTGGAGAAATTAGAAATAATACAAGAAAAAGAAAACTGAGAGAAAGCATTTTTTAACAATAAAAAGAAAACAAATTGAAGCCTGCTAGGCCACAAAGGGGGGGTGTAGGCCAAAAATGGGGGGTGGGGGGTCCGTTTTTCTCCCAGTAAGCTACCCTGAAGCCTGCTAGGCCAAAAAGGGGGGTGTAGGCAAAAAATGTGGGGGTGGGGGGTTCATTTTTGAAAGAAAGAGAGAAAGAGAGAGAGAAAGAGAAAGAGAAAGAGAAAGAGAGAGAGAGAGAGAGAGAGAGAAAGAAAGAAAGAAAGAAAGAAAGAAAGAAAGAAAGAAGGCGGGAGGGAGGGAGGGAAAGAGGAGAGGAAGGAAGGACTACAAACCTGGCACTAGACGCAGCTTCAGAGGATAATCCAGGGCTGGAAGGGACCTGGAGGTCATCTAGTCAAACCCTGCTCCAGCAGGACATTGTTAGTGAGTTTCTGTCTTTTGATCCCCCAGTCACATGGTTACATAGCCACACCCACCCAGTCACATGACCCCACCAAGCCACGCCCACAGAACCAGTAGGAAAGAAATTTAGATTTCACCACTGATCTTGAGGGGTAATTCTTAGACTCTCCTTGATTCGGGTGGGTCATAAAAACTGAAGGAATGCCAGTCCCTTCAGTTAGTAGTTGAAGAGCTACAGGCCAGGGAAAAACCCTTCAGGGATCCCTCCCTGAGCATGTATTTACTTGGCCATCTTCACTGGAAGTCCCCTTTTAGTTTTTGTTTTAACTTCAAGTAAGACCTTACTTTACTATATATTTGTATCTGTACTGAAGAAAGTCGGAATTCAATTCTTTTTTTCCCCTTTTTTCTTTCTCATTACTTTTTAACTTTCCCCCCTCTTTGACCCCATCCCTTGTAGGGATTGAAGGTCATGAGATCGGGCCGAATGCAGCAAACTGCTTCTGTTTCTGGTGTCATGTATCTTCTTCCTGTATGATCTCATTCTGGCTCTGGTCTGTGTTATCTGACCTTCATTCTGAGTGGGGGAACAGGGAGGATTTGCCAATTAGAACGCTATTGCTGTCCTGCCTTTTGTCTGCCTGTAAAAAACTGTATAAAAAATAAAAGTCTCTGTGGGAGAGGGAGAGACATCTTTGAGAGAGCAAAAAGTCTGGACTCTGATTTTCTACATCTGGCACCCGAAGCAGGGACAGCCCTCCGTGGGAAGCAACAGCTGAACATACTCATCATCGTCTGGATATAGACCCCTGATATCTTCATCCTACGGGATCCCTAGTGGTGAGTTATGGGTTGCAATCTGTCTCATCATCAGCAAGCTCATGTGCGGGAACTTAGATTCCTATTGCACAAGTCTGGTGTGACGACGTGCGAGACTGATATAAGGAAACGGGTGGTTGAGATAGGGAAACATCCCTTTTATCCGGAACGGGGAATGCTTCGTTTACGAGATTGGACGAAGATAGGGCATGCCTTACATCTTGAACCTAGGGCTCCAGTGCAAATATTACATCAATGGTATCAATGCCATCAAGCAATAGAAAAATATGGGTCTGATGCTTTGGAAGGGCAACAATTAACTACAAGCCCTCCACCTGATTATGATAAAGTTAAAATTGTCACCCCAAAACCATCTCTAATTGAACCATCAGCTCCTTCTGAATGAGCTAGTTATATTGCATCCCCACGTCCACTGTACACCCCCATTAGGTAGATTTTAGAGAAACAGTTAGACAAAGGGGGGTGGGGAATATAGAAGAAATTGCTGATGTGCTTTCTGTTTGTCCACTGGCTGCAACTTTGCAAGTTTCTTCTGAATGTGCTTATCAAGCCTTCAGAAAAGTGCCTGTTTCTGGCAAGCCTCAACAAGCCTTCTCTAACATCAGGCAAAAGGCTAAAGACAACGCCACTTCTGAATGCCAAAGAGCAATTGTTGGGCTGTGAAAAGATCCTGATTTCCCAGATATGATTAAAGCATGTCAAGATATAGGAACATCTTATCAAACTAATTTGTTAGCAGCTGCTTTATCACAAGGCAGCAAACCTCAAGGAAAGTGTTATGATTGTGGAAAACCTGGTTATTTTAAAAGAGTGTAAAAATCCAAGGTGGGGGGCATGTTTGTAACATCTCACCCTCTCTTTCATCAGGGATCAAAACCTTGGTATATCACTGTATGGATGACATTTTAATTGGAGCGCCAAAAATACAATCTAACTGGCTTTCTGAAATACAAAATGATTTATGTGTCTATGGATTGCAAATTGCCCCAGAAAAAATACAGCTGTACACTCCTTATCTGTAGGACATAAAATGTTGCAGTCTTTTTCTGCTCCTGCTTTTCCTCGTCTAAATTTACCCAAAGCTATTTCCTTAGTAAATTTGCATCAATTGCTGGGTACTATTAATTGGGTATGCCCATATTTTTCTTTACCTATGCATTTACTTAGTCCATTATTTGAATTATATTGACTAAAGGAAAAAAGCCCGGAGATTTAATTATAGTTCCATCTGTAGTATTTGCTACAGTTGAGAAAATTAATAACATCTTGAGTACTCAGTTTGTGGATTGTATTCCTCATAGAGATTGTCAGTTATCTCTTTTAATATTCCCTACTAGTAAGCTACCCACGGGAGTATTGGCTGTTTTAGAACAGCAAAAAGTATATTTTATTGAATGGCTTTATTTGCCTCATACACCATCTCAAAATGTTTTGCCCTTTATTCAAGCCATTGCTGAAATTATAACCTTGGGGCGAACTCGAGCCTGTCGTAGAAATGGGACTGATTTAATAAATATTGTTCTTTCTATCTCAAAATCTGACTTTTAATGTTATTTTCAGACTAATTTATCTCTTCAGTGTGCACTAACTGACCATGTTGGTTGTATTTCATATCATCTGCCTTGTTATGTATAAATGCCCACCATTAACCATCCCAGGTATGGTAAGGGTTAACTCCACTTCCACCTAGATCCTCCCCTGACCCCTCCTTACCTCAGCTCCGCCTCCCGGGTACTTAAGACATGGTCCAGGAGTCCAGAGGTCACTTTCAGCCAAATACCTGTAATAGAAACATTGATCAATAAAGAGAATTGGTTAACTGCATCCTGTGTTTGGAGTTATTGGGTAAGATCCTAGAAATAAGTCACAGGTTGGTAGCAGAGGATGGTTTACCCACAACTCACAGAGATGGCAGAATCAAGAACCCAGACAGAGGCAGAGAAAAGAATGGCCACCAGAGCCTACATCAAACAGATGAAAGAACTGCGGGCCCTCGAAGGTGCCACAGCAGGGGCCACCACAACTGAAGATGATGGAGACTACAACCCGAGTCCACAACCCAGGGACGAAGGGACAAGAGAAGAGACCTACTACTGCGAAAGGGCAGAGCCACCAAGCAACGAAGAATTCCGATCTGCCATCCTGGAGATGATGGAAGCGACCGCCAGCAAAGAGGAGCTCATCGCAAAACTCCATAGCCTACTCGAAAGCAATGGAGCAGCGATGAGCATCCAGCAACAGAGAGAAGAAATCCCCAGCCCGGCAAGAGGAAGGTATCCCCAAGCTGAAGCTCCGGACATAGAGGATTTCATTTCCGCACCATGCTCTCGGTGGCCATCTTGGAATGGCCAACAGCCAATGGGAAGCCGAGATTCAAATCGAATGGCGGGAAACAACGAGAACCCCAACTTCGCTGGAGAAGACCCCCAAAACAACACCCAAGCAAGATCACAAGCCTGCGGGGGCTCACCCATCGAGCCCGAAGCAGACGAAACAATCGGAAACCTGGCTGCAGCACTCGGCTCAACACTCAAGCCCCCAGGAGCCAGAAAGAAACAAACCGACGCTCAACACCCCCAAAAGAGCAGCAGGGTAGCCACCGGAACCCTTGCAACACCCCTGCAGACACCACGTGGGACAACGCACCTCAAAAACTACACCCAAGACCCGGCCGCCTGCAGGACTGAATACCCGCAAGATTCACACTCACTACCCGCCGCACCAACTTCCCTAGGCCACGGAATGAGGAGAAGAAACAACGACTCACCAACCATGCGGCCTCCACCAGGCTTCCTGACCCATCCGGAGGTTCCCCAGAGTCGCCCAGGATCCACCGCCACCGCTGCTGCCGCCACCGCCGCCGCACCGCCAAATCCAGGAGATCCTCGACTTACGACCACCGCTGCGCCGCCGAGCTCCAGGGATCCTCGACCTGCGACCGCCTTGACTCCTCGCCTTCTTCCAGTCTTCACCCAAGATTCAGGGGCCCAGCCATGGCATCCGACGTCCAGGGAGGGCTACAGGCCCGCCAGGAGCGAGCCCAGCCCCCCACCGGCAGGCCTAAGCCTAGGCCTGAGAGCAGCAACAAGGAGCTCCTCACCAGACAATCTCTGGCGCGAAATGAGCTTCACGCATGCCCAGTCGCCACCTACAGGAAGAGAAAGAAACATAGAGATAAGTAGAAGGAACATAGAGATAAGTCAGTTCAGACTGGCAACAAGCATTCCCCCAGCATATTGCGAGTTCACTCACATAAAGAACCATGGACAGCACCAGACTGTAAGTAACATAACTTTTACTGCTGACAATCACAAGTTGAAATTAGATGGGTCCAATCTTTTGGAGTGGAGCCATCAACTACAAATTGCTTTTCTAAAAGAAAATATGTTGTACTTATTTGATGACCCACCAAAGACACCATGGACTTTTGAGATTGACTGTTTGCACCACAGACCTTACTATCTATTAATGTCTAGCTTGTCACCCAGCATTTACCCCAGTCTTGGCCGCCACTTAACCGTGGCAGAGATATTGCAAAAAATATTTAATTTGTTTTACAGTAAGAGTGCAGCCACTACAACCAAACTATCCAGGGAATTTTACTCAGCCAGGCATAAGGCAGGGACACCCATGGGGGAGCATATACTCAAGCTAAATGCTACCATATACTCAAGCTAAATGCTAACTCATACAAAGGGGGGAAACCATTTCTGATGATAGCATGAAAAGCATCATCATAAACTCTCTAGACCCCAGTTGGGAGAACTTTATCATGCAACTGGATAGTCTCAACATAGAGCACCTCTCTTTAGAGACATTATCCAACAGGCTGATAGCGGAGGACAGCCTGAGAAGGGAACGCTCATCAAGCCGCAGGGAGAACAGACCAATAAAAAGGGTAGACTTCCAGGCCAGAGACCAAGACAAACCGGAATGCTTTAACTGTGGGTCTAGGAATCACTATAGGAGAGATTGCCCCAGAAACCAGGGGGACAGAGACCACAGCTACCGTAGGGAAAGGCAAGGCCGCAAATCAGGTTACTCAGACAGGCGCTCCCCAGAAAGCAGGTTCAGGCGCAAGGACTCACCCAACCCCAGGGACAGGAGAGGATATAGAGATAGCTCCAGGGATAGTCAGACTGGGTCACTATACGAACTTAGAGACCACCAACACCCAAACACCCAGGCAAAAGGAAGGAACACATGGCTCATTGACTCAGGAGCCACCAACCACACCACCAACAATAGGAACATACTGGAGGCATTCACGCCTAAGGAATACCACATCAATGTAGCCAACCAGAACAAGGTATTGGTGAAAGGAGAAGGGAGCGCACACATAGATGGAATAGGGAAGATAGAGGGGGTACTATTCATCCCAGAAATACCCCACAATATATTAGCAACACTCAAACTAAGTAAAGACCTGGGCATTGAGACAACCTTCAGGGAAGGGAAAGCATATATGACCCAAGGAAAGAGAAGCATAGGAAAGATCATCATAGAAGGGGGACTCACATACTTAGTACCCCAAGAACACACAAACACTAACTCAGAAAGTAACGAGAAAGAGACAAGTACGCCCACAGAAAATAGAGGGGGTGAAGGAGATCACACCTCAGGAGGCAAACCCACCACAGACACAACACACAAAGAGAAACCACACATTGGCAAACCCATTCATGATGGGTGCGCCCACTTACTGCACAGAAAATTAGGCCACGCTAGTTTTCCAACGGTACAAAAGATGAATGAATGCTCAAATGGCTTGCCATTAAAGAACTGTAAAAATTATTTGGAGTGTTCTGTGTGTAAATGTTCGAAAATCAAAACCAAACCAAGGCCCAAGAAGGCCTCCCGCACCACCAACTCAATATTCCAATTAGTTCACATGGACGTGGTGGGACCCATGAGACCCTCTATTAAATACAAGAAGAGGTTCTTCCTAACCATAGTCGATGACTATAGCCGTTACGGATTTGTATACACCCTCAATCACAAAAGTGAGGTGTTCCAAAAATTTAAAGAGTTCTACAAGAGGGTAGAAACTCAACATAACGTAAAAATAAAACAAATCATGAAAGATAGGGGCTCAGAGTTCCTATCAAGGGACTTCTCCAATTGGACAAAGAAGCATGGGATACTACACTTCTCCTCTTCGCCTTTTTCGCCATTCCAGAATGGAGTATCAGAATGCAAAAACGGCGTATTACAAACAATGGTAAGGTGCGTCTTAGAAGACGCCGGACTAGGGCAACACTTCTGGGCAGAGGCACTCACATATTCAAATTACACACTGAACAGAATATGGTCAAGCGTAGTGAACAAAACTCCCTACGAGGTCATGTACAATAGGAAGCCCCAGATAGCTCACCTGCACATATTTGGGGTAATTGCAGATGTACACATACCCAAACAGTTAAGGAGAAAAGGGGACAAAGTGTCAAGGAGACTGAGATTCATGGGGTATGAGTCCAGAACCAAAGGTTACAGGTTCATCGACAAGGACAACAGATTTGTCGTGTCCAGATCAGCTGTGTTCCACGAGAACACAAACTGGTCAAGAATACATCTCAATGAGGTACTGCCCGAGCAAGGAACTGATGACAATGCTAGAACCAATAACAAACCAGACACAACCGAAAGCGAGACACACGAGAAACAAAAACCCAAACACAAAAGGGTAACCACCAAAGAATGGAAAGAGAACCACCCCATCCTAAAGGTAAAAGTAGATGCACTCACCGAGAGGGAAGCCCAACACATGCACGACTCAGAAACAATACCCAGCAGGCCCATAAGACACAACAGAAACAAATTACCTAAGAGATTTGATGATTACATACTCTCAATACACACAGGCACCACAACACCCAACTCCTACGAGGACATCCTTAAGTTACCACGAGAGGAAAGGGCCAGATGGGAGGAGGCCATAGATAAGGAGATGAACAGCCTGAGAGAGTTGAACGTGTATATCCCATCCAGAGTGCCAGAGAACAAAGTAGCCATTGGGACTAAATGGGTTTTCAAAATCAAAGAGCTAGAGGACAATAAGAAACTGTACAAAGCTAGGCTAGTAGCACAAGGGTTTGCACAGAGGTACCCGGAGGACTACACTGACACGTACTCACCCACGGTCAGGGCAGAGAGTGTAAAAAGCGCTCTAGTAATAGCCACAATCCTAGAGTTAGAAGTCTACCAGTTCGACGTGCAGACAGCCTACCTCCACATGAAGCTAGATAAAGAGATCTTTGTCAGGGCACCCCCAGGGAGAAACACACAAGGGGAGGACATGTGGTTTCTGAACAAAAGTCTGTATGGGTTGAAACAGTCCAGTAAGAGGTGGTACGAGTGCCTAGCAAAGATCCTTAAGGACATGGGGTTCACAGCCACCTCCGCCGACCTATGCTTTTTCACCAAGAGAGAGGGCACATCCATAGAGTACGTACTCATCTACGTGGATGACATTTTGTACTGTGGCCAGCATAAACAAAGTTGTGACGAGTTTGCCAACCAATTGGGGAAACATTTTGCACTAAAGACTCTTGGAAAGGTGAACAAATACCTGGGTGTCCAGATTGATAGAACTCAGAATGGATTCAAGATCTCTCAAAAGGAGAAAATACTGGACCTGTTAATTAAATGCAACATGAAGGAAGCCAAGCCATGTGACACGCCAATACATATTGACTTCCTAAAACACATGAATGAGGAAAGCGAGACCTTCAAGAACAATACCCTCTATAGGTCTGTTGTAGGGTCACTACTGTATATAGCTAATTGGACTAGGCCAGACATCCTCCTGGCAGTCAACCTGCTATCCAGACATGTCAGTGATCCAAAGTTGTATCACTGGGAGGGTGTAAAACGTGTGCTCAGATATCTAAAACACAGCATGGACGCATGCCTGAACCTAGAACCAGAGATGTCCAAAGAACCCATCCTAACCTCCTATGTAGACGCTGACTGGGCAGGCAACACAAAAAGTAGAAAGAGCACATCCGGCTACGTATTCCTCATCAACGGCTGCCCAGTACACTGGTACACTGGAAAACAAAACCTGGTAGCTACCTCCACAGCTGAGGCAGAGTACATCTGCCTCTCCAAAGCAGCCAATAACCTGACATGGTTTGACGATCTACTTACCAGCATATGGACCGAACCGGCCTACCCGATAGTAATACATGAGGACAATAAGGCACCCATAGACATATCCATGGCAGAAGCAGTAGGCCAAAGGTCCAGACACATAGACATTAAGCACAAGCATGTCAGAGAATTAACGAACATTGGTTTTATTAAGGCTGTACATTGTGAGACCGCCGAGCAAGCCGCAGACATCCTGACCAAACCTCTACCCAGCAAACAACATGCTTACCTTACGTCTAAATTAGGGGTACGGATACAAAACACACAAGCAGGTCCAACTGTTGGGCATTTAGAGGGGGATTTGTTATGTATAAATGCCCACCATTAACCATCCCAGGTATGATAAGGGTTAACTCCACTTCCACCTAGATCCTCCCCTGACCCCTCCTTACCTCAGCTCCACCTCCCGGGTACTTAAGACATGGTCCAGGAGTCCAGAGGTCACTTTCAGCCAAATACCTGTAATAGAAACATTGATCAATAAAGAGAATTGGTTAACTGCATCCTGTGTTTGGAGTTATTGGGTAAGATCCTAGAAATAAGTCACATGCCTAAAGATCCTAGGCTTACTTGTTTAATGACTTCCTCCTTTCCTGTCCATCCATTGCTTTCTCCTTCTCCATTATCGCAAGCTCTTACTGTTTTTTCTGATGGAGGACGAACGAGAGGAGTGATTGCTTACAAGGATAAAAAATAAAAGTCTCTGTGGGAGAGGGAGAGACATCTTTGAGAGAGAAAAAAGTCTGGACTCTGATTTTCTACAATCCCCCCCCCCCCAATTTTTCCTTTTTTGTAAGCTTGTATTTGATTCCTTTTTGAAACTCAATAAAGTTGATTTTTAAAAATAGTAAACTATGCTACAAAACCTTAGATTTCAGATCCAAACATATTTGCTGGGACATGTGCAACAGCATGTCTTCATGCTGCTTTTTATGAATATTTACATTTTTTAACCCAATATCTAAAGGCTAGGATTGTAAAATGTTTTGATTTCCCTCCCACTCTTGCCTCTATTTCACTGAATGAAGCTTAAAGCTCTCAATACTTTGGAAATGGTGAGGGAGCATCTTTTCTCATATTATACAGTGGGCCTAGGACAATTGACAATTGAACATGTCTGTCTTAACACACTCACTTCTTCTCAGGCACTCCACCACTGCTGACCCAACATGGGCATTCTTACTCAGCTGGCTCTCCACTGGCACTCCTCTCCCACCATTGGTTCACCAGCACTCTTCCCCCACCCCTTCATCCTGGGTGTTTCATGGAGGGATAGTTTTCCATGGCCATTTGGCTGTGTGGGACATTTAAACATGCATCCGGGCAGCCAATCCGCATGCTGAGGGGTGGGCGGCCTCAGGCACGGGGAGGCGAGGGATGTTGCTTTAATGTGCATGCAAGGAGATGTGTCAGCCTGCATCTTCACTTTCTTTCAAGCTTGCTGCCAGCTGCCATGGAAACATTTGGGTGGGGGGAGCACTGGGTATTTGGGAGGGGAAGCGTGCAAGAGGTAGAAACAGAATTTCTGTGAAGCGACGAGGAGGCTTGGACCCAGAGACGCCAGCTTGGGTTGTTTAACATTTCCAAGACCAACCATCCTGGCATCAGAATGCACAAAGTGGGGAGATGCACCTGGACCAGAGACTTTCCCAAAACATCTTCTTGGCCTATTAGTGAACTCTGGTTGCCTGGCTACTGGTGGGTGGGTGGGGGGTCTGGGGTTTCTTTCAATTCATTTCTTCACACGCTTTTTGCTTCAGAACTTGCCTGACCTTTGCTGTATTCAGTTCTTTCCTAGTAAAAGTACCTTTTCTCTAAATCTATGGAGTCAATGGTTTTTCTTTCCTAGGGATTGAGTGGAGGTAGCCCTGAAGAATGGCTGGCTCTACAGGCAAAAGGGGAAATGCAAATCCTAGGTGTTTTGTTAGTCTGCGCTAATCTTGTTGGTTTCGGCTCCTTGCCTATTGTGCTGCTTATTCAGACCTGCTGGCTGCCCTTTGTTTATGAATAGAGTGGCTTGGCTTTATGAATGGATACAAAATATCCATTCATGAAGCCTAGCTTCTTCAGGCTGTTTTCCTATAGCACAGGGGTGTCAAACTGGTGGCCTGCAGGTCGGATGTGTCACATGCAGGCCACGCCCACCCAAGGTCTGTGAATAGGAAAAATGTCACAGAATGTCACGTGATGGGAACGTGATGCAGTGAGTTTGACACCCGTGCTATAGCAGAAAGACCAAGGCTGCTTTCTGCCTTTGTTAAGGACATTTTCTCCTCTTCTTCTTTAGGGGAAATATTCTATTCTGCCTCTTTTAATATTCTGTAGAATATTTTATTCGTGGGAGGGGGCCCTTCCCACAGACCCTAAGCGCCCCCCCCCACAAACTGGCTCTCTCAACAGCCCTTCAGGTGATTTACACACACACACACACACACACACACACACACACACACACACACACACACACACTACACACACAGAGAAGCACACACAAAGACTCTAAGGCCTTTGCACCCCAGAAACTTCAGCAGTGGGGGAGATGCAATAGGTGAGGAAAGGTGAGTATTTTTGCCTCATGGTCAAGAATTGAGAAATTTGAATCTGGTCCTGCCACAGGTTGGGCGAAAGGAGAGGGGGTGAGGTCATCCCAAAACTGAAAGAACACAAGGGAGCTCCCCCCTTTCTACCCCCCTCCCATTATCTTTTTTTTAACCTCTTCCAACTCTGTCCAGATGCCACTGGAGGGAAAGAGTGATAAGGGGGAGAAAGCAGGAAGGGTTTGTGTGTGTGTGTGTGTGTGAGAGAGAGAGAGACGGGGGGGGGGAGAGAGAGAGAGAGAGAGAGAGAGAGAGATCCCTTTTTGTAAGTTTGGTTACTCCATCTGCAACCCTTTCCATTCCCCATACTTTTGCTTCCCTCCTGGCGCTCTCTCTCTCTCTCTCTCTCTCTCTCTCTCTCTCTCTCACACACACACACACACACACACACACACACACACACACCCTTTTTGTAGCACCTCAGCTTCCTCCTCTTCCCTTTCCCACCTGGCTCGCTCTTGCGCTCTCTCTCTCTCTCTCTCTCTCTCTCTCTCTCTCTCTCTCTCACACACACACACACACACACACACACACACACACACGAAGCCTTCATGCTTTCTTCCCCTTCTCGCTCTTTCCCTCCAGCGGCACCTGGATGGAGTTGGAGGATGTTTAAAAAATTCAGTCTGAATGTTTAAAAAATTCAGTCTGATGTTTAAAAAATTCAGCGGGGCCAGTCAGAATTTTTACTACCAGTTCTCTGAACTACTCAAAATTTCTGCTACCAGTTCTCCAGAACTGGTCAGAACCTGTTACGAGTAAATGCCTAACTGTGTATATACCATTGCATAGACTGACCCACTGATCCCTCCTCCCTCACTTAGCCCTTCCCATAACCCCTCCTTACCTTGACTCCACCTCCTCCATATATAAGGCTGTGCGCAGAAGTCCAGGACCAGTTCAAAATGAGTATCTGAATAGAAAGAAATGGAGTAAATAAATACATTGAACTCAAAGCCTATCGTGTCTGTGATTATTGGGCAAGATCCTTGGAAAACTTACTTATCAAAATGGTAGCAGAGGACGGTTATGCCCAATAAACAGAACCAAAATCGGAAATGGAAGGAAGGATGAACACAAGGTCCACCACCAGGCTGATGGCAGAGCTGGAGGAACTGGACCAAACAAACAGAAGCGTGAGGCCAAAAGAAAGTGCAGCCAGGCACGCCAGAGACAGATCACCCGAGAGAGATGAACTAAAGGACATCATACAGAAAATGATAGACGCCTCCATAAGCAAGGATGAACTCATCGCGAAGCTCTGGGACCTTCTAGATGACCAGGGAGCAGCGATGAGCCCCCAGGAGCAAGACCACGAGGCTGCCAGACCGGTAAGACAGAGATACCCCCTGGCAGAGGCCCAAGAGCCAAACGGTTCCATTTTCGAGCCATGCTCCGGGCGGCCATCTTGGGATGGCCACCAACCAATAGGGAGCCAGGATTCAAATCCAATGGCGCCAAATGAAAGAAACCCCAGAACAAATGGGGGAACAGCCAAAGGCACCCCAGAAGGGACACACCAAGGCATCTGGAGCTCGCCTCCCGAGCTCGAAGCCAGAAAGACACCCGAGGCCCCAGCAGCCACGATAGGCCCTGCACGCAACCCCTTCACGCCAGCCACGCACCCCAGAGACACCGCCGCGAACCGAGGGGGCTACGGGGGGGCCATCGATGATAGCACACACCCCCAGATACTCCACACGATGACCAGCCCCCACGAAGACAACCGCAAGGCACCAACTACGTTTGAATCATGCAGATGGCAGGACTCGAACCCAGCACCCGCAGCACCAAGCATAAGAGGCCCGAGGGGAAGAGGCCACACCTGCTACTCAACCCCCATGCGGCCTCCGCCCGGCCTACTCACGTGCCCAGGGACCAGCAATCAAGGATCGGGGCCCACCACAGCCGTCATGCCTCAGAACCCCAGAAGTCCTCGACTTACGACCGCCTCGCCTCCTCGACTCTCTCCAGCTCCCTGCATGGATCCGGACGCCCAGCGATGGATGCCTGCCTCCAGAGATGAAGCCAGACACCCCAGGAGTGAGATGGGACCCCCAACTGGAGGCCTAGGCCGAGGCCTAAGAGCAGCAACAGCCAGCCACTCCCCCATCAGCTACAGTAACGAAATGGGCCTCGCACATGCTCAGTTGGCTCCAGCAAGAAGAGAAGGAGGGAACATAAATCCAGGTCTGTACAGAGCTGCAAACTGCATACCCAAGCCATATTGTGAGTTCCCTCACCTGAGACACCATGGGCAGCAACAGACTGTGAGTAATTCATCACACAACTCAGGAAATTTACCAGCTAACTTTCCCACCCTTAAATTAGATGGATCGAACCTTATGCAGTGGACTCACCAACTCCAGGTTTTATTTTTAAAAGAGGATCTACTGTTTTTAGTTGATGACCCCCCCCACAAAACCTTGGACTTTAGAAACAGATTGCTTGCATCACAGGGCTTACTATTTAATTATAGCAAGTATCCCACCAGGTGTATACCCCAGCCTAAGCCATTATCTGACTGTGTCTGAGATACAGCAGATAATATTTAATCTGTTCTATAGTAAAAGCACTGCCACCACAGCAAGGATATCCAGGGAATTCCACTCTGCCAGGCATAAAGCAGGGACTCCCATGGGTGAACGTATACTGAACCTGAATGCCACAAGAACTGAACTGATACAAAGAGGGGAGGATATATCCGAAGAGAGCATGAAGAGCATTGTCATTAACTCCCTGGACTCCAGCTGGGACAATTTTATAATGCAGCTGGATAGCATAAGCTTAGGCCACCTCTCACTCGAGTCACTGACAAATAGGATAATAGCAGAAGATAGCTTAAGGAGGGACCGCTCCATCAGCCGCAGGGACAGCAGGCCAACTAAGAAAGTTGAGTTCCAAACCAGGAACCTAGACCACCCAGAATGCTTCACTTGTAGCTCAAAGAACCACTACAAACGGGATTGCCCAAGAAACTCAAGGGGAAGGGACCACACCTACCAAAGGGAAAGGGAAGGCAGGAGGCCGGGGCTCCCCGATAGATCCCCATCAGACAACAGATACAGGCGCAGAGACTCCCCCGACCCAAGGAACAGAAGGGGAAGTAGGGACAGCTCTAGGGAGAGCCGACCAGGGTCCATGTATGGGATCGGGGAGAACACACACACACACTCACAAACCAGAGAAGGAGAAGCATGGCTCATCGACTCGGGAGCCACCAACCACACAACTCATGACATAAAGATACTGACCTCATTCACAGAGGAAAACTACCACATTAAGGTGGCCAATCAAAACAAGGTCCTAGTGACAGGGAGAGGAAACACGTTCATAAGCGGAATAGGCAAAGTAGAGGGGGTATTACTCATACCCGAAATACCCCACAACATTTTAGCACCGCTTAAACTGAGCAAGGACATGGGCATAGAGATCACCTTCAAAGAGGGAGAAGCCTACCTGACCAGAGACAGGGAAAGCATCGGCAAAATAGTCATTAATGGAGGGCTAACATATCTCCACCCTAAAAGGAATAACCAGACCCAAGTTATCGCCCAACTAGAAAACACTGAGAATAAAGTCAACACCCACGTTGAGGCAGAGGGGGGCAGGGAAGACGACCCCACCGAAGACAACACGACACACAGAGGGAAATTGCTAATAGGCAAACCCATTCACGATAACTGCGCCCATTTGCTACATAGAAAATTGGGCCATGCCAGCTTCCCAGTCATCCAAAAAATGACAGAATGTACCAGTGATTTGAAAATAAAAAACTGCAAAAACTACTTAGAGTGTTCTATATGTAAATCATCTAAGTTAAAAACCAAACCCAGACCTAGAAAAGCCACCCGTACTACCAATTCTATCTTCCACCTGGTACATATGGACATTGTGGGCCCCATGAAGCCCTCTATAAAATATAAAAGGAGATATTTTCTGACAATAGTGGACGACTACAGCCACTATGGCTTTGTGTATACCATTAATCATAAAGACGAGGTATTCCAAAAATTTAAAGAGTTTTATAAGAGAGTGGAAACGCAACACAACACAAAGATAAGGCAAATAATGACAGATAGGGGGTCTGAGTTCTTATCGAGGGAATTCTCAAACTGGTCAAAGATGCACGGGATAATACACTACAAGACTTCCCCCTTTTCCGCGTTCCAAAATGGAGTCGCAGAGAAGAGGAATGGAGTCCTACAAACAATGATGAGATGCGCCCTAGAGGATGCGGGGCTAGGACAGCCATTCTGGGCGGAAGCTCTCAACTACTCAAATTATACGCTGAACAGACTCTGGTCTAGCGTAATAGGGAAAACACCTTATGAGGTGATGTACGACCGAAAACCAAAGATTGCGCACCTGCACATATTTGGAGTCACGGCGGATGTGCACATCCCCAGGCAACTGAGGCAAAAAGGAGACAAGGTCTCCAGGAGATTAAGGTTCATGGGGTACGAACCAGGCACAAAAGGCTATAGATTCATTGACAGGGACAACAGGTTCATCGTATCCAGAACAGCGGTGTTCCACGAGAACGCCAACTGGTCTAAGATACACCTCAACGAGACACTCATCAGACAGGAAGACACAAACGAATCAAGGGACAAAAGCAAACCCATCACTTTAGAAGCAAATACACAAGACAGACAAAGACCAAGACACCATGAGGTAGCCACCAAGGGGTGGAAGGAAGACCACCCCATCATCAAGATAGACACGGTCACAGAGAAGGAGGCCAAATACATGCACGACACCGACACAAGACCCATGAGACCTATCAGACCCAACAGAAACAAAATGCCCAAGAGATTTGAAGATTATGTCATGTCCATTCACCCAAATAGAACAACACCCAACTCATACGAAGAAATCATTAGTCTGCCACAGGTAGAGAGAGATAAGTGGGAGCAAGCTATGGAAAGGGAGATGGCTAGCCTGCGCGAACTGAACGTGTACACCCCCTCTAAGGTCCCAGCCGATAAGACACTCATAGGCACGAAGTGGGTTTTCAAAATCAAGGAACTCGAAGACAACAAGGCCCTCTACAAGGCTAGACTCGTAGCTCAGGGGTTCGCCCAAAGGTATCCAGACGACTACACGGATACCTACTCACCCACAGTTAGGGCAGAAAGTGTCAAAAGCGCCCTAGTAGTTGCATCTATCTTAGGTCTAGAAGTCTACCAATTTGACGTTCAAACCGCATACCTCCATGCGAAGTTAGACAAAGAAATATATGTCAGGGCACCCCCAGGGAAAGGCGCGAAAGAGGGAGTCACTTGGCTACTAAACAAAAGTTTGTACGGTTTAAGACAGTCCGGGAAAAGATGGTATGAATGCCTAGCCAAAACACTCAGGGACATGGGTTTTACCGCCACATCAGCAGACCTCTGCCTCTTCGCCAAGAGGGAGGGCACATCGGTCGAATACGCACTCGTTTACGTAGACGACATCCTGTACATGGGGCAGCACAAGCAAAATTGCGATAAATTCGCCAGAGAACTGGGGAAACAATTCACACTCAAGACCCTAGGGAAAGTCAATAAATATCTAGGAGTACAAATTGAGAAAACAGAGAACGGGTTCAAGGTTTCTCAAAAGGAGAAAATATTAGAACTTATACATAGATGCAACATGAGGGACGCTAAGTCATGCGAAACCCCCATGCAAACAGACTTCTTGAAACATATGCACGAAGAGGGGGAGTCATTTAAGGACAACACCTTGTATAGATCTGTCATTGGATCCCTCCTGTATATTGCCAATTGGACAAGGCCCGATATCAGCTTAGCTGTTAATTTATTATCCAGACATGTCAGTGAACCCAAGGTATACCACTGGGAAGGGGTGAAGCGAGTAATCAGGTACCTGAAACATAGCATAGACGCGTACCTATGCCTGGAACCATCCAAATCCAAAGAACCGGCGCTGACCTGCTATGCGGACGCTGACTGGGCAGGTGATACCAAGAGCAGAAAAAGCACATCAGGTTACGTGTTCCTCATCAATAACTGCCCAGTATACTGGTATACCGGCAAACAGAACCTGGTTGCCACATCCACGGCAGAAGCAGAGTACATCTGCCTATCAAAGGCAGCTAACAATTTAGTGTGGTTCGATGACCTGCTCTCTGAAATATGGACCGAACCGGCTTACCCTATAACTATCCACGAGGACAATAAAGCAGCCATAGACATCTCCAACGCAGAAGCAGTGGGTCAGAGGTCCAGACATATCGACATCAAGCATAAGCATGTCAGGCAGTTATCAAATGTAGGTTTTATTAGGGCCGTACATTGTGAAACCTCTGAGCAAGTCGCGGACATTCTAACGAAACCATTACCAAACAAGCAACACACATATCTCACATCAAAACTGGGGGTGACCATGTTGGGTACAGAATCAACCCCGAATGTTAGGCATTTAGAGGGGGATTTGTTACGAGTAAATGCCTAACTGTGTATATACCATTGCATAGACTGACCCACTGATCCCTCCTCCCTCACTTAGCCCTTCCCATAACCCCTCCTTACCTTGACTCCACCTCCTCCATATATAAGGCTGTGCGCAGAAGTCCAGGACCAGTTCAAAATGAGTATCTGAATAGAAAGAAATGGAGTAAATAAATACATTGAACTCAAAGCCTATCGTGTCTGTGATTATTGGGCAAGATCCTTGGAAAACTTACTTATCAGAACCTGCTGAAACCCACCTCTGCCACCCACCTGTCAGCATGTGGATTGGCTGCCTAGATGCACATTTAAATGTCCCACATAGCCAAATGGCCATGGAAAAGTATCTCTCTGTGAAAGGCCCGGGATGAAGGGGTGGGAAAAGAGTGCTAGCGGACCAATGGCAGGAGAGGAGCACCGGTGGAGAGCCAGCCGAGTAAGAATGTCCCTGTTGGGTCAGCTACGGTGGAGTGCCCAAGAAGAAGTGGGCATGTGTTGGAAGAAATATCCATCTGGTTCAGTTCCAAGCTGGGAGAAAGACACTGGAAACATGGAGGCTGATTGGAAAAAAGGTTTTATTGATGAAGCAGAACCACATGTGATTCTGGGCAGCTGACAAAATGGAGTTTAGAGTGGGTGGATTTTTATACCTTCTTTGGGATTTGTATTTGAGCTTCCTGTTCCTGTGCAAGAACATGTCCTTTAATATTCTATTGGCTGTTGTCAGATTCCTATGGGGTCATGTAGGGGTTATGTAGGGGTCATAGCTGGATCTAGCTGGAAATGTAAATCCTAGGTGTTTGTCTGAGCTAATCTGGTCAACCTCTGGCTTATTGTTTAGCAGTTCCAAGGTGTCTGTGACTTTGAAGTTTGGACTTCTCTGGGATGGTGCAATGAAGAGGCTTGTGTTCTATATATATATATATATATATATATATATATATATATATATATATATATATATATATATATATATATATATATATATATATATATATATATATATATATATGTATATATATATATATATATGTATATATATATATATATATATGTATATATATATATATATATATATATGTATATATATATATATATATATATATATATATATGTATGTATGTATATATATATAGTTTTTTCTTTGACATACATAAGTGCTTAGTGAACAGTGTATTTTCTGGGTCAATTTACTTTATACACAATACTAATAACAAAAATAATAATGGTTTTCGTCCTGTGTTCTATCTTGGGTGAGGGGCTGCTTATAATCCTATCACGCTTCTTTTGTTAGCTGTCAAAAACTTTGCTGCAAGCAGTTTTGAAATATCCTGTCATGAATGGATTTCTGCCTGCAGTATTTGATTTGCTTATGAATAGAGCCATCTAGATACTTGGCTTCTTCTTTCAATAAGCTCTTTATCTCTTACATGCTGGCATCTGCTGTGCACTATTAAGAGAGACTTGGGGGCTGCTTCCTGCCTCTAAAAAACATGTTTCTCCATTTCTCATTTAGGGAAATATAATATTCTGCCTTTTTAATATTCCTCAAAATATTTCATTCTTCTAGGAGGTGGGGCTTCCCACACATGTTAAGGCAGCCATGTTCAATTGTCTCATTCTGTTATACAGTATACCCACAATAGAAAGGGATTTCTTAGCAGGACTCCATGCCTATACAATGCCATATTTGCCTGCAGCCTCAGTTTCCATTTTAAGATTACAAAAAAAATGTATCTTGATTGATCCAAGTATTTTAACTTCACGATGAGGAATAAGGACTTTATTAACTATTTATTATTCTAAAACTGTAAACTGTAGTAATCCTAATCATGCACTGAATCTCTGCATAATTTACCATACTTAGTGCAAATCAAGTTTGCAACAAGGATTACAAGAACAGTTCTTGAAGAATTACATCCACAAGGTCTTCCAGTCTTCAGTCGGCTTTATAGAGTTTACTTTTGAAGGGAAACAATAATAAGGATATAATAAATAATGCTAGGATATGATATACTGGTATACTAGATTCTGTAACTATTAGGTTCTTGTAATACACATATGCCTTTGTATTTGTATCACACATATTATGCCTTTATATTTGTATCTCCTGTAACAAACATATTCTGTTATTAGGCCTCTGTAATGTATCTGGTATTTGTCAAACATATGTCTTTGCCATTTGACCTGAACCCATATCAATCTTCTCCCTGTTTTTTTCTTGTGCCATCTAAGAGCATGGTTCTATCTCAGTCTTAATTTATGTTGATCTGGATAGACTCCTACTTTCCAGGGCCAGGGGGCCTAAGTGGCCAATTGAGTAAACAAAGAAATGCTCAAGATGACTAATTGGGAAGTTTCTATTCCCCCTTGCAGGGCAACAAGGAATGCACGGGCCTGGATTAATGTAATGAAGCGGGCTCTGATAGATGACCACTGGATAACTTTCTATTCACTCTATTCTAAAAAGCAATGCATCCAGTTGGAAAAAGTACAAACTCAGCCAAAATCCTTTTGGTTTCTCTAGGAGGCCTCTAAGTTGTCAGAAGAAAGGAACATTCTAATGACATACAGCTTAAAGGTTGGTTAGGTCAAGGGGATCCACATGAGTTAAAAGTTGTCTATCGTCAAAAGCTGATTTGAATCTATGCTTCAGTAACTGTTTGCAAAGAAACTCTGTAATAAGGAAATGTCAATTAAAATGATAAATGTATATGACCATATGAATTGCTGAGTTAACAGAATCCTTTGTCTAGAAGGGTATAAAACCATTGTACCTAATTTCTGTCTTTGTTCAATGCTTCATGTACAGAGCCTTGAACCTATTGTGCAATATATAAAATCTGTCTCTGATTAATCTAAAAGTTGTGTTTGTCTTATTAAATCCACAACATTTATGGCACCCTGCAGATGGGACTACAAGGCAGAGAACATTTGTTCTACCAGACAGCCTGCCTCAGCGGGAATCGACGCCTCCCCAAGGAAAATCCACTGGCCGGCCATTAGGACTCCTTTGAAGTCCACGGAGATTCAGTGAGGAGGTGCCGTAAACCCGCTGACGAAGACAGGCCAGTCAAGAATCCTTGAAGGTTGATCAGACACAGAGACTCAACATAAATACAAAAAGAAAGAAAGAAAGAAAGAAAAAGAAAACAGGTAAGTATAAATCAGAGAGTTAAAGTCTCTCTGTTTAGAGGTACCTACCCTTTAAAGGGGTGGAAGAGTGGGATTTGATCAATCCCCTGGGAGACCAGGTGGCATCCTGAAGTCTCTGGAATTAAGTATTTAACTAAGTATTGTGTGTAATCTTATGTGTGGTAAGAGAAGAACTAATTGCAGTGTTATAAATTTTCTGATAAACTGACATTCTTAAACAGCCAGAGTTTACTGTTCTTCCCTCCCGGGGTTTAGCAGGCAGTTAAAAAGGTGAAGCCTGTCTAAATGGGAAAACAGATATGATTTGATCAATTTGGTGTGATTTCTGTTAAATATATATGTATATATATATAATGATAGTGTGTAAATTTGAATGGAATTGCATTGATTGTGATATGTGTGGCTGCCAGCAAAGTAGATTTGTGCTTGAGGCTGTGGGAGATATTTGAGATTATTGTAATGGTTGGATTGCATGAAGTGGGATTTTTTGTATGTGAAATTGGTTTAAACAAGAAGTTGATTTCAGTGCAAATGTGAATGCCGGTGTGTTGAGAATGTGAGAAATTAGAAAGAAATGCAGAGGGTTGTGTTGTTGAAAGGAGAGACGAAAGGAAGATGAGAATTCTATGTACTTTAAATATTTTTTTCCCTGTATTCCCCCCCCCCCTTCCTTTGGAAGAAAGAAGCAGGAAAAGGGTGGGCTGCGGACAGCATGTCTCTCTGCTGAGCAGAGAAAGGAGGGGGAAGTGGGTGATCGGCTAATGCTGTTGCTGCTAGGTCTCTTTAATTTGCATATGAAAACTTTTCTGTTCTGAATACAATTTTGATTTTATTTTTTTCTGGAAATTTTTGGAGGTTTAAAAACGCTTCATTAAACCTGTACTCAGAATCCAGTTATTTCGCCAGGCTGGGTTAGCAACATAATTTTAAATCGGATGTTTTAAATTTCTGGGGTTTTAAATTGAGCCGAATCCATTTAATATTTTTAATTATTTTAAATAGGTGTTTGTCTTAAACAAAATAGGCTGTACACCGCCTTGAGTCCTTCAGGAGAAGGGTGATATAGAAATAAACTTATTTTTATTCTTATTTTTATTCTATGTCTGCGTGCATTCTGCATACTTAACAGATGGCACGTTTGTTCGTTTGTATGTTTGTTTGTTGTTTATTTTTTTGTTTGTCAGTAGCATAAACTGTTGCCCTTTTTGGGAATTGTCACAGAGATGAGTTGGAAATTGCGATGTGTGGTGGGAGAGATTCAGTGGCATTTTTGTCTAAAATGATTGGATTCTGCCTCGAGAATATGCTTGTTTTTGTTCACTTCAGTTTGCGGGGAGATTAGATAATTGGTGCTGAGGAGCTAATTTGTTTATAGAAGGATATACGGTAGTTGAAAGGTGAGAGGAAGTTTTAAGGGAAGTCAGAAAGTTGCCTTTAAGTTTGTCTACACAGACTTGTGCTGGCTTGGAAATCAGGATGGCAGTGGTAAGAGGAATTGAATGTTATAATAAGAAGGAGTTAGAGAAAGTAGAATTGATGGAAAGGAGAAGGTATGTGATTTGTTTTTGGAAAGTTATGGAAGTTGGCAGATTGAAATGTGGAAGTGCTAAGAAGTAGGAGAGAAGTGGTGATATGGGCAGGGAAGACAGCGTTAAAGATTGCCCGATCCAAAGAAGAGAAGTGGTGTTTTTCATTGACAGAGATCAGATTAAGTGAACAAAGCATTTGAATACACTTAATCAGTGAAGGGAGTGTTGGAAGATTTGAGAAGCTCAATATTAAAAGCACAAGAAAATTCCCCTAAAGAAAATAGGCAGAAACTCAGGCAGAGTTCAGCTCCCACCTTTACCAATGGGCCATTAAGAAACTGAGATGCCACCTTATTTCCACAACAAAAGGAAGAATAAAAGATGTGTTTGTTTCTTGCTTGCCTTACTAGGAACAATAAAACTGATTCCAGGAGTTTTGAATTCAGGACGGGGGAAAGCTCTGCCTTTCAGCAATCTTTAAAGGGAAAGACTTTTTTTCCCCCAACAGGAGTAGTAAACAAAAATCACTCCTGATAGAAAGGAGGGGTGGCATCTCCGCCTCCATCTGAAAACAAGCAAGAATTAAGATAATTCTATGCAAAATTAATTGAATCTGGACCTTGGAGTTTGAAATGGGAGGGACATGAAAGAGGAAGCCTTGAAAATTTGAAACAGGCTTTAACCAGGGCTCCTGTATTGGGTTTGCTAAATTTGGAAAAGCCATTCGGTCTCTCTGTAGACACACACACACACACACACACACACAAATTGAATTGCACGAGGGGTGTTGGCTCAGAAAGTAGGAAATTGACCTTTGAGGGAGCCCTCATTGTAAGCACCCCACATCAAGTCAGAACTATCCTTCAGTGGTGGTTATCTGATTCAAAATTCTAAACAAAAATGAAACAATTTTAATGCAGCAGACAGTTTTGATTTTACCTACAGTTCTCAATTTGAATCAAGCACAGTTCTTAACCAACACCAGATCAATGGATCACCTTGGATGAGAACATTATGGTGTTGAAATAATTGGCTTCCATACAAAAATAAGACCAGATTTGGAGGGACACCCCCTGGAGACAAATTGCCTCGAAATTGGTCTGCTCAAACCTTTGAATTGTATTCATTAAATTAAGCTCTATGGACAGGGAGCCTGGATAGCTCAGTGGATAAATGCATTGTAATTTAACACCAGCTGTCTGCAATTACTGTAAATTCGAATCTCACCAGGCTCAAGGTTGACTCAGCCTTCCATCCTTTCTAAGGTAGGTGAATTGAGGACCCAGTTTGTGGGGGGCAATAAGCTGACTTTATGATGGCTATTGCTTAATGCATTGTAACCTTTAGTCTCTGGACATCATTTGGCAAAATATGGGTGGAGTCATTGGGGACTTCAAGCTATTGTACATAAACTTTTAAACTAAGCTATGGTTGTATTGGGATATATCCTTTAGTAACATCAATTATAAACAAATGTTTGGTTTGTAAGAAGGTGAATGAACATGCTGTCAGAAAACAACAGATGGGTAAGATGTATCACCAGCTTTAAGACCATTTCAATGTATTCATGTGGATTTTACAGAATTACCAAAAGTGGGGAGTGTAAAATATTTATTAGTCATAGTGAACCATCTCACAGGGTGGGTTGCAGCTTTTATCTGCAGTAATTCTACAGCAACAGTGGTGTCAAGAGTTTTACCCAACCTAGACAGATTATCATCATATGAACTGTTGTTTGGAGTAGTTTTCGCTACAGGAAGCATATGCATTACTTCCTTGGAAACCAGTGACAAAGTATTGAAACAATATGTATATAACCTGTCCAGATATTTTGAAGTTTTTAGGAAACAAGGACTATTAGCCCAAACACCACCTTTGAAGTTTCCAGTTCACAAATTCCACCACGATGATTGGATGTTAATCCAAACTGGACGGAAGTTAGACCCCAAGTGAACGGGCCCAATCTCATCAAGGAAATCCAGTGAAGTTGATGATCCAAAGGATCCAGCCACCAGTGGGAATAGCATTCTTCATCATCTGGACTATTTTTCTATTTTTTTCTTTCTTAGGATTCAGTGGTTGCCTATGCTATTTTCCAACTGAAAAGGACTACAACTGCTCAGATTCCTTTGCGCACTCGCCCAGATGTATTGGTTTTGTAATTGTGTTTTTAAGATCTTAGAAGGACGATCCTGGATCCACTGGATGAGACTGATACCAGGTGATCATCAGCCCTGCTGAATCACTCTGGAAGCTGATTCTCTACGCACGGCGGAAGATTTGTAAAGAGGACAACTGCCTTCACATTGTACATATACATATTATTAGCTGTAATATAGCACTTTCTTACACATGCTAATGTTATTAGAAGTTTGGGAGTACGTTTTGTGGGTACTTGTTTTTCTAATCTTGCTAGAAATTTTGTTTTATATATATAAGGAACGGTTTTTGTGGTAGACCTAGGATTTTTATTGCTACTCCTGTTTCCCAAACCACATGCACCACTAACCCTTTCCCTGACGTAGTGAGCTTTACACCATAGTTGATTATGATTTGTTTATGGCTTTGGACATTATTCGCACTAGGACTCACAGGTGAACATAAGATGAACATTGATTCCCCAAGTAGAGACACTTTAGGTCAAGTTCGCTCCCGCCAAAAACGCATTGTCTATGCACGGGGTTCTTACTTTAGACCTAAGTCAACTCCACCACCTAAGGTTGCACTATTGACATTCCCAGCTGAGGGGGGAATAGATAAGGAAAATGGGCCTCTACAACAATTGCATAGAGGAGACTATATATCACGGATTTTGGAATAAAGTCAAGATCTTGTTAAACAGTATGACCCTACTCTAGGTCAGAAATGCTGCTTATGTTTATCTGCTAGCCCTGCATTTTATCATGC
The DNA here is from genome assembly GCA_022577455.1 of Arizona elegans. Taxonomy (NCBI): domain Eukaryota; kingdom Metazoa; phylum Chordata; class Lepidosauria; order Squamata; family Colubridae; genus Arizona; species Arizona elegans. The sequence goes on along the minus strand of JAKOOJ010000010.1, from coordinate 4,676,738 downwards.
TGTTCCTGTCAAACCACAACTCCGGGTTAGAACAAAGGCTATCAGAAATAAACTTTTAAGAAGGGAAAGTGGGGTGGATGGAATCTGTCCAAGACCATTTCAACCTTCAGAATTTCCGCTCTGGTTCAACTTAAAGTCCAAATCAGATTTATGTATCCTTTTTCCATCTCTTTTTTCTATCTCTCGATATGTTTTTGAAGGACCAATTCTCAGAGATAAACAGAAGGACCCCTCACTGGAAGTCCCATTGCAACCACTGGCAGGAATGTTTGTGGCAGGGACTTAGGGATCTGGACTAATGCAAGGAACTACTGAGTGCATGCCTTTTCCATAAATCTTCTTATGTGGAAAGGATGCATATTTGTGTTTACCAACAAATTGGACAGGAACATGTAACAAATCAGGTGTGGTCAGAGAAATTGCCAAGGAATTGCAGGATAGGGCTTCCAAGATAGGTCAGAGGTTATAAACAACTGACATGTGGTTTTCTTGGTTGCCTGGATCCGGGTGAATTAATATGGCTGTGGCAGGCCTAGCTTTTATTCCTTGTGCAATCCCTATGCTAAAACATCTATCAATAAGAGCAGTAAAGGAGATTCAAGTTGAAAAGGAACTAGCTTTGATAGAACATTTTCTTATTCATCTTGGTCCCTATCCTATGGAAGAACATAAAGATTCTGAGGCAGACCCATTTGAGGAAATGGAACCTGTAGAAAGAGGTAGAGAATCTCCCCAAGAATCAAGAGAGTAGAAAAACAATCAAGAACTACCTATCCTTTACTTTTATTAATTATCTTTTGTTAGACCCTATATATGGTAGATTTGTTTATTGGAACCTTGTATATTCAGAAGTTAAACTTATATGAGAATAGTGAAAGTTTCTGCATTGAAAAACTTTCAGAGGGGGGAATAATGTAATGAAGCGGGCTCTGATAGATGACCACTGGATAACTTTCTATTCACTCTATTCTAAAAAGCAATGCATCCGGTTGGAAAAAGTACAAACTCAGCCAAAATCCTTTTGGTTCCTCTAGGAGGCCTCTAAGTTGTCAGAAGAAAGGAACATTCTAATGACATACAGCTTAAAGGTTGGTTAGGTCAAGGGGATCCACATGAGTTAAAAGTTGTCTATCGTCAAAAGCTGATTTGAATCTATGCTTCAGTAACTGTTTGCAAAGAAACTCTGTAATAAGGAAATGTCAATTAAAATGATAAATGTATATGACCATATGAATTGCTGAGTTAACAGAATCCTTTGTCTAGAAGGGTATAAAACCATTGTACCTAATTTCTGTCTTTGTTCAATGCTTCATGTACAGAGCCTTGAACCTATTGCGCAATATATAAAATCTGTCTCTGATTAATCTAAAAGTTGTGTTTGTCTTATTAAATCCACAACAGGATTGGGAGGCCAGAGTTGGGTACTAAACTGACGTCTCTGAGGGTATAAAAGGACGCCATACCTTCCCCAAGGTGTGGCTATCTCCTCGCATGCATTGTATCTGTATGTACTGGATATAGTTCCACCCAGTATTTTGTTTTTGGCCATAAATAAAATCTGTTTTTTTTGCAAGCCTCGTCTTGAGTCTCTCTCTTTGGCATTCTGGTGACTCAAGTGTATTTTGGGACCTTACATTTTTATTGCCAAGCCTTGGCACTCTGATTTAAATGTTGCAACTTGATTCATTTATTTCATAGGCACTGATTTAACAGTTGGCTTATATAAGTAGATATTAACACTTTTTTAAGCCTGTAAATAGAACTATCCCACAAAAAGAAGTCAGTAATAGTCCACTGATACCACTGTTGGAAGAAATGTCCATCTGGGTTCAGTTCCAAGTGGGGAGAAAGACACTGGAAACATAGAAGCTGTTTGGAAAGATGGTTTAATGGTGGACGGGACCATGTGGGTTTTTTGGGTTCTGGGCAAAAATGAGCACACAGGTGAGAGAGAGAGAGAGAGAGATTTATATTCCTGTTCCTGTGTAAGAAATGTATTCTGATTGGTTGTCAGACTCCCATGGGGCCATGCAGGGGTACCTTTGTAGGTTGTCTTGAGTCCCAGGCTTGGTTAAATCTTGCTGGGTGATGTAATCTTCCCAGGTGCCATGTGGTGAGATCTGTTGCTAGATGGGTAGAGGGCTAATCCTATTATGTCCTGAGGGTGAAGATCTATTGTTTTGTAGATAAGATGGCCCAGTCTTTTGTCTTGTAGATAACCAAAATATCTGCTGGGGGTAGGGAGCTGGGGCTGAGTTTCTGTCTTAAGATTTCTATTTTTCTTTTAGGGGAAATATTCTGCCTTTTTAATATTTCCTAAAATATTTCATTCTTCTAGGAGAGGGATGGGTGCTAACTTTCTACACCACCATATGGAATCAGTAAATAATAACTGATGTCATAATCAAAAACAGGTTTTAATTGTATTTAAAGAAAGTGAAGAAAAACACAATTGTATAAACTCTACATGTGACAGTGTCGCAGAAAAATAAAAGAGATGAATTTCAAAATCAGAAAAAGCTTTTATTTATTTTGGCCAAAAGGTTCAGACATGCATTCTGTTTTACATTCTGAACAAAAGACCTTCTTTAAGACACGTATCTTTATAGAACAAAAAACAGGAAATGTGAAATAAACCTCCTACATGTTAGGTTCTCTCCCTCCTCCCATTATTGCCTGAACAGGAAGATTAGTTAATTCTTGTGGTTTTACTTCTTGAACTCTCCAACTGTAGAATTGTCAGGGTAAATGTCTAATTCTCCCAGGCAGGGGCTGGCACCTCCCCATATCCCATCATACCCCCTTACCTCAGACTCCTCCCCTGGTGTATAAAAGGGTCCTACACGTGGGCATCCAGCAGTTCCAGATGTGTGCCTGCAAAGACAAGACAGAGGTCAGTGACCTTTACCCTGAATTGGGCCTAGGAGGACTCCAGGTCTAGAATAAAGAATCAATGAAGAGATACCATTTTCTCCTGTGAGTTATTGGGTTAGATCCATCCAGCATTAACAAGAATAGTGCGTAACCTTGTGGTTTAACTATTTGAACTCTGCAACTTTCTCAAGTCAAAGGGGTCCTTCAGAGATCCTCTAGGCTGACCCCATATTATTTCACTTTTATATCCAATTTCACTTTACGTTCTGCCTTACCCACCCTTTAAGACTCTATTTTACTTGTTTACAATTGAGTCTTACCTATTACAGAGCTTAATTCAACAATGCAAGCATATAACATTTGACATAACATAATCAATTCAGGATAAGATACATAGTAATGCAAAGGAAAAACAAGTAATACATATTATTTTCAAATCTTATTCTCTGAAGCACTTTCTCTAATTACCCAGTTGAGAGTTGTACATATGTTCCTGCATCAGAAACTTCATTTTCATCAAAGAGATCAGGGTCAATTTTACAGTCTATAAGGCATTCCACCAATATCAACTCTTTCTCAACTTTTATCTCCTTTACTGTTCTCATAGCTAGTTGTCTGAACAGAGGTATTGTACAAGGAATAAAAGCCAGGCCTGTCACAACAGAAATAACATCTGTCTAATCCAGCCAGGCCCAGACAACTAAGAGAACCATATTTCTGCTGCTTGTAACTTCTGACTAAGGTGACCAGACGTCCCGCTTTTGGCGGGACAGTCCCGCTTTTGAGCAATTTGTCCCGCGTCCCGTGGCGTTTTAAAAAAGTCCCGATTTTTCATTCTGCCTCCTGGTTCCCGGCTGCCTCCTGAATCCCCGCTGATGGCTAGAGGGAAAAAACCTGTTTAAACTCTTGCCGCGGGGCTTCAAAGGGCCGCCCTACGTTAATTAGCTCGGCTTCCCCCTCTCAACTGATTTGCACAGGGCTCTGCTCTTGCTAAATTGCTCAGTTTTTTTTTCCTCTTTGTGCAAACCAAGCTCAAAACGAAACTGAAAGTAAAACAGGCTGTTGGCTTTGCGGTTTGCTTGCAACGTTGGAAAATTAGGCAGCAGATTTATTTTCCTTTTCCTCACCAAAAAAGGTAAGTGCAAACAATGGAAAATTATTTAGGGCAAAAGAGGAGAGTTCAAGATTTTAAAACACAAAAGAAAAAAAAGCTCTTTTTAACTAGGGAATTGTAATAATTGAGATATTATTAATTGTATACTGTGTTGAAAGCAGAAATGGTTAAGTTGTGGTTTGGAGGAATATATGGGGGAAATTATTTGGTTTATTATTATTGGTAAGTATAATTAATTGATTTGTAAGAAATTGGATTGCATGGAAATAATTGGAATATTCATGTTCATATTGATTAATATACAAAAAAGATAGTTATATAACTAATTGATTTATATTAAAATGTTGAATTTGTATTAAACAACTGTATTACATAATTACATAATTAACCAATGTGAGGATGGATATAAAAATAGATGACAATGGGAAGGGGTATAAAATAGAATAGAAGGGAAAAATTGAATTTGATTAAGATTAGAGATGAGGATGAAGGGTAAAATTGTTTTTTTAAAAAAATAGATGAGGAATAAATATGGCAAAAAGGAAATATAGAAATTGTAAATTTAATTGAAATGACTAAACACTGTTTAAATTTGTGAACCAGCCAAATATTCTGTTCAAAGAAAATACATTGTATGTATGTGTGTTTCTAATTATTGCTATTTATTCATATTTGTTCTCTTTTATTCTTTAAAGTTTAACAATTCATTCTTTATCTTAATATCTTTATATTTGTTTGGGGTTGGCTTTCTTCCCTTTCATCTTTTTTATTGTACAGCAATCTTTCTCCTCAAACCTACCACCTCTCTTTTCTTTCCTTCTTACTTTCTCTTCCTCCCCTCTTCTTCTCCTCCCTACTTCCTCTTCCTTTCTCCTTCTCCTCCTCTCTTCCTCCCTCTCTTAACCATCACTCCTACTCTAATTTCCCTTCCCTTCCTTCATCCCTCTCTATTACTGTATCCTTTTATGCATATGGACTACTCAGAGGGCTGAAAAAGTTATTTTTGACTGGTCCTCGCACTTTTGACCAGTCCTTGAACTTACGACTGTCCTCACATTTTACATTTTTGCCCTATCTTGTCATCATGGTGAAGAGAAGCAGTTGTGAAATGAGTGACATGGTTGTTAAGAATGCTGCACGGGCATAAATGTGAGGATGGTCATAAGTGTGAGGACCAGTCAAAAGTGTGAGGACCTGTCAGAAATGACTTTTTTCAGCCCTCTGGTTAGTCCTTTTGTGCATATGGACTACTCAGAGGGCTGAAAAAGTTATTTTTGACTGGTCCTCGCATTTTTGACCAGTCCTCGAACTTACGACTGTCCTCACATTTTACATTTTTGCCCTATCTTGTCATCATGGTGAAGAGAAGCAGTTGTGAAATGAGTGACATGGTTGTTAAGAATGCTGCACGGGCATAAATGTGAGGATGGTCATAAGTGTGAGGACCAGTCAAAAGTGTGAGGACCTGTCAGAAATGACTTTTCAGCCCTCTGAGTAGTCCCTATACACACAGCCATGGCCACCCGGTCACATGACCAGCTAGCCACGCCCACCCAGTCACATGGCCTCCAAGCCACGCCCACACAATAAGCCACGCCCACAATGGTGTCCCTCTTACCAATGTTAAAATCTGTTCACCTTACCCTATACACATAGCCATGGCCACCCGGTCACATGACCAGCTAGCCACGCCCACCCGGTCACATGACCAGCTAGCCACGCCCACAAAATAAGCCACGCCCACAATGTCCCTCTTTACCAATGTTAAAATCTGGTCACCTTACTTCTGACCCATTTTGAATGCCCGGTCCTGCAAATCTTTGGCAATTTCTCTGACCACCCCTGACTTATTCATGTAAAAACAACAGTCTTCTCCCAAGAATACACACAAACCACCTTCTTGGACCTTAACCAAGGTCCCTGCAATTTGGTTCAAGCTTTCTTGGAACTCCTCTGACAATTGCTTGAACTGTGTTATGGAGTGTGCCATTCTACCTACACCTGTTCCAACAGCAGTCCCTATCCCCAGGATTGCTAATAGTGGGACCAAGAGTGACACCCTATTTATTTTTGAACATGCCCCATAAAGGGAACAGGGATAGTGTGCTCTCCCCTGACAACACTTATTTTGGGGAAGATGTACATGTTCCAGTCCAGTTTGTAGGTAAACACAATTACACATTTTTCCCACATAAGAAGAAAACTCCATTTTCCTTACACACACTCCTATGTTCATAGAAAGGCATGGGCTCGTTGGTTTTTCTCATTAGTCCAGACCCCTAAAATCCCTGCCACTAGCATGCCAGTCAGAGGCTGCAATGGGACTTCTAGTGTAGGGTCCTTTTGCTTTTCTCTGAGAATTGTGCCTTCAAAAAGATAACGGGAGCTTACATTTCCAAAGGGAAGTAGGACACATAAGCCTGTGTTGGACCTAATGGAGACATGTGGTGGTATTGAGAAGTGACCTTCTGTTGAAATAAATAGTGGGCATAAGGAGAAATGCCACTAGTTAGGTTTACATCCATAAGTGTCATTCTAGGGTCAAAGTGTATTTCTGATGGACATTGATCTCCCATCAGGGATCCTATAGGAATATCTGGTTCCTGATATCACTTTACACACAAGGAGGGTGACCTTAGAATTTCCACACCAACGGCTATAGGGCCAACAATGGGGAAATGATTCATCCCCAGCCTTTTGAAGGCGTTATAAAAGTCTCCTTGCAATTTGGCTACTGCTACTTTGGTTCTCCATTTAATATCATTCTCAAGGACTATTGTGGCCCTGATCCTGACCCAAAGATCTGGCTCAACTGGAACAGCATTATAAGATGAAGGACAAGCAGACAAACACAACCAGCATTTTTGGCTTAGGGTAGAGTCAGACTGATTAACTAGGCTTTAACTCAATTCCAGTATTCTTTTTTTTTTTAATTGCAAAAGTTTTACAATTACATTTTCACCCAATTTCCCCCCCCACAACCCGCCACAACCTCCCCAACCACCCTAACTCTCCCAACCCACCCCTAACCCTCCCCTCCCCCCCGGACTTCCATAGAATATAATCCAATCAAAATCCCCTTTTTTATAAAACTTGAACCCCTCCATCCCCCATATAATTTTTCATCTTCACAAAATTCAAATATTTCTATCTTTATATAATACTTTCAGTGAAAAGCTATTTGATACTTCCTAGTTTGATATTTGTTCTGCACATAATCTATCCACTTTTTCCACTCCCATTCATAAGGCTCTTGTGAGTGATCTTTTAAATATGCTGAAATCTTCGCCATTTCTGCAAAACTGGCCATCTTCAAAGTCCATTCCTCGATAGTGGGCAAAGCTTCATTTTTCCAGTATTTACCTATCAATAATCTCGCTGCTTTTATCATATACAATATTAACTTAGTTTCACCCAATGTAAAACCCTTAACTATACCCAATAAAAACAATTGTGGAGAAAATTGAATTTTTTTCTTCAAAACATTCTGCATAACCCACCAAATTTTTATCCAAAAAGCCTTAACTTTCTTACAGGTCCACCAAACATGATAATATGTAGCATCTAAGCAGTCACATCTCCAACATTTTGGCTGAACATTAGGGTACATACACGACAATTTCTTAGGATCTAAATGCCATCTATAAAACATTTTATAAAAATTTTCCCTCAAATTCTGTGACTGTGTAAATTTAACATTCTGAACCCAAATTTTTTCCCATGTTTCCAACATCACTGGCTCTGCAAAATTTTGTGCCCACTTAATCATACAATCTTTAACCAATTCAGTTTCTGAATCCCTTTCTAACAAAACATTATAAAGCCTTTTAATATGCATTGGACCTTTCTCTTTTATATGTCTAACCAATTCTTCCTCATGCAACATTATACCAATTTTTTGGTCCTCTTTCCATCTCAATTGAAGTTGATTATACTGTAACCAAGTTAGATTAATCCCTTCATCCAACAGTGTTTCTAATGTCTTCAGTTGCCATCTGCCCGCATCTGTAAAAAGAACTTCTTTATATAAAAACCCCCCGAGTGACATTATATTTGTATTCCACATGATATGACCAAGATCCAGCCATAGCGGTATTTTGTAATCCCATTTGGATCGGTGCTTCTTCCAAACTCTCATCAAAGAATCTCTAAGTATATGGCTTTTAAATACTTGATCCACTTTGTTTTCATAAAATAGGTAAGCATGCCAACCAAATTCAAGACCAAAACTTTCTATATTCAATATTCCAGTCTTTTTCCTTCCAAACCAATCGCTTGCTTGAGTCAAAGCTGCTGCTTCATAGTATAACTGTAGGTTTGGAAGTTTAAGACCTCCCCTTTCTGGAACATCTTGCATAATTTTCAATTTCACTCTCGTTTTTTTCTCATTCCATACAAACTTATTCAATCCACTTTGCCATTCTTTCAATTGTTTATCACTTTTAAGCACCGGAATCATTTGGAACAAAAAAAGAAATCTTGGCAAAATGTTCATCTTAACTGCTGCTATTCTTCCATGTAAGGACAGCTGCAGTTTTTCCCAAGTCTCCATATCTTTCTGTATATCTCGCCACAACACCTCATAATTATTTTGAAACAATTTCATATTTGATTCTGCAACCTGAACTCCTAGATATTTAACCTTAGGTACAATCTCAAAACCTGCCCTTCTTTCAAGTTCGTGTTTTCGATCTTGTGTCATATTTTTAACTATCATCTTAGTTTTTTTCTGGTTCAGTCTAAATCCTGATACTGTGCCATAGTCTTTTATAATGTCTTTCATCTGGATTATTGATTCCATCAGCTGTGTTAGGGTAACAACCAGATCATCTGCAAATGCCCTTATTCTGTAATCCTCTTGCCTTATCACTATACCTTTCAAGATATTCGAGTCACGTATTATATTCAGCAAGACTTCTAGTGTTAAAATAAATAACAATGGGGATAACGGACAACCTTGTCTTGTTCCTTTTTCAATATTAAAGTCTGTTGTCAAACTTCCATTAATAATAATCTGTGCCTTTTGCTCTTGGTAAATTGCTGAAACCGCCTGTATAAATTGATCCCCAAAGTCCATCTTTTTTAAAGTCTTCAATTCCAGTATTCTTAACATGTAGTTCCCTTTTCTCAATTGTTACAGGGGCCCATTTTCCCTTTGTTCTACCCCACTCTGTTCTGGGATTGTCAGACGCTTGTCTTTAGGTCTTGGGGTTGGCTTAGGTCCAGGGTACCGACCCCACCTATTGATGATACGTCATTGGCGGGAGTGGACCTGTTCCAAAGAGTTCACACCTTGTGACCCGTTCTTGCCTTGTACTTTGGGGTTTTCAACTTCCCCAGATCCTTTTTCAAGGGCAAGGGTGTCACTTGGGTATTCTCACAACATTGGGAACTACTATACAGGGTGTTTGTCAGCGTTCCAAATTAGGCTCTCTTCCAGTTCTGACATGAACGAGATGAAGCAAAGACCAGAAGCGTTGATTTATTGCTGAGATGAACTTTTACCTAGTTTTCTGTATGCAACAGATAGGGTTTCCTGGGGGACGAGGGTGGGGGCCACATTCCTGTGAAAAGAGAGTGCCGGGACGTAGAGATGGATCTGCATGATGGCCAATGGGACATTGGGTTGGAGAGCGGAAGAGGAGGGGGTTGGAAGGAGGAGCCAGTTTGGCTGCAATTTGAGTTAGGAATGTGGGTTTTATTTCTGTTCTTAAATAAAAATGATTCATTAGAGATTTTGCGCTTGAAAATGAAGCTTATTTAAGATAGCACCGAAACCTGACAGACAGCCAAACTCTCTCAAAGCCAGGCTGGCTGAGTTTAAATCATCCCGTTCCCTCCCAGACGTATGGTCAGATTGGAGGTTATCCCCCGACACTATGGCTGAAGCGAAGCTCTTGGAGGAAAGCCTGCTTCAAGCAACGAGTGGAGGAGAAGCGGTCGTGACTCCAGCCAGTTTGGAAACTACGAAGGCTCAACTCTCCCTGCCTTCCTTCTCGGAAAAACTTCAAACAGAGAAGCCTGAATCAGGCTGAAAAGTACCCGGGGACTGTGCCAAAAGCTTCAGAGGCGGAGTTTCCCTTTCCTAATATGAGAGACAAGGGAAAACCCCTAAGTGAATTGGGCAGAGCCTCCTGGCTATGGGAGTGGGAACAAGCCAGAAAACAAAGTAAGCGCCAAGAAATTCTAAGGAAGCCACTCGAAAGCCCCATAGATGAGTTGAAAGAGAAATTTGACTGTGCCACCCTTCAGGGGGAGGAACCATCCTGCAGACCCAAAGAAAAGAGAGAACCAGTCTGGGCTGTTGACCCGAGAGGACGTAGGCGAAGGCGCAGCCCTTCCCCCCTTCATAGAAGGAGGAGAAGGAGCCCAACGATGCATCCATGGGTCCCCCCCCTCCCAGAAAGCAGCAAAGCCTAGATGAGGCAGCACCTCCATACCCCAGGATGAGAGGCGAGGCAGAGGACTATCAACACCGAGACCGGCCCTACACAGCTCAGCACAGAGAGGAGAGGCCAGAGAGGGAGGAGCCACCCCAATTCAGAGGGAAGTTCGACGGTGACCCAGACAACCTCGCCCAATTCCTCGATTCAGCTGAGATATACATAGAGCGTTTTGGACACCTTTACCCTTTCCCCAGAGCCCTAGTGAATGCCATTTCGGAAGGGCTGGAGGGAGAAGCAAAGAGGTGGTCAGCATCCCTCTATAAAAACAGGCCCCCCCAGCTGCAAGATGCGGATGGGTTCTTGCAACTATTGAGAGCTTGTTATGAGGAGGAAGAGGACGACCCCTATGTGGAAGACGAGCTCAGAAACCTAATGCAGAAGGGGAAGCCCATCAAAGAGCATATCCGTGAATTCAGGAGAGTCGTTGGGACACTGCCTCCCCTACCTGAGCGATTGCTGGTGTACTTTTTTAGAACAAGCCTAGATAAGAGAATTTCCCAAGTGACTGCTTATCGTGACATCCCAAACCGACTCTCTGAATGGTTCCGGGTAGCGATAAAAGTCGACAGAGGGTTGCGGGCGAGCGACACGCCGAAACCACCAGAGGGAAAGGAGAGAGGTCGACCAGACCAAGGGCCACTCAACAGATGGGAAACCCCAACATCACAGCCCTCCCACAGACCAACTGCCCCACGGAGCTCACTGAAATGCTACCGATGTGGGGGGAGCGGCCACATAGCAGCAAGATGTGGAATGCCTAGACCGGGACCAGCTCCACCACCCAAAGCACGACCGGAATGAGGGCCCAAGCGCGCCACCCACATACCGCGAGAAAACCCCCAAATCCCGGAGTTTTTCGCTCACCTGACCGAAACCAGAGGAACCCCAGATGAGGGAGATCAGTTTCCTGAACTCTACGACACAGAGGACGAAGGCGAAGATGACCCAATGGTGAGTGGACCTGTCCATCCTTTTCTTTTCCCCATACGCCTAACAGCCCCCAAAACAGGGGCCCAAGAGACTTTCCAAGCCCTAATAGACTCGGGTAGCACACGGTGCCTAATCAACCTACCCACAGTTCTGAAATTGGGAATCCGAGCTAAACAGCTCAAACAACCAATTCGTTTTGAGCAAGTTGATGGGTCCCTAGTGGGGGGAGCGTACACCACACACTTGACCGAACCCGTGAGACTAGAACTAGCAGATCACTGGGAGACGATCCGCTTCATAATAGCCCCCAAGATGACAGAACCAGTCATATTGGGACTCTCGTGGCTGGACAAATGGGGCCCAATCATTTGGTGGCAAGAGGGGACCCGCAGATTGAGAATAGCAAAGGGCCCCCAACCCCTGCCGTCCCGACCAGAAGAATACCCTCCCACGCTGAGACCCCAAAGCAGCCTTCCACCACAAGACAAAACACCACCAACACAAGGGTCCCTCCCAGAAGGTACAGTAAAGCAATTGGCAGCCGCACCCACCACAGCTTGTAATGCAGATCAGATCCCAGGGGAGTACCAAGACCTTGCTGAACTATTCAGCGAGGCCGACTGTGACATTCTGCCCCCCCCACCGCGAGACCGATTGTGCCATCGAGATTATCCCGGGAGCGAAACTACCCAAACCAAAAATGTATGCCATGACGCCCCAAGAAATGCAGGAAATGCGGGACTACATAGACAAAAACTTACAAAGGGGATTTATTGAGCCAGTAAAACCAAGGGTAGCGGCGCCGGTCATGTTTAAAGAGAAAAAGGACGGCTCCATGAGATTGGTGGTCGACTTTCGAAGTATCAACACCGTTTGCGTACACAACTTGTACCCCCTCCCCCTCATGAAAGACATGTTAGCCCACCTAGCTAAAGGGAAGGTTTTCACCAAACTAGACCTTCGAGAAGCTTATTACCGAGTACGCATAAAGGCAGGAGATGAATGGAAAACAGCATTCAACTGCCCCCTGGGTAGTTTCCAGTTTAAAGTAATGCCTTTTGGATTGCAAGGAGCCCCGGCAGTATTCATGCAGTTAATAAATGAAGTCTTACGTGAACACCTTTACAAAGGGGTCCTCGTCTACCTGGACAATATTCTTATCTACACGGAGACCATAGACGAACATATACCCCTCGTCCGCCAAGTACTGAAAAAACTGCTACGGGCAAACCTATATGTCAAACTGTCAAAATGCGATTTCCACCAATCATGGCTAGACTACCTGGGCTACCGAGTATCAAACGAGGGGATAGAGATGGACCCAGCCAAGGTCCAATCAGTTCTACAATGGCATCCCCCTCGCACCCTCAGACAACTGCAAAGTTTTCTAGGCTTTGTGAATTTCTACAGACAATTCATCCCCTCATTCGCGAAGATTGCCAAACCTTTGATGGACCTGTTAAAGACAGTAAGCCCAGCGATGAAACCTCACCCGGGACAACCCTTACAGTGGGACCTGACCTGCCAACAGGCATTCGAGACACTAAAAGGACTGTTCACGAAAGAACCTGTCTTAAAACACCCGGATCCGGAACAGCCTTTTGTTATCCAAGCAGACGCAAGTGATGTGGCAGTGGGAGCCGTGTTACTCTAAAAGAACAACCAAGGTGATCTACAACCCTGCGCCTACACCTCCCGCAAACTCACTGATACGGAGAGGCGATGGGCGGCGTGGGAGAAGGAAGCATTTGCAGTAAGATGGGCCTTGTTGACCTGGCGGCACCTACTAGAGGGAGGCCAAAAACCATTTGAATTCTGGACTGATCATAAAAACCTAGAGGCCCTAAAAACCCCACGAAAACTGTCACCCAGGCAAGTGCGGTGGGCACAATACTTCAATCGTTTCAATTTCGAGCTTAAGCACATCCCAGGAGGGAGAAATTTCCTGGCTGATGCCCTCTCCCGAATGCCTCAATACAACAGTGAGCGAGAGCACGTAGTGAATGCCATCATCCCCTCCACCCAAGCTGCGGCCCAAGTGATCACCAGACGGCAACAACGTGACCAGCAAGGCCAACTTCCTAGTGACTTAACTGCAAAATTAAAAAATGAAACGCTGACAGACCCCTGGTATCGGGACAATCAACATCTCTTGACAAAAAGAGAGGAACTAGCATGGAGGGGGACAAAGCTCTATGTCCCACAGAGTTTACGCATCCTGATTCTCAAGTGGAGCCACGACGTTAAACCAGCAGGACACTTCGGGTTCCTAAAGACTCTGCACCTAGTACGAAGGCAGTTCTGGTGGCCACACATGAGAAAGGACGTAGACAGTTATGTAAAGAGCTGCATCACTTGTGCCACGATGAAAACAAGACCAGGGTGCCCGCCTGGATTGTTGCAACCAGTAGCTGAGCCAATGAGACCATGGGAGGAGATTGCAATGGACTTCATAGTAGACCTACCGAGGAGCAGTGGAAATACAGTGATCTGGACTGTAATAGACTTATTCTCCAAACAGGCACACTTCATTCCTTGTAGTGGACTGCCTTCAGCCCGTCAGTTATCCAAACTGTTCCTGAAACACATTTACCGCCTACATGGAGTCCCCAGGAGAATCATCTCCGACAGAGGGGTCCAGTTCACAGCAAAGTTCTGGAGGGAGTTTCTACGATCCATAGGTTCATCCCAAGGGCTCAGCTCAGCATTTCACCCGAGCACCAATGGGGGGGTGAAAAGACTAAACACTATGATAGAACAGTATTTAAGATGCTACGTCGACTACCAGCAGTCCAATTGGGCAGACCTCCTATCTTTTGTGGAGGTTGCATATAACAATGCTGTCCACAGCACCACGGGGCTAACCCCGTTCAAAATAGTGAGTGGCATGGATTTTGTCCCCATGCCAGAATATCCGAGGGAGCCCCCTTCCTCAGTTAGTTTGACCGACTGGATGGCAACGTTGAGACAAACTTGGGAGAATGTTAAGAGGGCACTGGCAAAGGCGGCTCAATCTTATAAGGAACAAGCAGACAAGCACCGAACTCCCCAAAGACCATTTCAGCTGGGAGAGAAAGTTTACCTTTCCACCAAGTACTTGAGACTTAGACTCCCGAGCAGGAAACTGGGCCCAAAATTTATAGGACCATTTCCTATAATAAAAATAATCAACCCCGTTACAGTGCAATTGCAGTTGCCACGGCTTTTGGGGAAAATTCACCCCGTTTTTCACAGTAGCCTTCTAAAACCTGTAGTGGGGTCTACTTTAAGGCCATCGCCACGTGAACCCCCTGGACCCTTGGTTGTTGGGGGCCAAACACACTACGAAGTGCAGCGGATTCTTAATTCAAGATGGCACAGGGGGCGCCTCCAGTACCTAATTAAATGGAAGGGCTACCCGTTGTCAGAGGCTTCCTGGGTGAAGAGCGCAAACATCCAAGCAGATCGCCTTATAGCAAGATTCCATGCAGACCACCCGGGGAAGCCGGGAGGGGGGGGTGCACAGCCAAGGAGGGGCTAATGAGATTTATCTTGTTGTGTTTTTTCCCCATGGGATAGGTGATGTCGCAGAAGTGAAGGGAGAGGGGCCGGATGTCAGCGTTCCAAATTAGGCTCTCTTCCAGTTCTGACATGAATGAGATGAAGCAAAGACCAGAAGCGTTGATTTATTGCTGAGATGAACTTTTACCTAGTTTTCTGTATGCAACAGATAGGGTTTCCTGGGGGACGAGGGTGGGGGCCACATTCCTGTGAAAAGAGAGTGCCGGGACGTAGAGATGGATCTGCATGATGGCCAATGGGACATTGGGTTGGAGAGCGGAAGAGGAGGGGGTTGGAAGGAGGAGCCAGTTTGGCTGCAATTTGAGTTAGGAATGTGGGTTTTATTTCTGTTCTTAAATAAAAATGATTCATTAGAGATTTTGCGCTTGAAAATGAAGCTTATTTAAGATAGTACCAAAACCTGACAGTGTTATTACTCATTAGGCCCTTTGCCAATAATAGCCAAAGCCACAGAAAACTCATAATTGTCCTCTACACAGAACCTTCCCATTCCAAATCTTCAGCCGTATGTGGAGGGTCAGCTTCTGGTGTGACACCAGTAAGGCCTCTTCTGCCCCGTATGTTGCCTGCCCATTGCCGGTAGGACAGTTATAGGGGGCACTTCTTCAAGCGTACTACTAGGGGTCGGGCCTGGGCCCGGTCTGCCTCCCAATATTCCTCAGCTGCGGACTTAATTCGAGTCCAGTGAATCCAAGACTTGGATTTCAACACACTTTTTACTGTGGTAACACATGACCACAGTATACGGGCCCTTCCACCTTGTTGTGGAATGATGAGGACCAAGCAACATTCCTAGGTCAGCCAGAGACAGTTTTATTGCGCAAGGTTCAGAGCCAGTTTTTGTACATGAAGCTTTGAACAAGGAGAGAACTCTGATACAACGGTTTTATACATTTCTAAGACAAAGGATTCAGTGAGATCATACATTTTCCATATATGGTTAATATGAGATCATACATCCGATTTTCCCTATATGGTTACATACATTGGATAATAAGTTCATCTAATTACTTAAAGCATTAATTTTAGTTTACAAAATTATCTTAGCCACACAACTTTTCCTTAAGTGCTCGGAGTTGCTAATGGGAGAGTTACTACTGTCCTTGGGTAAGTTTTTTGGATTAAGTAACTCTTTGTAACATATAGGTCTTTGTGTCATTCATAGTGAGGTCACTCAGAAGTTTTTCCATATGGCAGTCCTTTCGTGACATCTAGGTCTCAGAAGATATATTACCACTTAATGGGGTTTAACTGTTTGTTAATGTAATCTCCAACAAGCACTTTCCTCTCTTATAATAATGTGAATAGAGAGGTTCTCTCAGAGTTCATGTATCTAAGCACGTCTTCCCCTTATAATAATGTGAATAGAGAGGGTCCCCCAGAGCCCATATATCTGACTCTGTATGATTCCTATTTTATTCACATTATTTCTTATTTGCTATAATTCCTACTTTATTCACATCAACCTAGGCATTAAACTTTTTCCTTTCCAGTGTTTTACCCATACAATCCTCCAAATCACAATTTAATCATTTCTACTTTCATCACAATATAATTTTAAAATATTTCAATCGTTACAATTTCCCTACTTACGTTTAGAAATGTTCTAGCTGTTATCCAAGTTACAACTTAAACCTTTGTACCTTCACCACCATATACCATTAAAGTATTTCAATTGTCACAGTTTATACTTATTCATATTTCTAGAAAAAGATTAAAAAGGAAAACTTATCATTGTCTAGATTTCAAAAATACAAAGACAAATACTCCAATTATTATTCATTTCATTTTTACAATCATGTTTTCCCATTTATTTCTTACTACTATTTGAATAGTATAACTAGAGGTGGTCAAAAATGGTTGGATTTGTTGGATTTCTTGTATTTGCTTATTTAATTCTCCCGCCATCTGATTCACCCACTTAGTTCCTATCTGGCTTAAGTCTCCTATATGATTTTCAAGTATTTCAAAAGGAAATAATCTAATTTCTTTACGTGGAGAAGATCACACAGATCAAAGTACTAGTGGTAATGCATTTACTCACTTAAGGTGATTTTCAAGGCACACCTTTGTCACCTTTTCTCTTATAGTCCTGGTAAGGCTGGTCAGTCAGGCTTGGGAAGGTCTGCTCCACTCTGGTTGCTGTGTTGACCTGCATACGTTGTTTCAATTTCACGACCCGATGCTTGCAAAAGAGTAGCTGGGTTAAGGCATTTGTTTGTTTCAGGATCACTCGTGGTTTCTGGAGGAGAGCTTGATGCTTGTAATTTCTGGGGTTTGTCAGTCATAAATGGTCCTTTGTCTCTAAAACTCCTTGAATCGCATGGCTGGTGTAAATGGTAGCTGGCTGCCTAAGGGTTAATTTCCTAATAGTTGGACAGACAGCTTCCTTCCATCACTCTCTGCCTTTGACTTATGGTAATGGGACAGGGTTAGCTTTTCTGCCTGAGAGGAACAGGCACTGCCAAGGCTTCAGCATGGTGTGCAGCATGTCCTGGTGGGTTATCTTCAACTTTGGTACTTCAAACTCCTGCCAAGTATTGGGGATTTGACCCTCTTGAGCCATATTTCTCGCCATCACGACCAGGAGGGAAACTGGACACGCAGGCATATAGAGAAACTGGTGTTCTATATTTCTTCCATCTAAGGAATATTTCAGGGTTTTCAGCATGGGGCGACCATTTATGAAGCCATTAACCCCTTGGATATTTTAGAAAGGGGAGCCAGCAGCTTTGTAATTACAGATCTGGATGCCCCTGTATCCACTAGGAAGGTTACATTATTCCCCCTATTTTCATTTGGACCAAGGATTCAGGGGGGGCTTGACTAAGGTGACCAGATTTTAACATTGGTAAAGAGGGACATTGTGGGCGTGGCTTATTTTGTGGGCATGGCTAGCTGGTCATGTGACTGGGTGGGCATGGCTAGCTGGTCATGTGACCGGGTGGCCATGGCTATGTGTATAGGGTAAGGTGAACAGATTTTAACATTGGTAAGAAGGACACCATTGTGGGCGTGGCTTATTGTGTGGGCGTGGCTTGGAGGCCATGTGACTGGGTGGGCGTGGCTAGCTGGTCATGTGACCGGGTGGCCATGGCTATGTGTATAGGAACTACTCAGAGGGCTGAAAAGTCATTTCTGACAGGTCCTCACACTTTTGACTGGTCCTCACACTTATGACCATCCTCACATTTATGCCCGTGCAGCATTCTTAACAACCATGTCACTCATTTCACAACTGCTTCTCTTCACCATGGTGACCAGGTAGGGCAAAAACGTAAAATGTGAGGACAGTCGTAAGTTCGAGGACTGGTCAAAAGTGCGAGGACCAGTCAAAAATAACTTTTTCAGCCCTCTGAGTAGTCCATATTTATTTTATTTATTTATTTTTATTTTATTAGATTTCTATACCGCCCTTCTCCCGAAGGACTCAGGGCGGTGAACAGCCAAAAGATAAAACACGGAAATACAAAATTTAAAATAAATTAAAACAGATTAAACAATTTGGCTCAATTTTAAAAATTTCCCATAATTAAACAAATTAAAATTAGTGATTAAAATTTAAATCTAAAAATTTTAAAAGGGAGAAGATTTAGGCCAGGCCAGCTTGATGAAATAAAAACGTTTTAAGCGCGCGGCGGAAGGTGCGCAGATCCGGGATCCTCCGTATCTCCGGGGGGAGCTTGTTCCAGATCGTAAGTGCCCCCACAGAGAAGGCTCTCCCCCTACGGGCCGCCAGTCGACATTGTTTGGCCGACGGCACCCGGAGGAGCCCCTCTCTATGGGAGCGTACTGGCCGGTGGGAGGCTATTGGTGGTAGCAGGCGGTCCCATAGATAACCAGGTCCTAAGCCATGGAGCGCTTTAAAGGTGGTAACCAGAACCTTGAAGCGCACTCGGAAGACCACCGGGAGCCAGTGCAGCTCGCGCAGGAGAGGTGTTACATGGGAGCTCCAAGTTGCTCCTATAACCACCCGTGCGGCCGCACTCTGCGCCAGTTGGAGCCTCCGAGTGCACCTCAAGGGGAGCCCCATGTAGAGAGCGTTACAATAGTCCAGACGAGAGGTGACGAGGGCATGAGTGACCGTGTGTAGGGAGTCCCGATCTAGAAAGGGACGCAACTGGCGAATCAGGCGAACCTGATGAAAAATCCTCCCAGTCACGGCCGTCAAGTGCTCTTCTAGAGACAGCCGTGAATCCAGGAGGACGCCCAAGTTGCGAGCCCTTTCCGTGGGGGCCAATGATTCACCCCCAATAGTCAGCGATGGCGCCAGCTGACTATATCGGGATGTCGGAAACCACAGCCACTCAGTCTTGGATGGGTTGAGCCTGAGCCTGTTCCTCCCCATCCAGATCCGTACGGCCTCCAGGCACCGGGACATCACTTCAAGGGCATCGTTGGGGTGGTCCGGGGTGGAGATGTAAAGCTGGGTGTCGTCAGCGTACTGGTGGTACTTCACCCCGAAACCACAGATGATCTCGCCCAGTGGCTTTACATAAATGTTGAACAAAAGGGGCGAGAGGACCGACCCCTGCAGCACCCCACATATGAGGGGCCTCGGGGTCGATCTCTGCCCCCCTGTCAACACAGACTGCAACCGGTCGGAGAGATAGGAGGAGAACCACCGTAATACGGTGCCTCCCACCCCCAACTCTTCCAACCGGTGCAGCATGATACCATGGTCGATGGTATCAAAAGCCGCTGAGAGATCTAACAAGACCAAGACAGAGGAGCAACCCCTGTCCCGAGCCCTCCAGAGATCATCAACCAACGCGACCAATGCCGTTTCCGTGCTGTACCCAGGCCTGAAACCCGACTGGAACGGATCTAGATATGACGTTTCATCCAGGTACTGGGGAAGCTGTCGTGCAACCACACTCTCGACAACCTTCGCAACGAAGCGAAGGTTGGAAACTGGAGGATAATTAGCCAATACTGCCGGGTCCAGGGAAGGCTTCTTGAGGAGAGGCCTCACCACCGCCTCCTTCAAGGCGGCAGGGAAGGCACCCTCACCCAATGAAGCATTTATAATCCCCTGGAGCCAGCTTCGCGTCACCTCCCGGGAAGCCAGTACTAACCAGGAGGGACACGGGTCCAACAAACATGTGGTTGCATTCAGTCTACCCAGAATCCTGTCCACGTCATCTGGGGTCACAGGATCAAACTCATCCCAGATAACCTTCTCAAGACCTGCCCCCGTCACCCTCGCTGGACCTACCCAGTCGGAGTCCAGACCTTCCCGAATCTGAGTGATTTTGTCATGCAGATATTGTACAAAGTCCTCGGCTCTTCCCTCCAAGGGGTCCTCCCGCGCTTCCTGGTGGAGCAGGGAGCGGGTCACCCTAAACAGGGCGGCCAGGCGATTATCTGATGACGCAATAAGAGCAGCACAATGAGTACATTTTGCTGCTTTTATCGCCACTAGGTAATTCTTAATATGAGATCTTACCAGTGTCCGGTCCGATTCAGGAAAGACTAGCCCTCCAACTACTCTCTAGGCATCTTTTCCGGCGCTTCATCTCCCTCAGCTCCTCAGTAAACCAAGGAGCCAGGTGAGAACGGCGCCGGGTCAGAGGCCGCAAAGGCACGACTCGATCCAGAGCTCCAGCGGCCGCTCTATCCCAAGCAGTTACTAGGTCTCCAGTTGAGGCGTGTGCAAGATCCTCGAGGATTGGCCCAAGCTCCCTTTGGAACCTATCAGGTTCCATCAGGCACCTGGGGCGGTACCATCTTACCGGTTCCGCCTCCCTGCGGCGGGGTACCGCGGTTCGAAGGTCAAGGCGAAGGAGAGAGTGATCCGACCATGACAAGGGCTCAGTGACTATGTCCCCTATCTGAAGATCACTCAACCACTGTCCAGAGACAAAAACCAGGTCCAGTGTGTTTCCCCCCCTGTGCGTAGGGCCAGAAATTAGCTGGGTCAGGTCCATGGCCGTCATGGAAGCCATGAACTCCCGAGCCACCTCAGATGCCTCACCCGCGGACGGCAGGTTGAAATCCCCCATGACCATAAGTCTGGGGGTATCAACAGCCACCGCAGCGATAACATTGAGTAGCTCGGGCAGGGCTGCAGTCATGTGGCAGGGAGCCAGGTACGTGATCAACAAGCCCATCTGAACCCCGTGACCCTACTTCACAAGGAGGGACTCACAACCGGCTGTCTGAGGAACAGTGGTCTCCCTCGGCCTAAGGCCTTCTCTAATAATAATCGCTACTCCCCCACCCCTCCCCTGAGGCCTCGGCTGATGGAATGCATGGAAGCCTGGTGGGCACATTTCTACCAGAGGGACCCCTCCCTCCGGGCCCAACCAGGTCTCCGTAATACCCGCCAGGTCCGCTCCCCCCTCCTGAATAAGATCACAAATGAGGGGGGCTTTATTTACTACAGACCTGGCATTGCACAACATCAGTCGAAGGCCCGGGCCCTGAGGGTCTATGCAACCTGGAGAACGAGTGGAGCTATGGGGGCCGGAGCGCCCTACCGCTTGAAGACAGTGGGTGCGTGCTCCCTTAACATGATATGGCCCCCTACTCCCGCCATATCTACCCCTCCCACTCACAGTACCAATGATGGAAACACAGTCTGGACAAGCTTGACCCCCCCTGTTACCCCCGGATCCCTCCCACCCCCCGCCGCACATCCTGGCCCGGTCCGACCCTCCCCTAAGTGGGTTATCCCGCAAACCCACAACCCTAATCCCTGTCCAACCCCCCTCCCCCCTCCCCGAACCACTTAAAAGTTTGGACAAAGACAGTTTTAAAAAATCCCGCAGCCCCCTCTTTGTGGCATGCCACCTCTCGGGGTTCCAAAGCCCGTCATCGAGGTAGGCCCTCGATAAAGTGGAGGGCCAAGCCTGCGAGAGGGGGGAGCCTCGCAGACCAAGAAGTTCCGCCGCTGAGTACATCTTAGCCAAACGGGTAGCACGACCATATCCTAAGGGTCTATAAAAGGACCGGGGGAGAAGACAAAGAAATGGGGGATCTAGGAACATATTTACAGGACCAAGTCCGCTGTCCCCTCACAACAGGGGACAAAGTCCAGAACCAAGACGACCACAATCTAAGGGGGGCAATAGATCCTACCACCCTCTCATGGTGGTTAGGTCAGCTGGTCGGCCCCTCTTGTGGTGAGATGGCAGCAATGGGCCAATGAAACAGGCAGCGTCCGGGGGTCAGGTCCAAAAACCGCCCTCTCACGGCGGTTGGTCTGGTGGTCAAGTCCCCTCCGCTGACAGAGTACATATATGTAAAATCATCCCGGTTCAGCCCCCAGGGGCCCCAATATGCACAAAAGGACTAACCAGAGGGCTGAAAAAAGTCATTTCTGACAGGTCCTCGCACTTTTGACTGGTCCTCACACTTATGACCATCCTCACATTTATACCCGTGCAGCATTCTTAACAACCATGTCACTCATTTCACAACTGCTTCTCTTCACCATGATGACAAGATAGGGCAAAAATGTAAAATGTGAGGACAGTCGTAAGTTCGAGGACTGGTCAAAAGTGCGAGGACCAGTCAAAAATAACTTTTTCAGCCCTCTGAGTAGTCCATATGCATAAAAGGATACAGCAATAGAGAGGGATGAAGGAAGGGAAGGGAAATTAGAGTAGGAGTGACGGTAAGAGAAGGAGGAAGAGAGGAGGAGAAGGAGAAAGGAAGAGGAAATAGGGAGGAGAAGAAGAGGGTGGGGGGAAGAGAAAGTAAGAAGGAAAGAAAAGAGAGGTGGTAGGTTTGAGGAGAAAGATTGCTGTACAATAAAAAAGATGAAAGGGAAGAAAGCCAACCCCAAACAAATATAAAGATATTAAGATAAAGAATGAATTGTTAAACTTTAAAGAATAAAAGAGAACAAATAGCAATAAATAGCAATAATTAGAAACACACATACAAACATACAATGTATTTTCTTTGAACAGAATATTTGGCTGGTTCACAAATTTAAACAGTGTTTAGTCATTTCAATTAAATTTACAATTTCTATATTTCCTTTTTGCCATATTTATTCCTCATCTATTTTTTTAAAAAACCAATATTACCCTTCATTCTCATCTCTAATCTTAATCAAATTCAATTTTTCCCTTCTATTCTATATTATACCCCTTCCCATTGTCATCTATTTTTATATCTATCCTCACATTGGTTAATTATGTAATTATGTAATACAGTTGTTTAATACAAATTCAACATTTTAATATAAATCAATTAGTTATATAACTATCTTTTTTGTATATTAATCAATATGAACATGAATATTCCAATTATTTCCATGCAATCCAATTTCTTACAAATCAATTAATTATATTTACCAATAATAATAAACCAAATAATTTCCCCCATATATTCCTCCAAACCACAACTTAACCATTTCTGCTTTCAACACAGTATACAATTAATAGTATCTCAATTATTACAATTCCCTAGTTAAAAAGAGCTTTTTTTTCTTTTGTGTTTTAAAATATTGAACTCTCCTCTTTTGCCCTAAATAATTTCCCATTGTTTCCACCTACCTTTTTTGGTGAGGAAAAGGAAAATAAATCTGCTGCCTAATTTTCCAACGTTGCAAGCAAACAGCAAAGCCAACAGCCTGTTTTACTTTCAGTTTCGTTTTGAGCTTGGTTTGCACAAAGAGAAAAAAAAAACTGCTGGAGCAATTTAGCAAGAGCAGAGCCCTGCGCAAATCAGCTGAGAGGCTGAGAGTGGGGGAAGCCCAGCTAATCAACGTAGGGCGGCCCTTTGAAGCCCCGCGGCGAGAGTTTAAACAGTTTTTTTCCCTCTAGCCATCAGCTGGGACTCAGGAGGCAGAATGAAAAATCGGGACTTTTTTAAAACGCTGCGGGACGCGGGACAAATTGCTCAAAAGCGGGACTGTCCCGCCAAAAGCGGGACGTCTGGTCACCTTAGGCTTGACTGAACCCTGGTCCCCTTCAGTCTTCAGGCCTCTCATCTACTGCAGCCAGGCCTATGGCTTCCTTTCTTTACAGAATGCCTTTGCAGTTTTTCTTCAAATGCAGATTGAGCTCACTAGGCTGAGAAACAACTTGTCTAAAACAACATACGCACAAACCTTGCAAAGATGATTCAACATGCTGCCCTGGGACCCTTTATTACAGGGCAATCTTCTTAGCCAACACAAGAACTGTCTTTCCTCTTTCTGTCCTTCTACTGCTGAGCAGAATACTTTCACTCAATTAATCCAAAAGGAATTTAGGATGCAAAGAGAAGGAAAGCAAGTTTTGTCACTTTTGTGGCTAAGCAAAGGTCTCAATTAGATACAAACAAAGTCTTTTTATAAATTGTGTGCAGAGAAGAGGTGCATTTTCACTCAACAGAATGTCCAGCAATGCTCCAAGAGAAAGAAAGGGAGGGTTCCTTCTTGGAAATTGTTGGTTTATTATAGCCTGGAGGTTTCCCCCGTCTGTGGGTTTTAAAATCTTACCAATGGCACTACTTAATCTCTCTCTCTCTTCACCATTAAGGAGAGTGATCATCAGCTGTTCCAAGTTCTGCAAGGTAGGATTGTGGGTCTTTATAATGACTTGTTGGAAGGAAAAAAGAAGCCTTTCCCTTTAAGGCAGTGGTTCTCAACCTTCCTAATGCCGCGACCCTTTAATACAGTTCCTCATGTTGTGGTGACCCCCAACCGGGGTGGATTCTAAATTTTTTTTACTACCGGTTCTGTGGGCGTGGCTTATTTTGTGGGCATGGCTTGGAGGTCATGTGACTGGGTGGGCGTGGCTAGCTGGTCATGTGACCGGGTGGCCATGGCTATGTGTATAGGGACTACTCAGAGGGCTGAAAAAAGTCATTTCTGACAGGTCCTCGCACTTTTGACTGGTCCTCACACTTATGACCAACCTCACATTTATGCCCGTGCAGCATTCTTAACAACTATGTCACTCATTTCACAACTGCTTCTCTTCACCATGGTGACAAGATAGGGCAAAAACGTAGAATGTGAGGACAGTCGTAAGTTCGAGGACTGGTTAAAAGTGCGAGGACCAGTCAGAAATAACTTTTTCAGCCCTCTGAGTAGTCGATATGCATAAAAGGATACAGCAATAGAGAGGGATGAAGGAAGGGAAGGGAAATTAGAGTAGGAGTGAGGGTAAGAGAGGGAGGAAGAGAGGAGGAGAAGGAGAAAGGAAGAGGAAGTAGGGAGGAGAAGAAGAGGGGGAGGAAGAGAAAGTAAGAAGGAAAGAAAAGAGAGGTGGTAGGTTTGAGGAGAAAGATTGCTGTACAATAAAAAAGATGAAAGGGAAGAAAGCCAACCCCAAACAAATAATAATAATAATAATAATAATAATAATAATAATAATAATAATAATAATGGCCAATACTTGAAAAGTATTGAAGGCAAAGCTGACCAGAAACTAACTTGGAACTGGTTAAGATCAGGAGTACTGAAAAAAGAAACAGAAAGCTTTATTTTGGCAGCTCAAGAACAAGCCCTAGCCACAAACTGCATGAAGGCAAAAATTCAACATGTTACCACCAACAGCAAATGCCGCCTCTGCAATGAGAAAGATGAGACAGTCGACCACCTGATCAGTGGGTGCAGCAAAATTTCACAAACTGACTACCTACAACGCCATGACCGGGTTGCTCAGATCATTCACTGGAAATTGTGCCAGAAGTTTGGATTTGAGTACAGCAAAAACCACTGGGAACATCAGGTTGAGAAAGTTTTAGAGAATGAGAAACTCAAGATCTTGTGGGACTTTAGGATTCAGACTGACAGGCACTTGGTCCACAACACACCTGACATAACAATAGTTGAAAAGAAAAAAGTATGGTTCATTGACATTGCAATACCTGGTGATGCACGGATTGAAGATAAGCAGCAAGAAAAAATCACAAAGTACCGGGATTTGCAAATTGAAGTTGAGCGACTGTGGAAAAAGAAATCGTGTGTTGTCCCAATTGTAATTGGAGCCCTTGGAGCAATACCCAAAGGGCTACCCCGCTATTTAGAAATTCTAAATTTGCCGGACTTGAACATTTTGACTCCACAAAAAACCACCTTACTCGGAACAGCTTACATCCTCTGACGATACCTTAACAGTTCCTAGGTCCTTGGTTAGGATTCGAGCTGCTGAGTTATTAACCAGCCTCAAAGGCTGTGAATCTCACTAAAGATTAACTAATAATAATAATAATAATAATAATAATAATAATAATAATAATAATAATAATTTTATTTCTATACCGCCCTTCTCCAGAAGGACTCAGGGCGGTGTACAGCCTATTTAAAAACACAGACAAAACAGCAATGTAAAATTTAAAATAATTAAATAAATTGGCTCAGATTTAAAACCCCAAAAAATTTAAATACCCCAATTTAAAACTATTATGTTGATAGTCCGGCCTGGCGGAACAACAGGGTCTTCAGTGCGCAGCGAAACACCCGGAGGTCAGAGATCTTACAAATTTCCGGGGGCAGTTCGTTCCACAGGGCTGGGGCTCCCACAGAGAAGGCCCTCCCCCTGGGTGTCGCCAGCCGACATAACTTGGCCGATGGCACCCGGGGGAGACCCTCTCTGTGGGAGCGAACTGGTCTGTGGGAGGCTATTGGTGGCAGAAGACGGTCTCGGAGGTACCCAGGTCCTATGCCATGGAGCGCTTTAAAGGTGGTAACCAACACCTTGAATCGCACCCGGAAGACCACTGGGAGCCAGTGCAGCTCACGCAGGAGGGGTGTCACATGGGCACAACGGGTTGCGCCCATAACCACCTGCGCGGCCGCATTCTGGACCAGTTGGAGCCTCCGAGTGCTCTTCAAGGGGAGCCCCATGTAGAGACCATTACAATAG